>VDFB02168118.1:176766303-177105888 GCA_007258455.2 Sequoia sempervirens
GTCAAACTAGTGAAACAATCACCATCATAGTCTCAAGTACACGACACAACATAAAAGAGTATCCAAATAGTGAGAACAACACGAGGGGTATTACATGATTTTTTTGCATTTTGGAGGAGTTTTGCAAGGTTCTTTTTTCGCCTTTACATTGCATACGACTAGGGTTTCTAGGACTTGTGGGAGACAGTTGTTTCAAAAATTGATTATCTTCAAACTTAAGTTTTAGGGAGTTCTTTCTTTCTTTTTGTAGGCATTGTAGCTTACTTTGGAGCTTTTTTCAGGCAGAGGACTACATTGTGACTCAATATCAAACATATACAGCAATATGTAACACCATTTTTATTAATGAAATTCAGTGTTTTACCTTCTTAGAAGCTACTTTATTGAGTGTAGTGTGGTGATTGATGAATGTTCTTGTGAGTTCTGGTAACTCCTTTAATGCTTGTCTCATTTTAGCACCTTTAGGTAGAATAAATATATATTTATGCAGGTTGTAAGTTGTGTGATGAGTCAAATAACTATTTTAGTTGTGAAAGAATCCCTTTCCTTCAAAAGTGTTAAGAGAACCAAGCCTCCTTGCAAAATATTTATGGATTAATATATTAAAATATCTGAGTTGTGTCAAGTTAAGCTGAGCTTTTGATGAAACTGTGTGTGAAAGCAGCTATATAGGTCTGAGAAATCAAATTAGGTGCATCACCATAGGTGTTTAGTTTTTCTTTTCATGTTTCTTTCTCCCCTTTTCCCAACAAGGAATAGTTTAGGTGACACCGAAAGGGGAGCTAGCCCATAATCTGGAGATCTACTTTCACAATAGGATACCCATAGCCTGAAAGTAGTCCCATGTTACTCCAAATTTGCTGAGTTCTTTCACAACTTGGTAGAGGGGTGCAAATTTGGATGGTTAACAGTTATTATTACATATCGTTGGAAAGCTCTCAAAGAGATCTACAACACCAAATTAGTCAAAGATCGGTTCATCCACTTTTCGATTTGTTTCGGGGTCTCTAAGGTTTTCATATCTGAATTTGTAGCTGCATTGGAAAAATTTCTCAAGACAAAAACTTTAATATCTCCCAAACTGTGTAGGGTATTGAGATGATTCTTTCATGATTGAAAATGTTTTCAAGTTCTGCTCCTTGGGGTAAATTTTTAGGTCCATACGAGCCTGTTTAGGCCAACTTACTAAAAATAGAAAATGATTATTTTTTGTCTTTTCTGACTTCTGACTTTCTTACACCCTAAGTGCCATCATGGGACTCAAAACAACTAAAGCAATTAAGGAAAAACAATTTTTTTGGGTGACGCAAGATTGCCCTACATTGCTGGATGCTCATGCATCATGCATACAAGTATTAAAGGAAGAAATGACTAGTAGTTAGGCATTTGAGTTTGATTGATAGGACACATGGCCATGTTTTTTGTTTAAATAAGATTTTTATATTTGAAAACTAAGGTATACTATGGGTCATATCTAATTATATGATGGGACAAATGGGATTATTTATGTTGACCAAAGAGCTATTTTATTGATTATTTAAAAATATCAAAAAAAGGGGAAACACAATTTTTTTATTTTTTAGGATGTGTCCACTTTGAAAATCAATAAAAAAATCCTTTGATTAAAAATTAGTAGAAAAATGAAGCATAAACTACATGATGTTAGCTAATTTTTCAATGAAGCAATTTTTGAAATATTTTTTAAAAGTTGAAATTTTAGTGGGGCACATTGGATGTTACATGTTATATTTTTTAACAAAAACATGAGCACTTTGTGTGGTCCCCCTATTTGAACTTCTTAATCTCCACTGTTTTTTGAAAAGTAGCAGTTTAAAGTAGATTTTGAGCACTATGAATCTTCTTGTTGTTGCATCTTCAAATTTTAAGCATGACTATTTTCAATTTCTCAACCAATATTAGTTTTTACTTATTTTAAAAAGAAAAAGAGAGTGGCTAGTTTTGAGTTCCATTTGATCCCTCATTTCCATGCACATACCCTACGTGATGAATGCATAGAGGGATCAATTGATTGGATAGGATTGGATGTCTAAAATGAATTAGGGTTTGTACTTTATACAACACCCTAGCCTACAATTTGAACATTTTGTGCTCAATTTAACAAGTAATGACTAGTTAAAAGGGTTTAGCTTGGGTCAATAATTAAATTTGATTTTTGAAAGTTCAAGGGTCAAAACTACAATTACAATTCTAAAAGAAGTTCAAAATTGGACCTAAGAATTTAGTCCAAGTTAAGAAATGTGAAATTTTTAAATTAAGACACCATCTTTAAGATATGCAAAGTCAAATTCAATCAAAACTCTAATAAATCATTGAATTCTATGTAAAAACACATCACTTATACACTATACATGACATATAAAATAAATTAATTAATATGAATCCAAAACAAACAAATTGTTTACTTTTCCTTACAAGCATAAATATAATTATAACGTCATCAAATTTAACCCCAAACTCTTATAGACAAATTTGGAAAAAAACTAAATTAAAAAGTGTTTTTCTTCATCCATAAATAAACAAATTACATCACATTCACGATGAATTTCTTTTTGAACTCGTGATTTGAATAAAATTTTGAATTCCAATGTAATTTGTATTGACTGGAAGGAGTAAAAAGACGATTTGAAAACTATAAACGATGCATTCCACAATTCTGGAAAGACTGATTAAGAATGCAAATTGGGTACGTATTTTTGTTCCGTGGTGTATATTTATTTAACTTTTAATTTCCATTCTGTGGCAACTTAATGGAAAGAGGTTTCTGATATGGTTGAACCCTGTAATGCACATCAGTTGCATCTCTTAAAAAGAAGCCTCCATTAATACCTACGATGGACAAGTGTGAAGATATTGTGGTCGTAGGAGGGGGCGTTGCAGGGCTAGCCACTGCACTTGCTCTCCATAAGTAAGTAGTGCAACAAATTTTCATGTTCTCCATTTTTAATTAAACATTTCAGTGTCTTTATTCTGACAGAGCCAATGTAGGGTGGGATTGAAGAGCCTGGTACTTGAGCGCGCTGATTGCCTTCGAACTGCCGGCGCTGCCCTCATCATGTGGCCTAATGCCTGGAAAGCACTCGATGCTCTGGGCGTAGCAGATGCCTTTCGCCCATTTTACTCTCAACTTGACAGGTGACTTACCTCAACTGACTGTATCTTCTCTTTCACCCGAGGAGTAATCTAGAAATTCATTCCCAAGATGTGGGTGTGCAGGATTCAGGGCTCCTCAATCTGCACTGGTGTCTGCAAGAATGTCCCTCTGAAAAGTGGAGGCAAAGGGTAAGGAAAAATCTGATCATTCTTTCAATTTTTTATCCAATTGTTCATTGAAAGAGTTTAAATTGATTATGCCCAGTGTAGATCTGGGAAAATTCATATGATTGACTTTAGTACGGCAAAATTATTTATAGAGTATTTTAAGGATGCCAAAGAGCTTAAACAGCCAGCAAGTTGTGCTCAATATGCCTATTATCTTTTATAGGGAAGGCCCCAGGTAAACGTTGGACTCTTTACTTTCAGCTTAAGTTTGCCACCCCATGAAGAGCTCGTGTCCTTATATTTATTCATCGACTGATCTAGGAAAATATTTTGGCAAGAACAAAATAAATCTTTTCATGTAAAATTTTAGTCTCCCAATGTTTTGATAGCAGGTTTTAGACTTTGCTTTGGAGGTGGGGCTAAATGATTCCTCTACCTGTTTAAGGATTCCATTGAATTCTTCATAGAGCTTGACAGACTTTCTTGAGGCACTCATCTTATTGAGTTCCACACCTAGAATTTCTTAGCCAGTGTTTCTATGGAGCTTCTTACAGCTACAGAGTCCAATTAAAAAGAAGCTTCTACCTCCTTATATCGAATTTTTTAAATTTTAATTTAAGTGATTTTAGTATCATTTGACATCTAAGCTGCTTAAGAACTCTCTGCTTGTGCTTTTAGATTTCCAGCCCTTCTCTTGAGCACCCACTAGATGTTTCCATCTCAAAAGAGCTAGTTACATGGATGCTCTGTAATTTATAGGGAAGATTTGTCTAATCCAGATTCACATTTTCAAACATTCTATGGAGCCACTCATAGAGGATAAATAGGATGTAGTGGTCTCCATGGAATGACATTCTCATGTACCCATATATCTATAATTACTCTTCAACTCTTTAGTAGACTGGTAAATATACAAAAATGTTCTTAAATTTTCTCAGTAGCACAATCCCTCCAGGACTACAGTCTGAGAATGAGCGAAAACAACCTCCCTAATAAAGAACCAGTTGTTGGTTTTGCAAATGAGATTTCTTGTCAAAAATGCAAACTGCTCTTATGCGTTCAGGGATTCAAGCATGAAACTGGAAACTCGATGCATAGAAAGAATGGCACTTTTGGAAGCACTAGCCAAGGAATTGCCTGAGGGGAGCATCAGATTCAACTCCAAAATCGTTTCCCTACACAGAGATACACTCTCTCCTTTCACCATACTAGAGCTTGCAGACGGAACAACCCTCACAGCAAAGGTAGAGCTTTCTGTCCTTGAACTATTTTCTCCATAACAAGAAAATAAAGCTTTTCACTCAGTTTTTCCAAAAGCTCTGTTTCTCAAAATATGGCTTCCTTACTCTGAAGTATGGGTTGCAGATTGTGATAGGATGCGATGGAGTGTACTCAGTGGTTGCAAGATGGATGGGCCTCCCATCGGCCAAATCAACCGGACGCGTTGCCATTAGGGGCATGGTCACATATACAGAAGGCCACCATTTCGAGAAGATCATGGTACAGCTTTGGGGTAAAGGAGCGAGGACAGGGTTTATGACTTGCACCGACAAAAAAGTTTACTGGTTTGTAACCAGGAGATCCCATCCACAAGGTACTGGGAGTTTTTGTTATGGCTTGAATTTTATCAGTTAAATTTTTATTTTTGGTGCTCTTTGCAAGAAGAACAACTCAAATAATTAACTATTAAATTCAAGAAGATTAATTATCCATCTACCCAACATGTTAAAAATCTTCACTCGCAGAATTATTTCATGCCCTATTCCTATTGTATTATAAGTAGCTCGAATCTTTGTCTTCAATTGACCATTCTATTAAATAGAATAAGATCGATTCTCTGTACATTAGGTAGTAAGGTACCAATGACAAGTTAAAAATGTTCAGTCAGAAACTTTTTTAATTCTCTTTTGCTATTTATCATGACCAGCTTGCAATCTAACCTTCAATTCGATTTTCTAGATGAAGAGATCTGTGGGGATGCAGAGAGGGTTCGACATGCAACTCTGGAGATGGTTAGAGATTTCCCTGAGCCCATTGCAGAACTAATAAAGTTGAGCCCAGCAGAGACCATTAATTTCGCAGATCTGAAGGTGAGGTGGGTGTGGCCTTGGGAATGGGGAAGAGGGATGGAGAAGGGAAAGGGAAGCGTAACCATTGTTGGAGATGCATTGCACCCAGTGGCGCCTGATCTTGGTCAGGGCGCCTGTATGGCTCTAGAGGACGCTGTCCATCTGAGCAGATGCTTAGAACAAGCCATCGAATCTGTGAACATGGAGGAGTGGGGACAAATCCAGGTGGAAAAGATAGAATCCTGTTTCAATAAGTACCTACAGGAGAGGAGACAGCGAATATCTGGTATTGCGGCTGCTGCATTTGTAATAGGATTTATACAGGAAGGATCCTCAAGATTTGCGCGTTTTGTTCGTGATTGGATTTTCTTCCCTTTGTTCTCTATGAGATATCTTTTCTACTTTACGCACTCTTGACAATGGAGCCCTCTGCCCATTCCATCATTGAAATTAAGAGTCTGTAATACCACCTTTACCCAATTCATATTTGGTTTATTTCGCACTAGAAGACGTATTGCATGAGTGAAAGCTTTGCTATTGGCAGTTGCGTGCATATTTTGTTAAGATTTAGCATTGGCAAGGTTTAAAGATGGCTGATGTTCTTAGATGTAAATGCAGATGGCTACCAAGATACAAAGCTATTAGAAGGAAATAAAAAATCCCGTGGATCCAAATTGCAGAATATTTAATTAAAATATTTCATAACAGGAGTTGATTTAAAATTGAAAAGTCGGGATTGGTTGAAGGAAATGTCCTTTAACTAGGAGAGAAAATTAGTAAATTTATGTTATTTTTTATTTAATTGTGTTGATTTTGGTGGAGTGTTTTTAATGTAATTATATGTTGATAGATAGTATATTTTTCTTTTTCAATTGGTTTGTATCTCAATCCTTATCTATCTTTATTTCCTCCCACTTACACTTATTTGAACACACTTCTCCATTCTTCTTTCATTTATTACACCTCATTCACACTCATTTCAATATATTCATTCCTTGTGTCAAGACAATTCCCTATTCATGTTCATTTTTATATTAATTGAGATTGATCCAATGCCAAAGAGGAATCAATCTCAAATTCAAAATTTGAATCTTCCATCCTTTTTCACTAGTCATTACATACCGACTTGGTACATATTTGTGTGACATGTTATGTCTAGATATTTAAAGACAATCAATTTGTTGTTAATTCACATGTTGAATTTTAGGGGAAAAAAAAATCATCTAGAGTATATTTTAATTTTCTAAGGGACAAAGAATTAGAATCTACATCATTTTCATATAGACCACATGCAAGCTTGTGTATGAAGGTTACTTAAAGTTGTAAAGTAAATCAATCCAAGTAGTTAACCTAGAAGTTCAACCTAGTGATGATCTATTGAATTTCTCTAAGGTATTTATGTAAGGCCCAACAATTTTGTGACTTTAGCCTCATTATATGTGCTTAATAATTGTGGGAGTTTTAGCTACTTTGGAATAGTTGTATATCTTTCCTTAACCGATTCATGGGTATTACGTTGATTCTTTTGTATTACATTTAGTAGGTGCCTACCTAACTCAACATATGAAGTTAAGTAGTCTATTTATGACTATTGTATAAATATGGATAAAGTAACTTAAATATAATAAACAAAAGTAATTTGGTCTGTATAAAGTTAATATTTTTTATTTAGATGGATTAAGCCTATGCGTTTACTTTCCTTGAAAAAGAACTTTTTGGTTTGTTTTGGCCTAAATGACTTGATTTTGATGTGATGGCAATTACTCTCATATTTTAAAAATAAATTAAATTATTAATGCTCATAATTAATATGAATTATTGTGCTAGAATTGGCATAATCCTAAGTAGTGGAAATACTCACTCTAATGTATGAGATGCACTTGGTAAGTGGAACTATTCAAATAAAAGTTTTTAATTAAGCATGGATTTTGAAAGGGCCATGATCCCTTTTATAGCAAATTTTTTTTAGCAATATCCATAGCAAGACAAAGAACAACAAAAGGATGAAACAATAAGAAGAAATAGCTCTTGTTGCTAGTAGAACAACAAGAAAGAACAGACAACAACGCCAGCTTAGAATAGGCCAAAAGACCATTCACAAAGCTACAGAATAGTAGCCAACCACAACAACCACCCCAAGGGTGGAAAAGCTAGAGAAACATCAAACCATTACAATCAAATATAAATACATCCAAAACCCAATCAACTTTCAAAACGAGCCTCATGTCTAGCAAAACAAACCAACAAGCCATCCATCGAGCTGTAAACACATGAACCTTTAACAGCTTCCACCCAATGGTATACATTAGCCAAACAACAACGAACATTTCACTTATTGAACTAATTTCTTTGTCATAAAATAAGGTAGTATTGATGGAGCCAAAAAACCTCATCCTCCAACTAACCCCTCCACCTGTATAGGAGAAGTAACCAAGAGAACTCTATCCACTCCAGCAAATATTGACACACCTACCAAAACTCCCACCTCAATAGGAGTGGCTTCCGCCTTGATAGGAGCTCCAAGGGAGAAGACCGGTTGAAGAAGCATGAACAACCGACCACACCCACATAACCACTATCCACATTAATAGGAGAGGTCTCCACCTCCATAGGAGACAAACACTGCAGAGCTAGGAAGACTGCACACAATCCAATGGAGAGAAAACTCTTAGCCACAGTGGGTAACAAGAGTAACATGGTCTTCAAAAAAAAACTTCAAACTCAACCCTATCAAGAACAAAAGGTTCAAAACTTGAGAGTCGGAAAAACTCTTGAAGATAATCAACAAACCTGCCATAAAAGGGGCATGCAGACTAGAAAAGTTCAACTTGCCCAGAAAACCTTTAGACACAACACCTGTAGGAGATAAAACAACCACTGTCTTTGAAAGAGAAGCCCAACAACTCTCATAACCGCAATCCTCCAGAGCTAGAGAAGCAAAACAACAACCAACACTGCAAAACACAAAACCCACAAGCAGACCAAGCATGAAACCTCCAAAGAAAAACTCAGACCCCAATGGAACAGGGTGAAGCCCCCACCATTCCCCAAGGAACAAACTTAAAAAACCCCATAACATCACAAAGATTGAGAAAAACACCATGCCTGAGAAATCAACAAGGACATGGAACCACCAACTGAGACCAAGCTCTGAAGGGGATAAGGCCAAACAAAGAGATGAAGAGCAAAGCACCGAAACCAGGACCACAACACAAACTAAAAAAGCAGCAGGTTTTCCCAAAGGGAAACAGCAGGGGAACAAGCCCCACTCAATAGAGAAGAGCAAAGCACCCTAAAACTATCAACCCCGACTTTACCAATGTCTCCAACCAAGATTTGGAGAACAAGAAAGAGGGTAAGCAGAATGAAACAGAGGCTCAGCCACACAACCAAGGGACAGACCCATGTAAAGGCAAGCACAGGAGATTTGGACCCAGCACTAGACCAAAAACCCCAACCGAGAGAACGCAACAGAGCCAAAGCCAACAAATCAGAAAAAAAAAACACCTCTAAAGCGAGGGACAGGCCAGAAGAAGAAGAACACACGAACGCAAGGTCCAAAACATGCCCCCCAAAAGATAGGAAACAAACTCGGGAGGAACGCACAAAGCCAGGATACAAAATGAGCTGACCTAAAGCCGCAGGCTGTAAAAGGAACAAGAACAAAGTCAAACCAACTGCACAACACTAAGAGAGAACGAGCACTGAGCGCAAGAAGCGAAGAAGAGAGAGAGGAGCACAAGTTGCATATAGTATCTAGGGGGAGAGGGACCAGTAGTTGTGCATCTTAACTTTGCGCTTCTAATTATCCTACGTCGAAATTTCAAATCACTCCCAATTTTTTACAGCAGCTTGCTTGGCAAGTTCTCTGCTTATAACTAAGGTTTCAGGGCCACATCAGCATCAAGGTGTCCAAAAAGGCCCCAAAAAATAGTGAGACCAATACTCGTGCATTACATCATGGATAGTTGAGCGCTGATGTGGTATCACATGATTGGTTGCTTTTTAGATCAAAGGCATACATTTTGTTTAATTATGGGTAGTCAAATCACAACTATGGACATTATATAAATAACTATTGGGTATTATAATCACAATTGATTGCACAACTATTGGACCCTGCACGACTATTGGGCCCTCTCCCCTAGTCAATCATAAATATATCCTATAAAATTGAATAGTATGAGTGATGATGTTATTAACCTTAATATTTGCATTGTTGTTTAAATGATTATTTCAAAGTTGGTGATGAAATAGTAACATCTTAAATAGTGTGATCTTAGGGACATTGAAATCAACATATTTATTAACATTTTTCACTTTCTATTAAAAAATTTAAAAATTATGTGAACTAGTGGTTTTTTAAATTCTATGAGTATTTTTTAAATTTTAAAAATAATTTGTCATTTTTAGACACTTTCACTATCTTATTTTTATATTTTATTTATAACGAGTGACACTTATTCCATAATGCACATTTTAAAAAAAAAAACAAGATAAAATCATAATTTTGAAAATGAAGTGCTCCCATATTTTTCATAATATTTTTCTACTAAAACTCTTACATTTAGTTAAAAAATCTATATTTACTAAAAATAGAAAAAAAAGTTGCATATACATAAAATATATTACAAGTTATTCTAACAAGTTATAATTATTTCATTTGATGATAAAGGAAGATGACATCAAATAAACCTACTATAAAAACCTTTGAAATTACTTCATTCTAAAATCCTTCATTAAAAACCTCTTAATGATGACCTTTCATTAGATCACTTTCCATGAGACCACAATCCTTTGAAGCTTTTTGCTCAACAGTTTTCATGTTCCTATAGTTTGCTCAAAAGCATTTTGTTGAAAAGGTTATGTGCTTTGTCTATACTTCTACTTTATTTGCGTACATTTTTGGTACAACACCACAAAAAGTTTCTCGTCCCTTGTGCTACAATGGACATGCATACTCTGCATCAAAGCTCCCATTTCACACAAGTAGGAGAGGGTTACACCTATTAAAATATAAAACAACAGAGAAGGAAAAACAACAAAAAAGAATGTTGAATATCTCTTATTTTTCACAATAGAATTAGTACACACCCACCCACAGAGAGAGAGAGAGAGAGAGAGAGAGAGAGAGAGAGAGAGAGAGAGAGAGAGAGAGATACAAGCAAGTTTAATAACATCCTATAATAGTGCTAATTGGTTTTCCAGCTAACTATAGTTGTTTGACAACAAACTAGAGAAGACTAGACATGTCTACTACTTTTTATTGGCATGTTGATGACATGTATACTATTGGAGTGTTATATTCCAACACCCCCTCTTAATGCTACAACATCAAACTAACTAACAACATAAATACAAAAGGAAATACATTATATAGAAGTTGTTCTTGGAAAACAATTCTTGAACCAATAAGAATTCTTCAAGTCGCTCCCAAGAATAGTCACGTAGTTGAAATTCAAGTTTCCAACATTATTGGACGCCATTTACAAATGAACTATTGGACATCAATCCTCACATTCATGTCAAATTATCTGAATGAGGTATAGTTTCTTTGATCCACAAGCACCTCAAACTATTGAACACACACACACACACACATCTACACACACACACATATCCTCTATTGTATCCTCCTTGTCTTCAAAGTGTTGGCCTCTTCAAAATAGGATTTAAGTGCCTCATCTTTAATGAAGTCATTATCACTATCAATATTTGGTGGTTCTTCAACAATCTCACTCTTACTTGGCATTCTATTCCCCCTTTCAAGTGGTAATGCTATGTAACAAGACAACACTCTTACGAAAACCCTTGATCTTATTTACACTGTAATAAACAAAGATTTCTTCTTCAAAATTCTTCACATGAGCACTGGTGATCTCTTCTAGATCATCCTATTCAACTACAATGTAGAGAATTCAATCGCATCTCATTAGCAAAATAAAACTTATGATGTTGGATAGCTAGTAGAGTGCACAATGGAAATTTCCTATGCAAATACTATAACAGCTCTAATGTAGTTGCTAGAATACTCTAGATGGTTGCTATAGATGTTGCAAATTAAACATCAATAGATGAAGCTTCCTACTCAAGTGCTAGCTCTGATACCATAATAAAATATAAAACAACAGAGAAGGAAAAATAATAGATCAACAAAAAATATTGTTGAATATATCTTCTTTTTCAATGTAGCAATAGTACACATATATATAGAACAAGCAACTTCAATAATATCCTATAATAGTGCTAATTGGTTTGATAGCTAATTGTAGATGTATGATAGAAAACTAGAGAAGACTATACATGCCTATTGCTCTTTATTGACATGTTGATGATGCATACAGTTATGCTAAACTATTGGAATGTTATATTCCAACAACACCTACCAAATGCAATGTTAAAAAAACCTAGATAATATTAGCACATCCCCCCAAATGAAATGTTTAAATGTTAAAATTTTATAATAATTGAGTTTTTATATGTTGCATACAATATGCTTTATGCAAGTTATGTATACATATACATATAATAATGTATATAATTCTAGGAGTAGTAGGATAATATTTTATATTTCTTATTTGTACTAGATTCTTGACCTAGTGTTGTCATCTAGGAATAATGCTACTATCTAGAGGAAAAGTTTGAATGTAAGGTTGCTTTAGGAACCCCACTCAAGACCTCATCTAAAACACTCAACTAAGTTTCTCTAATATGGGAAATACCTACAAAAACACCAACAAATAAAAGGAAAGCTAAGGTGGGTAATTAGGAGACTACACCTAATCTCATAGTCTTTTGAAACACATGCAAATGGAAGAGACACTTCCCAAAGTATAAGGAGATCAACAAGGGATTCCAAACTAAATTCAAGGACATGAGAGAGGAATGGAAATGCACATAACACGCCCTACTCACTCTCCTTTCCCAAGGAGAAACCTAATGACAAAAAAATACACCACCTTATGATAGGTTCACATACATAAACTGAAGGATATGAGGAATGGATCTACCTAACATCCCCCAAAAACCATAATTGAAAATTTGCTAACACATTAAGTTTATTTTATGCCCAAATAAAAAATAATCTTGATATATTTCACCAACAATCATATAGTCAAATATAGTTAGTGTTACAACATGTTATGCCCATTCAACTCCAATGTCAACATGTGCTAAAATATGTAATAAGATCATCACCACCTATATGGTAAAATGTAATCCAAATTTAAAACATCTATAAGCATCATTTAAAGCATTAAATAACTTGAAGCTAACATAACGAATTATAATTATTCTAGCATTCTAAACATACCAATGCCCTCACAAAATGACGTGTGATAAAATGTAATATGATATCAATAGATTATTGTATTTGAAGGGTCTCATCCTAAACATGGATGGATCATAACCCACATAATTAATTATAAGAAACATTATCATAACCATTATTACAATAGTCACAAGTACCCATTTTTCAATAAGGAGAAATATACAATTGTAAGGTATCATGAGAGTCCATGAAACTCTCCAAGAATAATCCTTTGAGTTCATTAATCCCCAATTATGGTCCCACACCACCCAACCATGTTAGGAGATAGTCATCTATGCACAAACACACACACTCACGCAAAAAGGGGAGTATGGCCCACACACATGCCAAACATTATTGATAACCAACATAGCACACATATGCCAATAAGAATGGTTAATTAACATAACATACATTTAGGTGTTGGATAATGGATGGGTTGATGGAAGACTTGTGGATGAGTGGATGAGAATTTTGGTAAGATCAACATTGGCACACACCTTGAGGGGTGGTGGAGTTGTGGAGGAGTATCTTTTTAATTAGATGAAGGGGTCGATTTTGAATTATATGGAGGGGTAGATTTTTGGACATAAGGGCCCAAAATGGATTTTGAAGATGAAGGATTATTAGATGGAGGATTGGAGGACTTAAGAGTTGATGAATTTATTCGATTGGAAAGTTTAGATGTTGATTTTGATTGTTCTTTGAGATACATTGCTTCTATGAGTAGTTTGGGAATCCACATGGCTTTTGACTTTAATTTTTTTTAATGGGCTTTTGTGGCCTTTTCGATTTATATTTTTTATTTTGGATCATATTTGGATTTTCCTTAGCATGTATTTTTAGGGGACATGCTGATCCTTGGATGTATGTGGATTTTTGGCTTTATAAATTTTATGTTTGGCATACAAATTTCTTCCATGAGCAATAAGATTGTGAATGGAGAGGAATAATGTGGAAGTCTTATGGTTGGGTTGATGTACCTGTAGGATGTTGGAAGGGATTCAAGGATGTGTGACTTTGTTGATCTTGATTGGGGATTTGAGCTAATGGATAAATAGGATGAATGGATTTTCAGAAAGGAGTGATGAGTGGTGGAATGTAAGGATCCAAAATAGATGGAGGAGATGAACGTTTTGGTTTTGGTACATAGGGACCCAAGATAGATGGAAGGTATGAAAGATTGGGCTTTGGAATTTAAGGACCCGAGATGGATTTGGAGGATGTTCTCTCACACATAAAGGAATGTGTCCCATACCAACAAAACAAGGGGGAAAAAGAGCTTTCGGTTGGGATACTACAATATCTTCCCATTCCAGAGCACAAATGGGAGAGTATCTCCATGGATTTCATCACTGGATTACCCAAAGTGCAAGGAAAAGATTGCATCTATGTAGTAGTGGATGGAATGACTACGTATGCTCATGTCTTTGTCATCTCTAGTGATCGTAAAGCTCGAAAAGTTGCAAAACTATTCTTTAAGGAAGTCTTCCAATTGCACGGGCTACCCAAGAACATTGTTAGTGGCAAACACATCTAGTTCCTTAGCATGTTTTGGAAGGAGTTATTCAAAATTCTAGGAACCAAGATCACCCCTATCACAAGTTATCATCCACAAACTGGTGAGAAAAATGAAATTTTAAACAAGTGGTTAGAAGGATACTTGAGGAATTATGCTACCGGTCAATAGGTGGTCTTGATCAAATGGTTGCATTTGGGAGAGTATTGCTACAACATAACTCATCACATGTCTCCATTCAAAGAACTCTATGGATATGATACATTATCCTTTGCGTAATTAGTCATCACAAATAGTAGAGTTTTGGTAGCAAGTGATTTGGTTAATCAAAGTCAAGACATCTTGAGAACTCTCAAGGATCATCTGCAAGTTGCCTAGAGTCAACAAAATATGTATGTAGATAGAAAGGGCATAAAAAGATCATTTGAGGTGGGAGATATGTTATTTATAAGGTTACAACCCTAGAGACAGTCTTCCATCAAGAAAGGTGGAGTAGAGAAGCTCAAGCCTAAGTTCTATGGGCCATATAAGATAATTTGGAAAGTTGGAGAAGTTGCTTATGAGGTGGAGCTTCCAACATACAATAAAATCTATAATATCTTTCATGTTTTATGTATGAAGAAGGTTTTGAGATTGAATATATCTCTTTCTACTAAGCTACCACCAGGGGAAACTCATCTTTATTCCAGAAGTTGTGATTGATACTAGGGTAAAAAATCTAAAGAACCAAAATATAACTAATTATCTTGTCTATTGGAAGGATTTTCCCATTGAAGATGCTACTTGGGAAGGGCTTAAAATTCTAGAGCATCCAAATTTTCATTGCTCGAGGACAAGAAATTTTGGGAAGGGAGGATTTTTCATGTCCCTTTTTTCGAAAAGACAATTATAAAGTGGAATCCAAGGATCCTACCACATTCCTCCATAGGAGAACATCCCGAATTGTGATTTGGAACTCAACACTTGCAATAACAACTGCAAATCATATGCAAAGCTCTTTTAAAAAGGATTGTATACCAGGAATATATTGCCACGAGAAGATCACTAGTCTAGGCTCACCTTACCAGAGTAGTGTCAATTCCAGGAACCCCTTTGTATTCCTCCACAAGAGCACATTTTGGGTTTTTGTATGGAACATAGCATCTATGATGACACCTACACATTATATCAAAATCTTAAGAGGGATGGATGTGGCACTAGAAATATATTCCTATCAGAAGATGACTGTGTGAGGCAACATGCACCTAATTCAGTATGCATAATGAACAAGACCCCTCTGGGTTATGTGACACCAATTGTGAAGATTCAAGAAGATGGAAGGGGCCAGGGGAGAGTGTGGATAGGTTCATAGGATGACATGTGCTAATTCTAGAAGAATCTACTTTGGCCTTAAAGGCCGACCTAGTGTAGTGTGTGAAATTCAAATTTAGGACTTTGGTGACATTTTTGGCTCAAGGATGACCTGTTCCTTGAGGAAAATTATTATCATATAAATATAGGGAGTCAATTCTTGCAATAGACATCAAATTATTATGTCATTCTCTTTTATTTTTGAACACTTGTGTTATAATTCCTTTTGTGGATGAAAACCCATAAGTGTTTGTATTCATTAGATGAAAACCTAGTGTTCACTAGGATCAAAGGATGAAACCCTTTTGGTTCTTGAGTGCATTCTCATTTAGGGAATTGCATATGAGCTTCAAGGATTCTATAAGGAAGTTAGTAATATTGTTGTTGATTCATGGTAATCTTGTAAACCATTCCAAATAATTGTTGTGAATTATAATTGATATATCATTATATATATGAATAAAACTATGGAGTTTATCAATATATTGGAGTAATATATTTGTGTTCATATATTGATGTGTATTGATACAATCTGCAAACTAGTCTTTGTTAAATTTTTATGTTAGGGACATTACAATCACATCCTTCAAAAGAACTAGGCATATAGTATATGGTAAACCAATATAATACTTAGAAAAATATGCAATTTTATTTTGTTAATATTTAATTATTGTCTCCTCTTCATACATCTCTACCACCACTAAAATATAGAACATGAGAGAAAAAAAACAAAATATAAAATGAAATTGGTGATGCATTAAAATGAGATAAATGAATGTTATGTCTATTTGAATTGATAATATTAATGAATTCTTCAATGCTTGTTTGTTGTTAAATTCTTAAATTTTATCCTTTTATCTTAAGTTGTAATCCTACCACCATTGACTATGTTGCTTGTAGGGTTTTTGGAATTTTTGTTTGGCCATTAATTTGAGAGTCGATTGACTTGGTTGAATGCTTGTATGGTGTAAATTATTTATTTTATTCCCTATTATTTTGATGACATCATTAGTGAGCCTTACACCTTCAAGTGTGTTGCATTGATGAGGGCTACACCACCCGAAACCCACACAAATCACAACGATAGATACCAACACAAAAGATGTGAGACAAAAAAAAAACTCACTTTCAATTATTTTCAGGAAATGAAATTATAGACTCAAAAATTACATGCTATAGCCTCATGGGCTTGATTCATTACAACAAAATCAACTCAAAAAATAAAAATATATTATTCAGAGCCACAATCTGCACTAATGGAGCCACCTTCTACAACCCCACTTAACCCTTTTTGTTTTACCCCAATAACCACCCTAGAATGTTCTAGAAAGTGTAACTTTCCCTTTTGTTTTGGCGCCAAAAGTCCCACTGTTTGATTTATTGCCTAGGAAGAAATTTTGATTAAATTCAATTTTTAGCGGGGCAACTTCACGGGACCATAACTTTTGATCCAGGTGTCTACTTTGCTATTATAACATATCTTTGGAAATATCTTGAAGAGATCTACAATGCCAAATCGATCAAAGATTAGTTCATCCACTTTTCAAGCAGTTTCGAGGCCTTTAAGGTTTTCATATTTGAATTTGAAGCCGCATTGGAGAAATTTCTCAAGATGAAAAACTTTAATATCTCCCAAATTGTGCAAGGTATTGAGATGATTCTTTCATGACTGGAAATGTTTTTTCAGTTTTGCTCCTTGGGGTAAATTTTTAGGTCCATACGAGCCTGTTTAGGCCAACTTACTAAAAATAGTAAGTGACAATTTTTTTCCTTTTCTGACTTCTGACTATCTTACACCCTTTAAGTGCCATCATGAGACTCAAAAAAACTAAAGAAATTAAGGATGTTTTTTTTGGGTGATGCAAAATTTCCCTACACCATTGGATGCTCTTGCATCAGACACCCAGGGTAATTTGAAAAGTGACCCTGCCACTTCTTAGGAGTTAGAGGGAAACCAAGATGGTTAATCTCAGCCTCAGACAACCACGATGAATCTTCCTTCTTCTCCATTTCACCAAGTACTCTACATAATGTCTGTTTCTTGTGCTTCTACGCACAAGACTATCCAAAATTTCTTCTATCTCCTCCTTTTCTGAAGTAGATGCTGGAATATTCCACTGTGCTTCTATTATTTCTTCATCAATTCCTCCTTCATGATATTCTATTAAATCTGAAATGTTAAACATAGGTGAAATTTGAATTTCATCAGGTAACTCTACCTCATATGTATTTCTTGAATCATGTGCTTCTTCAGGATCTTGCATGGTCCAAACTTCTTCATCTTTAACTTGTATGTACCAACTGGATACCTTTCCTTTCACAAATGAACCATGACTTCATCTCCTACTTGGAACTCCTTATACCTCCCTTTTTGATCTACCTTATCCTTATATTGTGAGTTCATCTTATTGATATGTTTTTTCACCTCTTCATGCAAATTCTTCAACTGCTCAACAAAATCTTTAGCCTCAACACTACTCTTCTCCCCCTTATCCATATTTATTAGTCTAGAAGTAGTCCTTGTACTACTCCCATACACAATCTAGAATGGTGATTTACCAGTGCTCTTTTTGACAGAATTGTCATAAGAATTTTTTTCCTATGGTTTAATCAAATCTCATCCCTTGGACTTATCTCCTACTAAGCATCTTAGCAGGTTACCTAGACTCCTATTCACCACGTCCATTTTTCCATCAGTATGTGGATGGTGTGCATAATTGAACTTCAAATCTATCTTCAACTTCTTCCATAATCTCTTCTAGAAATAACCAACAAATTTGGTATCTCTGTCTAAAACTATAATCTTTGGTAGACCATGTAGTCTCACCACCTCTCTAAAAAAAAACTATGCAAAATAAACAAAATTACTAGTCTTATGACATAGAATGAAATGTGCCATCTTTGAAAATCTATCCACCACCACAAATATGGAATCATGCCCTCTCTGTGTCCTTGGCAAGCCAAGAAAAAAATATGTGCTAATATCCTCCCATGGCCTCTCAGGTATAGGTAATGGCTGATACAATCCAATATTTTGACTTGTTCATTTCAACATCTAACATACTCTAAAAATTTGTACAAACTTCTTCACATCTTGTTGTAACTGTGGCCAATAATAATTCTCACTAACAAGAGCAATGGTATTATCTCAACCGAAATGTCTAGCCAATCCTCCACTATGCTTCTCCTTGATTAGATTATCTCTCATAGAACTCCTTGGAATGCACAATTGGCTTCCTCTAAACAACATCCCATATTGGATTAATAAATCCAACCATCTTGTCCTATCCAATGTAACAGGTTCCAAACAAGCCTTCTAATCTTTTGCAAAGTCTGGATCTTCAATATACAAACTTTTGAGTTCATTGAACCCAACAACCTCTATATTCATCTCTATCAATAAATTTTTCCTTCTGCTTAAGGCATTTGCAACTTTGTTTGACCTTCCACTCCTATGCTTCAAAACAAAGGTATAGCTCTACAAAAACTCAACCCATTTTAAGTTCCTTTGATTTAACTTTCCTTGACTATTGAGATATTGCAAAGCTTAGTGATCAATATATAAAACAAATTCTTTTGGAAAAAAAAAGTGTCTTCATTTCTTCAAATCCAAAACTATAGCATAAAAATCCTGATCATAAACATAATATTTCTTCTTAACATCATTTAACTTCTCACTCAAATGGGCAATAGGCTTACCTTCTTGACTCAAAACAACTCCTATGGCAGTGCCACTAGCATCACAATCTACCTAAAAGACCTTATTGAAATCTGGAAGTGCCAAAACAGATTTCTCTATAACTTTCTTCTTCAAGCTATCAAAATTTTTGGTTGATCATGTAGTTCACTTAAACTCTTTTCTATCTCCTCTCATTGCTTTAGTTAGAGGTGCACAAATACTATTGAAATTCTTAATAAAGTTTTTGTAAAAACTTGCTAGACCATGAAATGATCTTACCTCTATAACATTCCTCTAGGTAGGCCATTCAATGATAGCTCTCACCTTCTTTGGATCCATTTGAAGACCCTTCTTTGAGACAACAAATCCCAGGTATACCAACTCTCTCTTCACAAAACTACATTTCTTCAAATTAATCAACAACTTCTCCTCCCTTAGCTACTCAAAAACTCTTCGGATATGCATCAAGTTCTCCTCCAATGTCTTTATGAAAATCAACATATCATCCAAATAAATGATAACAAATTTTCCTAAAACTTCTTTCAATACCTCATTCATAAGCCACATAAATGTGTTCGGTGTGTTGGTTAGCCCAAAAGGCATGACTAACCACTCATACAATCCCTCCTTGGTTTTGAAGTATTTCTTCCATTCATCTCCTTCTCTAATTTAGATTTGGTGATATCCACTCTTCAAATCTATCTTCATCAAGTACTCAACTCCACTGAAACAATCCATAATGTCATCCATTCTCGGCAAGGGAAATATATACTTGATGGTGATCTTGTTGATGGCTCTAGAATCTTACACATCCACCATTCCCCATCCTTCTTTAGTGCTAGTACTATAGGTACTGCACATGGACTCAAGCTCTCTCTAATCAATCCCTTCTGCAACAACTCTTGCACTTGTTTGTTCAACTCTTCACTCTCTGCTAGAGTCATACGATGAGCTACCTTATTCAGAAAATTGGCTCCAGGAATCAGGTCCATCTAATGACTAATCTTTCTTACTAGAGGAAAACCTTCACGTACGTTATCATAAACAATATCTTGAAACTCATTCAACATATCTGAAACCTCTATAGGTGCCTCATTAGTATCTTCTTTATCAACTCTATGGATTAATGCAAAACACATATGCTCGTTCCTCATACCTTCTAAGAACTTTTTCCATCAACCAAATAAATTCTTGCATTATTGCATACCTTTTCTTCTACTACTTTCAAGGGCTTCAACTTATGATGAACTCCATCCTTTGTAAGAGAATAGGTGTTGGCATGTCCATCATGTACTGCTTGTCGATCAAACTGCCATAGTCTACCTAGCAACATATGAAAAACATCCATAGGCACAATATCACATAATACTTCATCATGGTAATTTCTGATCTTGAACTTTACCAGACATTTTTCATTTACCAAAGCTTTATGGTCCTTCTACAACCAAGTAATTTGGTATGGATTTGAATGCCTTTTCTCTCCAATTGCAACTTACTAACCATCTCTTCTGAAACAAGGTTATTAGTACTACCTCCATCAATAATAACATTGCAAACTTTATCTTCACACTTACATCTGGTTCGAAACAAATTATTCCTTTGAGTAGGTTATTTCTCCTCATTCAACAAGGATCTTCTAGTAACAAGAACCTCTCCTCTTTCCGCATCCTCATAATATGAAGACTCAACATCTTCATCTACATGTGCAACTCATGTATTACTCTCATGTCTTCTATTTGTCCTTCCTTGATGTTGAGGACACTCATAGGCTCTATGTCCTATGACCGTCCACCAATCTTTCCTCTGCGGCCTCCACCTCATTGTTTTTTCTCAAACCTCTTGTTCAGTTTCTCTTCAACCTTTAGATAAAACTGATAAGTTTCCTCAATGGTGGTCATTCTTACCAGTGCCAATTCTTCTTGTATGCTTGGCTTCAACCTGTTAATATAACGAGAAAATTTCTCTTTATTCACCTCAGAATGTCCTGTCTGAATCAAGACCTTATGAAATTCCTTTGTGTATTCTTTCACCGTCCTTGTTCCTTTCCTCAAGCTCTACATCTTCTTGAGAAGCTCCAATTTTTAATTGATTGGAATAAATTGTTTCTTGAATTTTGACACCATTCTGTCCCATCTAGAAATTTTATCTTTCCCTTATCTTCCTCTTTCTAATTGGACCTCTTTCCACCATATACTAGCGTGACCTTTCAATTTTTTCTTTGCAAACCTCACTCTATGAGAATCTTCAATCTCCTCAAACTCAAAAAATTCCTCCATATCATTGATCCAATCGATCAATTCTTCAAAATTCAGACTTCCACTAAAAGTTGAAACCTCCATTTTAGGTTTGTTCCCAATGTTTGAGATTGCTTGCAACAATCTTCTTTCTCCAAGATCCATTGGATCCTACTCTTCCTCTTCCATTTCCTCTTCTTTTTCATCTTCACTGACATCTCTTTCTCGATGCACATCTCTTCTTTGAACCTCTTGCTGCAAGGTTTCTAATTGCCTTCTAAGGGCTCTAATTTCATCTCTAGGTGGATTTATTCCTCCACCACCTCAGCCTCTACCTCTGCCATGCTAGGAAAGTCTTGGAAGCATCTTGAACTCAACCCACACTCACAAGTCCTACTGCAACTGCCTGACGTTCAACGCTCTATTACAAACTCAAGAACTACTACTCTGATACCACTTGATGAGGGCCACACCACCTGAAACCCACACAAATCACACCAATAGATACCAACATAGAAGATGTGAGACAAAAAATAACTTTCAATTATTTAAAAAAAATGAAATTACAGATTCAAAATTTACATGCTACAGCCTCATGGGCTTGATTCATTACAACAAAATCAACTCTAAAAAATATATATATATTATTCAAACCCACAATCTACACTAATGGAGCTACCTTCTACAACCCCACCTAACCCTTTTTATTTTACCGCAATAATCGCCTTAGAATGTTTTAGAAAGTGTATCTTTCCCTTTTGTTTTAGTGTCAAAATTCATGCCATTTGATTTCTTTCCTAGGAAGAAATTTTTATGAAATTCACTTTTTAGTGGGGCAACTTCGTGGTGCCATAACTTTTGATCTGGGTGTCCAATTTGTTATTGTTACCCAATTTTTCTTCCAACTAAATCAGGTAACTTATTATTATGTTTGCATTTAAACATTAAAATATACATCATTTTCTACTAAATTTCATTCATGTGCATATAGGAGATTGTCAAACAAATTACATTATTTCAGTTTTGCAATTGCATATAATAAGAAAGAGAACCAACATGTATTGCAAATGTAATCTTTATTGATGATCATAAGTGTATAATGTCCCTCACAAGCTGAGGGAATGACTATTCTAATGCTTATGAAGAAAATACTATACACTTATAGATAAAAAGAAAGAAATGCACATAAAATGAAAAGGAACCCGTCATTGCTTGGAATGACGAATCCCATTGGCCTTCACTTGCATCATCTCGGTCTTCCCCACTTGTCCTGCTTATGTTTGGCACTCTCCTCATTGCTTCTAGGTTTCCTGCATCTGAAAAAAGAGTGATATTAGAGCAATGAAAGGTCACTGATCAAAATATGTGCAAAACACCCATAAACATGTAATTTGATGTCCATAAGCATTAAAATAGACAACATACCATAAGTGTCTAGGAAAACAAGAAAAGAGTAATCAAACACACCTATGATATGCTTTGTTTATCTAACTTGTTTGTTCCTTATGCAAATATAAGACAAATATTTGTTACTATTTTGATTCAATTGATTATAGCATGTGGAGTAGAATGTGGCTCCCATAAGGGTTGAGCCTAGCACACTACCCTCTTATATTTTAGGAGGGATGTGAAATTGAACAACTTGATCAAATCAAAGATACACATATTCTTGATGCATTAAATCAATATGGAATCACATCAGTTGATCAACATTAATTATTAGATTCAAAAGATGCAACAAACAATGTGAACTCTCAAGAAGTTACTCTTAATCTTTTAACAATGAATCAATCAATAGGCTGCCATCATGCCAAAAAGGGTAGTACTTTGTTGATATGTCTTTCAATCTGCTTAAGTGGATCCAAGATCCATTTTATTAAAGAAACAAATGATTTATGTGGACACTGGAGCATATATACATCAAGTTCAATTATGCATCCATCAATAAATAATGGAGAAGCTATCAAGTCCTGTCTGGAACCATCATGAGTCATATGGAGCAGCAAGTAAGAACAAGACAACAAAAATGAATGCATGCTATAGGATAGCAACAATGAATGTATGCTACAAGGAAGTAAGGGGGCCTTTCTTGGTTTGAAAGAAGAGCTATCAAGCATTGTCAAAATACAATCAGTGAGCCATGAAGCTATAGGGGTAGTCATTACATTCATTGAGGGAACAAGTGAATAATGTTTTCACTCTAGCAGTGAATGATAAACTATGAAGACGCATACAACAAGAGGCACAAGTATAGTGCCAATGACTAAATGACACAAGGATGATTAATACATATAGGATTTCTAGTGGCAACCATCATCAAAAGAGACAACAACAACTACATTGAGGGACAAGGGGTCCTCCAAGAATGAATTTTGAACTATCACCCCATGAAGTTCCATCTTATTTTGCTTGGAATATATGAGTACATTGAAGAGAAAATCCAAAGGGGGGATAAAAGGCATTGAAGTAAGTTTGCAGTTTAAGTTTAACTAGGTAGTCAAGTATGAAGGAAGCTATGGAAAGAGCTAAAGCTCATCTCATTTGGTCCTTCCCAATGTTTCTTTTTTTCTCCATTAGATCTCAATACAAAGCCACAAGATCATTTTTCCAGAAAAGAGTATCAATTTAGAGACTGTTATAACTATTCATCCTAATCATGTCACCATGCATAATATGACAATATCATATATCCCAATGATAATGATGGTCACAGTGACAGGTTTAAGAAGATCATTGGAGGCAAGGGTTTTGGTTCTTCTCATCTTTTGATAGTATTTAAGGGGTTGCTAAAAGTAGTTGTTGGCGTCTCATATGATATCAACACAGATTATCAATCATGGTGCTTCAAGGGAACAAATGATAGTAATGAACAAGTACAATGCACACCACCAAGAGAATTTCAATCAATGATATGCAGAGGGAGATAGAGAGAAGCAATGACAATGACCTTGACAGACCAATGGGAAATCATTTTGAGTTAAGAGTTGCAACAATCAAGACAAGAAAAAGGAAGTAGTAGTCATCATCAAGGGGAGTGTCATTATGATTGTCAGGAAAATGTAGTGACAATCAGCAATCATGCATGTGGCAGAGCAGAGAATAGTCCTCAACCGAGCATTTCAAAGGTAATGATTTGCACAAAGGGCAGTGATAGTTGTAAATCACAGTGTTACAAGGGAATTCATGAAAACCATGAATGAGAAAGGCACTCCTATCCAAGGAAATGGTCATAACATAGCATGGGAAATCTTTAGAGTCTTCAAATGGTGGTCAAATCAATGTAGAATAGCTTATTGTTGTAGTATCATCTCTATGGAGCTAATGTATGGTATTTAAGAAGGAAGTAAGAGCTATTGGACTGTTATTGTTTATTACATGTATATCTAATGTCTTGCAAAGGGGGGAAAATGCCTATTACAACATGGAGCAATGGTAGACATGCAAGAGTCTCTATTATCAATATGTGGCATGTTATCTCCAAGCCTCTTCTTTTACATAGGTAGAAAGGAAAGACAGATAGGATGTGATCAAGTGATTGGAGTTTGATTTAGATTTTATGTCTCAAGACAAATAGGCAGATCCAATCTTCTTGCCTTCCTCTTTGGTGAATGTAGGGAGCCTTATAGAGTTTTATATGCTTGCAACACAAAGGTTCATAGATTATGTTTGTGTGTAGCTATGATGGAATTTTTCCATAGAATATTATAGGGCATATACCCATGTTTAGTGGCAGATATGGTGAATTGTTAACAATGACATGACATTTGCTACAGGGGACACAATCATGATTGTTTGGTGTCATAGATAGTGGATTCAAGCACAAAGTGACTGTTTAAAAGTCATGAAAAGGGAAACATTTCTTATGGAATAGTCAACTGAGATGGCTCTTGTTTCAATCATGAAACCTCATTCATATTATAATCTTGCACAATTTTATCAGCAAAGAAGGGTTTTCTTAAAAAATGGTTTTCTACAAGAGGCTCATGGAATTTACAGCCACGACCATGAATGAATGGAAAAATGTGTAGAGCCTATGAGTTATTCCCACACTATGCAATGGAAATGAATCATTTTACAAAACCATTTTTTATTTACAGGGCAACGATTAAAGCACATTTCAAAGTAATGCAAAAGAATGCCAAGTAAAATATAGTAGCACATGGCCGTGGCCTAGATAATCAGATGCTTTTTTTGAAAAGGAAATCAATCTTTAAAAATTACATGAAATCACAAAAGAATTCAAGAGCATAAAATGTTCCATTATTTTTTTTGCAAATAAAGCTCAAATGGAGTTATTTATACAACAAAAAATAGAGCTCAAAATAGTTTCTTTTCTTCAAGAAATGAGCAAAAAATACATAAATTTTCTTACTAAGAGCTTACCCAAGTCTTTTTGTTGATGTTTGATGAAGGATGCATGAAAAATATGTTTGGAATCCACCATAGAATCACTTTAGAGGAGTTTGGTTTCAAACCCTTGGTGGCGCCCATGAATTGGTTGATGCAAAATGAGGTCGAAAACAAAGAGTTTTTTTTTGTTTTGAGATTAGGGTTTCTACCCTAATTTTCTTGGCCAACCACACAAAGGCATTTTTTCCTTTCTTTTCAGTTTGCAATACAACTAATGGAGGTTGTGGGCTAAGACATTAAGTCTTATGCCCTATGTTTTTAAAATATTATATGTGCCTTGTATTTTCTAGAAGTCTTTATGACATAAACTTTTACATTGATTCCTTCATATGGAAAAATTTGAGCCTTGTAGATTTTGCGTTTGTTTCAACCTATAAAGCTTTTTACTAGTGATATTGTTATAAATCACTTAGTCAAAATGTTATTTTAAATGCAAAATAAAGTAAAATATGCCATGTAAGTGTCTTTATGCTTTTAAAGAATGTAATTATGCTTTGCAAGTATATTGGAGAGATTGGAGAGGTTGAACAACATGTGGAAGGCATGAGGGTTGTGTTTGACTATTTTGGAGGGAATGGGACCATTTTGGAGGCATTTTTGTCATGCTTTTGGTATGGTTGGGTCAGAGTTTGACTTGTAATTCCCTATCACATGAACCCCAAAGAACAACTAAGACAATAATTACAACACTTTTTTTAAAAAAAATAAACCTACATGATATGTACATTGAGTTACGATACATGAAATGCAATTATACAATTACACTAACAACTCAATCCTCCGGGGTACATGTGAAGACATTACGAAACCTAAACCCATACCATAATGATAATGAATGAATTCCAAAATTATGAACCATGATTAAGCATACGTTTACTATAATCATACATCCCTTACAATCCATCAATAAGAAAACATCCACATGTGAGAACTCAACATAACAAGATTAACTTAATCCCAATAACCATTAAACTATTATCAACATGTGAATTCAATGGAGCATATTTCCACAGATACAACACAACAAATAATGGCTAACATGAATCATTAACCACATAAGATTCACAAAGGTAAAACAATACATTACATCTGTTCCATTACATTACATCATTCAATTTCATAAGTATACATCAATGTTTCCCAACACAACGTGGGAATAGTACATAAAATACATGAGTATAATAGAAATGAATAATACACAACTGAACATATGGTGAATTCTGGAGCACTCCGCATATGAACAACACCGTGTTGCACGAACGCTAACAGATAAACCAACGGGGTGCATAACACGTTCCACCCGACCACGTGGACCCAAAGGCCCACCCCCCATGCTAGGAGCTAAAAAGAAAGACCCACGATCCAAGACAGTCAAGTAGAATGACCATGAGACCCAACCAGACAAAAGCAACCAAAACATGATAACAACATCAACGACTACTTACAAGATGACTACTTCCAAAGGCATACAAAGGCAATAACAAGGGATACTATGGGAGAGTGTCATTGCACAACCCTATTTTGGGTTATCCTGACTACCTTTCTACATGCACCAGCCCCCATCTATGGTTATCCAGGCTGCCTCTCAATAGGCGCTGACCCCATAGGGTGAAACGTGTGGGACTGCTAGCCTCTCATGAGGATGAGGTAGCGATCTTTTCGACCACGACCTTCTCAGCCCACCCTTAGTTTGTGAGAGCACTAACGACATGGGTGATGTATTATACTTATCTTTAGTTAATGTGTTCCTACCCATCCCACTAGTTTATTTTATTCGGTTTTCACTTCTTTAACCAACTCTTTCATGGGTTATCCAGGCTGCCCCTTTATGCGCCGACCCCCATGAAGAGCCACCCTCCCCAATAGTTCTGAAACAAAACTTACAACAAAAAGGGGTGTACCAAACAATAAAACCACAAAACAAGTGCATGTGCGAGGTATGAACCATCTCACCCAAGAATCACAATGAAGGAAAAATAACAACACAAGGTAACACCCACAAGAAACAAAACAAAGGTCAGATCATGAAATTCTGACAACTTTCCCACTGTCCCTGGAAGCCTACTAAACAAACCACCCCTGACTCCCAACAGGGAAGTATCAAAGCTATGGGTTCCAACAAGACTAAATACCCAGTACATAAAACTGAAATTGATTCAAAGGGAAAAAGAATGAAATCAACATAGAAACATATAACCCATCTAAGGAAGTAATTTCAATGAGCACTCTAAAATACAAATTGGACATTATCAAAACACATTGAAGGGTAATTCTAATACCCACTTACTTAAACATAAGAACAATCAATCTTGCCTAATACTTTTAAGCATAAATCAATAATCAAGAATTATATTCTATTCACACTTCCATATTGAAATCTTTTAATAAATGAAGAATTATAAAATATTATGATAATTAAAACAATAGATTACTCTTAATTAAGGATCCTAACACACATATACATTTGTTTTCTCATAAATAAATAAATAAAATTACGAACAACAACAAATGTCCAACTAGACATTTTGTACAACTAATCTCTCTTAAAGATAGCTCATGAAATAAACCTAATTACTCCTCTATATATATATACATACATATATATATATATACATACATATATATATATATATATACATACATATATATATATATATATACATATATATATATATATATATATATATATATATATGTATATGCACACACACACACACACATACACACACACACACATATATATATATATATAACATTATAGATGAATATATATACATATATATGAATATATTTATAAATACACATATATGAAAAAAATACACAAATGATTATATTTAATAAGAAAATATCTATTGTTAAACATAATTAAATATCACTGAAGTAAAGCAACTTGTTGATAACAGGAAATAAAAGCCGAAAACATAATTATATATATATAAACCAATTTTATATCATAAAAGAATCCAACAACTAGCATAATATATACCAAGAAGATTTAAATATTATTAAACACTCATCAATGGCCTCCATGAGCTGCACACAACAGCCTTAATGTTTCTACGCAACACAAGAGGATGGGAACTAGAGGGGCACAACTACAACCAACAAAATGCAAGGACAAATCTACAACCAGTGCAAGAATAAAAACTCCAACGCACCCTAAGTCACAAACTTAATCCAATCAAAATAATAACCTGGCATTGGAAACATAACCACAAGTAAATAACCACAATATTTAACAACAGTGAAGGAGAAAAGGAGAGGGAAAGGCATGGCACACCCAAAGCGCTCTATTCCTAGCCAACAAACAACCTAACAAAATCCTAACCAAGGTGCTGCAATGCCATCCACAGGGTAGCATAATAACAAACCCCACAACCACACACTTGCATAAGGGTTATCTCTTTTCTTAAAAACTAAACTAAACAATAAGAAGAGACATCAATGTAGAATGCATAGAAAGGAGAAAGAGGAGGGGCGTGACCTTAGAAAACAATAGATAATCTTACAATGAAGCAAAATTTAAAGTCTCCAATGCTCTTATTTATTTCTCAACCAAATTCATATAAAAAAAACTATTAGGGCATTGGAAATAAAAAAAGCACCAAAACTTGACAACTAAATGTAGCCACAGATAAAGGCACAAGAACTGGGCGTAGCGATATTCCAAATTCCTATGTTCAATCTTAGAGAAAAAATAGAACCGAACACAAGCCTACAAATTCGAAATAAAATAAAGGCTAAACTGTATTTCCTTTTCAATTCAATTTACTACAATCATTTTCAGCAATCCAAAAGAATGACCATTCAAAATCAACCTACGAAAGAAAAACAAGGTACCAACCTGGAATCCTATGCAAGATGCTGAAAGAATAAAAACATGTAGACACAAACTCTCCACAACCCTCTAATCTCGTTCTCCAGGAAGACCAACCAATCTCTTTCTCCAATGTTCACAAAATCTACAATTTTTAATGGAGAAGCGAAATCGACAAACAATTCAGAGAGAAACAATTTTTTTTGCATCTAGAAAAATAATTTTCATAACCAATTTAATTTTCAGTGCCCCCCCAAAAAAAAATCATTAACTGCCTGCCAACCATTTGCCTCTTTTCTTTTCTTTTTTTAATTTTCAATTTTGGGAGTTGCCTTTAGTTTTCAAAAACTAAAATCAATAAAGATGGCAAGTTTCCATTGCCTTTTTAGTTTCAAAGTGTACATGTCCAAGCGTTCGTCTTCTTTCCTCTTTTCTTTATTTTTTAATCTTTTTTAATCTTTTGTTTTTATCCAATTTGAAAATCATATTTATCTCCACGTTTAATTAATTAAAATCTCTTTATATTAACATTTATCTTTAATTATTATATAACAATAAAAAAACATTAAATTACACTATTACATTTCATAAATAATTAATACTATCCACATAGACCTTTTTAATAAACGTAATTTATTTAATTACAATTTAAATTTTCAAAATAATTTAATAATTAAGTTAACAAAATTTCACTTAATAATCTAACTTAATAATTAAATTAAATTAATGTCTCCCTTAAGAACGTTATAAAAAAGATTAATTAAATGACATTTATAATCTCAACAAGGAAAACATCAATTATAAGAAATAATTAAAATGACACTTAAACAATGATTAAAATAAACGACTAAAACAAAACGATACCAGAAATGGAAACGGAGTCATGGATGAATGACACTTTCAAAAACAACGACAGGGTGACAGACTCAGATGGGGAAACCTTCTTGTCAACTCCATTTTCAACTTCATACTCGTTGGGCTTGTAGGGCATGCTCAGACCTGACAACACAGGTGGAGTCGGTGCCAGGTACATGCATCTTGCATCAAACCAACGTCAAGCAACATATATATATCTAATCACAAGCACACCGCGAAAGGTAGTCGCAACGTAGCAAGGTGCTCACGAACGAGCGATGGTACACCGTCCTTTCACCAAGACTCAACCTGAAAACACGTCATTATAACTATCAAGAAATAAGCATTAAGCAATAACATCACAACATAATACCACATCCAGATGATAAACATAACCAGATAAAACCAAACACCAAGTATCATCATATCATCAACATCATAAAATAGTATCATGAGCATCCAAACAAACTAAACTACCAACCACACAAATCAAACTGGTGAAACAATCACCATCATAGTCTCAAGTACACGATACAACATAAAAGAGTATCCAGACAGTGACAACAGTACAAGGGTAATTACATCCTCCCCCTAGAAATAGGCCTACTCCTAGAAGCTGGTGAATGGATAAGGAAAAGCCTCTCTAATGCAGGATGCATCCTCCCATGTCGCTGAAGTCTCATCATTAGGGTCCCATTGGACCCGCACCTGTTCAATTTCTCTACCCCTGAGATCGAGCCTCTTGTGCTGAAGAATGACCACAGGCTCGAGTGCTAGCTGCCCGTCCTCAACTTGTAATGCATTCCAATCAAGTAAGCGAGAAACCTTTGGATAATAAGGCCTAAGTACAAAAACATGAAACACATCGTGTATGCACGATAGACTAGGTGGCAATGCTAGGCAATAAGCAATAGGGCCAATTCTCTCCAATACTTCAAACGGTCCTAAAAAATGAGGCGTGAGCTTAGATCCTTTCCCATAATGAATTGGACTCTTTCGCGGACGCATTCGCAGGAAAACCCGGTCGCCAACAAAAAAATGACGGTCGACCCTATGCGCATCAGCATACTTCTTTTGCTTGTCCTGTGCTGCTACGAGATGCTCTCTGATGCAAGCTACCTGTTGCTCCATATCCTAAAGTATTTCAAGCCCAAGGAGAACTTTGTCGTCAAGATAGTCCCAACTCAACGGGGTTTGACAAGGACAACCATATAATGTCTGAAAGGGAGCCATACCAATCGAGCTATGATATCTGTGTGAACCCTTTTCCTAGTACCTGCTAAACAACATGAATAAACAAGTCAAACAAGGAATTGTAAGCTAAAACAAGGATTCCCCATGAAATCCGTTTACAACACTCAAATTAGGAAGAAAATAATGAAGAACTCAATGGAGATGCCAAAACAAAGATTGAATCCCAATTAGAATAGCAAACACATGATCCCATGGGGGAATTGGTGCCAATTTGATGTGAAAATTGGCCCTTTCCCAATTCCTAAGATGTAAACTTGATGTATTGATGAAGATTTGATCTACTTTCTTGATGTTGAAGAGTGCTCCAAGCCAAAATATGCAAAAAACCTAACTAAGAACCCAATGATAATGGATGAAATTTGAGAGATATTTGAGCATGGTAACTTTGCCTAATTTGTGGATGATCAAATGAGGATATGAGCTCTTTATTTATAGAATGCCAAGATGGATGAATGTCCAAATTTGAGCAATGTGGGACTAACATTCAACCAATGGCAAGGTGCCACTTGTCAACATTTGATAGGATGAAGGTTGAGCACATTTTGATCCATGTGCAAGTTTGAAATTTGAATTTGATGAGATGACATGTTTAGGGGGGATGAAAGATGAGTTAAATGCCAAGTGGGAGACAGGTAAGAGACAATGTAAGAGCCTTAAATGCTTTGTTGGATGGACAAGTCCTTTTGGAAGGAGATTTCAAATTTGAGGAATATTCCATCTTTGATGCCTTTTTGAATGAAAATAGATGATTTATAGATCAATTAAATTGATTTTCATGTGCAAGTTACAAAATCTAGAGGATTTGAGTGATTAGGATTATCATTGATCATGATTTGATTAATTTAAATGATGTTAGTTGCTTTGACAATTTTGACTTAGATTTTAGGATTTAAATAACTCAAAATGAGAAAAGAATGATTTAGACTTAGTTAAATAAATATTTTTGATTTATTTAACCAAAGGGGGGATGTTAGATTAAATTAGATAAATGTTTGATTTATTTAATTTAATTAGATGAACTTTAGAGATTTAATCAAATAATATGGATTATTTAATTAAATCAAAGATAGGAAGATGAAATGACCTAGCTAGTTACACATAGATAATGATTTAATTAAATCGAGGGATTTATTTAATTAAAAGGGGAATTATGACGAATTTAATCAAATAAGGATATTCGATTAAATGGTTAGATAGAGTGATGATTCAGGATGAAACAATGTTAGTAGATTAGGATCGAGTGTGCGATATCAATCTATATATTTTCGATGTCTACAATATCCATTGTTGTAGGAAAAATCCACCAGATGCAAAGAGTCCTCCCAACACGATTGTTGATCCATCACGTATATACAGAGCATGTCCTCAAGAACCTGGTTGACCCTCTTGGTCTAACCATCTTTTTTAGGATGGTAAGCAGAACTGAAATTCAGCTGGGCCCCTAAGGCACGCTGCAAGGATGTCCACAATGCAGAAGTGAACACCAGATCTCTATCTAAAATAATCCTTCATAGAATTTCGTGCAGTCGAGCAATGTCTTCCATGAATATTTTGGCTATCAACAAAGTAATGTAAAATGATTGGATGGGGGAGAAGTGTGCCACCTTGGTCAACCTGTCAACAGTGACCATGATAGCATCATGCTGATGAGAAGTCATAGGCAACCCAGCAATAAAGTCCACCGATATGATATCCCATTTCCATTTAGGAACAAGATGAGGCCGTAGAAGGCTTGCGGGATGCTGGTGTTCTGCCTTGACTCTCTGACATTCCAAACATCTCACCACAAAGTCTGCAATATCCCTCTTCATGCCAGTCCAAAAGTCCAGTGAACAGAGGTCTGCATACATCTTCTTGACTCTTGGGTGAGTAGAATAGGGAGCCCAATGTGCCTCGGTCATGATTATGGTATGGAGACCCTCTGTAGGAGGTACATACATACGACCCAAATACCACAAAATTCCATCTGATTCTAGTGAGTAACCAAAAAACTTTCCCTCTAAAGCCCTATCTAACTCAATTTCAGATTTCACTTCCTGATACTAGCTATCGGTGGGAAGTGTTGTGAGGATCTTGCTCCTCAAATCCACATCAAGAGTCACTACAAATATCTCATGTCTCTGCTAGCTCAGAGCATCTACCACTACATTTTCCTTTCCCTAGATGTACTTAACCTCAAAATCGTATTCACAAAGAAATTCCATCCATCTCCTCTGCCTGACATTCAGGTTCAGCTCGTAAAGATATACTGGAAGCTGTGATGATTGCTATGTAGCTCAAATTGATGCTCTAATAAAAAGTGAATCCATCTCACAAGGGTGTGAACAACAATGGCTAACTCCAAATTGTGTGTGGGGTAATTCAGCTCATGATCCTTGAGCTTGAGGGACTCATAAGCAATCACATGACCTTCTTGCATCAAAATGGCTCCTAAGCCTTCCAAGGTAGCATTTGTACACACCATGAAATCCCTAGTAGGATCAGGAACTACTAGGATCAGTGCACTAGTAAAATTTTCCTTTAAGGGTCTAGAAAGCTAACTGGCACTGTTCTGACCAAACAAAATTCTTCCCTTTCCTCTGAAGAGAAGTGATGGGATGTGCAATCCTCAAAAAGACCTTAACAAATCTTCGATAGTAGCCCGCTAGACCCATAAAACTATGAATCTCAAGAACATTCATGGGTGTAAGATAATCAATGATGGCTTGGATCTTTGAAGGATCCATAATGATACCTTTGAGCCAAAGATGACGTGACCCAAGTATTTTAATTCAGTCTTAAAGAACTCACACTTTGCCAGATTAGCATACAAATGATTGTCTCTCAAGCACTGCAACACCTATCTCAAATGTTCCTTGTGCTCCTCCATAGTTTTTGAGTAGATCAAGATATCATTGAGAAACATGATAAAAAATCTATCCAAAGACTCCATTCATCAGAATCATGAAATTGACGGTGCATTTGTCAACTCGAATGTCATAATTGTGAATAAATAATGCCTCTAACGAGTGTGGAATGCAATTTTGTGTATATCAACTTTGACTATCTGCAATTGATGGTAGCCCGACTTAAGATCAATCTTTGAGAATACCTGATCCCCCTTTATTTGATCAAACAGGTCATCAATTCTTGACAAAGGGTACTGGTTCTTCACCGTCACTTTGTTAAGCTGTCTGTAATCAATACATAAATAGAGGAAACCATCCTTCTTCTTCATGAATATCATTGGTGCTCCCCACGGGGAAACACTAGGATGAATGAACCCTTTTGCTAATAATTCCTCCAACTGCAAACAAAGCTCCTGAAGTTCCTATGTTGTCATCCAATATGGAACCCGAGATATAGGCTTAGCTCTAGGTACAAGGTCAATTCTAAAGTCGATGTCACGTTTTGGTGGCATCCCCAGAATTTCACTAAAAAAAACATTTGAGAACTCCTTAAGGAGAGGATAGTCATCCAATGACACCTCTTGACTCTCTCCCAAATCCAAGTCATTGACTAACACAACAAACAGCTGACAACCCTGCTAGAAACACCTCTTCAATTACATAGCAAAAATCATCTGTAATGAGATAGGTCTTTGTATGCCAACAATCTCAACTTCATTACCTGAATCATCTACACATTGTACAACCTTGCGACGATAATCAATTAATGCACGGTGAGCACTCAACCAATCCATACCTAAAACAACATCATAGGAACTAAGAGGTAGGATTCAGAGGTCCACCATAGTCACTAGTGACCCAATTTTCAAACTACAACCCTAAACAAGCGATTCAATGACTACCTTTTCCCCAGAGGCTAATTCAACCTGCCACTTAATGCCTTGCCTTGTTGCCACTAGTCTACAATGCTCTACTACTGAAGGAGAAATAAATGAATCTGATGCTCTAGAATCAAAGAGGATAGAAATACTAGTGCCTTGTAACACACCGAATGTCTCAACCATGGTGCCTTGATGATCAGTTTGACGGTTGTCAACCACTGCGAAAGCTCGGTGTGATATGCTCACAGTGCCCACTATTGGCTTAGAAGTGGCTGGTCTCTGACTAAAACCTGTAGTGTTCCTCTGTGGACATTGTCTAGTAATATGTCCTTGTTGACCACAGGAGAAACAACCTGTGCCTCATCTAAAACCTTTGCCACCAGTCAATTGATTAGATTGCTGGAAACTATACTGACTTGGTGCCGACTCTGTACTCTATGTAGGCTACTCAAAACGGTCCTACCGACCTCATTGCCAATTCTGATTCTTTCTAGCTTGAGATTTTCCACTCTGCTGAGACTGAGAATTATTGTGCTTCAACTATGACTACTGCTGAACACCCTTAAAGGGTGCACAATGAGTCCTAGAAGAGCCTACATCTTGGGACTACCCACCTTGAGAACCAAAACTAGATGTAGGTGCACTACCAATTTGAACACATGTGTGGCAATCCAAAGCCATGGCCAAGTTTTCCTCCACAAGTTGAGCCTTCTCAATAGATACCTCCATCGTCTCTAGCTCGAAGACCCAGACTCCTCTACTGATTCAGACATTCAAGCCCGTGACAAAGTGCTAAACTAGCATAGCCTCATCATTACTGATTCCCGCACACTGTTTTAGCTCATAGAAGTGACACTTGTACTGTTCAATAGACATTGCCATTTGTCTCAACTCATGGAATTCATCTACCTTGCACTGTCTCCAATGGTCTGAAAGGAAATGGGCCCTGAATCTCCAGAATTAACTCCCATGTCACCATGTTGATATCTAGGTACAATTTCTACTCTTCAAGTCGCCACCAAGTGGATGCAAAGCCTCTGAGGTGCATGATACCAAATTGTAGTGCCTCGTTGTGCAAACCCCAAAGGACAACTAAGACAATAATTACAACACAATTTTTTTTCTTTTAAACAAAACTACATGAGATGTACATTAAGTTCGATACATGAAATGCAATTATACAATTACACTAACAACTCCATCCTCTGGGGTACACGTGAAGACATTACAAAACCTAAACCCATACCATAACGATAACGAACGAATTCCAAGATTATGAACCATGATTAAGAATACGTTTACCATAATAATACATCCATTACAATCCATCAATAAGAAAACATCCACATGTGAGAACTCAACATAACAAAATTAACTTAATCCCAATAACCATTAAAATATTATCAACATGTGAATTCAATGGAGCATATTTCCATAGATACAACACATCAAATAATGACTACCATGAATCATTAACCACATAAGATTCACAAAGGTAAAACAATACATTACATCTATTCCATTACGTTACATCGTTCAATGTCATAAATATACATCAATGTTTCCCAACACAACGTGGGACTAGTACATTAAATACATGAGTATAACATAAATGAATAATACACAATTGAATATATGGTGAACTATGGAACACTCTGCATCTGAACAATAGCGTGTTGCATGAACGCTGACAGGGAACCCAACGGGGTGCATAACACATTCCACCCAACCATGTGGACTCGAAGGCCCACTCCCCATGCTAGGAGCTAACAAGAAAGACTCACAATCCAAGACAGTTAAGTAGAATGACCACAAGACCCAACCACAAAAAGTAACCAAAACATGACAACAACATTAACGACTACTTATAGGATGACTGCTTCCAGAGGTGTACAAATGCAATAACAAGGGATACTATGGGAGAGTGTCATCACACGATGCTATTATGGGTTATCCTGGCTATCTTTCTATAGGCTTCGGGCCCCATCTATGGTTATCCAAGTAGCCTCTCAATAGGTGTCGGGCCCATAGGGTGAAATGTGCGGGACCACTAGCCTCTCATGAGGATGAGGTAGCAATCTTACCGACCACGGCCTTCTGAGCCCACCCTTAGTCTGTGAGAGCACTAATGGCGTGGGTGAGGTATTATACTTATCTTTAGTTAATGTGTTCCTACCCATCCCACTAGTTTATTTTATTAGGTTTTCACTTGTTTAACTAACTCTTTCATGGGTTATCTAGGCTGCCCCTTTGTGCGCCAACCACCATGAAGAGTTACCCTCCCCAATAGTTCTGAAATAAAACTTACAACAACAAGGGGTGTACCAAACATTAAAACCACAAAAAAAGTGTACGTGTGGGGTATGAACCATCTCAACCAAGAATCACAACGAAGGAACAATAACAACACAAGGTAACACCCACAAGAAACAAAACAAAGGTCAGATCATGAAATTCTAACAACTTTCCCACTATCTCTGGAAGCCTACTAAAAAAACCACCCTTGACTCCCAATAGGGAAGTCTCAAAGCTATGGTTCCCACAAGACTAAATACCCAGTACAGCAAACTAAAATTGATTCAAAGGGAAAAATAATGAAATCAACATGTAAACATATAACCCATCTAAGGCAGTAATTTCAATGAGCACTCTAAAATACAAATTGGACATTATCAAAACACATTGAAGGGTAATTCAAATACCCACTTACTTAAACATAAGAACAATCAACCTCGCCTAATACTTTTAAGCATAAATCAATAATCACTAATTATATTCTATTCACATGTCCATATTGAAATCTTTTAATAAATGAAGAATTATAAAATATTATGATAATTAAACCAATAGATTGCTCTTAATTAAGGATCCTAACACACATATACATTTTTTTTCTCATAAATAAATAAATAAAATTATGAATAACAACAAATGTCCAACTAAAAATTTTGTACAACTAATCTCTCTTAAATATAGCTCATGAAATACACCTAATTACTCCTCTACATACATACATACATACATACATATATATATATATATGCGCGCGCGCGCACACACACACACATATATATATAATACACAAATGATTATATTTAATAAGAATGTATATATTGTTAAACATAATTAAATATCAATGAAGTAAAGTAGCTTGCTGTTGCTAATAGGAAACAGAAGCCTGAAACATGATTATATATATATATATATAAACTAATTTTATATCATAAAAGAATCCCAACGGCTACCTTAATATATACCAAGCAGATTTAAATCTTATTAAACACTCATCAATGGCCTCCATCAGTTGCACACAACAACCTTAATGTTGCTGCGTAGCACAAGAGGATGGGAGCTGGAGGAGTGTGGCTATAGCCAACAAAAGGAAAGGACAAATCTACAACCAGCGCAAGAATAAAGACTCCAACGCACCCTAAGTCACAAAATTAATCCAATCAAAATACTAACCTAGCATTGGAAACACAACCACAGTAAATAACCACAATATTTAACAACAGTGAAGGAGAAAAGGAGAGGGAAAGGGGGGGCGCACCCAAAGTGTTCTATTCCTAGCCAAAAAACAACCTAACAAAAAGTATAACCAAGGTTTTGCAACGCCATCCATAGGGTACCATAACAAAATACCCCACAAACACACACTTGCATAAGGCTTATCTCTTTTCTTAAAAACAAAACTAAACAATAAGAAGAGACGTCAATGTAGAATGCATAGAAAGGAGAAAGAAGAGGAGCGCGACCTCAAAAAACAATAGATAATCTTAAAACCAAGCAAAATTTAAAGTCTCCATTGCTCATATTTATTTCTCAACCAAATTCAAATCAAGAAAACTATCAGGGAACTGGAAATCAAAGAAGCGCCGAAACTTGACAAGTAAACGTAGCCATAGATAAAAGGTGCAAGAAATGGGCGCAACGATATTCCAAATTCCATATTCAATCTTAGAGAAAAAATAGAACCGAACACAAGCCTACGAATTCCAAATAAAATAAAGGCTAAACTGTATTTCCTTTTCAATTCAATTTACTACAATCATTTTCAGCAATCTAGAAGAATGACCATTCAAAATCAACCTCCGAAAGAAAAACAAGGTACCAACCTGGAATCCTATGCAAGATGCTGAAATAATAATAAAATGTAGACACGGGTTCTCCGCAGCCCTCTAATCTCGTTCTCCAGGAAGGCCAACCAATCTCTTTCTCCAATGTTCCCAAAATCTGTAATTTTTAGTGGAGAAGTGAAATCGATGAACAATTCGGAGAGAAAAACAATTTTTTTTGCAGAGCAAAATAATTTTCAATGCCTCCCCCAAAAAAAACCATTAACTTTCCGTCAACCATTCACCTCTTTTCTTTTCTTTTTTTAATTTTCAATTTTGGGAGTTGCCTTTAGTTTTCAAAAACTAAAATCAATAAAGATGGCAAGTTTCCATCACCTTTTTAGTTTTGAATTGAGCATGTCCAAGCATTCATCTTCTTTCCTCTTTTCTTGATTTTTTTAATCTTTTGCAAATCTTTCATTTTTATCCAATTTGAAAATCATATTTATCTCCACATTTAATTAATTAAAATCTCTTTATATTAGCATTTATGCTTAATTATTATTTAACAATAAAAAAAACATTAAATTACACTATTACGTTTCATAAATAATTAATATTATCCACACAGACCTTTTTAATAAATGTAATTTATTTAATTACAATTTAAATTTTCAAAATAATTTAATAATTAACTTAACAAAATTTCACTTAATAATCTAAGTTAATAATTTAATTAAATTAATGTCTCCATTAAGAACATTATAAAAAAGATTAATTAAATGACATTAATAATCTCAACAAGGAAAACATCAATTATAACAAATAATTAAAATGACACTTAAACAATGATTAAAATAAATGACTAAAACAAAACGATACCAGAAATGGAAACAAAGTCATGGACGAATGACACCATCAGACACAATGACAGGGTGATAGACTCAGATGGGGAAACCTTCTTGTCAACTCCATTTTCAACTTCATACCTATTGGGCTTGTAGGGCACGCTTAGACCTGACAACACAGGTTGATTTGGTGTCAGGTACTTGCATCCTATATCAAACCAATGTCAAGCAACATATATATATCTAATCACAGGCACACCGTGAAAGGTAGTCGCAATGTAGCAGGGCGCTCATGAACAAGCGATGCTACACCATCCTTTCACCAAGACACATCATTATAACTATTAGGAAACACACATTAAGCAATAACATCACAACATAAAACCACATCCAGATGATAAACATAACCAGATAAAACCAAATACCAAGTATCATCATATCATCAACATCATAAAATAGTATCATGAGCATCCAAACAAACTAAACTGCCAACCACACAAGTGAAACTGATGAAACAATCACCATCATAGTCTAAAGTACACGACACAACTTAAAAGAGTATCCAGATAGTGACAACAAAACGAGGGGTATTACATGAATTTTTTGCATTTTGGAGGATTTTTGCAAGGTTCTTTTTTGGCCTTTATGTTGTATCCGACTAGGGTTTCTAGGACTTGTGGGAGATAGTTGTTTCAAAAATTGATTAAGTATCTTCAAACTTAAGTTTTAGGGAGTTCTTTTTTTCTTTTTGCAAGCATTGTAGCTTACTTTGGAGCTTTTTTCAAGCAGAGGACTGCATTGTGACTCAGTATCAGACATATACAACAATATGTAACACCATTTTTAATAATGAAATTCAGTGTTTTACCTTCTTAGAAGTTACTTTATTGAGTGAAGTGTGGTGATTGATGAATGTTCTTGTGTGTTTTGGTAACTCCTTTAATGCTTGTCTCATTTTAGCACCTTTAGGTAGAATAAATATATATTTATGCTGTTGTAAGCTGTGTGATGGGTCAAATAACTATTTTAGTTGTGAAAGAATCCCTTTCCTTCAAAAGTGTTAAGAGAACCAAGCCTCCTTGCAAAACATTTATGCATTAATATATTAAAATATCTGAGTTGTGTCAAGTTAAGCTGAACTTTTGATGAAACTGTGTGTGAAAGTAGCTATATAGGTCTGAGAAATCAAATTAGGTGCATCACCATAGGTGTTTAGTTTTTCTTTTCATGTTTCTTTCTCCCCTTTTCCCAACAAGGAATAGTTTAGGTGACACCAAAAGGGGAGCTAGCCCATAATCTGGAGATCTACTTTCACAATAGGATACCCACAACCTGAAAGTAGTCCCATGTTACTCCAAATTTGCTGAGTTCTTTCACAACTTGGCAAAGGGGTGCAAATTTGGATGGTTAACAATTATTATAACATATCGTTGGAAATCTCTCAAAGAGATCTACAACACCAAATTAGTCAAAGATCGGTTCATCCACTTTTCGAGTTGTTTTGGGGTCTCTAAGGTTTTCATATCTAAATTTGAAGCTGCATTGGAGAAATTTCTCAAGCCGAAAAAATTTAATATCTCCCAAACCATGCAGGGTATTGAGATGATTCTTTCATGACTAAAAATGTTTTCAAGTTCTGCTCCTTGGGGTAAATTTTTAGGTCCATACGAGCTTGTTTAGGCCGACTTACTAAAAATAGTAAGTGATTTTTTTTTGTCTTTTCTGAATTTTGATTGTCTTACACCCTAAGTGCCATCACGAGACTCAAAACAACTAAAGAAATAAGGAACAACATTGTTTTTGGGTGACGCAAGATTGCCCTACATTGCTGGATGCTCCTGCATCATGCATACAAGTATTAAAGGAAGAAATGACTAGTAGTTAGGAATTTGAGTTTGATTGATGGGACACATGGCAATGTTTTTTGTTTAAATAAGATTTTTATATTTGAAAACTAAGGTATACTATGGGTCATATCTAATTATATGATGGTACAAATGGGCTTATTTATGTTGACAAAAGAGCTATTTTATTGATTATTTAAAAATCTCAAAAAATAGGGGAAACACAATTTTTTTATTTTTTAGGATGTGTCCACTTTGAAAATCAATAAAAAATCCTTCGATTAAAATTAGTAGAAAAATAAAGCATAAACTACATGATAGCTAATTTTTCAACGAAATATTTTTTGAAATATTTTTTAAAAGTCAAAATTTTAGGGGGGCACATTGTATGTTACATGTTATATTTTTTAACAAAAACATAAGTACTTTGTATGGTCCCCCTATTTGAACTTCTTAATCTCCACTATTTTTTGAAAATTAGCAGTTTAAAGTAGATTTTGAGCACTATGAATCTTCTTCTTCTTGCATCTTCAAATTTTAAGCATAACTATTTTCAATTTCTCAACCAATATTAGTTTTACTTATTTTAAAAAGAAAAAAATAGTGGCTAGTTTTGAGTTCCATTTGATCCCTCATTTCCATGCACATACCCTACATGATGAATGCATAGAGGGATCAATTGATTGGATAGGATTGGATGTCTAAAATGAATTAGGGTTTGCACTTTTATACAACACCCTCGCCTACAATTTGAACATTTTGTGCTCAATTTAACAAGTAATTACTAGTTAAAAGGGTTTAGCTTGGGTCAATAATTAAATTTGATTTTTGAAAGTTCACGGGGTCAAAACTAAAATTACCATTCTAAAAGAAGTTCAAAATTGAATTTAGTCCAAGTTAAGAAATGTGAAAATTTTAAATTAAGATGCCATATTTAAGATATATGAAGTAAAATTCAATCAAAACACTAATAAATCATTGAATTCTATGTAAAAACACATCACTTATACACTATACATGACATATAAAATAAATTAATTAATATGAATCCAAAACAAACAAAAACAAACAAATTGTTTACTTTTCCTTACAAGCATAAATATGATTATAACGTCATCAAATTTAACCCCAAACTCTTATAGACAAATTTGGAAAAAAAACTAAATTAAAAAGTGTTTTTCTTCATCCATAAATAAACAAATTACATCACATTCACGATGAATTTCTTTTTGAACTCATGATTTGAATAAAATTTTGAATTCCAATGTAATTTGTCGTGACTGGTAGGAGTAAAAATGCGATTTGAAAACTATAAACGATGCATTCCACAATTCTGGAAAGACTGATTAAGAATGCAAATTGAGTACTTATTTTTCTTTCATGGTGTATATTTATTGAACTTTTAATTTCCATTATGTGGCAACTTAATGGAAAGAGGTTTCTGATATGGTTGAACCCTGTAATGCACATCAGTTGTATCTCTTAAAAGAAGCCTCCATTAATACCTACGATGGACAAGTGCGAAGATATTGTGGTTGTAGGAGGGGGCGTTACAGGGCTAGCCACTGCACTTGCTCTCCATAAGTAAGTAGTGCAACAAATTTTCATGTTCTCCATATTTAATTAAACATTTCAGAGTCTTTATTCTGACAGAGCCAGTGTAGGGTGGGATTGAAGAGTCTGGTACTTGAGCACGCTGATTGCCTTCGAACTATCGGCGCTGCCCTCATCATGTGGCCTAATGCCTAGAAAGCACTTGATGCTCTGGGCGTAGCAGATGCCCTTCGCCCATTTTACCCTCAACTTGATGGGTGATTTACCTAAACTGACTGTATCTTCTCTTTCACCTGGAAGTAATATAGAAATTCATTCCCAATATGTGGATGTGCAGGATTTAGGGCTGCTCAATTTGCACTGGTGTCTGCAAGAATGTGCCTCTGAAAAGTGGAGGCAAAGGGTAAGGAAAAATTTGATCATTCTTTTATTTTTTTATCGAATTGTTAATTGAAAGAGTATAAATTGCTTATGCCTAGTATAGATCTCGGAAAATTCATATGATTGATTTTAGTATGGCAAAAATATTTATAGGGTATTTTAAGGATGCCAAAGAGCTTAAACAACCAGCAAGTTGTGCTCAATATGTCTATTATTTGAATAGGGAAGGCCCTAGGTAAACACCGGACTGTTTACTTCCAGCTTAAGTTTGCCACCCCATCAAGAGCTCATCCCCTTATATTTATTCATGGACTGATCTAGGAAAATATTTTGGCAAGAACAAAATAAATCTTTTCATATAAAATTTTAGTCTTCCAATGTTTTGATAGCAGGTTTTAGTCTTTGCTTTGGAGGCGAGGCTGAATGATTCCTCTACCTATTTAAGGATTCCATTGAATTCTTCATAAAGTTTGACAGACTTTCTTGAGACACTGATCTTATTGAGTTCCACAACTAGAATTTCTTAGCCAGTGTTTCTATGGAGCTTTTTACAGCTATAGAGTCCAGTTAAAAAAGTTTCTACCTCCTTATATCTAATTTTTTAAATTTTAATTTAAAAATGATTTTTAGTCTCATTTGACAACTAAGCTACTTAAGAACTCTGCTTGTGCTTTTAGGTTTCTGGCCCTTCTCTTGAGCACCCACTAGAAGTTTCCATCTCAAAAGAGCTAGTAACATGGATGCTCTGTAATTGATAGGGAATATATTGTCTAATCCAGATTCACATTTCCAAACATTTTATGGAGCCGCTCATAGAGGATAAATAGGATGTAGTGGTCTCCATGTAATGGCATCCTTATATACCCATTTATCTATAATTACTCTACAACTCTTTAGTAGACTGGAAAATCCACAAAAATGATCTTAAATTTTCTCACTAGCACAATCCCTCCATAGGACTAGAGTCTGACAACGAACAAAAATAACCTCCCTAATAAAGAGCCAGTTGTTGGTTTTGAAAATGAGATTTAGTGTCAAAAATGCAAATTGCTCTTATGTGTTCAGGAATTCAAGCATGAAATTGGAATCTCGATGAATAGAAAGAATGGCACTTTTGGAAGCACTATCCAAGGAATTGCCTGAGGGGAGCATCAGATTCAACTCCAAAATCGTTTCCCTGCACAGAGACACACTCTCTCCTTTCACCACACTAGAGCTTGCAGACGGAACATCCCTCACAGCAAAGGTAGAGCTTTCTGGCCTTGAACTATTTTCTCCATAACAAGAAAATAGAGCTTTTCACTCAGTTTTTTCAGAAACTTTGTTTCTCAAAATATAGCTTCCTTACTTTGAAGTATGCGTTGCAGATTGTGATAGGATGCGATGGAGTGTACTCAGTGGTTGCAAGATGGATGGGCCTCCCGCCGGCCAAATCAACCGGACGTGTTTCCATTAGGGGCATGGTCACATATACAGAAGGCCACCATCTCGAGAAGCTCATGGTATAACTTTGGGGTAAAGGAGTGAGGACAGGGTTTCTCACTTGCACCGACAAAACAGTTTACTGGTATTTAACTAGGAGATCCCATCCACAAGGTACTGGGACTTTTTGTTATGGCTTGAATTTTATTAGTTAAATTTTTATTTGTGGTTTTCTTTGCAAGATGAACAACTCAAATAATTAACTATTAAATTCAAGAAGATTAATTATCCATGTACCCAACATGTTAAAAGTCTTCACTCACAGAATTATTTCATGCCCTATTCCTATTGTATCATAAGTAGTTGAATCTGAGAGAAAAAATCTTCTCTCAAACATTTATTTCATTCTCATTTCCTATTTTATTATAATTAGCTCGAATCTTGTCTTCAATTGACCATTATATTAAATGGAATAAGATCTATTCTCTGTACACTAGGTAATAAGGTACTGATGACAAGTTAAAAATGTTCAGTCAGAATTTTTTTAATTCTCTTTTGCTATTTATCATGAACAGCTTGCAATCTAACCTTCAATTCGATTTTTCAGATGAAGAGATCTGTGGGGATGCTGAGAGGGTTTGACATGCAACTCTAGAGATGGTTAGAGATTTCCCTGAGCCAATTGCAGAACTAATAAAGTTGAGCCCAGCAGGGACCATTAATTTCGCAGATCTGTAGGTGAGGTGGGTGTGGCCATGGGAGTGGGGAAGAGGGATGGAAAAGGGAAAGGGAAGTGTAACCATTGTTGGAGAGGCATTGCACCCAGTGACGCCTAATCTTGGTCAAGGCGCCTGTATGGCTCTAGAGGACGTTGTCCATCTGAGTAGATGCTTAGAACAAGCCATCAAATCTATGAACATGGAGGAGTGGGGAGAAGCCCAAGCAGAAAAGATAGAATCATGTTTTAACAAATACCTACAGGAGAGGAGATGGCGAGTATCTGGTACTGCAGTTGTTGCATTTGTAATAGGATTTATACAGGAAGGATCATCAAGATTTGTGCGTTTTGTTCGTGATTGGATTTTCCTCCCTTTTTTCTCTATGAGATATCTTTTCTACTTTATGCACTCTTGACAATTGAGCCCTGTGCCTATTTCTTCATTGAAATAAAGAGTTTGTCCTACCACCTTTACCTAGTCCACATTTGGTTTCTTTCACACTAGAAGACGTATTGCATGAGTAAAAGTTTGGCTATTGGCAGCTTCGTGCATAGTTTGTGATGATTTAGCATTTTCAAGGTTTAAAGACGACAGATGTTCTTAGATGTAAATGCAGATGGCTACCAAGATACAAAGCTATTAGAAGGAAATAAGAAATCCCGTGGATCCAAAGTGTAGAATATTTAATTAAAATATTTAATAACAGGAGTTAATTTAAAATTTAAAAGTCACGGTTGGTTGAAGGAAATGTCTTTTAATTTATAAGTTACATGAGAGAAAATTAATATATTTATGTTATTTTTATTTAATTGTGTTGATTTTGGTGGATTGTTTTTAATGTAATTATATGTTTTTGATAAAGTAAGTTGCATTTACAGGGCGCAGCACTCTTTATACCAGGAGTCCAGAGGGCCAAATAAGATCAAAAGTCAAAAACCATCATTTAACAGTCTAGTAGTAGAAACAACAAAAAAACACCAAAAACTTACAGTAATAGCTAACCAACAATAGACATAAAATCCACCCACACACCTGACCCATTACTTTGCTATGCCCTCCCATTCCTGGAAAAGGAGATCCAAGATCTTATCACCCACCCATTTGTTGTTGGGTCCTTCATCAACATTCTTTTTGTCCACCTCCTCGCGCAACATGTCCAACAAAGTAACAACAAACCTGTGGATGATTCGAACTGTGAAGCATGTGAGCCTAGTGAATTTCCTCTCTAGCTTTCAACATGGGACCAAAGATTGTCGAGCTCCTCCTTCTTCTCAGTCTCTTCCTTTTCCTCATCCTCATTCCCAACCTGGTGTTCAAAAGATTCTAGAGTGGAATCTTCATGAAACACTTTTTTTAGCTCCGAAAAATGGCTAGGCCCCTCAACATAATCTTTGGTTTCTTCAATGGTATCATATTTGTTGTTCTCCTTACCCTCCTACTCAGAATCATTGGATATCTCATCAACATGGTCCTCCTTTTTGTTTTTGGCCAATCTATTAGATCGTCTAACATTGGTCAGCTTCACCCTTACGTCCACACTGGCAGCAACAATAGTGTCCCCCTATGAATCTTTGTCGAAAGAGTCCCCCTCCTCACTGTCTATGTCTGGCTCCAACACATGGCACAAGGTGTCATTTTTTCTCTTTTTAGGTTCAGGTTTATTCTTATCGACTTGTTTACACTCCTTTTTATGGGAGTGTTCTTCAATTCATAAAGCCGAGCAACCACTTTTGACTGGGCTAGGCCCACACCCCCTTTTCTCTTCTTAGTTAGGGGTTTAGATTTAGGGTTGTTGAGGGTTTTACAAGGCATAGGGGGATTCTTCCTTTTGGTTCCAACTAAAATGACCAAGGACGATTTATCAGGGGGATGGTCAAAGGCATCTTGTTCCACATTTCTGATAGTCAAAATAGAATTAGAGGGGCAAAGGGCCAGATGCAAGTAATATAGATGAAAGATTAGGCCTTGGTGTAGAGGTAGAGTTGGTGGTTTGTCAAGGTTCTTAGCAATGAATTCAAAGGTTTCCTTCACAGAACTTTCTAGAAATGAAAGAAGGAAGAAGGGAAAGCTTATAGGTATTTTGTGACGAAGATGGTTTAGCAAGGGCAGATGGTAAAAATAAAACACTTTGAATCTCCCCTCCAACATAATGTACTTCATAATGGTAAGACATACCTGATTCCAAGGCTTCGACAAAGACTGCCTTTCGAACCTTGTGTGCAACTTAGTTGGTTACTCATTCCCCCAACATAAAGTATGGAGGCTATTCAAATCTTGCACTTTAGTGTGCTTTTTTAGCTTCTACCCCGTGCAAGACAAGCCCGTGGCCTTGGCAATGACATCTTCATTAATTTCAAAGGATATGCCCCCAACAGTGACTCTTCTCTCATTCCACGAGCTTGTGAATTGCGTTGAGATCCTCTCATCATGCCCCATAAGGCATTCCATAAGAGGCACAATGCCTCCCTCAACACAAATGTGCCAAACAAAGGGTTCTCTGTGAAACTCATCGCAAGAACCCAGTTCTGTTCAAACTATGTCGCCACTCATTTTCTCTCCCAACTCATAATTTTTCAGATGAAATAGTAGAGCTAGAGGTGATTCAAAATGCCAACGGGAAGAACACACTCCCCAAATATCGACACCGCCATACCATAATGGAAAATCTTGCCTAATTAAGGCAATCGGATTTTCGCACATACTAGTGGTCATTCCCAAAGAGATTAGGGTCGTAGGACCCAAAAAAATCTTGCTTAAGGACCACAAAAATAAGCCAAAAGCCATCATGAAATTAATCAAATCATTAATAGCCAAAAATTTGAAGATAGTTTTGGTCTTTTGCACGTTTTCATAAATGTGATTATGAAATTGATACATTTGACAAGACAACTCATGAATACTTTGAAAAGACCATCTACTCCCCGCAATATTTCCAGAGCCCCCTCCAGTCATCCCCTCACACCCTTCCATCTCATTATGCCAATGCCACATCATCATGAGCTTGATGGGGTAGTACCAAATTCTAGACTCTCAATCAAACTTCCACCTACACCCCTCCAACTCATCATGCACTAGCCCCAAAATCATGAGCCTAATAGAGTAGTACCAAAAGTAACCCGCAACAAAAGAAATGTTAGATTTCATCATTCCCAGTAGTGATTTTTTGTTTTTTCGCAAGGATAATTCCTTGTATGTTCCTAAGGAGGACCCCCAATCTCCTCCAGCATTTAGTTACCATTGATGAAGAGCCCAAGTTGGCTAAAGAATCAGCCACCTGGTTTCCCTCACAGAAAATGTGAGTTAGCTTCTTTCTATCAAGTTTGGTGAGTAGAAAGATAATATCCAACAAAATGTCTCTAATGTTCCAACCATGGCAATGGTTAAGATTGATGGAATCAATCACTACCTTAGAGTCTCCTTCAATGTACAATTTTTTTATGCCAAGACTAACAACAATGTTAACACCCTTGAGTAGCGCTCTAGCCTCAGCTGTCATGGAATTCTGAGTTTTGATGCCACCAACATACCCTGCCACCAAGTTGCCCTATGGGTCTCTAATAATGCCACTTATGCTTGTCAACCCAAGGTTCCCTTTTGCTACACCATTGAAGTTAAGTTTGTGATAGCTGGTATTAGGAGTTTTCCAAACTGTACCAAGTCTAGCCAAAGCTTTAGAATTGTCAAAGATATTGATATCTAATTTCTTGTTCCAAGAATTAGCCATGTTGATCTCCCACTCAGCAGGAACCTTGTTTGGGGGTTTCCAAAAAAAATAAGGAGACATTCTCAGAGATGAGTCTGAGACCAATATTGAATACCTCCTTAGGGATTTTTTCCAAACTTCTAAAAATCTGGCTGTTTCTTTCTTTCCAAAAACACCAGCATAAAATAGGGGGAATTTTTCTCCAAATTTATTTAGGTAGAGGGTGATGACAAGGGTCAACCCAATTCTCAATGAAACACTTTAGGTCAGCATTCATGGTCCAATGAATCCCTAATCTTTCAAAATCCAAATCCTAGACTTCGATAGCAAACATGAAATGGAGTAATAGATGAGGGATAAATTCTTCCCCATTCTTACAAAGCATGGATCTATTTGGGATTTTAAATCCCCTTTTTCTTAAGTTGTCCTTGGTGAGAATCCTATTATGACAAGTTGTCCACCAAAAGAAATTAATTTTTGGAGTTAGTTGTCTATTCCATACTTATTCCCATAATCTGTCCTGATTCCCTTGCATCGACAACAAATTATAGGCAGTCTTGAAAAAGAGGTTACCCTTGCTCTCCTTAATCCAATAAAAATCATCCTCAAGGTTTGAGATAGGAATTATTGTTAGTGAAAAGATATCCTGCAGGATTCTTGCAAGGTGTCTCAGCTGATGGGATAGATGGCATCATGACTCCAACACTTTCCATTTCAAAGAACTAGGAAAACCACACAAGTAGTCTCTAACATAAATTTTTCTAAAGAAAAGCAAAGCAGGGACTGGTGGAACCCATAAAATTTTTCATGGTTCCATTGACTTCATGGTCATGTCATTAGTCACTGTTATCTATGGCATTAGGGTTTTGGGTTTAAGAGTTGTATGTGCCTCGTTACCCTTGATTTTCCTTCAGTTATATTCTTGCATTGACCGGCTAAACCAGTTTACTCATCACATAAGTGCCCTAGCATGTTCGTTGCTATCGTTGTTCAGCTGACCCCAATGCCTTGGCTACCGTCGAGCCGGATATTATCTAAGCTTGTCCCTCGATGTCTCTCTTCCTATCGCGGGTTTCTATGTGAAATTTTTCTTAGAACCCGCAATGAGCGATGTGGTGTTTATCTTTCGGCCTTGTTTCATCGCCCATCACATGTTTTGTTGTTATTTTGAGAGGGTAACCAACAATGAGCAATGCAGTTAAGATTATAACCCATCATTGGCCCTTGTACTATCGTTAGTTATGATCTACTTTTTTAAGAAGAACTTACGACCACTGATGAGCAGAGTATTTTCCCATCGCGTGGCTTTGTTCTATCATGAGTTGGGGTTGATTTATGGACCCAGAACAAGTGATGAGCGATGCAACTTAAGTCTTTGGTCAAGATCTTCTTCACACTCCTGATTAAGGGCTAATATCTCATTGTTGGCCTGCAAAGCATTGCATGATGAGATCCCAATGTAGGAAGGAAACACACAAAGAGTGATACTCATGAAAGGTGGAGAATTACGCGTGGCAGGTTCCTAGTTCATAGAGTACACATCAAATCGCCGGTAGGGCCCTTGGAGAATAAGAAGCAGTGTAAGCCGTCAAATAAGTTTTTCATTTGAATGCATCGATGACTTGAATTCAAATAGGAACGGTCAACCTGAGTTGTAATTTTTCACTCATGCAAGCATTTGTGTGCCATTAATGGTATATGTACTCGGCCAATTCATACTCTCATTTCAGTTAAACACCTGAGGAGGTAAAGTAGTATTTGAAGTAACCAGAGCTGAGGCGGAAGGAGTTGCACAAGTTTGTCCTCGAGTAAGTTGCCATAAATCTCACTAGTTTCTTTTATTTCTCTATAAAACTTGTGTGCCGAACTAAAGAATGTCAGAATTAGCTCCAGGAATTATTTAGGGTTTATGTTTTCTCTTGAGTTAGTGTATTTCCCTAATTCAGTAGAATCACATTTGAATTCAAACTCGAAGCTATTAGGAATAGGGTATTAATTTTAGACCTAGCTCATTTCAAAACTAAGAACCCTAAAATAGCTAAAATGAGTCAACCTGGCGAATTGTCATAGTCAAAACATGTACCCAAGAAGAAAAAGCAGAAGGTTTCCCATGACCCCCCTCAAATGTATGAAGCCACTAAGAAGAAAATAATCCAACCAAAGGATTACACCTACTTCATGGATAAATTCCAACTACCAGATGTAAAGGCAAGTGGTAAGAAGGCTACAGGGGGAGGTATCTTAACCACCAATTTCAAGGACCTTGCAGAGGGAATTGGTGATATTGGTGTGTCAAAGACTAGGTGGTAATTGTTCCTATATGCATTTACAAGAAGAGATGCTACACATCCTAGTAAAAATGTCTAGTGTTATGATTTAGGAAAGCTGGTTGTCCCCAATGTTTTTGTTGAGGTGGATTTGATGCTACATTTAGCAGATAGATATGATAATGTAAACAGGGTAGTTACAGATACTGCGGGTAGAAGCATGCTAGACATAAAGGCAAGTAAAATTCTGGAAGTTTTCAGAATGAGACTTGATGCCAACAAAAAGATTAATTTTGAGAAATTGCAGTAGGAATATGCCAAACATAAGGTAGCACTCTGGAAAGGTGAAATACCAAGTCATAGGTGTGAGAAGGGCGCCGCATTTGCGCTCAAAGAAGCTGAACCACTGGATTGTGAATAATTTGAAGAATACTTCAGATACACATACTATATGTTGTGTCAGGTACTGGGGGTAAAGTGTGATGGAAGGATTCCCTCACCTCTACTGTTCATAATATTAGACATTCAACACAAAAACAAGCACACATGGTTTGACTATGCCAGTCGAGTTGCAAAGCATCTACACTATGATCTGGTAAAGTTAAAGGAGAGGAAAAAGCCAGTGGCATTCAGGAATTATTCACTATTGATGCATATGATCTTATATCAAGGATGTGAAGTCTTTGGCAAGGTCATGAGCTTAAGGAAAGTGGATGAAAGGAATCATAGATTACCTGTCCAAATGTGGATTCACATTTGGGATCTACACTACTCAAACTCAAACTATGTTGCATTTTGTAACATCATAAAACATATTATCTTGGAACAAATGGGTGTTGCACCCACTAAAAGTATTTCCAAAACAATTCAAGCACTGCTAAGGCCGAAGGAATTTGGTGATGACCCAGATTATGAATGCAATGGGGGAGACTGGTATCTATTTAATGATTGCATGGTCATTAGATGCTATGGAACTCCTCTCACACCACATTTGTTACCCAGGTTTGTCTCTGATAGGTTGGCCTTCATTGAGATAATGTGGCAAATGGACCGCTCTGACGCTGAAAACTTTAGGTTGTTCCGAAAATCCTCCATCATTGCTTCCAATTTCTCTTTTGATCATTTTGTTGTATCAACAAAGGAAGCGTATGAGGTATTTGGTATAATGGTTAGTAACTTGAGAATGAAAGTAATATTTTCTAGAATGTTTGACCGAGAAGGGCACATTAATAGAGAAAAGATAAAGAGGACAATCTCAGGATATGAGCCTCATGAGTTTTACTTCAGAGAAGATGTAATAAGAAATTTGCTAACACCTACTGCTGTTTGGGATAGGGAAAAGATTTGGATGAATATTTTCGAGGTTGAATACAATGCTTCTCATAAAAACTCTTACTATTAGAGCCCTTACAAACATATCACTGAAAAATACAAGAGGATGGAATTGGTCCTCAGTGATTTCATGGATGTCAACTTTTTGGAGAGAGTGGAACAAGCTAAGTAGTTAGCTCAAGCAACTCTATAGGAGAATTTGATAAAAGTGGGTAGCCAACTAAAGGAGCTCACCGCACCAGAGGAGTAGTAGCACATGGATATAGGAGACACTCCTATAATGGAGTTTCCTACTGAGATTGTTGATGAAGCACAAGTGTTGAGGGAAATGTGCCACAACCATCCACTGAATCTACCCCTGTCGAACATGGAGCAGAATATGAATTCTCACACCCTGATATTGGGGATGTAATGGAACCTCTTATCCCAAATGATAGGCTAGTAACTTGGGAATATGATGAAAGCTGAGATAATGATGCAAGGGTACTATCTTGTGCTAAGTTTCTAGAAGATGACTCTTTTGTGACGAGAAGAGAATTTTGGGAATATGTTGTTGAACTCAAGGTATAGGAAATAAATGATAGAATACAAAAGGATCTGGAGGGAGTGGATCCTTCTTAGGTGGAGGAAGTCAAATAGAAAAATGAAGAGGAAATTATTCAGGAGATTGCACAAATGAATCCTATGGAAGCTAGGAGATTAGTCAAGGATAGTGGAATGATGGTAATGTCTGGATGGAGCTTGCCATCAATAATTTCCTTGGATGTAATTCAAAATGACCCAAGTGTTGTGGTATCAGAAGAAAATTTTGATGACAAAAAATTTGGTTCAAGGTTTAGTCCAAGTCTACATGTGTTAGCTATTTGGCAACTAACACCAGATTTAGGAAGATGTAGACTCAGTAGAAAAATGACTGGTCTTTCAGGAGATCTGATCATAGGTAGGGCTTCAGAGATGACAACCCCACAAGATGCAAGGTTAACAACGCATACAACCATGTTGAGTGTGGACACTATAGAGGTTTCCCAGGCCAGGTACATGAAATTGTTGGAAAAGCACAATAAGTTAGTTGAGGGGTATAGTAAGTTAAAGGCCACTATAGTTAGTGCAAGTCAGAAGGCTATGCATACCTCTCCATCTAGTACCTCATCACAGGAAAAGGAAACCTTCAAAGCAAGGATTATTTCTATGAGGAATGAGCTCCAAACACCCAAGTCTAAAAATATTAAGCTCCGGGAAGATATGAATAAGATCACGAAGGATATGGCTAATGATATTTTGGGCTATAGATTAACAAAGGAAACTTCCAAAGCAAAAAATGCATGGTCAACATATAAGGGTATACATGAGGCTTTTGAAAGATTGGAACATGTTTAGGAGGTTTTCCAAAACACATGGAATAAATGGAGCAGAAAATTGAATAGTTTAAAGGAAATACTAGCAAACGTAAAGGATGACCCTGAAGGTCCAGTCAATCTCTTAGCTATCATAGGAGGAATTGAGATGATTAGTGAGATCACAGGTTCCCATGAATGAATTGGAGCACAGTTTCAAGGTAAAATAAGGCCATTAGGAGTATGGAGGAATGTGGTATGCCCAAAATCCTCAATGATGATGGAACACTTATGGAGTATGCACCATGGAAAGAAGTTTTCAAGCATCAAACAACTACAGGTCCCCAGATACAATATGTTGATGAAAAATTAGACATAACTTTCCTGAATGGTGTTATTGATACTCTTATTGGAATTCAAGTATATATGGACACCTTTGTGAAAGAAGCCAAAGTGGTAATTGATGCTAGGTACAATGCATACAATACATAGGTGCATAAATTGCTTTATATGGATTGGCGCACTGAGGATGAATATAAAGGATGGCTGGAAAAACATGTTGAGTAAGCTATGAAGGTGGCAAGAGGAATATTGAATATGGTTGAGTATTATATAGGTCTGGCCTTTGAAACAATTGTGTAAGGAAAACCTATATCCCCTCAATGTGACAATGCACGTGGTAATTCAACCAATCTTCTCCTTTGCATTATTCTTCTCTTTCTCGTGCTTTGCACCTTTTTCTGAATGGATGATGATGTGGAATTATTGAAGTATGAGGATGCGAGCTCCATTGATTTTTATAAGTTTGTCCTTTTGTGTTTTCCCCCATTTTCTTCAAAGTGTAAATATAGCTGCCTAGGGGTTGAGATGAAATGAAATATACTTGAAATGATGAATGAAATGAAATGTAATTTTCCAATAGCCTGATGCTTGTTTTCTCCCTTGATCATATAAAAGGGATTTCAAGGCTATTGTGCAGGGGTCTTTGAAATTTTGGTTGATCTTAGATATTCATAGCAAAGTTTATCAGTACAAGCATAGAATGGATATAGAGTTACTTGTTGAGTCTTATGATGTGAGTCAGTATTTCCAGTTAGCTTAAATGTTGTGCGACAATTACAACATTTGAGAATTGATAAATGAAAGTTTCATACAAATTTTCTCCTATGAATACATTCATAAAGCAACAATGAAATAGTCAAGGATTGTCTCATTGGTCTTCAATTTGTCTGACCTTGGATGTGTGTTTGCGTTGTTGCTTCAATTCAAGTAATTGATTAAAATGCTTTAACGTGATCACTGGTTTATGAGTAAATTCATAGGATCTTTAAGTATGTTTTGTATGGAGGTCTGAGTTATAAATTTGCAATGAAAATATTTAATATTGAATGCTTTAGTTATTTACATTACAATATGATGTGAATTTGACTTCGCCACCCTAGGATAACACACTGATTCTATACGTCTTGTAATTCCAAGTTTATTAGGTCAGCTGGATCATGTCAAAGAACCATTCATTTAATTAAATTTACATACAATACGATGATGGTTTTTATAGGTTTTGTTCTAATTGGCCATTCTCTGCTCCAAGTCATAATGTTGTGAAGGATTTTCCAATTCTTTACAACTTATCACTTGTAGAGTCATTGATATGAGAATGTATCTTCTTTATATGCAATGTACAGGGGGATCTTTTGGAGGAATATTGTGAGTGCATTGTAGGATCACCCTCCTGGATTTTGTAGAGACCAAAGTGCAGGAGGAAAGCTTAATTGCTTTCCCTCGTTTCTTTGGCCCAACCTCTTTTGGGTTGCTAATCATTGGAATTGGAAAATCCATAGGTTTCCTTGAAGATTTGGTGGGTATTTAAAAAGAGCCAATAGAATGGCGACTCTGCTGGGGAACTTTCCTAAATTTTAGTGTCTCTAGTGCAGATCTGGTACATTCAGAGTCAGGTGTTTTATTATTCTTTGTTAGAAGAAGTATTGCTTCATCCTTCAAAATCACATAAGTCATATCTTGTTCATGCATCAACTTCTGGTCAATTTTGTCATATTGTGTCGGGTTATGTTTAAAATTTTCTCTGAGGTCACAAATAATAAGTCAAGATATAGTCAAATTATATTTCCTAGCATCCTGGGTGGCGACTCTGAAGTTTCTCATACCAGTATAACAATAGCATCTCGAAAAGAGCCTAAAGAGAAGAAAATAGACAACTTGGTTGGCACTATGAGGAAAACCAGGAGTTAGACAAAGAAGAATCCAGAACAAAAGGTGGAATTTGAGCTTTCCAAGGACAAAGAAAATATATGGAATAAGAAAGCTATTGAATCCAATAAGTCCCTCGAATCTCTTGTTGGAGCTTCTTCCACTTTTAACAATAAAGTAAATAGTATAAATTATGCTGATAATTTGAATAAGGGTGGGGTAATTGAGGGGGGCCAAGGTAGTTTCCCTATTGAACAAGTATTTGATAATGAACTTGGAATTTCTAGAGAAGAGGACAAATGGGAATTTTGGGGTAAGAGTAAAGCGCTCCCAGAACCACCAACACCAGGGGCGGGGTTTGTTTTTCATGGGGGAAACTTTAATCCAAGGGGAGAAACCCTAATCTGCCATCACTTACTTTCCTTGAGGAAGATCTAGTTGATCAAAATTTTCATACCCCAGCCCTGAGTGAATATGGAGATTTCCTTGAGAATGAGGAAGATATAGATAATGACATGCAAGCCTTAGAAGAAGAGGAAAATTGGCTTGTTGAACAAGAAGAAAAGAAGAGATTACAAGCCTTGAAGGTAAAGGAGGATAGGATTAGAGTTAAGAAAGCTTGAAAGGGACGCCAGAAGAGAAAGAGTCGAGAAGATGAGAGAAGACTCTGCCAAACACAAAGCTGCGAATAAAAAGGTTGCTAAAGAAAAGGATGCTAAAATAGTAGCCCAAATCCCTCCTGAAGTTCCAAAAGTGACAATTCCGATGGGAACTTCTGTTGCTAGCACATATACATCAACCATTACTACCACCAAAACCTCTAATCCTCCCAATAAAACATCATTCATGGATCATGGGAAAAGGCATGTGGATCATTCCCAAAAGAATACTTTCAATGCATTCAACACCACTGCCAACACAAATACCCATACCTCAGTTGCCAAAACTCTTGTTAATAATCCCAAAGTTGATCCCGATCCATCTGCTATACCTCCAACTCCTGCACTCATGAAATTGTAATTGGTAAATGAAAAATTGCAAGAAGATTTAAAGAACGCTGAAATAGAAGCGGCCAATGCAGAAATGGCTAGAAAGATCGCCTTCCTCAAAATGTTAATACCAACTCCAAAGGCTTCAAGCTCTGGGAAAATTGATAGTGGATCTCATGAGAACAAATCTGGGGGACATACTCCTAGTGGAGGAGGTGGAGGCAACAAAGGTGGTGGAGGTGGTGGTAATAAAGGAAGTAACTCTTACTCTGAGGATGAAGAAGAATATAAAAAGAAGAATGATGTAAATAAGGGAAGTGGGAAAGGTAAGAATACAAATCAAGTGGAAAACAATAAAAATGATGAGCAAAAAGACACTCACAGGGATATGCATCCTAGGGGGGCACCCCAAAATGATTGGTATAGGCAATTATGTTTTGAAAATATTCTTGGTTATCCAAACAATGTCCCAGATAATGCCAGGAAACATCTCCCTAAATTCACTGGTAATAGTGCTTTCAATGGGGAAGATCACTTAAAATCCTTCTAGAGTTTTGTGGAAGATTTTGAATTATGGGATGATGATGTAGCAATGAAATAATTCATGCAATCCCTGACCGAAGATGCAAGGGATTGGTATAGGGGGCTAACTAATGCAAGTATTGATTCAAGGGAGTCTTTCTACAGAGTGTTCAGAGAGTAGTATGGGGATCAAACTGATCCCATGTTCATATTGAATGATTTCAATAATATCACCAAGGGATATAATGAATTAGCCACTGAATTTAACACAATATTTTAGAAATCTATGAATAGGGCACCTGCTTATCTATGCCCTAATCCTAATGCATGTTTGGTGACATATTGTAATGCCTATGACTCTAAGATGTGTTATTTTCTTAGAGACAAGAATCCACAATCCCTGAGGGAAGCCTATAAGATGGCTGTGAACATTGAAACAATAGAAAGGATTTTGGAAAAGTTGGAAGAAGAGATAACCCTAAGCCTTCAAAGAACTCAAAAGCTCAAAATTAGAAAGCAGTTAAAGTTGCAGCTCGTGATGGAAAGTTAGATTAGGTTCTTAATTTTTTACAGAAGCAGGCAAAGAACAACATACCCCATTTCTAGAGAAATGATAGGCCCCCAAGGCTTCAAGATTATCCTTATCATACTAATTGGCAGAATGGAAAACCAATTCAAAATAATCAGAAGAACCTTCAGACTACACCCAATCTTTTGCATAAAAATACCACAAATGTTGTTGAGAACTTACCGTGGTGTGGAGTGTGTGAGATGCCTCACTCATCACAGTAGTGTGTAGTTGCAAGGTCATTCGAAGAAAATCAAGATGATCAAGGGGAATCTGATCCTTCTCCTAATCTGGATGAGAAGGAAAATGTATTCATGACTAGATCAGACTTAGAATGTGGTGATTATTCTTCCAGTAATGATGCTAACACCAATGATGTAGATGTGCAGAGACATGAAGCAAGTTTATATCATCAATAGGTCTTTTCAGATGAAGAAAGAGAAGATGAATATACTACCTACACTCTCAACTCAGATAACATTTCTTTGAGAAGAACTTCCAATTAAGAGATCAATAAATACACAATTGCATTGGCTACTAGGGCTCAAGCAAGAAGTGATCTTCACCTAAGGAACAGGGTGGTGAGTGGCAACCAAGGTAATCCAGGAGGAATATTCATTAAAGAGAATAATTTAGAGGGTAAAGGGATAAAGCCTGGAAATAAGAAGGAAGAAATCAAACCCAAAGAAGTTAAGGAGATGAGAATTTGGGCCAAGAAAGGAAAAAAAGTAAAGGCTATTGTTGAAGCTACACATTAGGACTCAAAAACCAAATATTTGAAGCCTACCAATGAAAAAATTGACAAGAAAGCTGATAAGGTAGTCCCTTAGAACATAGTATTTCCTAAGCTGCCAAGTTATGCTCCCATTGACATGTTTCAGGTTTTGTCTCAAGTCTGAGTCACAATCCCATTTCTGGAAATGATGAGGATTGATGAGCATAAGAACAAGACGGTGGATTTTATTAATAGCATTGCTAGGGGTAGTAAAGATAAAGAAAAAGCTAATACACCTGAAGTAAGAGTCAAGAGAAAAATATTGAGGTAGGGGTCATAGTTAATGAGAACCCTAAGATTTATTTGGGAACTACCATCACAACAAATCCCAATCTAGTCAATCCTTTCTTTTTGAGCTTGATTATTGATGGAAAAGTACTCAAGAATTGTATGATAGACTTAGGTGCTTCAAATAATGTCATTCCTTTCAGGATAATGGAGGAGATGGGCTTGAAGGTTAATATCACATATAGAAAGTGCTATGCTATGGATTTTAGAGAGGTCCCTATCATTGGCGTAATATATAAAGTCCTATACAGATTGGATGCATTCCCTGAAAAGGAGTTGGTCATGAGTGTTACAGTGGTAGGCATCCCACCAACTTACATGATATTATTGTCAAGGCAATGATGTGCCTCCATGGGAGGAAGCATGCAATGTGATTTTTCATTTGGAACTTTCAAGATTGATCAGAAGGATGTCAAAATTACCAAAGAATCAAGATTCTGGCATATGATTGAGCATGTGGAAGAGCCAGAGGAACCCCTGATAATCAACTTTGTAGACACTGGCATAGATACCTTTCGTGTGGAAGAACATAGGCAAGAAGAAGGAGAAGCTAATCCTACACCAATTGCTAGGGAGGTTTTTCTAACACCACCGGAAGATCCTCTATGGACTATGTATTTTGATGGAGCCTACTCCAAGGATGGCTCGGGCAAGGGGTCATTCTTACTTCTTCCCAAGGTAATACTTTCAAGTACTCATTTTTGCTACAATTTGCATGTACTAATAATGTCACTGAGTATGAGGCCTTATTACTTGGTTTGAAGTTAGCCTCTAAACATGGAATAAAATTGCTAAAAGTGTTTGGGGATTCTAAGCTAGTAGTATCCCAAGTTAGGTCTAAGTTTGTCACTAAAGACAAGAGGTTGAGACAGTATAGGAATGAGGTTTTTTATACTATCAAGGCACTTGATGCCTTTGGAATAGATTGGATAGAGAGAGGACAAAATGTCAGAGAAGATTTATTGGATAATATTGCAGTCAAGCTTGTTGATGTGACTTTTGATGGTGTCTCAAGAATAGAGGTACAGACATGGCCTGCAGTACCCGACAACACTTGTAATTGGAAAGTGTTCGATGATGATGATGAAATATTAAGATTCTTTCATTGTGTTGACAAATATGAGATTCAGGAGATTGACTTTAGTTCATATGTGGTAGAATTTCATGGAAAGGAGACGTTGTTTGGGAACGAGATAATTCAGTTGAAAACAAATAAGATTCCCAAGGGATTGGTGGCACTAGAAAGAGTCTGCGATGGGCTAGATAGATCAAATACCAAGCAAGAATCTACACATAAAGAGGACCTAGAGGAGATAAATCTGGGAACGAAAAATGCTCCTAAAAAGGTATATATAGGTAATAAAATGAAGCCCCATGTGAGAACTATGTTAATTGCCTTACTAAGGAAATACAAACATGTATTTGCATGGTCCTATGATGATCTTAAGGCCTACAGGGAATATTTTTTCCAGCATGAAATCCCACTGAAACCTGACACAAAGCCTTTCAGGTAGAAACAAAGACCTATCAATCCTACCTTGAGGCCCAAAATGCAAGAGTAGCTTGCTAAGGTTAGTGATGCAGGAATTATTAAACCAATAAGGCATTCCTCTTGGGTATCCAACTTGGTTCCAGTTAGAAAAAAGAATGGAGATCTAAGATTGTGTGTGGATTTTAGGAACCTTAATGTTGCATGTTTGAAAGATAATTACCCTTTACCTAATATTGAAGCGATGTTGCAAAAGGTGACAGGATGTGAATTACTTTCTATGATGGATGAATTTTCAGGTTGTAACCAAGTTATGGTAAGGGAATCAGGGCAGTATAAAATAACATTTACCACACCATGGGGGACCTATGTTTATGTGAGGATTACTTTTGGATTGATTAATGCTGGAGCCACTTTTCAAAGGACGATGGATGTGGCCTTTGTCGATTTCATAGATTTGTTTCTTGTTATTTACCAAGATGACCTTACTGCGCACAGTAAGAAAGAGGAGGACCACTGTACACATCTTGAGAAGATATTTTTTAGAGCTTTGGAATATGGTATTTCGTTGAACCCCAAGTAGTGTGCTTTTGGAGTCAAAGAAGGTAAGTTGTTAGGGCACATTTTCTCAAAAGATGGCATCAAGATTGACCCTAAAAGAGTAGCAGCCATAGATAAAATTACACCACCAAAGAATGTTAAAGGGATTCAATCTTTCTTTGGAAAAATAAACTTTCTAAGAAGGTTTGTGACTAACTTTGTAGAGATAGTTAGGCCTATTTCGAAGATGCTCAAGAAAGGAGAGAAGGTGGCATGGGAAAAAGAGCCCCTCAAATATTTTCGAGCCATTAAGGATGCCATTAAAGTTGCACCTGTTTTGAAGACTCCAAACTATTCCAAACCATTCCAATTGTTTACATTTTCCTCCTTCCATACTGTGGCTGGAGTGTTGTTATAGAAAAATAATGAAGGTTTTGAACAACCAATTGCCTTTTTTAGTAAGTCTCTGCAGACAGCTAAACTCAAGTATGACGCTACAAAGAAGAAAGCTTATGCCTTAGTGAAGGCTATTAAAAATTTTAGGACATATTTGACTGGGGCTACAGTTGTGGCCTATGTCCCAATGGCGGCAGTGAAAGACATCTTCACCCAACAAGAAACTACAGGTAGGAGATGTAGATGGATTAACCAAATCCAAGAATTCAACATAGATGTCCAAATTATGAAATTGGTATGAGGCCAAGGTTTAGCCAAACTCATGGCCTAAACTAATCTAGAGGAAAACCAAATTAATCGAGTTGAACTAGAAAATGTGGCTCCTATTTGCGATATGTAAACATGTGGTTGGTACAGAAGGATAGTTGAGTACTTGCAGACCATGCAATGTCCCGATGGTATGCCTAACAATGAGAAGAGAAATCTAAAGTTATAGGAAATTAGGTATGTCATCATTGATGGTGAATTGTGGTGGAGAAGTCTAGAGGGTGTACTTATCAGATGTGTGGATGGCGACCAAGCAGAAGGTCTGCTAATTGAGATGCATAAAGGTGCTTGTGGAGGCTATTACATGGCTAAGACTATTGCCCATAAGATATTAAGAGCAGGCTTCTAGTGGCCAACTGTTTTCAAGGATGCACATAGATATGTGAAGAAATTTGATGCATGCCAAAGTTTTACTGGTAAGTTAAAATTATTAGGAAACTTACCCCTCAGGCCAGTGTCAGCACACACCCCTTTTCAGTAGTGGTGTATCAAATTTATAAGTGAGATATCTGTAAAATCCAGTGGAGGACATGCTTGGATATTGGTAGCAACCGACTATTTCACAAAGTGGGTTGAAGCCATTCCCACCAAGAAGGCAACTAGTAAAGTTGTCATTGATTTTTTGATGAAAAATATTTGAGTAGGTTCGGTGTCCCTAAAAGAATTGTGTCTGATAACTCTATGTGCTTCAGGTATGAGGAATTCCTTGATTTTTCCAATCTACATGGCATAAACGTATCATATTCATCCCCATACCATCCCCAAGGTAATGGACATGTTGAGTCTAGTAACAAGAGCCTCCTGAAGATTATTAAGCGGGTGATTGAGAAAAATAAGAAGGCTTTGGACACAAAGTTGCAGCTCGCACTATGGGCTGATAGGACAACTGTGAAGAAAGTCATTGGACAGTTTCCTTTTAATTTGGTATACGGGGTTGAAGCCAGAATACCACATAACAATTTGATCAAAATGTACAAGTTTTTACAAGAGTATGATAGTGATATCTGTGATGAGATGCAACAGAGAATGAATGAGCTGGTTGAACTTGATGAAACATGAAGAGAAGCCCATAAAAGAAACGAGAAGTTGCAGTTGCAAGTGAAACACTTGTATGACAAAAGAGCTATTGAAGAAAGTTTTAGGAGGGAAGTATGGTTCTAATGTGGAACACCGGGATGGAAGACAAAGGTAAACACGGGAAGTTTGATCCCTTGAGGCTAGGTCCCTATGTAATTGCTGACCTACATGGTGAAGATTCATATTTCCTGCAATCTCTAATAGGTGAGGTTCTTGAACTGTCAGTACATGGATAGTTCTTGAAACCCTATTTCTCATGAAATAGGATCTACTCCATGTACAATGCACAGTCCTATAATTTTTTGTAAATAGGTTTGGTGTGTTCCCTTTATGTTGTGTCTGCTTGTTTAGTCCAGACAAGCTCCTGGTCATTTTGATCCTTAAGTGCTTGGTCTGCTCAACCAGAGATATGAGATATTGCTATGCCCAAGAGGGGCATACATCCCCAGTCAGAGCCACTGGTGGAACCCATTAAATTTTTTAGGGTTCCATTCACTTCATGGTCATGTCACTGGTCACTGTTATCTTTAGCATTAGGGTTTTGGGTTTAACAGTTTTATGTGCCTCATTACCCTTGATTTTCCTTTAGTTATATTCTCGTGTTGACCGACTAAACCAGATTACTCATCACTTAAGTTCCCTCCCATGTTCGTTGCTATCATTGTTCAACCAACCCCAATGCATCGACTATCGTCGAGCCCAATATTATCTAAGCTTGTCCCTCGCTGTTTGTCTTCCTATCGTAGATTGTTATGTAAAATTTTTATTAGAACCCATGATGAGTGATGTGGTGTTTATCTTTCGGCCTTGTTTCATCATCCATCATGTGTTTTGTTTACCGACGATGAGCGATGTGGTTAAGATTCTGACCCATCGCTGGCCCTTTTACTATCATCGATTACAATCTGCTCTTTTAAGAAGAACCCACAACCACCGATGGGAAGAGTATTTTCCCATCTCGTAGCTTTGTTCTATCGCGAGTTGGGGTTGATTTATGGACCCAGGACAAGTGATGAGAGATGCAACTTAATTCTTCGGTCAAGATCTTCTTCACACTTATGATCAAGGGCTAATATCTAATCATTGGCATGCAAGCCATCACGTGATGAGATCCCAATGGAGGAAGGAAACAAGCGAAGAGCGATACTCATGAAAGGTGGAGAATTACGCGTGGCAGGTTCTTGGTTCATCGAGTACACATCAAATCGCTGTTAGGGCCCTTGGAGAATAGGAAGCAATGTAAGTCGTCAGATAAGTTTTTCATTTGAATGCATCGATGGCTTGAAATCAAACAAGAATGACCAACTTGAATTCTAATTCTTCACTCATGCAAGCATTCATGTTCCATTAATGGTATATGTACTCAGCCAATTCATACTATCATTTCAGTTAAATGGCCGAGGAGCTAAAGCAATATTCGAAGAAACCAAAGCTAAGGGGGATGGAGTTGCACGAATTTTCTCCTTGGGTAAGCTGCCATAAATATCACTGGTTTCTTTTATTGCTTTGTAAAACTTGTGTGCCGAACCAAAGAATGTCAGGATTAGCTCCAGGAATTGTTTAGGGTTTTTGTTTTCTCTTGAGTTAGTGTATTTCCCTAATTGAGTATAATCACATTTGAATTTGAACTCAAAGTTATTAGGAATAGGGTATTAATTTTTGACCTAGCTCATTTCAAAATTAAAAACCCTGAAAAAGCTAAAATGAGTTAACCTAGCGAGTCGTCATCGTCAAAACCTAGACCCAAGAAGAAAAAGAAGAAGGTTTCCCATGACCCCCCTCAAACATCTAAAGCCATTGAGAAGAAAAGATGCCAGCTAAAGGATTACACCTGCTTCATGAATAGATTCCAACCGCCAGATGTAAAGGCAAGTGGTAAGAAGGCTATAGGGGGAGGTATCTTAACCACAAATTTCAAGGACCTTGCAGAGGGAATTAGTGATATTATTGTGTCAGAGATAGGGTGGGATGTTCCTATATGCATTTACAAGAAGAGATGCTACACACCATGGTCAAAATATCTGGTGTTATGATTTGGGAAAGCTGGTTGTCCCCAATGTTTTTGTTGAGGTGGATTTGATGCTACATTTAGTAGATAGATATGATGATGTAAACAGGGTAATTATAGATACTGCGGGTAGAAGCATGTTGGACATAAAGGCAAGTAAAATTGTGGATTTTTTTAGAATGAGACATGATGCCAACAAAAAGATTAATTTTGAGAAACTGTAGTAGGAATATGCAAAACATAACGTAGCGCTTTGGAAAGGTGAAATACCAAGACATAGGCGTGAGAAGGGCACCACGTTTGTGCTCAAGGTAGTCAAACCACTGGATTGTGAGGAATTTACAGAATACTTTAGATACACATACTATATGTTGTGTCAGGTATTGGGAGTAAATTTTGATGGAAGGATTCCCTCACCTCTACTATTCATAATTTTAGACATTCAACACAAAAAAAAGCACACATGGTTTGACTATGCCAACTGAGTTGCAAAGCAGCTACACTATGATCTCGTAAAGTTAAAGGAGAGGAAAAAGCCATTGGAATTTAGGCATTATTCGCTATTGATGCATATGATCTTATATCAAGGATAAGAAGTCTTTGGCAAGGTCATGAGCTTAAGGAAAGTGGATGAAAGGAATCATAGATTACCTGTCCAAATGTGGACACACATTTGGGATCTACACTGCTCAAACTCAAACTATGCTGCATTTTGTAACGTCATAAAATATACTATCTTGGCACAAATGGGTGTTGCACCCACTGAAAGGATTTACAAAACAATTCAAGCATTGCTAAGGTTGAAGGAATTTGGTGATGACCCAAATTATGAATGCAATTGGGGAGACTAGTATCTATTTAATGATTGCATGGTCATTAGATGCTATGGAACTCCTCTCACACCACATTTGTTACCCAGGTGTGTCTCTAATAGGTTGGCCTTCATTGAGATAATGTGGTAGATGGACTGCTCTGATGCTAAAAACTTTAGGTTGTTCTGAAAAGCCTCCATCATTGCATCCAATTTATCTTTCGATCATTTTGTTGCATCAACAAAGGAAGCATATGAGGGATTTGGTATAATGGTTAGTAACCTAAGAATGAAAGTAAGCTTTGCTAGAAATTTTGACCCAGAAGGACACATGAATAAAGAAAAGATAAAGAGGAAAATCTCAGGATATGGGCCTCATGAGTTTTACTTCAGAGAAGATGTAATAAGAAATTTGCTAACACCTATTGTTGTCTGGGATAGGGAAAAGATTTGGATGAAGATTGTCAAGGTTGAATACAATGCTTCTCATCAAAACTCTTACTATCAGATCCCTTACAAACCTATCACTGAAAATTTAAGAGGATGGAATTGGTCCTCAGTGATTTCATGGATGGCACCTTTTTGGAGAAAGTGGAACATGCTAATCAGCTAGCTCAAGCAGCTCTACATGAGCATTTGATAAAAGTGGGTATCCATCCAAAGGAGCTCACCACACTAGAGGAGCAATAGGACATGGATATAGGAGACACTCTTGTAATGGAGTTTCCTATTGAGATTGTTGATGAAGCACAAGGTGCTAAGGGAAATGTGCCACAACCATCCATCGGATTTGCCCCTATTGAACATGGAGTAGAATCTGAATTCTCGCACCCTGATATTTGGGATGTAATCAAACCTTTTGTCCCAAATTATAGGCTAGTACCTTGGGAATATAATGAAAGATGAGATAATGATGCAAGGGTACTAGCTTGTGCTATGTTTCTAGAAAATGACTCTTTTGTGACGACAAGAGAATTCAGGGAATATGTTGCTAAACTGAAGACATAGGAAATAAATGATAGAATAGAAAAGGATCTGGAGGGAGTGGATCCTTCTCAGGTCGAGGAATTCAGACAAAAGAATGAAGAGGAAATTATTCAGGAGATTGCACAAATGGATCATGTGGAAGCTAGGAGATTAGTCAAGGATTGTGGAACGATGGTAATGCCTGGATGGAGCTTGTCATCAATAATTTCCTTGGATGCAATTAGAAATGACCCAAGTGTTGTGGTCTCAGAAGAAAATTTTGATGGAAAAACGTTTGATGAAGGGTTTAGTCCTAGTCTACATGCGTTAGCTATTTGGCAATTGACACCAGATTCAGGAAGATGTAGACTCAGTAGAACATTGACTAGTCTTTCAGGAGATTTGATCATAGGCAGGGCTTCAGAGATGATGGCCCTACATGCTGCAAGGTTAAAAATTCATACAACCATGTTGACTATGGACACTGTAGAGGTTTCCCAGGCCAGGTACATGAAATTGTTGGAAAAGCACAATAAGTTAGTTGAGGAGTATAATAAGTTAAAGGCCATTGCAATTAGTGCAAGTCAGAAGGCTCTTCCTACCTCTCCATCTAGTACATCATCATAGGAAAAGGAAACCTTCAAAGCAAGGATTATTGCTATGAGGAATGAACCCCAAACAGCCAAGTCTGAAAATATTAAGCTCTAGGAAGATATGACTAAGATCACAAAGGATATGGTTGATGAGATTTTGGGCTATAGATTGACAAAGGAAACTTCCAAAGTAGAAGATGCATGGTCAACATATAAGGGTATAATGATGATTTTGAAAGATTCCAACATGTTCAGGAGGTTTTCCAAAACACATGGAATAAATGGAGCAACAGATTGAATAGTTTAAAGGAAATACAAGCAAATGTAAAGGATGACCTTGAAGCTCCAATCAATCTCTTAGCTATCATAGGAGGAATTGAGATGATTGGTGAGATCACAAGTTCCCATGAATGAATTGGAGCATAGTTGCAAGGTAAAATCAATGCCTTTAGGAGTATGGAAGAATGTGGTATGCCCAAAATCCTCAATGATGATGGAACACTTATGGAGTATGCACCATGGAGAGAATTTTTCAAGCATCAAACAACTACAGGTCCCCGGATACAATATGTTGATGACAAATTAGACATAACTTTCCTGAATGGTGTTATTGATACTCTTATTGGAATTCAAGTAGATATGGGCACCTTTGTGAAAGAAGCTTGAGTGGTAATTGATGCAAGGTACAATGCATACAATACAAAAGTGCAAAAATTGCTTGAAATGGATTGGCCCATTGAGGATGAATATAAAGGATGGATAGAAAAACATGTTGAGTAAGCTATGAAGGTGGCAAGACGAATATAGAATATGGTCAGGTATTGTACAGGTCCGACCTTTGAAACAATTGTGTAAGGAAAACCTATATCCTCTCAATGTGAAAATGCATGTGGTAATTCAACCAATCTTCTCCTTTGCTTTATTCTTCTCTTTCTCATGCTTTGCACCTTTTTTTGAATGGATGATGATGTGGAATTATTGAAGTATGAGGATGTGAGCTCCATTGATTTTTACAAGTTTTGTCCTTTTATGTTTCCCCCCATTTTCTTCAAAGTATAAATATAACTCCCTGGGGGTCGAGATGAAATGAAATATACTTGAAATGCTGAATGAAATGAAATGTAATTTTCCAATAGCCCGATGCTTGTTTGCTCCCTTGATCATATAAAAGGGATTTCAAGGCTATTGTGAAGGGGTCTTTGAAATTTTGGTTGATCTCAGATATTCATAGCGAGGTTTTATCAGTACAAGCATATCATGGATATAGAGTTACTTGTTGAGTCTTAGGATATGAGTTAGTATTTCCAATTAGCTTAAATGTTTTACATCGATTACAACATTTGAGAATTGATAAATGAAAGTTTCATACAAATTGTATCCTATGTATACGTTCACAAATAAACAATGAAATAGTCAAGGATTGCCTCATTGTCTCCAATTTGTTTGGTTGGATGTGTGTTTGCGTTGTTGCTTCAATTCAAGTAATTGATTAAAATGCTTTAACGTGATCACTAGTTTATGAGTAAATTCATAGGATATTTAAGTATGTTTTGTATGGAAATTTGAGTTATAAATTTGCAATGCAAATCTTTAATATCGAATGCTTTAGTTATTTGCATTACAGTATGTTGTGAATTCGACTCCACCGCCCTAGGATATCACACTGATTCTATACGTCTAGTAATTCCAAGTTTATTGGTCAGCTAGATCATGTCAAAGAACCATTCATTTAATTCAATTTACATACAATACGATGATGTTTTTTTATGGGTTTTGTTCTAGTTGCCTATTCTCTACTCCAAGTCGTAATTTTGTGAAGGATTTTCTAATTCTTTACAACTTATCACTTGTAGATTCATTGATATGAGAATGTATCTACTTTATATGCAATGTACATGGGGATCTTTTGTAGGAATATTGTGAGTGCATTGTAGGATCACCCTCTTGGGTTTTGCAGAGCCTGAAGTGTAGGAGGAATGCTTAATTTCTTTCCCCTGTTCATTGGCCCAACCTCTTTTGGGTTGCTAATCATTGGAATTGGAAAATCCATAGGTTTCCTTAGAGAGAGAGGAATTTACAACATCTAGGGATCCTCCTAGAACCTAATGTTGCAACCATTCCCCAACTTCCATTTCAATCCAGAATTAATTAGCTTTTTCATCTTGCAAATATTATTCCAAATCAATGAACCATTGGAGTGCTCACTAGAGAAACACTTAATTAGGGAGCAGTTGTGCAAATACTTCACATTTAGGATTCTACACCAATCCTTCCCATTCCTTAGCTAGTCCCATCAAACCTTAGCAAGCAGGGCCTCATTGGTAGGTTGGAATTTCCTTATGCCTAATCCCTCACTATCTTTGGGAAGACAAACAATATCCTAGCTAACTAGAGCCATTTTCTTTTTTTCCTCAATACTGGTCCAAAGGAAGTTCCTTTGGATTCTTTAAAAAAATTTAGCTATAAATCTAGGCATTTTGAAAATGGAAAGGAGGTAAATTGGGATTCCTTGAAGAACAACAGTAAGGAGTTGTATCTTACCAACATGATTGAGAATAGAACCTTTCCACCTAGACAATTTTCTTTGAATTCTTTCAAGAACAAAATTCTAGAAATTCCAGGAGTGACTTCTTTAATAGTGAGAGGGAGACCAAGGTACATTGAAGGGAGGGAAGCACTCTTGTAGTCCAGAATGGTTGTCACTCTGTCCTGCAGATCTTGAGTATTGTTAAGAAAATAAATCATGCTCTTGTTGTAATTTATGTGCTAGCCAGAGCTAGTAGCATAAGTATTTAAGAAATTCTTCCATTTCCTTGCTTCCACCATGGATTCTTTCCCAAAAAGGATGGTATCATCCATGAAATGTTGTATGGCAGTTAGTTCAAGGGTGGTGGCAGGTTTGATCTCTTTAATAGAGCCATCAATCAACATTTTGGAGACATTCCTACTAAGGACATCAACAACCATTATGAACAAGTAAGGTGAGAGGGGGTCTCCCTACTTTAAAACTTTACCAACATTAAAAATCCTTGACAAATCCTATTGACCAAGATAGAGAACTTCACCATAGTAGTGCATTCTATAATGAGGTTCACCACCTTCTGATTAAACCCAAACTTGGCTAAGACTTTGAGTAAAAAACTCCAAAGGACTTTATCATAAGCTTTTGAAATGTTAAGCTTAAAGGCCATACCAACACAATTACTTTTTTCCATGGATTGTATGATTTCATGTGTGCCAATAGTCGCATCAATAATGTGGCAGCCCAGGACAAACCCCTTTTAATATGGACTAATCATTTTTTCAATAAAATGTTTTAGGCGATTAACCAGAATTTTGGAGAAGATCTTGTAGATGGTATTACATAGGCTAATAGGTTGAAAGTCAGTCGTGGTCTGGGGGTCTTCATTTTTAGGAATGAGGGAAAGGAAGGTATGGTTCATTTTTTTTAAGAGTTTACGCGACTTGAAGAAGTCATTGGAAACTAGAAAAATGTTCTCACCCACAATGTCCTAATACTCCATGAAAAATGTTAGGGGATAACCATCTGGTCCTGGGGCATTCAAAGCCCCCATATTGAAGACAATCACTCTAACTTCCTCAGGAGTGAAAACCTCATTATTTGCATCAGTTATCAAATCAGGTATGGATTCCAGTAACAGGTCATCAATAGCGGCGTTAGGAATCTCCAAAGGATTGTATAAGGAAAGTTGGAAATATATAGAGGCCATAGAACCAATCTGAGCTAGAGTAGTGTCTTCAATTCCAAAATCATCTTTCAAATTTTTTATTTGGTTTCTTTTTTTGTGTTTGAGGGTGAGACATGGAAGAAGGAAGTGTTGTGGTTGCCTTCTTTCAACCATTGAATTTTGGATTTTTTCTTCCAAAATATTTCCTTTTTTTGAAAACTTTATCCCATTTAGTACATTCATCCTTCTCCTACTGACAAGTTTGCACGTTGACATCCCCCTCCTCCATCCTTTTTAGGGTCACCTTAAGTTTGTCATCAATCACCTTTTTTTGGCAGAAAACATCCCCAAACACCAACTTATTCTAACCTTTAACCATGTTTTTAATATACTTAAGTTTGTGGAAGACCCTATACATGCGGGATCCATGGATAGGGACATTCCACCAATTAAAAATTTATTTCCTAAGGTTCGGGTGGGATTTGCACATTATCTCAAACTGGAAAGGGAAAGGACCAACATCAGAGTGTTCATTCAAAGTAAGCAACACGGGTTTATGGTCAGAGACCAGCCGGGGAAGCGCCAACAAATTGGAGTTAAGAAGAGCCATCTAGTTAGCGGAAAAAAGAAATTAGTCTAGTTTGACCTACATAAGGGTATCACCCATTCTCCTATTAGTCCAGGTAAATTTCTAGCCTTGTAGGTCAATGTCAGCCATACTGTTAGTATAATCCACCAAATCTCCACATTTTTCAAAGGGATATAAGGGGGAGTTGAAATCTCCTGCCACTAACCAATGAGCCCCATTATTGTTCTGGATCCAGCCAGTGATTTCTTGCCAAAGAGTTTTCCTAGAATTCCTTAGGCTGGGGGCATAAATATTTATCAGCATCCAAGAAGACCTAGAGTGGGTGAATTGGATACCCAATTTGTTCATGTTTTGAAATATTTCCAGACTCTCAAGTCTATTAGGGTTCCACATAACATTCAACCCCCTGAAGCCCCATCTGCATCACTAAAGGAGAAGTGAGCATTCAGCCAAATTTTTTTAGCTATGGGTTCAAAAAAAAAATCTTCATTTTGACTTCTTGTAATAGTAGAACATCAAGCTTGTTCTCCCAAACATAATTCTTTAAAGCTAGCTACTTATAGGGGATATTTATCTCTCTCACATTCTAGGATAGGACTTCATTTATACATCATTTTTTAGGACATTTACATTGTCCTTTTTTTCCCAATAGTAATCTCTTTGGCTTCCTCTTTGTTTCTAGTTTGTCACTAGTTAGGCCTTCCTGGTGTTAGGACTCAAAAATGTTGGTTTGAAACCACAAGAGGTTTCCAAGCTCTTGATATGTTTTTGGCTAACGAACAAGACCAATTAATGCAATTGAATCTTCTTCTCTTCAGGCTCTGCTAGACCTATGTGGGTATACCTAAATGGATGAGAAGATTTAGGTGATGTGTTTCCTACTTTGGCAATATATCCATAATGGCAAGTATAAGTGGGATATATCCAAAGGGAAATTTGGTATAAATTGTATAAGCAGTATCAAGCAAATGAATGAATATGTTCAGCTAACAGATGTGGTTAAATAGAATATTTCCTAAGGTTTACATGGATATGGGTTTGTATTATAGGATGAATATGATCAATGCCTTGTTGGGTGATGGATTCAATGAAGTTTAATGTAGGACTATTGTGTCAGAAAGTTTAATTATTTGGCACTAAGAAAAACTTGTATCTTGTACAAGTATGCAGGGATGTGGCTATCAAACTCTTCTTATTGATCCACTTATTTATTACTAGGTCACTATGACTCACCCTAAAGTATTTTAACCCTTTCTTGAAGGAGGCAATTGAATAAGACCACACAGTTATGCACTGGCAACAAGGTATATACTTGATATACGTTAATTGAACAACCAATAATAACACAATGGAGACAAAAGGATAGCACTCAATTGTTGATTCTTCTTCAATAATCCATAAGCTTAACATAATTACTGTGATATATCCACACCACTTTAATTCCTTATTGAGAAACTCAAATGAATAAACCACACAAGCACGAAATAGGCCCACTGAATTCAGATATTCACTTGGAATAGATTCAGATAATATAACATAGCACTATTGGAGACAATCAAGCAATTATTTCTGGTCAACAAATAATAAACACCACAAATTGATCAAACTCATTGATATTTCATTGATTCTTCAAAATTTAGAGCATGCAACTGATTCATGAAGAACGATAATTGTCTTGGCAGGAATTCTATATAAAAACCAATGCTTAAAGATAGTCTTATATTCCCTTATATATATGGGAAGCAAACAAGCTTCGGGTCGGTTACAACATTTTGTAATGCCTTTTCATAAAGTTTGTTAGACATAACTAAAACATGAATTAAAGAGATAATTAAACACATCTTCTTGATTGGTTAATCTCCATAGAAGTACCTGTGGTCATTGAATACTTGTTCAAGTTATTTCCTCTTTGTGATGTACATAATCAATCTTCTTCAGAGCCCAAGTATTTTTCTTGCCACTTATTAATTGTCAAGTCGCTTGGCCATTTGAATTCCTGTGTAGCCGGGGATAAAACTCGCTTTGAAGAATTCCCTTTACTCTTGCAATTTGAGCTCGTCTACAACTTGGTTTTAGCTGTTATGAGTGAAAAATCTCAACTTGTTTCGTGTATTTCAACACCAAGATACATTTACTCTTGGCTCATAAATTCGCACAATTAAAATCTTTGTGCTGAGCTCAATTTTATGTTTTGATGTTGACTGATGTGATTGGTGTGTTTTAAATGACTCAATGACTTAGTTACCACACTACCTCATGTCATTTTTTTCTCCCCTACGGTACTACAGTGTGTCTTTAGTACCTTTCTTCAATGTACCACTCTCCTGTGGGCCATGTCTTGACCCCTGAGGTATAGCGGTATAGTGTGGAGGGTATGGTATATGGTAGTGGCTCCTCTCATTGTCCTACTGCAAGCTACTTGGGGATGAACTATGGTAGAGAGGTATGGCATGGTTGTTATGAGGGGTGGCTAATGTGATAGCGGTATCACAATAAAGGGTAAAAATGACTTTGCGAATGGTGATAATGTGATTTATTATGAAAATAAGAGTGAGAATTTTGAATTTTAAATGATAAACTACTTAGAATTTTTATGAAAATTCTGGTTTCAACAGTAGCTCCAGTTGGGGATGAGTGATTTAACAATCATTGCAAGAATCCAGAATATCTTTGGGTGCAGACCAAGTGTCCCCTTCATATGGTTTTTAGAGGATATGAAAAAATGGAACTATGGTGAGGATGGAATGAAGATGGATATGGAGGTGAAAATGATGAAAATGGAAATGATCCTATTCTACTGTACATGGAAAGAAACTTTGTTTTTATTGAGGGAGTTCTAGGATTGTCCATGTACTGGAAAGTCCTAGTACCTTTTGATTTCCTAAACTACTGCACATGGAATGAATATTAGTATCTTTGAGAGTTTCTTAAGAGTTGTCCATGCATTGGCAAAAAATATCCCTCTTTATATTACTGTGCATGGAATTGGTGATTTTATGAAAAGAAAATTTTTAGAAACTATCCATGCACTGTCAGTTCCTATTCTTCTTTGGACATGTTTTGCAAATAATAAGAGTCCTCCCCTCTTTTTCCAATGATAACAAAGGGACCTAACCACAAGGCTTCAAACTTTCCATGCTTTCCTTTTTCTTGGCATCTAGCATTCCACATTAGTACCAAATCATTCACCTCAAATTTTTTGTCTTTGGCTTTCTTATCAAAAAGATATTTCATTTGTGATTGAAAATTTATATTTTGCTTTTGGGTCATTCTCCTTACTTCATCAAGTTCTGCAAGCTGCTCCATCCTCTCCTACATTGGTTTTGGAATATCTAAGTCTTCCTAAAGGATGAACTTGTAAACTAGCAAAAGGTTTTGCAATGGCATCCTGGCTTGTGTTCCATACACTAGTTCAAATGAAGACTTTCCAATCACCTTCTTTACAGTAATCCTATCCGCCCACACAACCATTCTCAACTTTGAGTCCCATGCCTTCTTGTTCCCATCTAACATCCTTCTTATGATTTTCATAAGATTTTTATTACTAGATTCTACCTGACCATTTGCTTTTGGGTGGTAAGGGAAATATAAGAAATAGTAATGCCATATGTGTCACATAAATTTTTGAATTCATCAGACCTAAAACACATCCCATTGTCTGTGATCAACCTTACTGGTGTGCCAAATCTAGTTATGATATTCTCCATCAAAAAAATTATCACCACCTTGCTTGTTGCTTGTTTAGTTGGGATTGCCTCCACCCATTTAGTGAAATAATCAATTGCCACTAGTATCCATTTATGTCCTCCACTTGACTTCTCCTGTATTTCCCCAAAAAAATCAATTTCCCATTGATGGAAAGGGGCTTCTGCTTGTAAAGGTCTAAGTGGTAGAGCTCCTTGATATTTCATATTTCCTGAGAATTTCTGACAAGATTCACACATCCTTACATATGCAAAAGATTCATTGAAAACCTTAGGTCAGTAATAACCCACCCTGAGAATATTATGTGCAATAGTTTTGGTGGAATAATGACCTCCACACACTCCTTCATGCATCTCCCTCAAGACATGTTTTTCCTATGATTCATCTAGACACAATAATAGCACTCCATCCTGGTTTTTCCAGAATAGATCCCCTTCTATGAGCACGTACTTGGATGCCTACAACTTTAGAGTTCTCCTTTGATTATCATTCAATCCTTTAGGGCACTTCATGTGTCTGAGATAATACACTATGTTTGTGTACCAAGGAGTATGTTCAATGCTTGCAATTGTACCATCCCCATTCTCCACATTGTAGATTTCGTTAGCTTCAATGTTTGATTTTGCCATTAGTTTGGCTAGACCCTATCCCCTTACTAACTTCGTAATCTGAATTTCCATATTAAATTCTTAGATTTTATTGATCCATCTACATCTCCTCCCTGTCACCTTTGTTTGTACCAAGATATATTTTAGAGTTGTGTGTGGTACACATGCAATCACTTTGGCTCCAACTAAATATGGCTTGAAAGATTTTGTTACTTTGACCATGCATAAGCTTGTTTCTCCATAATGTCATACTTTAATTTTGACTCCTGCAGTGATTTGCTAAAGAAGGATACAGGTTGCTCATACCCTTCATCATTCTTTTGTAACATAACAGTTGCTATGGTGTGGAATGAGGCAAATGAAAATATTTGGAAGGGTTTGGAAAAATCAAGAGATTTTGGAATAGGGGCTTCTTTGATGGATTTCTTGATGGATATAAAAGCATCCAGGGCTTCTGCAGTCCAATCTATTTTTTCTCCCTTCTTTAGCATTTTGGATATAGGTTTAATAATCTCAGCAAAATTTGACACAAATCTCCTAACAAAGTTAATTTGTCCAAAAAATGATTGAATGGCTTTGATAGTTTTGGGAATGGGGATTTTGTCTATGGATTCTCCTCTTTCAGGGTCTATTCTAACCCCTTCTTTTGATACAATATGCCCCAAAAGCTTACCCTTTGTGAAAACAAAGTGACATTTCTTAGGATTGAGACTGATACCATATTCCAAAGCCCTAATAAATATTTTCTCCAAGTGTTCTACATGGTCCTCTACCCTTTTGGAATAAGCAGTGAGGTCATCCTGGTACACTACCATTATAGTATTGATTAAATCTTCAAATGCCACATCCATGGCCTTTTGGAAAGTTTCCCCCGCATTTGTGAGACCGAATGGCATTCTCGCATAGAAATATTCCCCCCATGGTGTAGTAAATGTTGTCTTGTATTGCTCAAACTCTTTAACTTTGATTTGATTATACACAAAAAATCCATCCATCATTGATAACAACTCACATCCTGTGGCTCTTTGCAATACGACTTCCATATTTGGGAGAGGGTAATTGTCTTTAAGGGAGGCAACATTTAAATTTCTGAAGTCTACACATAGTCTAATATCCTCATTTTTCTTTCTTACTGGGACCAATTTTGAGACCCATGTTGAATTTCTAATGGGATTAATAATACCTCCTTCTCTGAGTTTTGCTAGTTCCTCTTGCATTTTGGGCTCCAAGGTAGGGTTAATAGGCCTTTTTTTTGGTCTAAAAGGTTTGGTATTTGGTTTAAGAGGTATTTCATGATGGAATAGATCTTCTATGTATGCTTTCAAGTCTTCATATGACCAAGCAAATACATGTTTGTACTTTCTAAGCAAAGCAATCAACATATTTCTCACTTTTTGACTAATTTTCTTACCAATATAGACTCTCTTTGGAGTTGCTTCCATCCCAAGATTAATCTCTTCTAGATTTTCTTGTTTGACTAGGGCTTGTTTAAAGAATGTCTTGTCTTTGTTATCATACACCCTTTCCAATGCTACCAATCCCTTTGGTATTTTATTTGCTTTTAATTGGACAACTTCTTGTCCAAAAACAGTCTCCTTCCCATCCTTTATTTCAACAAAATCATTAAAGCCGATCTCTTGTGATTCATATTGATAAATGCAATGGAGGAACTTAAGAAGATCTTCGTCATCGTTAAAAACTTGTCGATTCTATATATTGTCTAAGACTGCTAGTTTGGTTTTATATTCCACTTCTGCAATTTCTGACATAGTGATATCATCCCTTTTCAATTCAATATTCGCCAAGAAATCTTCCATGGTATATTTTTATATGTCAATCCATTGAATAGAGAATGCATCAAATAGTTCAATTGTATCCCACACGACACTCCTAAATTGTTTTAATCTTTTATTTTTGGTAGAATATTTTGATCTTATTTGTGAAATCACCAATTCTAAGTCTCCAAAAATAGTCAGTAATTTTATTCCATGTTTGGTGGCCATATTTAATCCTGTCAACAAAGCCTCATACTCTGCTATATTGTTTGTACATTCAAATGTCAACAGGAATGAATATTTGAATGTCTTACCCTTGGGAGATATGAAGACAAATCCTACCCCATTACCCTCTCTGATGTAGGCTCCATCAAAATACATCTTCCAAATATGGTGTTTTTCATTACTAACCTCTCTAGTGATTGGATCTGTGTTTGTTAGTTCAGGTATGACAGGCTCAATCCTGAAACTTCCCAAGTCAATATCACAAAAACAACTGAGCTAGTTTGGATTGACTTGTTCTACCCTTGGTTCTCTATATAGTTTGACCTCTTCTCCATTTATTGGTATAGTAGCATATGACAAGTAAAAGTATACATTTCCACCTACTCTTGTAGTCCATTGTCTTGATAGTAGCATCCCAAACTGTGGTGGTGTATCAATTACAACTATGTCTACCCTGTATATTGCTTGTGGATAAGCATCCAATTTCAGTTCCAAATCTTTCATGACTCCTATGACAGGGACATGCTTTCTATCCATGGCATAAAATTTTACCCCATTAGTGTCTAATGACATGTCGAGTTCTTTCATTATTCCCACAAGCATGATATTAATGGTTGCGTCTGAATCAGTCATACAATTTCTTAATAGTTTGTTGTTGATCAGCATAGTGGTGAAGAATGGTTCAACTTGTGGAGGCTTTATGAATTCATCATTCAAAAAAACTTCTGGTATATTTGTGTGTCCCTACTTGACATCATTTATTTTAATTATTTCTTTGCTTCCCACATTTCCTTTTCCTTCATTCGATATTAGTTGAATAGTGTTGTCCCTATATGCTTTTACTTTCATAATTTCTAATAGTGGCATAGATATTTTTATTTGGGACAATGTTTGTGTAAAGTCAAATGAATGAGCATTTTTTGTTTTGGGTGTCTTCTTTTGTTCCAAGGGATCCCTTTTATCTTCTTCCTTTTCTATTTTAGTTTCATCATGATTTTTATAATTTCTATAAATTTCCTTATTTTCTTCTCTTGGAATATGTTTTTGCTCATTTTTATCTGGCCCTTTGCTTTCAATTTTCCTATATTTATCATGTGTTATCTCCTTATCTCTGATAAACAACCCTCTTGGAGTGCCACTATCTACATTTATTCTTCTATTCCTCAGCCTGTAATTGCTCCTTGCTTGCTCTACAGCAGCAACAACCAATTTTTCAATTTCTTCTTTTGTGGGTCTGCTTAACCTGTACTTATTTGATTTAGGCAAAGGGTGTAGGGATGGTTCTTCTTGAATTTCATTATCACAATAAAAAAAATTTATTGTTCAACCATGTGGATATGATATCTCTGATTATTCACATCATATTCATAACCCCCTTCTTTTGAGGATGACTACTCTTCTTCCATCTGGTGAAAATTTTTTGAAGCCATGTAAATAGTGTGATCCTTTTCTTCCTCATCATATTGTATTTCTTCTTCTTGTACCGATTGTGCTACCACACAATGTTCTAGGGAATGTGGTGCTCGACAGACCCCACACCATGGATTTTTATCCACCATATAAGATCCTTTTCTTTTTAATGGATCGAGAGTTTCTTTAAATTTTGGTCTATCACTGAGAGGTTTCCCATCCTTCCAATTTGTATTATATGCCATATCTTGTAGTCTTAGTCTTTCATTTTTGTATTGGCTATCATATTGATTTTGGGGGCTATTAGGATTTTGTGGGATTCTGATGTTATCCCTTTTTCCAATCATGCTAGCTGCCTTTCTATTTTTTTCAATGGTCAATGCTGCTTCATGTGCTTCAGGTAGGCTTTTTGGGTTTTGGTTCCTAAGCTCATATCCAACTTTAAAATCAAAATCCTTCAAATAGATGCTTTTGGCTACAAGATCAGTCAGCTTAGATGGTATTCTATTGTAAAGTTTGTTGAACCTCTGATTGAATTCATAGATTGTCTCATTCTGATGTTTTTGTATGGTCATGAGTTCATGTAAAGCAAACTCTGGTGCACATTGATTTCTATATTGTTCAAGGAACTAATCATGAAACTCTTGAATGGAATCAATAAAATTTGTTGGTAAACTATTAAACCAATCTCTAGCTTCTTCATTTAGTGACATCATAAATAGCCTCATTTGTACATCTTCATACTGCATATCCAAATCTTGGATAAAAGCATTAAAATTCCTTAAGTGTTCCTCAACTATGACTGCACTACTTCCTGTAAATTTTGGGACAAGAGCTCTCCAACTATTGTCCATAGATTAAGAATATACTTGGAATCCTGCTAAGTCAAATTATCTTATCATAGTTGTGTAGTGTTGAGGAGGTGGGTTTTGAGGATGTTGATATTGGTATAATGGATTATTGTATTGTATGTGGGGTGGTGGAATATATTGTTGGCTAGGGGTTGGCTGAGTATTTGGGTGTTGTGATGGATTTTTAGGTGGAGCATTTGATGGTTTTTATTGATTCCCAGATTGCTTTTGTGGTGCTTTTGGTGGATTTGAAGGTCTTGCATCAGTATTATTTTTCTTGTGAGGTGGTGTGTATTTAGGGAGGTTGGTTATCTGAGTATTAAATTGGGCTCTTTGTAGCTTCAAATCCTGGAGTTCTTTTATCACTTGGAGTTTCTATTCATATTCTATTTTCTTTCTTTCCAGTTCTTGTCTTTCATACTCCAACTATGTATTTAACTCTCCCGAGTCATATATTCATAATTTTCTTCAGAGGCTACATTATCAACAGGCTCATTCTGATTCCCTTGGAGTAATTCCATTTTATGATCATATTCATGTTGTCTCTTTATTTTGTCAACCTCAAATCCAGCCATGAATTCTTCCACTTTCTTAAGATCTGGCTGAAAGGAAGGATTCCTTTTTTCTTCAGGAGTTTGAGGTTCTCCAGATGAGCTATTTTCATTTGTCAATGTATCATAGTGATTATACGTCTCAAAGTGTGGCTTTGATGTTTTATCCTTATTTGTTATGCACATTTCATCAGACGTGTTCTTACCTTTATCATTATTATGTGTCTGTTTACCATTGTCATTAGGAACCTCTTTATATAGGGACCTTCTGCCATGCATGTTGTGAGCTATTGTGATGGTCTGAACTCTAGGGCTTGTTCTCTCTTATGTGTATTTTATTTATCAGTCACAATTTTTTATGGAGTCACCACCCACCTTGAAAGAGTGGGATGAATGATCATTGGTTAGTGACCAAAGATTCAATACCCTTTTCCCAATGGAGTTTTTTATCAATTTATTTTGATTCAATTGTGATTCTTAACCTGAAATTGGATATTTTGATTCCCCAACGGAGTCGCCAATCTGTTAGGACTCAAAAATGATGGTTTGAAACCACAAGAGGTTTCCAATCTCTTAATACATTTTTGGCTAACGAACAAGACCAATTAATGCAATTGAATCTTCTTCTCTTCAGGCTCTACCAAAACTAGGTGGGTATACCTAAATGGATGAGCAGATTTAGGTGATGTGTTTCCTACTTTGGCAATCTATCCACAATGGAAAGTATAAGTGGGATATATCCAAAGGGAAATTTGGTATAAATTGTATAAGCAATATCAAGCAAATGAATGAGTCTGTTCAGTTAACAGATGTGGTTAAATAGAAGATTTCCTAAGGTAATGGATATGGGTTTGGATTATAGGATGAATATGATTAGTGCCTTGTTGGGTGATGGATTCAATGAAGTTTAATGTAGGACTACTATGGTAGAAAGTTTAATTATTTGGCACTAAGAAAAAATTGTATCTTGTACAAGTATGCAGGGATGTGGCTATCAAACTCTTCTTATTGATCCACTAATTTATTACTAGGCTGCTGTTACTCACCCAAAAGTATTTTAACCCTTTCTTGAAGGATGCAATTGAATAAGACCACACATTTATACACTGACAACAAGGTATAAACTTGATATATGTTAATTGAACAACCAATAATAACACAATGGAGACAGAATGAAAGCACTCAATTACTGATTCTTCTTCAATAATCTAGAAGGCTAACTTAATTACTGTGATATATCCACATGACTTTAATTCCTTCTTGAGAAACTCAAATGAATAATCACACAAGCATGAAATAGGCCCACTAAATTCAAATATTCACTTGGAATAGATTCAGATAATATAAGATAGCACTACTAGAGACAATCGAGCAATTGTTTCTGGTCAAAAAATAATAAACACCACAGATTAATCAAACTCATTGATATTTCATTGATTCTTCAAAATTTAGAGCATGCAACTAATTCATAAAGAACGATAATTGTCTTGGCAGGAATTCTAATTAAAAATTGATGCTTAAAGATGGCCTTGGGTTCCCTTATATATACGGGAAGCAAACAAGCTTCAGGCCGGTTACAACGTTTCGTAATTCCTTTTCATAAAGTGTGTTAGACATAACTAAAACATGAATTAAAGAGATAATTAAACACATCTGCCCGATCGGTTAATCTCCATAGAAGTACCTGTGGTCATCAAAGACCTATTCGATATATTTCCTCTCTATGATGTACATAATCAATCTTCTTCAGAGCCCAAGTATTTTTCTTGCCACTTATTAATTGCCAAGTCACTTGGCCATTTGAATTCCTGTGTAGCCAGGGATAGAACTCGCTTTGAAGAATTCCCTTTACTCCCGCAATTTGAGCTCGTCTGCAACTTGGTTTTAGCTATTACGAGTGAAAAATATCAACTTGCTTCGTGTATTTCAACACCAAGATACATTTACTCCTGGCTCATAAATTCGCACAATTCAAATCTTTGTGTCGAGCTCAATTTTATGCTTTGATGTTGACTGATGTGATTGGTGTGTTTTAAATGACCCAACAACTTAGTTACTGCACTACCTCGTGTCATTTTCCACTCCCCTGCGGTACTGCGGTGTGTCTTTAGTACCTTTCTTCAATGTACTACTCTCTTGCGGGCTATGTCTTGACCCTCGAGGTATAGCGGTATAGTGTGGAGGGAGCGGTATATGGTAGTGGCTCCTCTCACCATCCTACTGCAAGCTAGTTGGGGATGAGCTGCGGTAGAGAGGTATGGTATGGGTTTTATGAGGGATGGCTAATGTGATAGTGGTATCGCGATAAAGGGTAACAATGACTTTGTGAATGGTGATAATGTGATTTATTATGAAAATAAGAGTTGGAATTTTGGATTTTAAATGATAAAATACTTAAAAAATTTATGAAAATTTTGGTTTCAACACCTAGTTTGGTATCCACACCCACATCTGCCTTCCTTGGTCTACCTCTCTTCATTAGGGTTATCTAACCATCATCTTTATTGGTTTGGCTATGTGATAGATCAGCTACAATAGTCTCTCTGACACTAGGACCCTCCCCGTCTAGAAAAACTATAGGTATTTCTCCCTCTTCCATATCCTTAATCAAGCCCACACTAGCTAGGTGGAAATGATCTCCCAAAACATCCACCTTCAAATCCTCAGTGACCATGGATTCACATAAAATACTCTTTGAAGGAGACTCAACCATAAAAGGGGTCACATTACTAGGCGTTATCATAGCCAAGTTAGAGCCAGAAGGAGTGGGTTTGCTTGGTGAAGTCACAACCAAGCTTGAGTTGGGATTTACGGAAGGACTAGATTTGGTTGGGGAATCTAAGATATTAAGGATCTCATTCTTGAAAGGGTAGTTATTTGTGATTTCATCCATTGGGGGGTCACTTGGGATGGGTTTTTTTTTTTATGGTGGGATTGCAGTCATAAATGAGGTTCCTAGGCTTGGAACACTTTTGACAATAAACCACAACATTTTCATAACAAATTTGTTGGTTCCAAGACCCTTAAATCTCAAAGTCATAGAATTGGGTAGTGACTTGTTAATATCAATATTGACACAAAACCTAGCAAAGACTAACCTAGATTTCATCTTGGTGATGGTATTTGAAGTAATGAAGTGGCCCATCGAATCTCCAATACATTGGAATATTGACTTGTCCCAATATTCCAAAGACAGTACTGGCAGCCAGACTTAGACTAGAGCATATTTATTGAGGTCCATAGCCAGATTGAAGCTAGGCTTCTAATGACAAAGGGAAAGGCTATGTTTCCCATAAACCCAAGGGCTCGAGGATAGAACATAGAGCATATCCTTAGAAGCCGTAAATTTGAACAAGAACATTCTTCTAGCCATTGCACAAATGTCAACACTTCCCTTTAAATGCCATTGTCATTGACCATATTCTAACCATATCTGTAATAGGGCGAAAGGATAAAAAATTTCCCACGACTAAGTTCTCCATTGAAGAAACGATCCTATCATAGGTGGACTTTGAAATCAAAATTTCAATGCCAGATATGGAGTTCACCACTTCTGACCAAGGGAGAGACTTAACCATTGTAGGACTTTGGGAGGAGTTAAGTAACACATTCTTCCAATCCTTAGGTTCCTAGATGGCAAGAATCATGGGTACTTCTTCAGCAGACAAAATGATAGGAATTAGGGGCATGTCTTCAATAGATAGAACATAAGGGTCCCTCGAGGAAGGCAGTGGAGCATGTACTAAAGGAACATGGTTAGACAGGGATAGAGGAGGGGGACTGTGGGGTACCCCCAAGGAGGCATCCACCATGCACACAGGGAATTCAAACTAGCAGAGCAGGAAGGTAGAGCAAGAATTCTTAGGATATTTAATGTAATTATATGTTGATAGATAATATATTTTCCTTTTTCGATTGGTTCGTATCTCAATCCTTATCTATCTTTATTTTCTCCCACTTACACTTATTTCAACACACTTCTCCATTCTTCTTTCATTTATTACACCTCATTTACACCCATTTCAATATATCCATTCCTTGTGTTAAGACAATTCCCTATCCATGTTCATTTTTGTATTAATTGAGATTGATCTAATGACACAAAGGAATGAATCTCAAATTCAAATTCCAAATCTTCCATCCTTTTTCACTAGTCATTACATGCCGACTTTGTACATATTGGTGTGACATGTTATGTCTAGATATTTAAAGACAATCAATTTGTTGTTAATTCACATGTTGAATTTTAGGAATAAAAAAAACATCTAGAGCATATTTTAATTTTCTAAGGGACAAAGAATTACAATCTACAATTTTCATATAGACCACATGCATGCTTGTGTATGAAGATTGCTTAGAGTTGTAAAGTAAATCAATCCAAGTAGTTAACCTAGAAGCTCACCCTAGTGATCTATTGAATTTCTCTAAGGTGTTTATGTAAGGCCCAACAATTTTGTGACTTTAGCCTCATTATATGTGATTAATAATTTTGGTAGTTTTAGCTACTTTGGAACAGTTGTATATCTTTCTTAACTGATTCGTGGATATTACGTTAATTCTTTTGTATTACATTTTAATAGGCGGTTATCTAACTCAACATGTGAAGTTAAGTAGTCTATTTATGACTATTGTATAAATGTGGATAAAGCAACTTAAATATAATAATAAAAAAGTAATTTTATCGCTATAAAAGTTAGTAGTTTTCATTTAGATGGATTAAGCCTATGTGGTTACCTTGAAAAAGAATTTCTTAGTTTATTTTGGCCTAAATGACTTGATTTTGATGTGATGGAAATTACTCTCATATTTTAAAAATAAATTAAATTATTAATGCTCGTACAATTAATATGAATTATTGTGTTAGAATTGAAATAATCCTAAGTAGTGGAAATACTTATTCTAATGTAGGAGATGCACTTGGTAAGTGGAACTATTCAAATAAAAGTTGCATAGTATATTTTCAATCATAAATATATCCAATAAAATTAAATAGTATGAGTGATGATGTTATTAACCTTAATATTTACATTGTTATTTAAATGATTATTTCAAAGTTGGTGATGAAATAGTGAGATCTTACAATAGTGTGATCTTAGGGACATCAAAATCAACATTTTTATTAACATTTTTCACTTTCTATTAAAAAATTTAAAAATTATGCGAACTAGTGATTTTTAAATTTTTTTGAGTTTTTTAATTTTAAAAACAAATTGTCAATTTTTAGATGCTTTCAATATCTTATTTTTATATTTTATTTATAACGAGTGACACTTATTCCATAATGCATAATTTTAAAAAAAATAAGATAAAATCATAATTTTGAAAATGAAGTGCTCCCATATTTTTCATAATTTGTTCCTACTAAAACTCTTACATTTAGTTAAAAAATATGTATTTACTAAAAATAGAAAAAAAATCACATACATTTTTATTCAAGGGGTAAATGCTTTTGACCGGAGCTATGAATCGAAATACAACCATTCAACAATACCACCCCAATGGGGTTTGAACCTTGGTGGCAAGAACAACAATGCCACCTTTAAACCAACACACCATGCCAATACTGGCCACATACATAAAATGTATTACAAGTTATAATTATTTCATTTGATAATGAAGGAAAACGATGTCAAAGAAACCTACTATAAAAACCCTTGAAAATACTTCATTAAAAACCTCTTAATGATGACCTTTCATTAGATTACTTCCCATGAGACCATAATCCCTTGAAGCTTTTTGCTAAACGGTTTTCATGTTCCTATATTTTCTCAAAAGCATTTTATTGAAAAGGTTTGGTGCTTCATCTATGCTTCTACTTTATTTGCATACATTTTTGGTACAACACCACAAAAATGTTCTCATCCCTTGTGCTACAATGGATATACATACACTGCATCAAAGCTCCCATTTCACATAAGTAGGAGAGGGTTACACCTATCAAAATATAAAACAAAAGAGAAGGAAAAAGAATATATCAACAAAAAAGATTGTCGAATATCTCTTATTTTAACAATAGCAGTTGTACACACATATATAGATAAAAACAACTTCAATAACATCCTATAATAGTGCTAATTGGTTTGTCAGCTAACTATAGTTGTTTGACATGTTCAAACTAGAGAAGACTAGACATGTCTATTGTTCTTTATTGACATGCTGACGACACATATAGTTATGTTAAACTATTGGAGTGTTATATTCCAACACCCCCTCTTAATGCTACAACATCAAACTAACTAACAACATAAATATAAAAGGAAATACATTATATAGAAGTTGTTCTTGGAGAAATTTTTTTGGACCAGTAAGAATTATTCAAGCTGCTCCAAGAATAGTCACCTAGTTGTAATCCAAGTTCCCAACATTATTGGACACCATTTACACATGAAGTGTATCATCACCCTCATAAAGGTATAATGTTGAACTTCCAGATTTTGGATCTCCCCTAAACTATTGGACATCAATCTTGACATGTATGTCTCATTATCCAAATGAGGTATAGTTTCTCCAATCCACAAGCACCTCAGAGTATTAAACATATATATATCCTCTAATGCATCCCTCCTTGTCTTCAAAGTGTTGGCCTCTTCAAAATAGGATAAGAGCCTCATCTTTAGTGAAGTCATTATCACTATCAATACCTAGTGGTTCTTCAACAATCTCACTCTTACTTGGAATTATCTTTCCCCTTTCAAGTGGAAACACTACAACAAGACAACACTCTTACAAAAACCATTGATCTTCTTTACATTTCAATAAACAAAGATTTATTCAAAAAAAATTTCCACGTAAGCACTAGTGATCTTTTCTAGATCATCGTCTTCAAATACAATGGAGAGAATTCAATCCCATCTCATTGATAAAATATAAGTCAATCCCATATCATTAGCAAAATATAACTCACGATGTTGGATAGCCATTAGAGTGCACAATGGAAATTTTCTATGCAAATACTATAACAAATCTGATGTAGCTACTAGAACACTCACAATGGTTGCTATAGATGTTATAGATTAAACAAAAATAGATGAAGCTCCCCACTCAAGTGTTAGCTCTAATACCATAATAAAATATAAAACAATAGATCAACAAAATATATTGTTGAATATATCTTGTTTTTCATGGTAGCAGTAGTACACATATATATAGAACAAGCAACTTCAATAACATCCTATAATAGTGCTAATTGGTTTGATAGCTAATTGTAGATGTTTGATAGCAAACTAGAGAAGACTATACATGTTTATTGCTCTTTATTGATCTGTTGATGACACATACAATTATGTTAAATTGTTGGAGTTTTATATTCCAACAACACCTATCGAATGAAATGTTAAAAAAACCTAGATAATAGTAGCACATCCCCCCAAATGAAATGTTTAAATGTTAAAAATTTATAATTATTTTTTTATATGTTGTATACAATATGTTTTATCACAAGTTATGTATGCATATACATATAGATATAATAATGTATATAAGGGTATGTGCAAGATCATGGGGGTCCAAAAAGTGGTGATGTGAAAAAAGGGCATTTTTAACATGTCCAAAAACGCAAAATTCACGCCTTTGACTTTTTGCAGGCCAAAGTACAATATCCATTTTGATTTGGTAATACCGAACCAAAACGAATATCCGTTATTTGTGTTATAATAAAAAAAACCCCGAGAGGTCATATTATTAATATTATATTATAATATAATATATATTATATTATATTATATTATATTATATATAATAATATGTATTATATTATATACCATAATATGTATTATATTATATTATATTATATTAAATATTAAATATTTAAAATAAAAACAGGCGCAGTTAAATATTCTTAGGTCCTAGACCTGACCGTTTTATTAAAAAGTCTATAAATAAAAAATGGATATTCGTTATTTGTGTTATAATTAAAAAAACCCTGAGAGGTCATATTATATAATATAATATAATATAATATAATATAATATAATATAAATAATATTATATTATATGATAATATTATATTATATTATATTATATTGATATTATATGGTCGGGTCTGTAAATCCTAGAACAAATATCCATTATTTAAGTTATAATTGAAAAAAAAACTCTGAGAGGTCATATTATATAATATAATATAATATTATATTATAATGTATGTATTATTATATATTATAATATAATACATATATTATATTATAATATAATATAATACTATAATATTATAATATAATATAATACTATAATATTATAATATAATATAATACTATAATATTATAATATAATATAATACTATAATATTATATATATTGATATTATTCTAATATATATAATATATATAATATATTATATTATAAATAATATAATATATATTATATATAATAATATGTACTATATTATTTATAATATAATATATGTATTATATTAAAATTAATATAATATATATTATATTATATTATAATAGAATATATATTAATATATGTTATATATTATATTATAATATAATATATTTTATATTAAATAATTGATATTTAAAAAAAAACACTATGGTCGGGTCACGAACCTGAGAATTTATTTAAAAAGTTGTAAATAAGGAAACATATATCTAGACCAAAAAAAACCCGAGAGTTATATTTTTACCAGGGCGTGCACATGGGTTTTAGGAGAGCGACTCGGATATCCGTTTGGGGGAGATAAAATTACCAAAAAAATCACCAAATTTGTAAGGTATGTTTGATTTTTTAAATTTTTATACAATTTATATTCATTTTGTTTTTTTTTTTTTTTTGAATTTTAGCCAAAAATAGGGTACATATTTGATAGATTTTTTATTACATTAAAACCATTGTTAATTTTAATTTTTTTTTATCAATTAATAGGTTAAAAATGGATTAAAATGAAAATCCTAACCTTGCACAAAATGAAAATCCTCCCGCACAAAATGAAAACCTTAATCCTACAGAAAATGAATACCCTCCAAATTCTCCACCGCAACCATTGTTTCTAAATGAAAATGTTCCAACAATACACGAGTCTATTCATAGGAATTTAGATCAATTAAGAAAAGTATGTCAAATCTATGAAACACTTGATGAACTATCAGATACGAAAAACACTTTGGAAACAATCATTGTAAATGTTCAAACTTTGACAATTTAGCATAATAGATTTGCACAATGGCGAGAGCAACAAAGACAATTTTATGTTGATGGGTTATCGTATGATGAGGTGAAGGATCTTGATATTGAAAAAGGCCAATTAGCCTAGTTATTCATAGATTAGAGAACTGGACAACTTGTTAATGTGCGAAAACCAAAATTTTCAATTAAATGGTGCACCCATAGAGGAATATTAGATCATTTTTGGAGACGGTGGATCTTCAGGACCTGAAAATGAAGTGTTCCAGTTTCTCTTGGAAGCAGTACCATCACGTAGAGCACAAAATTTTGAATCCGGCGCGACTTGAATGGGCGAAAAAGGAGTCCATTTGTGCAAGATATCGCCAGTCAAAGCTCGGTCAAAGCCTAGTCAACTTAGCTATCAGGGATGAGGAAAAAGGTGGAAAATTCATCATCACCAAATTGGTCAAAGTTGGCATCATCACGAAGAGCTCGTCGTCACGATTCCAACGACATTCGTTTCGTCGAAAACGGAGCACGTACGCGAGAATTACAGCCAGTCAAAGCTCATAGTTGACCAAGGTACCATGAGGTACGATTGCTGACGTCAGCATGACGTCATCCTGCTGACTTGGCAAATGGATCATCATACAGATGATGACGTAGACCAATTGGGAGTTGACACGTGGCAGTCCGTACAGTCTATACATGTCGATGTGGCACGATGATGTGGCAGGTGACGTCAGCCTGGTCAGCGAATCAACTATTGACACGTGGTAGGCCGAGTACGACAGATGATGTGGCAGATGCACAGTCAGTAGGTGACATGGACGGGTTCATCGAATGACCTTCTGACACGTGGCAGTGAGTTGGCATGGTGATTGGACGGTGACAAGGACGCTGACTCGAAGTCTTCGACGAACCAAACGATGACAGGTGGCTTTCTAGTTGTGCAACACGTGGCTCGGCCTTTTCCATCACCTTCGGCTCAGGCGAGTCGTTCAAATGGCTTCACTTAAAAATTGTATGGCCGAGAGTTTTGAACCTCAGACCTCCGGTTTATATGGTAACTGCCCAACCGTTATGCCATACACTCAGACCAGAGTGAATGTGTGGTAGAATTTTGTTTTGTTATAATTTCGTTGGAATTTGGTTGACAAAATGGCCGGTGGGAGTTGAACCCCGCACCGACCGGATGCTAAAAGGTACTGTCACCAATAGGCTGCCGATCTGCCTTGAAATGTAATAGGTACGGGTTTTATATAACCCAATGTTTAGGCCGAAGCCTAAACCAAATAACCAACAAATGGTTATTTGTTAACAAAATAAACAAACCCCTCAAACTAAAAGCCCGAATAAGCTATAAACAAGGGCTCGAAAACAAATTTAATTATTTTAAGGGGGATTATTGTTTGTATTTGTAAAAGTGGGGAATTGGTTTTTATTTTTTCCATTTAAGGGGAAAATTCCAAAATTGTTGGTTTTAACCAAATAGGCCCAACTTCAAGTATAAAAGGGAGACTAGGAGAGTCTTCCTCACTCATCCAATTCTTCTCAAGCCAATTCTTCACAAGCCTTTCTTCTGCAAGCCAAGTAATCTCAGGAGGAGATTTTTGAAACTTGGCAAGACTTTGCATAGTCTTTGTAAAAGCTTTGTAAGCTTCTTGTTGTTCTTCTACAAGGACGTCTTGCCGATGTGGGAGTAGTTGTCATAGGTGAAGCTGCTTTCTGGAGGCCTCTTGTAAGGTGAAAGTTGACTTCTTTTTGTAACCTGTGGCACTTCCAAGTCTTGAAGGCAATAGATCGATTCATTTTTCTGGCGAATCCGGAGACGTAGCCGATTTCGGTGAACTCCGTTATCATCTCGTTTCTATTCTTTTGTGATTTCTTGCAGTTGTTTTTTTGAGCCTAGTAGATTAAAGATTTGAATTTACATGTTGGATTCTTATCGATAATTTAAAAGATCCTGGTGTTAGATTGACTACTGTAGTCTTGTAAGTCTAACTCGTGAACTATTCCAAGCAAGTGCTCGATCGTTTACGGATCAATGGTTTTCGATAAACCACCCAACAACAACCTTGATGTCCCTCAATATTTTCTCCAAAAATTATATGCTGATTTTGTGCTATGGAAACATGTTAATTACTTTGACATGCAATATTTCTAGGGTGTTGGTAGAGGGATGCCACAGGATAGACCTAGGGCACGCCGAGTCACCCCAGTTTGTCCTCCTCCACCTATTGTTGCTCCAACTCCACTACCTTACCTAGAGATTGATGTAGATGCAGGGACTGTGAGAATTTATGCATTTGTAATGCCCCGTCTTGTAACCTAAAGAATGTTGCATTGATTACGAAAGTGTAATTTTTTTTTTTAAAGTATAAACATAATCTTCGCTATTGCAAACATTCCTAAGATACACGACGACACACTACATGTAAATCCCATAGATGAAAAAAGTAATTAACTTAGCTTGTGTTAAATTTCCTTAAACTTAAGAGCATACATTCAATAACAAATAAATTACATCATTAAAGATATAAAGAACAAATATGATTATTTCTTACATTGCAATAATAATAACATTTACAATACTCATTCCCAAATGAGATAGGTCATATAAAAGTGTACAATTACATATTTCAAAAGTTCTCCCTGATTACAATTGAGGAGTGATACATGAATAAGGTTTCCACTGATACAAATAATGAATATGAGAAAGTGCATTTTCACACACGAGCTCTCCATCCAAGAAGTACTTGTCACCACAAACAAGAACTGGGGACCCAACAGAGTAAGGTGCACATTCCACCCAACCAAGTGGTACCCGTAGGCCCACCCCCATGCTAGGAGATAGTAAAAAGGTTCCCTAGACATAACTTACAAACCCTAGACACAGATGAGCCCAAAGACAAAACTATAAAAGTACAAACTTAACTTAATGGTTACATTGCTTCTAGAACTGAAAGATCAAATACACAAGTTCACAAGAATATTGTTATTATAGGTGGAGTGTCATCACAATGTTGCATAGGTTACCCAGGTGTTTCTTCCTAGGTTCCAGCCCCCATCTTGGGTTACCCTGGTAACCTCTTACGAAACCCGACCCCTCATGCAATTTGTTGCAGAATCGAATATCTTTCATAATGACTAGATATTGATTATACCATTCCAGGACTTCTCGACTCATCCCCAAGTCTGAACTAGCCCTTGAGTCCATGAGTGAGGCTTAAATAATCTAGTTAAAGGTTTTTAGACTACCTAATGTGTTGATTTAGTTTTCATTGATTAACTAACTCTACATGAGTTACCCTAGCACCACTTTGTGTGTTGGCCCTCATAAAGAGCCACTCCCCTAATAATAACACAAGGAAACTAATTTCACTAACTAAAGGTAAACAAGGTGCACATAAACCAACTTCAAAAACCAACAATATAACAATAGACATCACAACCTGTTCATAGAACCAGGTGTCTAAAAACCAAACAGAACCATGTGCACTACCCTAGTTTGTTCAAAATATGAAACCATCATAAAAATAACTCCCTTATATAAAGAAACTATATCTGGAAGACTTATTAATCCGTATTATTCCCAATATGCCCAATAAGAGTAAAAACAACTTAAAGCAATTTAGGCACAATAAGAATCTAATATTAGGATTTATTAAATCCAATCAAATCAATTACATATAGCATGAAAATTAATCAACTTGTTTATAGTTATTTTCTCAAACAATAAAAAGAAATTGAATCAATTAGTCTAATTCTGATTTTCTCAATTTCACATAAAAATAAATATCAAATTTTCTCTTTTCAATCTTATTGTTTTAAGAGTAGTTAAACTCATGCATTACATGCATCTAATAGAAAAAACCTTATTTAAATACTAAATTATTTCCCTAAAACTATAAAAGTATATATATACATACATACATACACATATATATATACACACAAACTAATATATATTAAATATTTTAAATCTAAATATTTTGAAATCTGTATTTTAATAAAGAAAACCCTTTTAATAAAAAACATGGCGAATTAAATGTTAGGGTCGACTATGTTATATACACAGTCGCGGGCATTTTAGGGTCTGTGTTTCATTTCACAGTCGTCGGCTCCATACAAGGGCGTCGGCCTGTGAAGGTGGGGCGGCACTGAGCTGCTCCCACCGTCGCCTCCCTTAGGGGCGGTGGTTGTGGGGATAGCCGCAACCCTTTGGGGCGGTGACTGTGGGTGTAGCCACAACCCTTCGCCTCCCAAATTTTAACTAAAACAAAAAACTTTAATGTCAAAATCTCTTAAATAAAATTCCTACGATTTTAAGAAATTTGCATATGGATTTTACAAGTTATAGAAAATTAAATCCCACAGATCAATTTCATAGTCAAAATACATGTATATATTTGTATATGTATATGTATATATATTATTTATATACATACATATATATATATACATTTAATCAATAAATAAAATATAATAATCAGGTAAATTATTCACAGAGAGGGTTTTCTACAAGAAACTGAGAAATTTACCAATTTGACACAAATTTACCAGAGATTTACAATTTTCAATAACAAAGGGTTTTTAATTCAAATTATCAAAATCTTTTCTACAGGAAAAGTTTAGCAAAATTCTTCCAAAAAGTTTCTTTTCCCCAAATATAACACCAAATTTAACAAATAACTTCATTTATAAATCTACGGAGATTTCTTCTGTTTCCTTTTGAGAATTTTCTATTGTTTAACAAAACCTTCTGTGTTTCCCTCTGATTTTACTATAAAAATTTTGTTTCAGAATTTTTCACAAGAGGTAACAAATTTTCTACATAATATTTCAAAAAAAATTCATCGAGAAGAACATAAGCTTCAATCAAAGTTATTTCTTCTATAGGCAATCTTTTAATTTTACAAATTAACAAAACTTCTACAAATTTAAATCTTTATACAGACAATCTTTTCAAATCACAAAACTAAATAAATAATTAGCAAAGAACCTGTATTCCTGTAGCTTGAAGAATTGATAGTTGAAAGAAAATTTTGCTTGCTGTGTGCAACTCTAAAGCCCTTTTCAAATCCCCACTTTCCAAAATAATGCAAATTACTGTACCAAAAATAATCCTAGATCTTCTTCCAAAATTTTAAAATCAAAACCCAAACGAAATCACAAATTTTTCTAGCAATACTCTGTTTCTTCTCTTTTCCGTGAAGTGCTTTCTTGCCTTTTTCAATTCTGGCAATATTCTCTCCGAGAAAATCCTCAACAAGAATTTGCATTTAATTCAACTAACACACATGGCAAATCAAGAAAATATCTTCTAACAAACTCATGGATAATTTCTTCTAACAATTATCAAGAATTTATTTTATTTTATTAAATTTAAGAACTCAAAATTAATTTCACTTTTATTTTAATACATATTTAAAATTTCATTTCACACAAAAGCATTTAAAGAATATTTAATCTATTCACTCAATAATAGAAACTTTAATCAATTAATTTATTTATTTAATAAAATAACTTTAATCACAATGATTAAATTATTTTACCAATAAACTAATTTAATTAATTAATAAAATATGAAGCTTTTATCTACAATATTTAAAATTAATTAAATAAGCACTGAATTATAAAGAACATTAATCTAACATTAAATTCACAAAATAACCCTTGCATAACAAATAATCAAGATAGACATAGACGAGACAACCAAAAATACCAGACCTAAACTAACGACATATTGTGACTAGGTTTGAGGCTAGACTAGGAAAAACCTCATTACTATCTCCCATTCAACATTACCGTTGAGTCTGGACACGCTCAGACCTATGAAACCAGGTGGAGTCGGTGTCATGTACCTGCAATCCTGCAAATAGACATATAACATACATGTATATAATCCATGATTCAAACACACCGTGAAGAGAAAATTGTGGAAATCACAGGGCACTCGCAAGTGAGTGATGCAACTTCGTTCTCTTCACCAATACAATATCACATCGAACTGATAAAACAAATATCAATTAATCTACCATAAGCATATATAGCAATAACATCTCAAGTAAACATCTATGCTAACATAAAGCATGTCAAAAGTGAAACATACTATCAGAAAACATAAGCAAAATGGAGGGGTACTACAACATTACATTTGTTGAGTGATCATTTGGTGAGGCAGAGCCATCATGTTGCACAACCAGTTGACGGTGCATCCCATCATGGTGGTGCTACACCTAATACATCCCAACATGATGGTGGTGCACCTGCTACAACAACTCCCACTAGTACATAGCCATCAATTTTGACTAGTACACCGTCCTCTGTGGGACATATTTGTGTGCCTCATCGTTGCATGATGTGCAACAATTTATGTTTCAATCCTCTCCAACGGTCCACTGAGGCTCCCATAGACACATTTGACTTTGAGGTTCATGATATGCCAGATGTAGGAGTTGATAGAGCACGGAGTGGAGCATTTGCAAGAGAGACATCGATTTCTAGGGATGATATGGGAGCACCGGTAAGTCTTAAAGCAATTTCATAGTGTGTTTTATGTAAATTATTTCATATTTTATGAAGGATATTTGTACTAATATATGTTTATGTGCTAGAATCTTTAACAGTTGTTGACAGAGGAGCAGTTGTTGGAAGTGCAGCAGGCTACGCATACTGCCATTTCATTTGCCTTAGACAATCAGTACACGGTAAATAATTTAAATTGTTATTTTAGATGTTAATCTTTGAAATATAATATGCTTAAATACATGTACTACATATATTGATAGTCTAATGTAATCTTGTCTTTTTATGTAGCAACTTGGTTCTTATACAGCCTTGTTGACCGAGTTTGACCCATTGGATGAAGTTGCACAATAGGTATATATCTTTTTTATTGTTGACATTATAATTATATGTGCATGTACATTTACATTCTTGTCATTTTTTATACAGGAAAGCATCTTAGCTGATCCATCCACTATGAGCCCATCTAGTGTCATAGCATCACAATAGGTATGTGTTTATTTTATATTGTAGATCATTTACGTTTAGATAGGAGTAGATATGTGATTAGTAGATATGATTATTTGTCAACAATTATATTTTAATTTGTATCATTTTTATTTTATCTGCTATAGTCCTCTATTTGACCTAGCATTGTGACAAGTGAGAGACCATTACTTTATAGGAGGACTCCTGATCATCCTAGGGGACAATCATATGCAGAACGTCTTGCAGAAAAGAGAGCAATATTAGAGGTAAACAAGAATTGCATTATTTATATAATATAGTACATGTATACTAATTTTGATGTTAAATTTGTAATTTATAAATGATGGTATATAAGTTTCTATTTACTAGTCTATCTTGTCAACCATTCACATAATCTAATTTTTGGTTTGAAATGTTATTGTGCATGAAATTGCAAAGCATCTAACTTCTTCGAGGAGGCTTGATTTTGATGGTCCAACACAAGATTAGGATATGATATATATTGACATGTACTTAGGGTTTGATAGATCTTGAGATGGCATATATGCCACAATTTGTAAAACTTGTAAAACTTGTTCTGAGTAGGTATATGCCAAATTTGTATATGCACAAACATAATTATTCTACAGTTTGATATATAAGAATTGGTATTCGATCTAATTTGTTTCTCGTGTGCATGTCTTTCTACTTTGAATTTTCAAGATGGAATATATAATTATCTTATAATTGTTTAAAGTTATGATTGATATGTATGTTTTAAATTAATGAAATAATATTTTAATAGAACTTATGAATTACAATTGGTAATCCATCTATTTCTTTGAGGATATTTTTCAAACAATGAATTGAATTTTCTATTGTACCACATTTTTCATACATGTCTACCAATACATTTTTATCAAACACTCATTTTTAGGATACCCATGATTTCAAGCTCTGTTGAATGAATTTACATTTGACATTATTTTATTTTTTAAACTCGTGTAATGAAGTGTGCAACTGATTTTTATTTCAAAAGAAATTAACAAAAATGAAAAGTGGATACAACTTAATGAAATGCATTTCATGTTACATTGTTCATTCGAAAGTAATATAATCATCTAGATAAAAATCAATGTCACTTAATGTTCATTGAAGCATAATAACATCTAAAAGGTATAAAATCATCTTGAGTAAGAATCAATATCCTCACAAAATCAACTCAAACCCACAAAACAAAAGGTTGTGAAAGACACCCATTAACCTTTTGTTTAACATATCTCAAAACCTAATGTGCTTGTTTTGGAACAACCCCACTCAAATTGAACTATTACGCCAAACAGGGCTCCAATTAGCCCAAATTTGCAAAACAACTCATCTTTAAAACTACTGCCCCTCCAAGATTCCTTCGGATAGTATCTCACCAAGCTATAAACATCCAAATTCCACAAATATCATCCTTGTAAATTCCATCTAAGTCACTCAATCATGTAACCCTCATTTTGCTTAGATTATAAGGGGGTTAATTGAAAGTATGCATTTCAACACTTATCTCACTCAAACAACACCTCAAACACGTTTATAGAAGTTTGAATATGCTTAATACACCTTTAGAAATTTCTGCCCCAACAGATTTCAATCACTAACATCCTTAAACCTCCCAATTTCACTCAAAAACCACACTTTTCGCATCTAGGGCATCATACCCAAACCTTGATTGACCTCCCCTACTCTCCAAAACCCTTCTAACATCTAATTACTACCTAATTGGGCCATGAACAAAACAACTTCCAGCTCTTTTCCAACAAACTACAAAAAGATGACTCTTCAACTTCCATCATTTCACAATAAGTTGCAATTTTGACAAGTAGTGTAAAGTTGCAAAGTGGTGCAACTTTCATTCTGCAACTCGTAGGACCAAACAAACTATTCCAACACGTCTGTATGGGTATTTTTACGCTAGGGATGGTCCTCTTTTGTGTCCAAATACTCTAAATCTCTCTGAGCTACATTGGACCGACGATTTCCCTTAAGAGTCTAAAGTGCTAAGAGATAACAATCTTTGAAGGGCTATTTCTAAAAAACCGTGATGCCTACAGACTCTTCGTCTGAGGCTATGGGATCGTGTTGGGACCCTCTACAATAACCTCTCTCAGATTTTGCTATCTCAGAGGAATTTTCCCGCAGTGACCAGTTTTTAGTTGAGGAAAATGTTGTCAGATGCAAGCAATGTAAAGTTGCAAAGTGGTGCAAATTTTGTTCTGCAACTTGTAGGACCAAACAAACTGTTGCAACACGTCCGGATGGTACGTTTACACTAGGGATGGTCCTCTCTTGCAGCCAAATACTCTGAATCTCTCTGAGCTACATTGGACCGACGATTTTCCTTAAGAGTCCAAAGTACTAAAACACAACAATCTTTGAAGGGATATTTCTCAGAAACCGAGACACCTAAAAAATCTTCGTTTGAGGATATGGGATCGTGTTGGGACCATCTACAATAACCTCTCTCGGATTTTACTATCTTGGAGGCATTTTCCCACGGTGACCAGTTTTCAGTTGAGGAAAAAGTTGTCAGATGCAAGCAGTGTAAAGTTGCAAAGTGGTACAAATTTCATTTTGCAACTCGTAGGACCAAACAGACTATTGCAACATATCTGTATGGGTACGTTTACACTAGGGATGTTCCTCTTTTGCACCCAAATACTCTGAATCTCTCTAAGCTACATTGGACCGATGATTTCCCTTAAGAGTCCAAAGTGCTAAAAGGCAACAATCTTTGAAGGGATATTTCTCAGAAACCATGACACCTACAGTATCTTTTTTTGAGGATATGGGATCGTGTTGGGACCCTCTACAATGATGTCTCTCTAATTTTACTATCTCGGAGGCGTTTTCCTGCGGTGACCAATTTTCAGTTGAGGAAAAAGTTGTCAGAGGCAAGCAGTGTAAAGTTGCAAAGTGGTGTAACTTTCGTTTTGCAACTCATAGGACCAAATGAACTATTCCAACACATTTGGATGGGTATGTTTACACTAGGGATGGTCCTCTTTTGCATCCAAATACGCCGAATCACTCTGAGCTACATTGGACTGGCGATTTCCCTGAAGAGTCCAAAGTGCTAAAAGGCAATAATCTTTGAATCTTTATTTCTCAAAAATCGTGACACCTACAGACTCTTCGTCTGAGGCTATGGGATCATGTTGGGATCCTCTACAATAAACTCTCTTTTTTTTTGCTATCTCATATTCATTTTCCCACGGTGATGAGTTTTCAGTTGATGGAAAAAGGGTCAGATGGATGCGATGTAAAGGTGCAAAGGGGTTTAGGGCTTGTTTTGTTCCTTGTCAGTAAGTGAAAAAGTGATTCATTTACTCAAATACACTTAATTCGTGAACTACACACATGAATAGAAAGTATACGCTTTAAAACATATAAGTCGTAAAGTATACATTGCAATAGTCATAAGCGACAAAGTATACACATAAGTTGTAAAGTATACACTTGAATACACATAAAGTGTACACAATATGCATGATATTATCATTCAATAATTTCTATCAAATATAGGATTTACAAAATGCCACGTAGGCATACAACAAACGACCCTAATACATAGTCATTTCATAGTAGGGGAAGGAAATAGAGCTCACATTGCCTTCGCAGTCGACACACTCTTCCACAAGAGTAGCATGTTGACGTTATTGAGTTAACCACCTATACAAATCATTAAGGTAACAGTCAAACTACGTACAATAGAAAAGATGCTTAGAATAACAAATCTATATTATTCTAAATGACCTAATTGATGATGAAATGGTAATGCAAACTATAAAAGATGTTTAGAATAACCAATCTATATTATTCTAATATCTCACATACCTCTCCTAGAGGATCAAAGCTGGCTATTGTTGCAGCAAGTCCATGATCTATCCTGTTAGGAACATCGCAATATACTTCAAATGAGAAATCTATATTGTCACAATAGAAAAGATTCTTAGACTAACAAATCTATATTATTCTAAACATCCTGAATGATGATGAAATGGTAATGCAAACTATAAAAGATGCTTAGAATAACCAATCTATATTATTCTAATATGTCGCATACCTCTCCCAAACTATCAGAGTTGGCTATTGTTGCAGCAGGTCCATGATCTATCATGTTAGGAACATTGCAATATACTTCAAATGAGATATCTATATCGTCACAATAGAAAAGATGCTTAGACTAAAAATCTATATTATTCTAAACAACATGAATGATGATGAATTGGTAATGCAAACTATAAAAGATGCTTAGAATAACCAATCTATATTATTCTAAACAACCTAAATAATGACCCTTACTAGATAAACAATGTCAAAATGTGATGAATAATATGATACCTATCCCATACAACAAATGATCTACTACTCAAGTGTCCCTGCAGGGTCATCTCTTACCTTTAGAGTTTCCAGTAATGCTTCATGATTAGCACTACTAATTGTCCATAGTTTTTTTGTTTTGGTCTAGCATGATGTCTTAATAACTTAACATTTGTTGCTATAACAAGGTGCGAATACATAAGAATGGTTTTGTGTTTCTCATAGTCTTCAAATGCAGGTATGTCGTTCTTTCTAATCATATATGTTTGCAACCAAGTTCCAAAAATAACAACTGAACTTGTGTGATCATAACTTTTTTATCAACATCTAAATATACTTAGAATAAAAAAATTGTATTATTGTAAACAACCTAAACGATGGTGAAATGGTAATGCAACCAAGTTTGAAAAACAAAAACTAAACCTGTAGGATACATGAAGCCATCATCATCTATCATCGGTTGTGTTATCTTTTTCTTTCCTTGTATACATCATGCCAACCAATAGTATGATCCCTCTTCATTCCCCTGTGGTGCTACAACTACATAGACATGTCCTGGCTATACAAGATCTGAAAGATGATCATAGTCAAGTGAACTTTCCATTACATCTTGTAATGAGGATTATGCTACAGATAAAGGGGTTAGGTACTGTGGAATCCATGTATCTACCCATTCACTTGACTCACACTGATCCCAATCACACTGAATACAATTCTGACAAAAACAAGCCATCTCTCGTGTCCATATGGTCCATGCACTCACATCTGAGCTTTGAACTGAATGCATCTTTGAAGAATCTCTAATTGTTTGACATTCCATTCTTTCTCCCACTGTGCCCTCCTCAACCAACCAAAAGAACCTACTGACTTGTGAATCAAGTGTCCCTCCTTGTGATAGTGCATAGGTACACCAATCCACAATAGAATGTGCATCATTAAATGTTACACCTGTAGGATTTGAGAAAGACAAATCCACATAACCCAATGAACACCTGCATGCAAGAACTTATCACAGAGAAAGAGAGAGAACAAAAAACAAGGGTTTGGCTCTGACAATATGCAAGAATGTATTATCAGACTGAAAATGAACATCAAGAGAATAGAATACAAGAGATCAATCCTTATAAAAGGAGATCTAAACTGAAAGGAAACCCTAACCCTAAAGGTGAGTGCATTTAATAATTAATATTAATTATTAAATGACTAATATATGTGCATAAAGTGAAGTCTTAAGAGGAGAGTAAAGTTAAATTAATTACTTTACTCTAACACCCCCCCTTAAGATGAGTTACAATGCAGCTACAAACAATGCAGAAGAAAGCAAAGGAACTACAATGCATGAAAGTAAAATTGGGTCCCGGCAACTAGGCCTAATTAGGTACCCAAATACACCCAAATCTCTGTAAAGCAGAGAAAAGGAGAAAAACCAGTGGGAAAAAACTCCTCTCCAAAAAGAGATGAACAAGAGTGAAAGAAGAAGAGAGATAAAAGGACTCAACATTACCCCCCAAGAACTGCTTCTATCATGCACGTACAAAATATGTTCCCCCATAGGAGAGAGAAGAGGCTCCAAAACCCCCCAGAATGAGAGAACCCCTGTGCCAATGATCAAAACAATGTGTCTCCTCGGAGGACGAAACATATCCAACGGTCAAGGAAGAGGAAATCCCTGGATGTGAGGTGAAAATGGAAGTCCTGGATGATGCTCACTGAAGAATGGAACTGTAGTATGAGTGTCTGAATAATAGGATGGTGAATCAAACAACTCAAGATGATCCTGAAATGGAATCTCCAATGAAGATGGGATAACAGGTGTGCTGAAACTGTCATCTGTGAGGAAAGGAATATCCTCTGATATGGCCTCAACAACTACACTTGATGGCTCGATGAGAGGAGCAACAATGTCAGTCATAGCTAAAGAGGGATCTTGTTGAATAGATGTGATCTCAACAGGAGGTAGAGGTGTAGAAGTCTCAACACTAGTCTCATGAACAGATGGAAGAACACATAAGTTCAAGTGACCAAATGTCACCTCAAATACTGCATTCTCTCTTGTAGAAAGAGAGGAAAACTCAGACAGTGGAGATGGTGGACCAAAGTGTGTGAATGCATACAACCGGGAAGAGTGATCAACTATCCCTGTTGCAACAATGTTGCCAGTCTGAATGTCTCTGATGTGCACTGAATCAGGTGTGAACTCAACTGTCTTCCCTGTCCCACTATGAGCAATCTGATAGATGGAGAGAAGGTTAGTGGACAAAGATGGAACACATAGTACATCATTGAATGTACCGTCATCAATGTTGATAGAACCTTTCCCACATACACTCATATAAGTGTCATTACCCATCAATATGTGTGGTGAGGATGTAGCCTCGAAGGATGAGAACATGTCCTGAGAAGATGCCATATGGTGTGAAGCACCTAAATCTAGTAGCCATCTAGATGAATGTGAACTGGTGGTTACACATAATGCATGACCCTTATGTGGGGCCAGTTCATCTGTCTGGAATGAAGATGATGAAGAAGAAGACCTGCCTGATGTAGATGAAGAAGAGTGATGAATATTGTTCCTCTCAAGAAGAGCTGTCAAATCTGAAACCTATTTTGCATATGCATCTATCTTCTTCTCATAACACTTGGACTTATCATGTCCTAGCTTAGTACAATAAGCACACTTAGGTCTGTCTTTCTTTGATGATTCCCCCTTAGGAGAAGGTGAATCAGAGGAGTGCTATGAACTGAAATCCATTCAATGCTCTATGGTCTTTGGTTTTTGTTTCTACTTTTGCTTCCCCTGAGATGACTGTGCTACCAATGCTTGGTGTTGTGATCTCGTGAGATCATCCAACTGTGATATCTTGGCTTGCTCTTGTGTCAACCGATCACAAAACACCTCAAATGTAGGCATGGTAAAGTGGTTTCCCAATGCATCCATGGTGGAATAGAATGTCGAAGAGAAGATCTGAAATGGACCCCAAAGCTTGGAGAGGATTAGGTAGATGCATTCTGTATCAGTCTTAATCTTGCCACAACCCTGCAAGATAGATCTCTGCTATTTGAAATTCATCATAAAGTCCTCAATGGAGGGAAACGAATCAGGTACCAAGGAAGTCAACTCGGCCTCAAGTTGCAATGCTCTGAACTCATTGACAGTGCCAAAAAGGCCATCAAACTTGGTCCAAATGGCTCGAGGAGTGAGACACCCATCAAGATGAAATAGGAGACTGTCTGAAATGTGCAAAGCCATCAATCTCATAGCCTGATCCATATTGTTCCTGTGCTACATAACCTCAAAGGGGCAACTGAGGCTGAACCTCATCCAAACAGGACCATAACCCTCGAGATTGGAGAAGTGTCATCATGCGACCCTTCCAAGTGTGATAATTATGTGGTGTGAGAGGCTCAATAGATCTGTCGGCCATGCTGTGAATTGTGCCTCAACTGCTCTGAATTTTTTTATTATTATTATTAAGTGGTCTTTCAGAACTAGACAGAAGATGCAGAAGGGGTTTTTTTTGTTTTGGTGTTTATAGATTCTAGTTTTCTGATGTAAATGATAGAAAGCAAGAAAAAAAAACCCCCCCACAATGCAAAAATTGAATCCCCAGTACAAACTAAAAGCTAGAAAACAATAGAAAGCAGTATGTGTTTGAGACAAATCTCTATGTATCTAAAGAATTTATGATGAAATAAACTGAATATCTTGAAAGATCATAGAACCACCTTTCTGACGCGTATTCGCTTTCGAAAAATGGAGCAAAAATGAGCAAGTTATGCCCCTCAGAGTGCAAAACAATCATCTGACTTTGACTGCAAAAAAATGAAACCAAACTAGAAAGTTTTGAAAAATTTCCTACACCATCAGGACGGGCTGAGAGCCAGCTTTCCAACGCCTATTTTTTTTTGAAAATCCGAGTTAAAACGCCCGAGATATGCCCATTTTACTGAAAGTTGGTTTAAAAGGGCACATGCAATGGTCTTGAAGCCCTCAGAGGCTAAAGATCTTCAGCCCCTGGTCACGTGGACGACCAGAGGGTTGCTAATTGGCTCCTAGGCGTAGGTGGTGGGCACATGGGGAGCCCTCGGGGGTTGGAAGCCGGTGGTGGGTGCTGGCAGTGTACCACTGGCGGTTTGCCACTGGCGGTTACTGCTTGTGCTAGTGACTCGGCGGAGGCTGCCTAGTCGCGGCCGGCTGTTGCTGCCGGCAGCGGTGGCCAGGCGGTGTCCGCCGGGTGGCTCACCGGTGGCACGGCCTGTATGAATGGGCAACGCCCAAAAAAAAAAAAAACTATTTTTTTTTAATTTTTTTGTCTCGGAAAGCGTGCCCTGGGGCCGTACGGCCTTAGGGCAAAAAAATTTTGCTTCCCTGAGCAACTGTAGCCAAATCAGACATATTTTATATGAAAATAGGGGTTTTTAGATGCTGCAAACTCAACGGTGAGGTCCGTTTGAGCTCAAAGTGCACCAAAAAAAAAGAACCCCTCTATTCCAAATAAAAAATAGAAAACAAACACAGATCTGATGCAACCGAAACCTAGATCTCTAATTCTTTCAAAAACTGAACAAGCTGCAGTAGATCTAGCTCTGATACCTCTAATCTTCATTTTTTCCTTAACCAAATCTCTCTTCACACATGCACCTACACCATCATGATCACCTTTTCCATGCCCAACTTCAAAAAAAACTCCAAATATGTGGTACACCCCTCTCTATATGCATCCTACTCAACCAATAAAATATGCAAGCAGTCTTGAATTTCCCTATGCAATTATCTGACCAAATCAAATGTTGACCCATTGCAATTCCTTTTTCCTTTAAGAACTCAAAAAAAAATTCAAAACAATGTTGTACAAACTCGGATGAATGAGATCTATCATCACTCATTTAAAAATGGTTCTCCCTGATTATCTTCCTGTCCTCTTCTGTGGACAAAAATAGCAATTTGAATAGAATTATAATATTGTGATTGAACTTCATTTTGTGGTTGCAATGTGTAATTTTCAGCAAAATCGAATATAGATACAATAGTTCCAATGGGGAAAGAGTCCTTACACATCTTGAATTGTCGATCCAACCACTGCGACCTATGACTATGCCTTGCATACTTATAGAAAATATTTTTCTTAAAATCTGAAATAAAATCAGCAATACTTACCTCTCTTGCAACCAACTCGCATCTAGAACCCTCACCTCCACTCTTCAATGTGTATTTCACTGTCTCATATTTGTTTTTCTCAACAATTTTGTTACCAAAATCATAATTGCTGCCCTCATGAAAGCATGTTACAAACTTTGATAAACCACCACATTGCAAACACATTCCATTTAAACAATTATTTTTATAAAATAAGCAACAATCACCTCTAATGCATAAAAATGAATCTAACAACTCCCTGGATGACTTGGGAAGTTGCACTGCATGACACTCCTGCAACATTTCATCAGTATGCATAGTAGAACGTATATGGCATAACAATTCATGATACATTGAAAACTCAACGTGGTATTTACAACAACATGTATTACAAACCTTAATAGGAACACAATAAAATGGTTTGCAAGAATCAAAAGCCCTTTGTGACATTTGCAAATGTGGATGTTCTTGACAAAATTGTTTGTACAAAATTATTTCGCTACATTCCAAAAAAAATTTAGGATGCAGTGTACGATATCTATTGCCAATCCTTTACGTTCGGTGATACTCTAGAGTGATAATTCCAATATTGTTCAATTTGCATCTTTACATTATCGATTAGCTTTTTTATCAACACGTGGAAGCCTCCCACTAAAATCCCATGTATCATTTTGAAGAGCACTATCGAGTCTTCCTCTTCTTGATAGTGCTCTATTCAATGTTTTACGATTTAAGTTAAAATCAATACAAGTTTGTCTCATTAAAAGAGCATTTTTCAAATGATGGCTTACTAGTGAGGTTGTGATCACTCTTCGAGTAGCCCTTTTATCTTTTTCCTTGCTAGTCTTTCCAATAGAGGTTAGAGCATTAAAAATATTTTTTACAATAAGACTATTTTTTCTGATTTTTTTGTGAGACGAATCTTCAATTTTTTTAATAATGGTCTCATTTTGTAAATCTTTAGTAATTGCAAAAAAAATTAGCATTGTTCGGTTAATGTCTTATTGGAAAAGAATTCATTGAACAATTTCGTAGCCCACAAATGAACCATTCGTTGTGACCTTTTCCCTTCAAGATTATCAATTATGTTCTCATTTATTCCAAGCAACCATTTAGGGGTTCTTTTGTAATTAGGTGTTGCATAAGGTTCATTTTCAACATTATCAATTACAATTTCATTTTGAACAACATTTTCATTGTCAAAAACAATTTCATTTTCAACCACATTTTCATTTTCAACATTTTCAAAAACAACTTCATTTTGAATATCATTTTCAACAACATTTTCATTCTCAATGTTGTTCACATTTTCATTTTCAATTTGCACATTTTCAATTTCAATGTTTTCATTTTCAATTTGAATATGATCAATATTTTCAATTCCTATTTCGTCTTCACTTGAATTAACATTCAATGGTTCAGAAGAAGCTTCAATTTGAATATTTTGCATACCTTGTCTTCTTTTCCTATGACTTTATCTATTTCTCTATATGCTTCAATTTGTTTTGTTGTAATTTTCCTTTTAACTTTTCTCTTATGTCAACTGTTGCTCCCCATTGCACAAACAAAAAAACACACACAAATGATTGGAATTCTACAAAAAGTGTAAGAGAATCTTTGAAAAGCTGAATTTCATCAGATGCAGATAGAAATCATGAGATTTTCATGACAAAAATAATGTAGGGACCATTGAAATACTCAAAACGGTCCCTTTTTTGTTTTTTATATAACTTACAAAACGAATATCCATTATGTGATCTAATCGACATGGCCCTAAGTCTTAACAATTCGCACCTAGCAAACAAATATCCATTATAGACGAATATTCATCACCTCTAGTGTAATTAGAATGTCATATGTTATATAATATATATCATATATCAATATATAATATATTTCAATATATAATATATATTATATATTATATTTTAATATATATATTGCTGCTCATCCAAGTGTATAACACACTAATACAAAAAATGGATATCTGTCACCTCTGTTATTACGTATCACATGTTATATAATATATATAATATATATTATATATTATATATTATATTTTAATATATATTATATATTATATTTTAATATATAATATTTAGAATATTATATATTATATATTATATGTTGATATATTATATATAAATATATATTATATATTATATTTTAATATATAATATTTATAATATTATATATTATATATTATATGTTGATATATTATATATATATATATATTAATATTAATATATTTTGCTGCTTGTCCAAGTGTGTAAACCACTAATACACAAAACAGATATCCGTATAAACAGATATCCATTTTTTTTAAATTTAAGAATTATAATTTCTTTTGACATATGATATTTATTTATTATATATTAATATTTATTATGTATTAATATATATATTGATATTATATTAATATATAATATATATTCATATATTATTATATATATTAATATATAGTATATATTAATATATATATTAATATTATATTAATATATTTAATATAATAAATAAATAATATATAGTATCCCTTTCTATAAACCCTACACCCTCTCCCCCACCTTCCCCCACCCTCTCCCACTCTCTCCCACCCCTGGATCTGCGCTGATTTTGATTGATGTTTTGATTGATTGCTGATTTTTCTGATTGATCTCGCTTGATTTAAAAGCAAAAGATTTTCGCAAAGATTTTGATTTTGATTTTGAGATTTCTGATTTCAAAAAAGCGATGCGGATCGCATGATTTTGATGCCGGATTTTGATGTCGATCTGACGCTTGATTGGTGATTTTGCCTGATTTCTGATTTCTGCGCTTGATTTCCTGCAGCGATTTTGATTGATTTAAGTTGATTTTGATTTTTGATTGTTTCTCAAAATTTTGTTTTGATTTCTGATTTTGCTGATTTGCGTTGATTTGCCGATTTTTCTTTTGATTTTTCTGATCGAGATTTTCGTGTTTGATTGCGCCTGATTGTTCGATTTTGTCTGCGCCTGATGACGCGCTTGATTTGTTGGTTTTGATTTTGATTTCGATTGATCAACCTGATTTAAAAGATTTTGAGATTTTTTGATCGATCTGATTTTTGATTTGATGATTTCTTGAGGATTTTGATTTCAAAAAGCGCTGATTTGCGGATTTTGATTGCGCCTGACTTCGATGTGATGATCTCGCGCTGACGGCAGCCGGATTTTGATTCTGATTGTTTGATCTGCAGCCTGATTTCGCGGATCGAAGATGCGCCGATTTTTTGATTGATTTCGTGATTTGATTGCCTGGATTGCGCTGATTTTTGATTTGATTTCGATTTTGACGTTCGATTGATTTCTGACGCCTGACGCGGATTTCCTGCGCTGATTTCTGTTCGATTTTTTTTGATTTTCGGATCTGCCGGATGCCGAAGTGCCTGATCTCTCCCACCCTCTCCCATGCTCTCTCCCACTCTAGAATATAAATAATATATATTATAGTATATATTATATATAATATATACTATAGTATATTTTATATATAATATATAGTATATTTATATTTAATAAATTTATAATTTAAAAAATGGATATTCATTTTTAGCAGATATTTGTTTTGTTCTCTCGTTTTCAAACGGAGACAATGTATTCATAATATATAATATATAATATATATATTATAATATATAATATATATTATATTATATATTATATATTATATATAATATATAATATATATGATAATATATATTATAAATAATATATAATATATAATATATTATGTATATACAATAAATTTATGATATAATAAACAAATATCCATTAATAATGAATATCTGTTATTAACGGATATCTGTTTTTGATCCAATTAATTGAAGCCACATGGGAATATAGTATACTTCCACGAAATAGATATCCGTTTGTTATAGATATCCGTTTCTTTGAGGACTTTATAACGTGAATTCTTCCTCATTTTCACGAACCAGTCCTCATTTTGGTGACGCAGTAGTCGAGCAACAACCTCCAACGACCTCCAGGTATGTTTTTTATGCAATTTTTCAAATTTTTTTGCTAATTAGTGATAAATTTAAGGTTTTTTTTGCATTCTTTGTAGATTTTTTGATTTTTTTCATTTATATTTAAAGTTACAACAAAATTTCAAACCCTAGTTAGTGAAAAACAAAAAAAAACATCAAACAAAAAAATGGAACCTTTATTATTAGAAAAAAGCCATAAATTTGAACCTAGCATACTAAACAAACATAAAATAGAACTTTCATTACCTCCTTTCTCCATTTTTTTTAAACCGTTTTACATTCTTGTCTATTTTTCATTATTCTTTATCACTTATTTTCATGTTTCTTAAATTCTTGCTTTGTTTATTATTTTTCAATTAGTATTTCTTTGCTAAACAATTTGTTTTTTAATTTTTTAATTGTTTTGACTCTCTTCAACTCTCAAAATAGAAAGGATCCTTGTTGGAAGTGCTCTAAATTTCCAATTCTTGGTGAATCTAGATCCATTGTTAGTATTGACCAAACAAAACTTGTCCCTGCAGCCATAGAGAAATGGGTGAAGTGAATGGGTAATAATCAATGTGCTATGCAGGAGGCTATTATATTGAATCATATACAAATGATAGCCTCCCGCACAACCCATCGATTATTACCCATTAACTTTTCCCATTTCCCTATGGCTACAGGGACAAGTTTTTGTTTAACTAACCATGTATATAGATTCACTTAGTATTGACAATTTAGAGCAAAAAATTTCCACCTTTGTTGAATCAATTTGGAGCTTAACACTTCCACATTGCAGCGAGTTAAAAATTTAATGTATTTTTAAATGAGATTCCACATCACTTTAACAATGAGATTACACACCTTAGACATAAATGAGCTTTACACATTTTCTCATTTGTATTCAATTAAGTCATTTATATTGAATGGTTTAAGGGGATTTTAAACATGTATCTTACATTTTTCAATTACAAATTTAATGCAAGTTCACTTATATCTAAATCATGCATCCACGCCCTCCAGCTCCAACCACTCCACCTCGAAACCCCCCACCTCCACCACCTGCACCTGATGGTGCTCACTTTCGAGAACAAGTCGATGTGAATGTTAGAACCATTCAAGATCAAGTTAACTCTATTCAAAACAAAGAATGTGTTCACCCATTATTGAGGTGTTTTGCATAAAAAATGCAAACTGTTGTTGATGTGTGTAGGACCATGAAAGTGGGCTTAGATGAGCATCAACGATGGCTAGAGGAAAGGAGACAGTCCCAATCTAAAGAGGAAAACACAAAGAAATGAATAGATGCAACTGAGAGCCGCAAAACTTTATTAAGACAATGATCTTATATTTATAAAAAAATTGATCTTCAATGGATATTTTATAAAGAATTTTGTTGGATGGATATTTTATAAAGAAATTGGTTTGATGGATATTTTTAGTGTTGAATTTATGAATATTTAATAGTATAATGATGAGACAAAAATTTAGTAATACATATTAAATAATCTATTAATTTAGTGTTTGTTAATGTATATATAGTGTTTATTCATGCATCATGGTTGACTAATGACTTATTTGTTGATCATAATCATTATATAGATTTCACATGAACAATCTAATTAACATGTATCTTGATGTCTTCTAAGGATTTTGTTTGAAAGTTGCATAATGTTCTTGTTTATCTACCATGATTGGAAGATAGTGATTCTTATTCATGATGATTTTATGGTCTTTTACATGAATGATCTAATGACATGTTATTAAACTTGAAGGTTTTAATGGCATGGATATTGAATTGAGTTGTAATGGTTTTTTTTTATGGTTGTATCACTTCTTATTCTAGATCCCGTCCCAACACAGGAAAATACTCTTCCTATCAACTCTCTCTCTCCCCCTCTCTCAGGTCTCTCCCTCTCCCTCTCCCTCTCCCACCCTCTGTCCCTCTCTCTATCTCTCTGTCCCTCTCTCTATCTCGACTCTTCGTCTATCTCTCTCTCTCTCTCCTCCTCTCTCTCTCTCTCTCAGGTCTCTCTCTCTCTCTCTCTCTCTCTCTCTCTCTCTCTCTCTCTCCCTCCCTCCCTCCCTCTCACTCTCAGACCCCCCTCTATCTCTTTTAAGTCTCTCTCTTGGACTCTCTCCCTCCCTTTCTCTCTCTCAAGTCTCTTTTTCTCTCTCTCCATCTCAAGACTCTCTCTTCCTCTGTCCCTCCCTCTCTCCATCTCCCTCTCAAGACTCTCTCTCTCTCTCCCTCACTCCCTCTCTCCCTCCAAACTATATATATATCTCTCTCCCCCCCCTCTCTCTCTCTCTTAACTCTCTCTCCCCATCCCTCTCTCTCTCTCTCTTGTGAATTGGCCACACATTAATAATTTTGTTAGCGGTGGTACATTTTCCTTGGTGTTATTAATATTTAGCTACTTTTAAGTTTTCTTTACAACTCATCTTCCTTGGTGGGAAAATTGATGGGAAATCCTATCATTATTAATATTTAGCTGCTTTTAAGTTTCCTGTAAGCATTTATAAGGCCATACGAGTTATATTTCAAATCCTGCCATTATTGCAAGTGATGGGAAATCTATCTAATAATAGTGTTACCTGATATAGGATATGATTGATGTGACAACCTTTTTCTAATTCTACTTAGAAAAAGCCCGCCTTATTTTCAAAGGGAGACAATGTATTTAATATATTATATAATATATAATATATAATATATATATATATAATATATAATATATAATATATATATATATAATATATATTAAATATATATAATATATATTAAATATATTATATATTATATTATATAATATATTATAATACCTCCCTCTCTCCCCACCTCTCTCTCTCTCTCTCTCTCCCCCTCTCAGCTCTCTCTGCATCCCTCTCAAGTCTTTCACTCCTACTTCTAAGGTCTTTCTCTCTCCATCTCTCTCAAGTCCCCCATGTTCCCTCTCTCTCTCTTTCTTGTGAATTGGCTGCACATCAATAAATATATAATATATACTATGTATTAAATATATTATATAATATATATAATATATATAATATATATTACATAATATTAATATAATATATAATATTTCATATATATACTATATGCTGTATATAATAATTAATATGTATACTATATATAATATATATATTAATATATATAACATAATATTATATATTATAATAATATAATATAATAATATATATTATATATTATATTATTATATATATTAATATATAACATAATAATACACAATATATAATATACTATATAATATATTATATAGAATACATAATACATATATATAATACATATTATATAATATTATGTATTATAAATAATATAAAAAATTTATAATTAACGGATATCCGTTCAGGATTTGGTTTGGGCCTGAAAGTCAACCCAAAAAACATGTTTTTCATAATTTGTTTAGTTTTTCGAAGTTCGCCCTTATGGCTGACGACTTTTTTTTTACCCCATTTCCATCAAACGAAAAGGGTTTATAGAAAAAATTGTCAGCTTTCCACCAATATAACTTTTTCCTTATTTTGAATTAAATAAATTATTATTTTTGATTTTCTACCTACATTACATCTAAAGTCTTGATTGATAGGTTGATTGAAAAACTTCTATAACTTTCAAACTACTTAACATTTTTTGAATCTACAAGATGCACCATATTCTATGCTTTGCCTACTCTATGATAATAAAAAAAATTGAATTTCATAATTTTTTGACCAAGTTATGGTGGTCAGACACAGACGTTTTAATAATTCTAAAAATTTCTAGTAAAAAAATCATAACTAATTATTTATGTGGAAAAAAATTACAAAAACAAATCCGGCACTTCCGGACATATGTCCTCTACTTATATTTAAAAAAATAGAAAAAAATATTTTTTTTTCTTGTACTTAGGGTGGTTAGACATTCACCTACTTCTTATCTTTTTCCTGAAAATTTAGTACCACTACATTGAAATTTCAAATTTTCTCAAAACAAATTTATTTTTTTCCAAAAAAGACTAGTAGCCTAGAAACTACATTCAATTTGCTACAACTTTTGTTCTTACATATTTTTTAAATTATGTTAATAACCTATTCAAATTTTTATGTCAAGTTGCCTAACTCTGATTTTCTAAATTTTCATCACCACTTAGAGGCCTAGTTTGGACCCCCATGATCCTGCACATACCCATAATTCTAGGAGTAGTAAGAGGGTGATCCCACAATAGTGGTTTACACTTTTTGGGACATCCTGATTTTTGTTGAAATCACATATTTTTAGAAAATATAATGATTCAAGCCTTGAAAAGTTCCATTTAAAGGATTCCAATTGAAGATGGTTTGATTAAACCACCTTAGATCAAACCCCCTTGATAGAACCCTGCTAATTTTAAACCATACCTATAATGGAGTCTCCTTTACACCTATCAAAATGCTGATAAAAAACCACTTTTGATTTACCTTTTGGGGGATCATATGAATTCTTTTAAAATTTATTTTTTGTAATTATGTAGTCCTTATTATAAGCTTCCCAAAAAGTATAATTTTAAATATATTTAATTTGATTATTATATTTATTTTTTAGTTCTTGTGAATGTAGGTTTTTCACTAAAAATCAAGCTCCCTATTTTGCACATGTGGAAAAATAGTAGATTACCAAAAAAATTGTGAAAAATATGTATGTCCTAGGTATTGATGTCCTTGATCCAACAAAGAAAAGAATTTTGATACATACAAAAAAAGTTATGTTGTATATGGTCTGCCTATGTAATTTGTAATTGGTTTGAATTAAAAACTTAATTAAGAAAAATATATTCAATAAAACAGTATGAAACCAAATGAACGTGCTAGATATCATAGTTACAAATCTAAATTTGAAAAAAAAAAAAAAATTATCCTTCATAGAAAAAAAATTATGTTGTTTACGGTGAGCATCATGCTTTAAAAATGGTGTTTACTGTTGAAAACTATTTTTTGAAGGAGATGGAAAAAGAAATGCAATTTGATTCCAAAAAAAATAAAAAATATTATTTAGAATCTACGAAAAAAATTCACAAATCACTAGTTTGCATCATCTTCAAACTCCTCATGGTTTAGCAGCTATAGGTTCCCGAAAGTGAAGATTTAGTAAAAAAAAATCAGTTCAATTTCAAGTTTGGCCAAAAAGTGTAAACCACTATTGTGGGATCACCCAGGAAAATATTTTATATTTCTTAGTTGTACTAGAGTCTTGACCTAGTGTTGTCATCTAGGAATAATGCTACTATCTAGAGGCAAAGGTTGAATATAAGGTTGCTTTAGGATCCTCACTCAAGACCTCATCTCAAACACTCAACTAGGTTTCTCTAATATGGGAAACACCACCAAAAAATAAAAGGTTCAAGGTAAGGTGGGTAATTAGATCACACTCGACCTCATAGTCTTCTGAAACACATTCAAATGGAAGATACACTTCCAAAAGTATAAGGAGATCAACAAGGGATTCCAAAATAAATTCAAGGACATGAGAGAGGAAGGGAAATGCATATAACACACCCTACTCACTCTCCTTTCCCAACAAGAAACCAAATGATAAAAAATTACACCATCCTATGATAGGTTCACATACACAAACTCAAGGATAGGAGGAATGAATCTAACTAACATCCCCCAAAAACCACAATTGAACATTTACCAACACATTAAGTTTATTTTATGCCGAAATCAAAGATAATCTTGATATATTTTACCAAAAACCATATAGTCAAATATGGTTAGTGTTACAATATGTTATTCCCATTCAACTCCAATGTCAACATGTGCTAAAATAATAATAATACCCTCACCACCTATATGGTAAAAATGCAATCCAAATTTAAAAAATCCATAAGCATCATTTAAAGCATTAAATAACTTGAAGATAGCATAACCAATTATAATTATTTTAGCATTTTAAGCATACCAACACCCTCATAAAATGATGTGTTAAAATGTAATATGATATCAATAAATCATTACATTTCAAGGGTTTCATCCTAAACATGGATGGATCATAACCCACATCATTAATTATAAGAAATATTATCATAATAATTATTACAATAGTCACAAGGACCCATTTTTCAATATGGAGAAATATACAATTGTAAGGTATAGTGAGAGTCCATCAAACTCTCCAAGAATAATCCTTTGAGTTCATCAATCCCCAATGATGGTCCCACACCACCCAACCATGTTAGGAGATAGTAATCTATGAATAAACACACACACTCATGGAAAAAAAGAGAGTATGGTTCACACACATGCCAAACATTATGGATAACCATTGTAGCTTACATATTTCAATAAGTATGGTTAATCAACATAACATACATTTACAAAATAATTATGATAAACTATTGAAGACAAGAAAATATTAAAGGTAAATAAAATAGAAGATAATTATATACACACAAAATACCTTCACCTAGAACCCTTCTTTCTCCTCAGATAGAGCTGAAGTAGAGTGCAACCTAGCTCCACTTAATTTTCTCTAAATTGATTAGTATGATGATAGGAAATTGTTATGTTGAATAATCAAATGGATATCATAAGGATATGAAGATGGAAGATTCAATAGAAAATGCAACAACATAATAATAGGATGAGAGAAGATGCTCAAATGGGATGAGGGGCCTCTCATTTATAAAATTTTCATAAGAGAAATTAAGGGCCTAGATGTATTGGTTGATGGATGACTAGGATTGATTGAGGATTAGGGTTTAGATAAAATTTGTAGTCATGTGACAAGTGTCATCATGAGGGATAAGGGCTAGGTTTAGGATTTGATTTGGGAAACATCCTTATGTGAATGGTTGATATTTGGAGATGTATGAAATAGATGGATGAGATAAAAAGTTAGTTTTACCTTTGTGGCAAGTGTCTAGGTTCAATGAATCTAGACAAGGTATTAGTCACATGATTCTCAATAATTAATTATTGGAGAAGGGTGATGTGGAAGGATAAATTAATTAAATCTATAAAAAAATATTTATTTAACTAAAGTGGGGGATAAAGGTGAAGGATAAATTAATTAAATAAACAATAAGTATTTATTTAATTAACATGGGGAATAACAATAATCATTAAATTAACTAAACAAATAATAAATAGTTGTTTAACTAATGGCTAGGGTAAGGTAAAAGTCAAGTGTGATCAAGGTATGGTCAATTTTTAGGTGTCTAAATTTTACCCCTCTTTGGTATGACATCACAACTATAAGTTTAGTGGTGTTGTATCAAAGACGAATAAAATATGGTGGGTAGAGAGGGATGGGAACTAGTGGCATGGTGTCTTAGTAATTGGAAGGATGGGAATTAGGAATGCCCCATCAAGAGGACATGAAATTTCAAAGAACATGGGTGTTCTCTTGAAATGGATGGGGTGGGTTAGAGGATGAGGGATAAGAGGACATGGAAGAAGCTAGGGATGATGAAGATATTGATGGAGAGGGAGGATGGATGATCATTATGTTGCAATGGTATAAGCAACCTATATTTGAATATTGTACTTGGCATTATGCACCAAGGTATAAGGAACTAGGATGAAAATGTTCCAAGTGATCAAAAGGTCAAGTGCAAACATATGCCTTATAACACCATGATATGGAAGACCATGATGCCCCTATGGTAGTAATATGAAAATACCATGATAGATGCAAACAATGATAAAACATACAGGTAACAAGAAACCATGCACAACGAGCCAAAATCAAACCAGGATCATGCCCCTAGTCAAGCTAAAACCAATTGACTAATGATGAGGACAAAAAATTTAACTATAAGAACAATGCATGCCCAAAGGATTGTGTTGTTAATTATAAGAACAACACTAGGATTGGGAAGGATACATCCCTATGATGATAATTGGATAGTGGATCAATGGATTTTAGTTGATTTAGATCCAAACAATGGATTGCTTTTGGATGATGACCTAGATTGCATGGATTAGGATTGATTACATTTCAATGAAATTATTTGGATGTTTGGATTGGAATGATGGATAAAGGAAAAATTTATTGGATAGTTGAATGGATGGGAACCAATGACAAGGGAGAACCAAGGCTTGAGAAAAGGATGGAAGGATAAAGGGATTAGATGGATAGGACATAGGAGATAGGGGATTGAGTAGATGTATGGTGATGGGAAGTAAGAGGACATTACGTAGAGGATGGGAGGAGGAAGATCCAAGGACTATGTTGCAAAGGAACAAGATGCCCCACGCTATAGGTAGTAGTAGTGAGGATGAAATATGGTAAAGGATGCTTGAGATGGGAGGACATTGTATAATGGAAGTAAGTTTTGTATTTTCCAAACCATGCATATATATTTTTCCCTATCTCTCTATCAAGATCAAGGGTGAAAAGGGGGGATGAATTAGATAGTATGGTATAAGTTATATAGGATGAGGGGTAAGGGATGGAGGATAATAGAGGATATGGATAAAATATGGATATATGTATGAATATTTTATCCCTAGGATCCTTATCAAGAACAAAGATGGAAAGGGAGGATGGAGTTGGATAGGATGATGGATATTAGATGAATGATATGGATAGCATAAGGTAGGCAAGATATTTGATTTTTATGAGCATCCTTAGCCTTTTCAAGATCAAAGGTGGAAAAGGGAGGATGGAATTAGATAGGATGATGGATAGAGGATGAGGGTTAGTGGAATATGTGGATAAGATGCAATAGGATTGCACAGTAGCATGGATGAAGCTTCCCCCAAGTGTAGAGTGAAAGATGATGAGGAATTACACATGAAACTTTTTTGATATGTTTTCATTATCGTACTTGTCCAAGGCACCACAAGAAGTGGGTTTTTCCATTGGATGAATGATTTCTCTGTACTTTTTTCTTTATTTTTTTGATTTTTATAATAGTATGGATGGAGCAGGAGGATAAGGATACAAATAAGTGGATTTGGAAGATACTATATGGATGATAGGGAGATTTAGGAAGGACTCAAATTTCTAGTTCCATGTATGGTATCCCTTGGAGATGTGCTACAATGGACCATGACAAGTGGAGGTAAGCTCATAGATGTTGGTAGAGTGATGGTAAAGGATATTAATTGGATGGGGAGATGGAAATGGGTGAGGATATATGCAAAGGATTGGATGAGAGGGATGGTACATAGGTGTTGTATAATGGATGAGTTGATGGAAGACTTATGGATGAGTGGATGGGAATGTTGGTAATATCAACATTGGCACACACCTTGAGGGGTGGTTGAGTTGTGGAGGAGTAGATTTTTAATTAGATGGAGGGATCAATTTTGAATTATACAGAGGGGTAGATTTTTGGACATAAGGGCCTAAAATGGATTTTGAAGATGAAGGATTATTAGATGGAGGATCTTGGAGGACTTAAGAGTGGATGAAGCTATTGGATTAGCAAGTTTGGATGCTGATTTTGATTGTTCTTTAAGATACAATGCTTTTATGAGTAGTTTGGGAATCCAGGTGGCTTTTGAATTTGATTTTTTTAATGGGACTTTGTGTCCTTTTGGATTTATATATTTTTCTTTTAGATCATATTTTGATTTTTCTTAGCATGTATTTTACGGGAGATGTTGATCCTTGGATGTATGTGGATTTTTTGCTTTATAAAATTTATGTTTGGAATACAAATTTCTTCCAAGAGTAATGGGATTGTTGAATGGAGAGGAATTATGTGGAAGTCTTATGGTTGGGTTGATGTAGATAGGATGTTGGAAAAGATTCAAGGATGTGTTCCTTTGTTGATCTTGATTAGAGATTTGAGTTAATGGATAAATAGGATGAATAGATTTTGAGATAGGAGTGACGGGTGGTGGAATGTAAGGATCCAAGATAGATAGAGGAGATGAAGGTTTTGGTTTTGGTACATAGGGACCCAAAATATATGGAAGTGATAAAGGATTGTTCTTTGGAATTTAAGGACCCAAGATGGATTTGTAGGATGGAGGATATGAATGTTTGAACTTAAGTGAAGGTTCATTTGGAAGGGATTTAAGGAGGATGTTCTCTCACACATCAAAGAATGTGTCGCATGCCAATGGAACAAGGGGGAATGGGAGTTTTTAACTGGGCTACTACAACCTCTTCCCATTCCATATCACAAATGGGAGATTATCTCCATGAATTTCATCACTGAATTACCCAAAGCATAAGGAAAATATTACATCTATGTATTAGTGGATGGAATAACTAAGTATGCTCATTTATTTTCCATCTCTAGTGACTATAAAGCTTCACAAGCTATAAAACTATTATTCAAGGATTTTTTTTTATTACATGGGCTACCCAAGAACATTATTAGTAATAAAGATAGTCAGTTCCTCAACACATTTTGGAAGGAGTTATTCTATCTTCTAGGAACCAAGCTCACCCCTAGTACAAGTTATCATCCAAAAATTGATGGGAAAACTAAAATCTTAAACAAGTGGTTAGAAGGATACTTGAGGAATTATGCTACCAGTCAGTAGGTGGCATGGATCAAATGACTGCATTTCAGAGAGTATTGCTACAACATAACTCATCACATGTCCATTGGCATATCTCCATTTAGAGAACTATATGGATATAATAAATTATCCTTTATATAGTTAGTCATTACAAATAGTAGAGTTCTGGCAACAAGTGATTTGGTTAATCAAAGTCAAGACATCTTGAGACCTCTCAAGGATCATCTGTAAGTTACCTAGAGTTAGAAAAAGATGTATGCAGATAGAAAGTGGACAAAAAGATCATTTGAAGTGGGAGATATGGTATTTATAAGGTTGCAACACTATAGAAAATATTCCATCAAGAAAGATGTAGTAGAGAAGCTCAAGCCTAAGTTCTATGGGCCATACAAGATAATTTATAAAGTTGGAGAAGTTGCTTATGAGGTGGAGCTTTTGACAAACAATAAAATCCATAATATATTTCATGTTTCATGTCTGAAGAAGGTTTTTGGATTGAATATACCTCTTTCTACTAAGTTACCACCACTTGATGGTGAGGGGAAACTCATCCTTATTCTGAAAGCTGTAATTGATGCTAGGGTAAAAAATATAAAGAACCAAAATATAACTGAGTATCTTGTCTATTGGAAGTATTTTCCCATTGAAGATGCTACCTAGGAAGGGCCTAAAATTCTAGAGATCCAAATTTGCATTGCTTGAGGATAAGCAATTTTGGGAAGGGAGGATTCGTCATGTCCATTTTTTTGGAAAGACAATTACAAAGTGGAATCCAAGAATCCTACTGCATTCCTTCACAAGAGCACATCCCAGCTTGTGATTTGGAACTCAACACTTACAATAACAACTACACATCATATCCAAATCTCATAGAAAAAGTATCATATACCAGGAATATATTTCCACGAGAAGATTGCCAGTCTAGGCTCACCTTACCGGAGCAAGGTTGATTCTAGGAACCCCTTTGCATTCCTCCTTAAGAGAAAATTTTAGGTTTTTGTTTGGAACATAGCATCTATGATGACACCTTCACATTATATCTAAATCTTAAGAGGGATGGATGCAAAATTAGAAAGATATTACTATCAGAAGATGACTATTTCATGCAACGGGCACCTATTTCAGTAGGCATAATGAATAAGACCCCTTTGAGTCATGTGACACCAATTGTGAAGATTCAAGAAGATGGAAGGGGCTAGGGAAGCATGCGGATAGGTTCACAAGATGCTATGCTAATTCTAGAAGAATCCACTTTGGCCTTAACGCCAACCTAGTATAGCTTGTGAAATTTAAAATTCTAGGCTTTGGTGACATTTTTGGCTCAAGGTTGACCTATTCCTTGAGGGAAATTATTAGAATATAAATATATGGAGTCAATTCTTTTAATATAAATCAAATTATTAAGTCATTCTCTTGTATTTATGAACACTTGTGTTCTAATTCCTTCTGTGGATGAAAACCCATAAGTGTTTGTGTTCATTGGATGAAAACCTAGTGTTCACTAGGATCAAAGGATGAAACCCCTTTGGTTCTTGAGGGAATTCTCATTTAGGGAGTTCCATCTGAGCTTCAAGGATTCTATAAGGAAGTTATTAATGTTGTTGTTGATCTATGGTAATCTTGTAAATTATTCCAAATCGTTGTTGTGAGTTATAATTGATATATCATATATATATGAATAAATTCTGGAGTTTATCAATATATTGGAGTAATATCTTTGTGTTCCTATATTGATGTGTATTGAATACAATCTACAAATCAGTCTTTGCTAAAATTTTATGTTAGGTACATTACAATAACATCCTTCATTTAAGAACTAGGCATATACACTATATGGTAAACCAATATAATACCTAGAACAATATGCAATTTTCTTTTGTTAATATTTAATTGTTGTTTCCTCTTCTTACGTCACTACCACCACTAAAATATAGAACATGAGATAAAACAAACAACAAAATACAAAATAAAATTGGTGATGGATTAAAATGAGATAAGTGAATGGATTCAATGATGTTATGTCTATTTGAATTGATAATATTAATGAAGTTTTATTTTGATGAAATCATTGGTGAGCCTTACACCTTTGAGTGTGTTGAATACAAGTATTAAAAGAAGAAGTGACTAGTAGTTAGGCATTTGAGTTTGATTGATGGGACACATGGCCATGTTTTTTGTTTAAACAAGATTTTTATACTTGAAAACTAAGATATACTATGGGTCATATCTGATTATATGATTGTACAAATGGGCTTATTTAATGTTGATAAAAGAGCTATTTTATTAATCACGGATCTTTATAATGGGTACACCTAGCATATGTAGGTGGGAGTATTAAAGAGTACAGTTTAAATATATGTGCAAAAACTTATATGGAACACTACATATCTTAACAACATAGAATGTGTATGTGTTGTGTCAAAATAAAATCTAATATTATTTGACATGTAAGAATTTTAGGACTACCACCTTTTTGTGACAAATAAAAACCAATTATAAAACAAAAATATTCTGAATATTATTTTGTTTGAATTTAATTAATTTTTGGGGATAAGTTGAAAAATTAATGACTAGTTAAGTAGTCTACGAAGGGGCCCATTTCAATCAACTCTTATACCCACTATAAGACCCTACTCCAATATTGAGCCTTCTCCCCTACATATTTTTAGTAAGTTATAAATAAATGTTTTTTAATAGTTCATGTACTTTTTCTATGCTTTTGATTTACTTGCATACATTTCTAATACAACTCCATAGGAAATTTATCATCCCATGTAGTTCAGTGAACATTCATACCTTGCATCAAAGTGCTCATTTCACACAAGTTGGAGAGATGCTAGAAAAATTCATGTAGTCAAGTTTACACCTTAATACAGTGTTAAAAAAATATTTATATAGCATATATATGAAGTTGAATCCCCAAACCAGAACAAACCCCTCCTTGAGGGCACATTCCTTACAAATAATCCAACCCTCGAAGAATCAAGACAACCCTTGTAGTGTCAAAGCCCCTACTAGAGCGTAAAACCCTCAAGATGCAACCATTTCCTCTCTTACCAACATTATGCCATTATATTACCATCAAAATCACAACTCATCTCCAATTTGCATTTTATCCCTCTTTCAATCAATTCAATGGTTTTTGCCTCTTCTGCTACAAGTTTCAAGGAGATAAACATTTGAGAGAATGTTAGGGCTCCTTATCACAAGTTGTGTCATGTTTTATTAATGAAAAATAAATTAGAGCTTCTAATAATATATTAGATACTGTCATTTCTATTATTAAGTCATTTTCTATAATGTTGTATATTGGTACATAAGGGCTAAGCGGTACTATTTTTAATAGATTTGCATGCACTACTTGATGCACTATGTTTCATAGAGGTATCATTCCCGTTAAGCATTCTAGGGCTTATAGGTATGGCAATAATTTATGGTGTATGAAAATACATGCTTGATATCCTAACACTAGGCTTTATGGGTGTGAGAGAGTATGTACTAGGAGCACTAGGAATTTTTGATAGTATGTGTGTCAAGGGAACTAGGGTATATGGTTGTAGGCATTTGTGGATTTATGTTTTATGGGTGTATACAATACGTGGGTAAGTTAAGTTTTATCAGGTGATCCCACAATAGTGGTTTACAATTTCTGGCCAAACTGGATACTAAAATAAATTTTTTTTACTAAATCTTCACTTTCAGGCACCTATAGCAGCTAAACCATAAGGAATTTGAAGATGATGCAAACAAGAGTTTCATGAAATTTTGTCTGTAGATTCTAAATATATTTTTTTCAAAAATTTTGGAATCAGATTGCACTTTTTTTTCCATCTCCCTCGAAAACTAGTTTTTTTCAGAAAACAACATTTTTAAAAAGTGACACTCACCGTATAACACATAACTTTTTTTCGATGAAAGATAAAATTCTAATTCTTTCGAATTTAGATTTGTAACTCTGATATCTAGTGCTTCCAATTGGTTAGATAGTTTTTTATTAAATATTTTTTCTTTAATCAAGTTTCAAAGTCAAACCAATTATAATTTAGACATAGCATGACCGTATAACGCGTAACTTTTTTTGTATGTATCAAAATTCAAATTTTTTTTTTTGTTGGATCAAGGACTCCAATATCTGGTGCACTCATATTTTTCAAAAAAAAAATTATAATCTTCTATTTTTCCACATGTGCAGAACAAAGAGCTTGATTTTCGGTGAAAAACCTACATTCACAAGAAATAAAAAATGAATATAATAATCAAATTTAATTTAATTAAAATTATGCTTTTTGGGAAGCTTATAATAAGGACTGCATACTTTCAAAAAAAAAAAATTTAAATGAATTTATTTGATCCCCCAAAAGGTAAATCAAAAGTGATTTTTTATCAACATTTTGATAGGTGTAAAGAAGACTTTGTTATTGGTATGGTTTAAAACTAGTGGGGTTCTATCCAAGAGGGCTTGGTCTAAGGTCGTTTGATCAAACACTATTCAATTGTAATCCTTTAAATGGAACTTTTCAAGGCTTAAATCATTCTATTTTCTAAAAATATGTGATTTCAGTAAAAATCGGGATCTCCCAGAAAATGTAAACCACTATTGCACCCATGGGTCTACATGCATTAAGAGGAAATAATTTTATTGGAACTTGTATGCTTTAGGGACACTGTAGGGTTTATGGGTTGGGTAAGTATTTATGGGTCTATGGCATATATGCTTAATATGGGAACTAAGATTTATGGGTTTTTGAGAACATATTTAGTAGGGCTCTAGGCTTCTTAGGTGTATGGATTAAGGTAACTAGAGGACAATGTAGGCACTAGGATGCACTAGGTTTGAAAAAAATCTAATTATATTAAATATGTTTTTTCAAAATTCATAATAATTTTAAGGATAACCAAAATATTACCATATAATTATTTATAAATAATATTAAATTTAAAAAATAATTATTTGTTTTCCTATTTGTGCAAAATGATTTAGTTTTCCTTATAAAAATATCATTCAAATGAATTAATATTTTCCTAAGTAGAACAAGTATGAATTTTTTCTTAGAACTTATGGAATAGTAGCTAAATTTTATTTAATTATAAATAACTATTCAATCAAATGGTCATATTTGGACAATCATGTTTTATAATCTAGATACATCTATTAAAGAAAATTAAGCATTATATATATGAGTTCAAAATCACATAAAAACTACCAATTCTATTTAGCACACAATATGTAATGATCCTCTAGTGGATATGGAAAAGAAGACATCATGGTAGATTGCTCAATACATAATTCATTTACATCACATATCCTATACTCTTCATGTTTGGTTAAAATATATGGTGAGGAGGATACAATTGATAGGTTGTGGTATGGTGTGATTTCCCACTATGATCTACCATCATAAAAATTGGCATTTGTCTCTAACAAATAGGGTAGAGAAAATGGATAGAAGAAAGCTAGTGGTCATAAGGAAACCAAGGGATATGGCAAGGTATTGATGGAATCATGGGCATATAATAGTAGTGAAGACTAGGCAAGGTGATAACTCTAGCCATTTAGGAATAAAGCATGTGCTTTGACTTATTTACCCACTAGCTATAAGAAGTAATTAATCTATTATAACTTAAAGTGTGAATAATTATTGTGAGGCTATATTATGATAATTTACACCAAATAGAATATGCATTAGGCATACAACAAGGGTTTAAGAACTCATAATTTAAGGAACTGTGTGCATTCTACCAAGAAAATATCTTCCAAGATTGAACTAAACTTCTTATCATAACAATTTCATAATCATTCAAACTATCAAATATCAAATTGAGATGGAAAATCGGATGTACTTTAAACTCTAAGATTCAATTTCTTAATTGCATAAAGTTGTCTCATTCGTTCAAGCTACTTCATTTTTTTTCAATGTTTGATTTTTTGATCAATTTCCTCAATATTATGTTGAATTTTATATCATTTTAATGCTTGATTGGTTAAAATAATTGAAACTTATTAAAATAAAATATGAAACAAGGAAAAATTTGTTCATATTCTTCAAAACATGAAATGACCATTCAAGTACTCCAAACATGAAAATAATCATTCAAATAATCATTTTCTATTTAAAAACATACAATTTTAAACTTCTCAATCAATGAAAAAGGAAAAAGGTGATATTTGTAGTCAAACAATTATTAAAATTTCTCAAAAATATTAAAAAATATTTCTATGTCAAAGAAAGAACAATTTGTAGGGTAAAACAAAGCATGTGGGTTCAAACTCATGGGATACACGTGATTTTTTACTGCTCAATATTTTTTACTTGCAAAGAAACACACTTACATTATAGCATGAGCGCATTTTAATGTGTTCACACTATTTTTTTTCTTGGATATTTCCAACCCAAAGGGTTAGACTTTGTTGTTAATATCAAAAGACATGATTTTTACAAAATGTAGAAAAACACCTAAATGTCAAGCATGCTCTCCACCTTGTTTGCATGTCTTTCGATGTTGATCTAAAAAATTTAGACAACATCAAACTATCTCTTATCTTTCTAACCATATAAATTATTTTACATTTTCAATACATTAATGTTTTGACCTTAATTTTTTTGTTAGTCTTTTTTTGTAATGACCAATGTATAGTATTAAATTAGTGTCATTTTTTAACCATTCATTCAAATTTGAAAAAAAATATTTTTACATTCTACACTCTATTCTATTCATATTAAAAGAATCAATTGAATATCAAAAAAATAGGGGGGAACACATTCAATTTTTTTCGAGATATGCCCACTTTGAAAATTAATAAAAAGTGATATATGGATTAAAATTAGTAGAAAAATCAAACATAAACTACATGATGTTAGTTAATTTTTCATCAAACTGATTTTTGAAATATGTTTTATAAGTCAAAATTGTAGGGGAGTACATTGGACGTTAAATGTTATATTTTTTAACAAAACATGAACATTTTGTGTGGTTCCCCTATTTGAACTTCTTAATCTCCACTATTTTTTTAAAATAGTAGTTTAAAGTAGATTTCAAGCACTATGACTCTTCTTTTTGTCGCATCTTCAAATTTAAGTGTGGGGTTTTTAATTTCTCGTCCAATATCAGTTTTTATCAATTTTAGAAAGAAAAGAAAAATGACTAGTTTTGACCCCCATTTGGTCCCCCATTTCCATGCACATACCCTATATGATGAATGCATAGAGAAATTAATTAATTAGATATGATTAGATGTCTTAAATGAACTAGGTTTTGTACTTTTATACAACACCCTAGCCTACAAATTGAACATTTTGTGCTCAATTTTCCAAGTAATGGCTAGTTAAAAGGGTTTATCAATAATTAAATTTGTGTATTGAAAGTTTAAGGATCAAAACTACAACTACAATTCTAAAAGAAGTTCAAAAGTCTAGCTAAGAATTCAGTACAAATTAAAAATAATGAAATTTTTAATTTAAGATGATACCTTAAAATATATGAAGTCAAATTCAATCAAAACATTAATTCTATGTAAATACACATCACTTATCACCATAGATTACATATAATATAAATAAATCAATATAAATCCAACACAAACAAACAAACAAACAAATTATGCACTTTTTACTCTTACAAGCATAAATATGATTATAAGGTCATAGACAAATATGGGAAAAAGAAATGAAAAGTTTTTTCCTTCATCCATAAATAAACGTTGAATTTTATTTAGAACTTGTGATTTGAATAAAATTTTGAAATCCAATGTAATTTGTCGATTCTTACGTTGTCGTGACTGGAAGGAGTATAGATGCGATATGGAAATTATAAGCCATGCATTCCACAGTTCTGGAAAGATTCGTTAAGCCTGCAAATTGGGCACGTAGATTTTTGTTTTGTGGTGTATATTTATTTTATTTTTAATTTCCATTCTGTGGCAGCTTAATGGAAAGAGAATTCTGATATGGTTGAACCCTGTAATGCATATCAGTTGCATCTCTTAAAAGAAGCCTCCATTAATACCTACGATGGAGGAATGCGAAGATATTGTGGTGGTAGGAGGGGGCGTTGCAGGGCTAGCCACTGCGCTTGCTCTCCATAAGTAAGTAGTGCAGCAATTTTCCATGTTCTCCATTTTTGATGAAACGATTCAGTGTCTTTATTCTGACAGAGCCAGTGTAGGGTGGGATTGAAGAGCATGGTACTTGAGCGCGCTGATTGCCTTCGAACTGCCGGCGCTGCCTTCATCATGTGGCCTAATGCCTGGAAAGCACTCGATGCTCTGGGCGTAGCAGATACCCTTCGCCCATTTTACTCTCAACTTGACGGGTGATTTACCTCAACTGACTGTATCTTCTCTTTCACCCGAGGAGTAATGTAGAAATTCATTCCCAAGATGTGGGTGTGCAGGATTCAGGGCTCCTCAATTTGCACTGGTGTCTGCAAGAATGTTCCTCTGAAAAGTGGAGGCAAAGGGTAAGGAAAATATGTTTACTTGAAACAAGCAAATCTGATCATTCTTTTATTTTTTTATCCAATTGTTAATTGGAAGAGTTGTAATTGATTATGCCCAGTGCAGATCTGGGAAAATTCATATGATTAACTTTAGTATGGAAAAAATATTTATAGGGTATTTAAAGGATGCCAAAAAAGCTTAAACAGCCAGCAAGTTGTGCTCAATATGTCTATTATTTTGATAGGGACTGTTTACTTTCAGCTTAAGTTTGCCACCCCACGAAGAGCTCATGCCCTTATATTTATTCATGGACTGATCTAGGAAAATATTTTGGCAGGAACAAAATAAATCTTTTCATGTAAAATTTTAGTCTCCCAATGTTTTGATAGCAGGTTTTAGACTTTGCTTTGGAGGTGGGACTGAATGATTCCTCTACCTGTTTAAGGATTCCATTGAATTCTTCATAGAATTTGACAGACTTTCTTGAGACACTGATCTTATTGAGTTCCACACCTAGAATTTCTTAGCCAGTGTTTCTATGGAGCTTTTCACAGCTATAGAGTCCAATTAAAAACAAGTTTCTACCTCCTTAAATCTATTTTTTTAAATTTTAATTTAAAAGTGATGTTTAGTGTCATTTGACAACTAAGCTACTTAAGAACTCTCTGCTTGAGCTTTTAGATTTCCGGCCCTTCTCTTGAGCACCCACTAGAAGTTTCCATCTCAAAAGAGCTAGTAACATGGATGCTCTGTAATTGATAGGGAAGATTTTGTTTAATCCAGTTTCACATTTCCAAACATTTTATGGAGCCACTCATAGAGGACAAATAGGATGTAGTGGTCTCCATGGAATGACATCCTCATTTACCCATTTATCTATATTTACTCTGAAACTCTTTACTAGAGTGACAAATCCACAAAAATGTTCTTAAATTTTCTCAGTAGCACAATCCCTCCATAGGACTACAGTCTGAGAACGAACAAAAGCAACCTCCCTAACAAAGAACCAGTTGTTGGTTTTGAAAATGAGATTTCTTATCAAAAATGCAAACTGCTCTTATGTGTTCAGGGTTTCAAGCATGAAACTGGAATCTCGATGCATAGAAAGAATGACACTTTTGGAAGCACTAGCCAAGAAATTGCCCGAGGGGAGCATCAGATTCAACTCCAAAATCGTTTCCCTACACAGAGACACACTCTCTCCTTTCACCACACTAGAGCTTGCAGACGGAACATCCCTCACAGCAAAGGTAGAGCTTTCTGGCCTTGAACTATTTTCTCCATAACAAGAAAATAAAGCTTTTCACTCAGTTTTTCCAGAAGCTCTGTTTCTCAAAATATAGCTTCCTTACTCTGAAGTATGGATTGCAGATTGTGATAGGATGCGATGGAGTGTACTCAGTGGTTGCAAGATGGATGGGCCTACCACCGGCCAAATCAACCGGACGCATTGCCATTAGGGGCATGGTCACATATACAGAAGGCCACCATTTCGAGAAGCTCATGGTACAACTTTGGGGCAAAGGAGTGAAGGCAGGGTTTCTCACTTGCACGGACCAAAAAGTTTACTGGTTTGTAACTAGGAGATCCCATCCACAAGGTACTGGGAGTATTTGTTATGGCTTGAATTTTATTAGTTAAATTTTTATATTTGATGTTATTTGCGGATGAACATTTCTACTAATTAACTATTAAATTCAAGAAGGTTAATTATCCATGTACCCAACATGTTAAAAATCCTCACTCAAAAAATAATTTCATGCCCTGTTCCAATTGTTTCATAATTAGCTTGACTCTTCCCTACTGAGAGCAAAAATCTTCAGTCAGACAATTATTTCATGTTCATTTCCTATTTCCTTATAAGTAGCTCCGATCTTGTCTTCAATTGACCATTATATTAAATGGAATAAGATCTATTATCTATACACTAGGTACCAATGACAAGTTAAAAAATCTTCAGTCAGATACTTATTTCATTCTCTGTCGCTATTTATCATGACCAGATTGCAATCTAACCTTCATTTCGTTTTTTTAGATGAAGAGATCTGCGGGGATGCTGAGAGGGTTCGACATGCAACTCTGGAAATGGTTAGAGATTTCCCTGAGCCCATTGCAGAACTAATAAAGTTGAGCCCAGCAGAGACCATTAATTTCGGAGATCTGAAGGTGAGGTGGGTGTGGCCTTGGGAATGGGGAAGAGGGATGGAAAAGGGAAAGGGAAGCGTAACCATTGTTGGAGATGCATTGCACCCAGTGGCGCCTGATCTTGGTCAGGGAGCCTGTATGGCTCTAGAGGACGCTGTCCATCTGAGCAGATGCTTAGAACAAGCCATCGAATCTGTGAACATGGAGGAGTGGGGAGAAGCCCAAGTGGAAAAGATAGGATCCTGTTTCAATAGGTACCTACAGGAGAGGAGATGGCGAGTGTCTAGTATTGCAGCTGCTGCATTTGTAATAGGATTTATACAGGATGGATCCTCAAGATTTGCGCGTTTTGTTCGTGACTGGATTTTCTTCCCTTTGTTCTCTATGAGATATCTTTTCTACTTTATGCACTCTTGACAATGGAGCCATCTGCCCATGTCTTCATTGAAATTAAGAGTTTGTCCGACCACCTTTACCTAATCCACATTTGGTTTCTTTCATACCAGAAGACGTATTGCATGAGTGAAAGCTTGGCTATTGGCAGTTGCGTGCATAGTTTGTTATCATTTAGCATTTTCAAGGTTTAAAGACGGCTGATATTCTTAGATGTAAATGCAGATGGCTACCAAGATACAAAGCTATTGGAAGGAAATACCTAAGAAATTCCCTGGATCCGAAATGTAAAATATTTAATTGGAAATTTAGTATATTTATGTTATTTTGTATAATTGTGTTGATTTTGGAGGAGTGTTTTTAATGTAATTAATTATATGTTGATAAATAATATATTCTTGTTTTTGGATTGGTTTGTATATCAATCCTTATCTATCCTTATTTCTTCCCACTTACGCTTATTTCAAACACACTTGTCATTTATCTTTCATTTATTACATCCCATTCACATTCTTTTCAATATATTCATTCTTTGTGTCTAGACAATTCCCTATTCATGTTCATTTTTGTATTAATTGAGATTTATCCAATGGCATATAGGAATGAATCTCAAATTCAAATTCCAAATCATCCACCCTTTTTCACTAGTCATTATGAGCCAACTTGGTACATATTTGTGGACATGTTATGTCTAGATATTTAAAGACAATCAATTTGTTGTTAATTCACGCGTTGAATTTTAGGAAATTAAAAAAAAACATCTAAAGCATATTTTAATTTTCTAAGGGACAAAGAATTAGAATCTACATCATTTCCATATAGACCACATGCACGCTTGTATACGAAGATTGGTTAGAGTTGTAAAGTAAATCAATCCAAGTAGTTAACCTAGAAGAACTTGACCCTAGTGATCTATTGAATTTCTCTAGGATATTTATGTAAGACCGACCAATCTTGTGACTTTAGCCTCATTATATGTGCTTAATAATTGTGGTAGTTTTAGTTACTTTGGAACAATTGTATATCTTTCCTTGATGGATTTGTGGATATTACATTAATTCTTTTGTATTACATTTTAGTAGGTGGTTATCTAACTTAGCATATGAAGTTAAGTAGTATATCTATGACTATTGTATAAAGGTGGATAAAGTAACTTAAATATAAATAACAAAAATAATTTGATCTCTATAAAAGTTAGTATTTATGATTTAGATGGATTAAGCCTATGTGGTTATATGCAAAGGAATTTATTGGTTTATTTTGACCTAAAATGGAAATTACTCATATTTTAAAAATATTTAAATTATTAATGCCTATAAGTAATATGAATAGTTGCATAGTATCTAGTTGATCATAAATACCTCCTACAAAATTGAATTGTGTGAGTGATGATGTTATTAACCTTAATATTTATATTGTTGTTTAAATGATTATTTCAAAGTTGAAGATGAAATAGTGGCATCTTACAATAGTGTGATCTTAGAGACATTGAAATCAACATTTTTAATCAACATTTTTACTTTCTATTAAAAAAATTAAAAATGATGTAGACTAGTGATTTTTTTAATTTTATGTAATTTTTTTAATTTTAAAAAATTTAATTTGTCATTTTTAGACACTTTCAATATCTTATTGTTGAGAAAATGTGTCTCAACCTTGCAATTGCATAAGGTAATATTGATACATAAGGTATTGTTCATCCAACGATTTTATGAGGGTGTTGTATTGTGGCTTTGTATTGCAATGTATTTTGAGAGTATGATAGCTCGGTTGTGTAGCCTCTAGATCTCTGAGTGGTGATACTTGTGTGAGAAGTTTGCTCTGCAAGTATATTGTAATCTTTGTGATTTCTGAATAATATATTGGGTGACTTTTAGAGTGTGGGGTTTTCCTCCCGAAAGGGTTTTCCCCACATAAATCATTGTATTGTGTTATGCATGATATTTATGTCTATTTTTGTTTAAGTTTCTGTAATTGTTAAAGATCTGTAAAAGTTTTGCATTATTCTCCTCTCAAGATTAGTGTAGGAAGTTGGTCTGCTACCTTAGCTTCTTTACACTTATTTTTACATTTTATTTATAATGAGTGGCATTTATTCCACTATGCATAATTAAAAAAAAAAATGAAGTGCTCCCATACTTTTCATAATTTTTTTCCTACTAAAACTCTTACATTTAATTAAAAAATCTATATTTACTAAAAAGTAGAAAAAAAAATCACATATATCAAATATATTACAAGTTATTCTTGTGTGCATGAATATGTGCTCAAATGTGAATGAAATTGCAATAAAATCAAACAAAACTCAAAACCAAACACACACTCAAATTAAGCATGAAAATATCAAACCAACATAGACTCAGACGAAAATGAATAGTCTCTCGTTGAGTAGATTTTCCCAAAAATTTTGATTTTCCCAAGAATTTATATCTTTAATTCTAACCCTGATCTTAAGTTAGAATTAAAATTAAGATTAAAAAAATATAAAATAACATATTACAATTTCAAAATTATTTTTTCACTAAAAAATAATATATTAAATTAATATAATTTATCTTAAAAATAATATACTATAATTTTAGAATTTAAAATTTATTTAATATTTAATTTTAAAATTTATATAATATTTAAATTTAAAATAAAAATATTATTTCATTAACTTATATTTTTATACTTTTAAATAAATATAAAATAAAAATAAAAATAAACATAAAATATAAAAAATAAAAATAAAAATAATATATTACAATTTATAGAAATAAAATTTTACCTTCAAATATATCTTCTCCACTACATACAATTTTTACCTTTTGATATAAAAAAATTATTATGAAAACTTAATAGACTAGGTAACACTTCTTTCTTACGCGTGAACGTATCGGCCAATGCAGTGTGGTTATATGCAAAGGAATTTATTGGTTTATTTTGACCTAAAATGGAAATTACTCATATTTTAAAAATATTTAAATTATTAATGCCTATAAGTAATATGAATAGTTGCATAGTATCTAGTTGATCATAAATACCTCCTACAAAATTGAATTGTGTGAGTGATGATGTTATTAACCTTAATATTTATATTGTTGTTTAAATGATTATTTCAAAGTTGAAGATGAAATAGTGGCATCTTACAATAGTGTGATCTTAGAGACATTGAAATCAACATTTTTAATCAACATTTTTTACTTTCTATTAAAAAAATTAAAAATGATGTAGACTAGTGATTTTTTTAATTTTATGTAATTTTTTTAATTTTAAAAAATTTAATTTGTCATTTTTAGACACTTTCAATATCTTATTGTTGAGAAAATGTGTCTCAACCCTGCAATTGCATAAGGTAATATTGATACATAAGGTATTGTTCATCCAACGATTTTATGAGGGTGTTGTATTGTGGCTTTGTATTGCAATGTATTTTGAGAGTATGATAGCTCGGTTGTGTAGCCTCTAGATCTCTGAGTGGTGATACTTGTATGAGAAGTTTGCTCTGCAAGTATATTGTAATCTTTGTGATTTCTGAATAATATATTGGTGACTTTTAGAGTGTGGGGTTTTCCTCCCGAAAGGGTTTTCCCCACATAAATCATTGTATTGTGTTATGCATGATATTTATGTCTATTTTTGTTTAAGTTTCTGTAATTGTTAAAGATCTGTAAAAGTTTTGCATTATTCTCCTATCAAGATTAGTGTAGGAAGTTGGTCTGCTACCTTAGCTTCTTTACACTTATTTTTACATTTTATTTATAATGAGTGGCATTTATTCCACTATGCATAATTAAAAAAAAAAATGAAGTGCTCCCATACTTTTCATAATTTTTTTCCTACTAAAACTCTTACATTTAATTAAAAAATCTATATTTACTAAAAAGTAGAAAAAAAAATCACATATATCAAATATATTACAAGTTATTCTTGTGTGCATGAATATGTGCTCAAATGTGAATGAAATTGCAATAAAATCAAACAAAACACAAAACCAAACACACACTCAAATTAAGCATGAAAATATCAAACCAACATAGACTCGGACGAAAATGAATAGTCTCTCGTTGAGTAGATTTTCCCAAGAATTTTGATTGGATATGTGCTCATAGAATTTTGGTAGCATGACGACACTCCAACATTTGAGAATGAGTGAGATTCTTTGATAAAATGGCTAAATGTGAGATATATAGGTTTCGAGGAAAATGGATGAAGGGCTAGGATTAGATCGTGGGATCAATGGTGGGGGATGGTTGATGTTGCAAGTATGAGCAGTTTGTGTTGTCATTGATGTCAATAGACTTATGTTGTATTGATGTCAACAGTAGTGATGCTTTGATTAGTTGCATTATGTTGTCATTAGTAGTTTCACTAGTGTCAACCCCTGGTGTTGCTTTGATAAGCATGTGTTGTGTTATTGTTGGTTTGGTAGTAATGAAGAATTGTTGAAAATGATGAGAAAGTGTTTGTGGTGTTTGGTTTCCAAGTGATTTGAGAAAATTTGAATAAAAGAGGATACAATGTGGTTGAGAGGTGTTCTGGCATATAGAGTGATGTTCTAGCTTTGCTCTGCATTTCTTCTATGTTGAATATCTTCCTTTGCGGATCAGATATGTTGATCAGAGGTGTTATATCTAGATTTTCTTATTTTGGATTATTGTGCAGAGAAAGTTGCATTCATCAGTGTGTGAACTATGTATTCAGTGTTGTTCGAGAGAGATGGTTTTGCTCCACATTTCTTCATAGTTTGGTTTCTAGTCTTGTGGTTCTAGAAGTGTGTTGATATTGATTATATCTATCTTTAGTTGTAGTTATCCATGGTTTGGTGCTCTACAAGTTGGTTTCTTGAGTTACAATGTGTGGAAGGTTGTCTGAATGTACTGGATGTGTACATTCTTCAGGTGATACTTGTTGCAAAGGAATTTTTTGAATTTTAGGGTGTTTATGGAATATTCTAGATTGTGTTCAAGCGATATTTGTTGTCTGCGAGTCGTCTTTGATCAAAGGAAGTGTGTACTTAAAATTTTAATGGTGTTTACATGGGTTCGACTGACCTTCAGTGTTTACACTATTGTGGATTTGCTTCGGTGTTTGTGGAAGCGTGGAGTGGCATGTATATGTAGATTTAGGTCTGATTTAAGGTGTGATGTGGTTTTCCTTCATTCCTTTCCACCATGGGAATGTTTTGGTGCTAATCTAATTTGAATTTGCATGGTTGAGGTGCATAGCCGACCGTAGAGAATGTTTTCAAGGTTGAGGATGACATAAATAAGTATCAAAATTATAGAGGATTAATGTATGATGAGTGTGAGATGTGAGATATGATGTGAACTGCAAAAGTGTGAAGTGCAGTGTGAGCTTCAATGTGTTCGAGTACTCGAAGCAGTGAACAGAAGGTGTCTACAATCTTCAGAGAGGCTGTGAATGTGTTAGTGTTGTTTTGGTGGAATTTTTTGTTGTATTGAGATGGATTTCTCAAGTTGCGACAATCTTCTTTCTTCTTTTTTGTAATCTAGCAGTGAGCCATTTCCAATGAGACCTTCTTTCTTTTAGGTAGTGAGCCCCCTGGCAGTGAGCCTATTATATTTGATGTTGCAATTACTTTATATTGTTAGCTAATCCTCATCGTGGTTTTTACCTTCTTGGGTTTTCCACATAAATATAGTGTTATCATGTGTTTGCATTATTGTTTCTCATGTTAACATTATGCTAATCCATGTTAAGGGTTTAATGGTTAATGGTTTAAAGGAGTAATGCAGATCTGAATGTTAATGAGGGTTTTTGGTGTTTTAATGTACAATTGATTCACCCCCCTCTTAGTTGTCTTAAATTGCAAACAACAAATTGGTATCAAAGCAAGGTTCCTTAGAAGAAAGCTTAACCACTTGAGGTAGATCTGGGATGGCACACAAGAAGAAGGCTCCTCTATTTGATGGATCAAATTATGCATTCTGGAAGACCAGGATGGAAGGTTTCCTTATATCCCTAGTATTTGGAGTTTACAAGTCTATTGAAGATGGATATACTATTCCTACAAATGGTCTGAGTGTTGATGATGAGATCAAGGCCTATGAGAACAATGGTAAATCAAGGTATGATCTTTTAACTGGTCTTTCTAATACTAAACTTGTGAAGGTTATGAATCTTAAAATTGCTAAAGAGATATGGAAAAATTTGGAAAGTATTTATGAAGGAGATGATAAATTAGAGCAAGCAAAGATGCAAAATCTAAAGATCATGTTTGATAACATGTGGATATCAGAGGATGAAAACATCACAAGCTACATGCATAAGGTGGACGAAGTTTTCAATTTCATTAGATTTCTTGATGGAAAGCTTGATGAAGATGAAGTGGTAAACAAGGTACGGGTCAGTGCAAGATCATGGGGGTCCAAACTAGGCCCTTAAGTGGCAATGAAAATTCAGAAAATTAGAGTTAGGCAGTTACATAAAATTTTGAATAGGTTATTAACATAATTTGAAAAATATGTAAGAACATAATTTGTAGCAAATTGAATGTAGTTTTTAAGATACTAGTCCTTTTTTGAAAAAAAGTAAATCTATTTGGTGAAAATATTAAATTTCAATGCAGCAATACTAAATTTCTAGGAAAAAATAAAAAGTAGGTGCATGTCTGACCAACCTAAGTACAAGAAAAAAAATATTTTTTTTTTAAACTTTCAATATAAGTAGAGGACACATTCCCAAATGTGCCACATTTTTAAAAAAAAAAAATTGCAAGTAAATAATTAGTTATGAATTTTTTATTGGAACTTTTTAAAAATATTAAAACTTGTTTTTCTGATCACCATAACTTGGTCAAAAATTTATGAAATTAACTTTTATTCTTTTATCCTATAGTATGGGAAGCATATAATGTGATGCATCTTTCAAATTCAAAAAGTGTGAAATTTTGTTTGAGAATTATAGATTTTTTTCATTCAGCCTATCAATCACGACTTTAGTCATAATTCATGTAGAAAATCATAAATAATTATCTATTAAATTCAAAATAAGGCATATATTATATTTTTGGAAAGCTAACAATTTTCTCAATAAACCCTTTTCATTTCATCAAATTTGGATAAAAAAAAGGTCGTCAACCATTTTTTTGTCATATCGCCACTTTTTGGACTCCCATGATCTTGTAGTCACCCGTACTAAGAACTCTTCCTAAAAATTATAGTCATAAGGTTTATACTATCGAGGAAGCTCAGGATTTAACTAAATGTACTAGAGATCAGTTGTATGGTTCTTTATCTTCTTTTGAATTAAGAGAGTTTGGTCCAAGTGATGCAAAGAATGAGATTGCTTTTAAGGCAAGAAAATCAGAGAAGAATGATGAATCAAATCAGGATGACCTCAAGATGATGTAGAAGAAAACTTTGTGAGGAGAATTAAAAATGGTACTAGAAAGAACAGAGGTAAGTTACCTTTCAAATGTTTTAGTTGTGGAAAGATAGGTTATTATGCTTCAATATGTCCAAAAAAGCTTCAAATGACAAAAATAAGGAGAACAAAGGTAAATCGATTAGGAGAAGTAATTATGTTAAAGAAGATGCAAGTATATCTGATGATGAATCTGATTATCTGGATGATGAAGATGTTGAACAAGACAATTGAGAGGGAGGTGAATCAATTGTAGCAATTTTAAACCTCAAAACCCTCAACAAAAGAGATTTACATGCATTCATAAAAATTTTACTCTGCTAATATATTTGATTGTAAAATGCAAAAAGAAAATTTGAAAGTAATAAAACCATGCACATAATAACACCAAATTTATGTGGAAAATCCAATGAGGGAAAAACCACGATGAGGGTTAGCTCACAATATAAAGAATTCCAAAACTAAATACAAAGGCTCACTGCCAAGACAGGACACACTATCCAATGAGGGTTCATTGCCCAAGCTCACTACCATAGAATTACAAAGAGGATAGAAGAGAGTTGTTACAGAGAGAACACTATCTTAATGCAACAGAGATTCCACCACAATTTGCTCACACTTTTGCAAACATGTTTGAAAGATAGAGTACACCTTTAGCTCATTACCTTTAAGAACCCAACACTTTGAAATTCGCATTGATCTGCTTGAACTCACATCACACACATATCCTAAATCTCTCTTTTTCTCTTATAAACATCTCAACTCACACTTATATCATCTTCAACCTTGAAACCCTTCCAAGGTTGGCCATACACAATTTATATTTACAAATTCAAATTAGGTTGTTGCCAAAGCATTCCCGCGATGGAAGGGAATGAGGGTGACTTATACATATACTTAATGAGGACCTAAATGAGTCCCAACATGCCTCAACACACTTCCATGAACTTCATAAGTAGTGTTTAACACAAGTTCAGCCAACACCCATGAAAAACATATAAAATAATTAAGCACACACATCCTTGACTCGGTCCAATATTTCTAAACAACAAGCTTCACTTGAACATGATCTAGAGTAAGTAATAAACACTTGAAAATTCATCTAGAAGCTTCACAAAAAACTTCACCTGAAGAGTATGAATATTTTGTACATTTGAATAATTGTGTCAGTCACTAGAATACACTGTAGTTCTTAGAAACTCATCAACAACAACACCAAATCTCAAATCCTCTTGAACCAAGCAAGAGAGAAACCTCATCAACATATTCTCAAAACCACAAGTCCTGAAACCAAAATGCGGAGAAATGCAGAGCAATTACATTTCTCCCAGACCAAAGCTAGACACATCGAAATGCAAAGTTCACATACTAGTAAAAATATCTTACATTATGTACAATATTCTAGAAGCCCAAATTCTGGATATAGAAACTAACAAAATCCATGAACAATACATTATATTCGCACAAGCATAGCATCAACCTAGAAGAAACACGAAGCACATCCCAGAGCATACACAAAATTCCTGCATAATACTATTTTCTCTATTTATCAATCTTTCTCAAAAGCACTTGGAAGCCAAGTACTAGAGACATCATTGTAGCTCATACTTCACTCTAACAAACCTTTAGACATAGCAACATAAGGATAAATCCATGTGCTCATAGCACTTCTTCAACATCTCAACTATACATGCACAACCTACAAACCTTCTTTATTACAATTTTCTCAATATCCTCAACACATTCAACCAATAACCAGCTTCCTTGACATCAATGACAATAGAAACCAGTTGACATCAATGAAAAAATCTTCATACTTGCAACAATCTCCCCCTTTGTCATTGATGGCAACACATGATGTAAAAAACCATCAAAGACAACACAAAAACTCTGAACACATTTTCTCATGATTTATTTTACTTTCTCCCCCCTATGTGGATAAACTTATTCACATAATGCTTTCTCTCCCCCTTTGACATCAATGGAAAAGATAAAATATGTTTTACATTTTTCTCTCCTTCGAAATTGAACCAAGGACTATACCATTACTGAATACTCCCACTTAGGAGTACACCTAATTAACTGCACAATGAAAACACATGACACTACCTACTCCCCCTAAGATTTAGCCACAAAACATCAATCCAGGAGGAGGATAGATCCATAGATCCACTAGATTTATGCATCTCCATATGCATCTTGTTCAATAAAGGAGGGGCAATAACCCCTAACTTTTCCCGGAGATACTCAAAAGTATCTTTAGGAAGAGCCTTAGTAAATATGTCATCAATTTGATCCTTTGTAGGTACATACTCAAGCTTTAATTCATTCTCCATAACCTTGTCTCTCAATAAGTGATACCTGATAGATATATGCTTTTTCCTTGAGTGCATCACTAGATTATTTGAAATATTAATTACACTTGTATTATCACAGAAAATAGAGATGGGATCATCATACATTACTCTGATATCCTTCAATGTCCGTCTCATCCACAAAACTTGTGTGCAACAAGATGTTGTAGCAATATACTCAACCTTTGCAGTGGATAAGGAAACTAGATCTTGTTGTTTGCTTAATCGTGATACTACTCTGCATCCAAGAAAGAATGCACCACCACTTGTACTTTTTCTATCATCAGCACAACCTTCCCAATTTGCATTTGTATAAGTACTTAGTGTAAAATCAGTATCCCTAGGATACTGTAAGCCATGATTTGGAGTGCCTTTTAGATATCTAAATATCCTCTTGACAGCTACAACATGTGTTTCTTTAGGATCCTCTTGAAATCTAGCCACAAGACAAACTGTACACATGATATCCAGTCTAGTGGTAGTTAAATACAACAATCCTCCAATCATTGATCTATATTTTCTCTTATCAACCTCAGGGGAATCATCATCCTTACTCAATTTGTAGTCAATTACCATAGGAGTGCATACCAGTTTGGAACCATCCATACCAAAAAATTTCAACATTTCTTTTGCATACTTTGATTGTGAAATAAAAATCCCTTTGTTTGTTTGATTGATTTGTAGTCCAAGGAAGAAATTCATCTCACCAAACATAGACATCTTGTTGGTTTTTTTTAGTGAACCAAACTTGGTCTCATCAATTGTCTATGAATTTTCCATAATTCAATGATTAACAATTGTGAGGATTGGCCAATGACTAGGTGAAAACTTGTTAGGCTTTCCCTCTACACTTTGGGCTCTGCAGGACCCGAGACGGTGATCCCTACAATGTACTTAAGGGTACTCTTGTGCCATTTACCACAGGCATTGTAAATAATAGATGCATTCTCACAGATTGCAAATGTTGAATTCTTTCAATTCACCTTCATCATTTAGTTTCTTAGGCATTTCATGCCCCTCCATGTCCCTAAACATTTTCATTTTTTTTTACAACTACACACCCAACTTACCATGAAAAGCTAAAATCCCACCCAATAGGTCCACTGCCTTCAACACATCTGGAATGTTTGTTGGAGCCTCAAGATCATCCTTCATATTAGGCATCATCTCCTTGAGTGCTCCAACTCTAGCACTCCATTTACTCCAATCATTTTGGAAAGAATTTTGGACTTGCACATACCTCTCATGGGCTTCATGAATGCTCTTGTATGCTTCCCAAATATTGTTAGATTTGTGCATTAATTTGGAAACTCTATGCTTCAAAACAATCTCAAAAATGCTATCAGCCACTTTTGTAGTTTCTTCCTTGGATTTCTTAACATTATCTTTTTCAACTTTCAATTCCCCTTTCAACTAATTGATCCTTAATGCAAGAATCTCCCTATCTTGTGATGATAATTTTGAAGAGGAAGAAGGGGAAGGGAAGGCCTTCACTAATGGACCTGATTGTGCAACAACCTTCATCTTATTGTACTCATCCAAGAGGGTATTTTAGTTGGTCAACAACTTATCATACTTTTTCTGTGAAATTTTTGCAGTGTCAGTACTCAACATGGCAGCATGCACAGTCAGTTTAGCAGCTTGAATGGGAGTGATATTAGTGGCCCTTTTCACCACAACTAAACCAATAACTTCCTCAATGGATTTCACCACCTAGGTTTTTATGTATTCGGATTCATTGACCAAATTGCAAGGGTATGCAATTTGGGACAGAAACCAGAACCAAAGATCCTATTGTCAAAGTGTTCTTTAGATATAGAGGCATTTGGATCCTTCCTAATTGCATCAAGTGCAATAGCAGAGGTAAGATTCCTCCCCAGAAGTAACATTACACAACTTTCCTTGAAATTTTTTCTAGCCTCAATGGGATTAATCATTGTTATCTCAACCATTATCTTCTCCTCTACCTTCTCTGTCTCATCTTGTGATGAGAGGTCCACACCAGCCTTAGCATTTTCAATTCTCTTTTTGATTTATTGGCTCTTAAGCTAGATGAAAAACTCTGAATTCCTTGGTTTGAAAAAAGGAATCATCAACAATAAACCTCATAGGCCTTGACCCTGGGATCATCATCAGCTTCCTCATTCTATTACCATTTGGCAATTCTATCCACTAGAGCATAGGGGTCAAGAGAATATTTTATTTGAGGGGAAGGGAACCTGTTTATTAGTTCAGTAGTTGAGTCCTGGACTTAAGGGTTGCCCCCTTCACCAACATCCAAAGGTTGTTCCTCATGAACATCATGAGCTTCTTTTTTATTCTTGAGTACTTGAGCCTTTTCTGCAACATCCTTGATCTTCACAGTGAATTCACCACTTTGATAATCTTTTAATTTTTCCACGACCTTTCATAAGTACTTTCAATCTCATCATATGGACTGATATAAAATTATTTTTTCTTTATTATATCTTCCTCAATATCACAAATGGAAATACACTCCTTTCTTGAAGTGACTGCACCATCAGTTGAAAAATTCCTGATTATATCATCAGTGTATATAGAAAGTGGTGGGAGAATCCAGACAAACCCTTTTTCCTCTTCATCTCATTTATAAACCCTTCAGGGTCTTAATTCCTAACCTCATCTACTGGAAATCTGAGGTTACTTAACATTATTCCAAATTTTTCATACCTCTCCTTTGTAGTGGAAATGAAATAACCAAAGGAGCATTGTGGGGTGATAATTGAACCTTTCTTGGGAACTCTGAAATGTTCTTTATGTTGCAAGTATGAGCAAGTTTGGTGGTGTTTTCATTAATTTCAACACAGTACAGGATGTTGTAGATTGTGCATGTATAGTTGAGATGCTATTGAGATGTTGTGAGTACATGGAGCTATCATTGATGTTCTTACAGATGTGCTGAAATGATGGGTTACCAAGTTCTTTTGAGAAAATTAATAGAGAGTGAATTCAAACTTATGTATATGTTCAGAATGTGCTCTGATATGTGTTTCATGTTTCTTCTATGTTGATCCTATGCTTGTGCGGATTTGAAGGGTTTTTTATGGGAATTTGTTGGTGACATCTCCTAGTTTTTTAGCTTCTGGTTTGATGGAGTGTGAAAGTTGTGTTCACTGGTGTGTGAACTGGTTTGACAGAGCTATTTGTCTATGAACTGGGAGAAATATTTCTGCTTTGCAGTACTCCGCTGATTTGCTTCATCTCTTGCAGATCTGGAATATGTCATGAAAGGGTGGTCTCTATGTTCTAGTGAAGGTTTTCATGGTTTGGTGCTCCGGAAGGTGAGTTCCAGAGCTTCTGTGTGTATCTGTACACTCTGGTTGGACTGTTGGAAGGTGTTATGTGTTTGAAGGTTGTTGCACTTGTTGCGGATGTATCTAAGGGTATCTAAGATGTGTTATCATGCATAATGAAGCATGTTACATCGTTCGTGTGTTATCTTCTTGTTGGAAAGTATGTACTTCAATGTTCATTTGTGTTTTTATTAGGTTTGGCCGACCTAGTGTTTACACTTCATATGAAGGATTAAAAATTTAATTAAGGAAGCATGTGTTTGATCCAAGACATTGTTTTGGGCCCTAGTTAAGTATTGGTGTGGTTCACTTCCATTCCTTTCCACCACGAGAATGTTGAGTTGCTGACCTAATTTCAATTTATGAAATGAAGTGTATGTAGCCGACATTGGAGAAAGTTTCTAAGGTTGAAGATGGTATAAATACAAGTCAAGATGTTGTGAATGAATCAATCAAGTAAGCCACGAGTTTGAAGAGCAGAGTTGTGTGAAAGTGAATTGAGGTAGTATTACTTTAATGTGTTAGATTCCTGAAAGCAGTGAGCTGACAGTGTCTACAATTCTTCTGATCAAGGTTGTGGATGTGTGTAATCAATTGTGGTGGATCTTTACTGTAATCTTTTGTATTTATAGGTAGTGAGCCTCCCTATTAGACAGTGATTCCTTTCTATAGGCAATGAGCCTCTTGTATTCGGTTTTATTTTACTTTATATTGTGAGTTAATCCTCACCATGGTTTTTCCCTCATTGGGTTTTCCACATAAAATATGGTGTTCATTGTGTTAATTTTCTTTTTTGTTATTTGCATTGCATGTTCATACTTAATAATAGAATTGTGTGGTTGTGAAGTTGATAAGTATTTGAAGTTTGAATTTGAATATGGTGACAAATGATTCACCCCCCCTCTTAGTTGTCTTGCACCTTTTAAAAATTTATCCATAAATTCCAACTACCACATAAGTTCCATGAAATCCAACCTATCAGAAAAATATACTGGTAAACAATGAGGTGCAACCTTGTCTCCATAAGCTTTGATCAAAGTATAATGGGAGTGAAAAAACTAGTCACCCCAATTATGCCCCAACTTTGCATCTTCCCTAAATTCATGGGGGCGCAAAATCTATTTTATGACCCTCAAGATTCTATAAACAAGTGCCACACCCAAACTCTCCAAAATACCAAACTTCAAAAAATTACAAAATGCAAGATAATTGGAATGTGGGCAATTCTAATCCTAGATATGAGCCCACATTTGCACAAGAAAGTCATTTCCCTCATTATATTTTTGTCTCAATGTCATACCCTTCTTCCATTTTTCTTGTTCTATCCAAAAGATCATGTGCATTAGTAAATAATAGTGGGGGAAAGACAAAGGGGCTCTACCATCCTTTAACTCAATCAAGCCCTTGTGTATCTGCTCTACAATATACGTTGCATAATCAAACCCTCTATTTGAATTCCAATTTTGAATATCAATTATCATCACCAATAGTGCAATATGTATCCTCTCATGAAATCTGTAAGCCAACACCTAATCCAGACAATAGTAGGTGTTCTTGAAGTAGTTTTCAAATTCATCACAGTCAAAAGCCTCTAAGTCCTTAGGACTAAAAGGTACCTTATCTCCTTTCTTGTACCTAGAAATCACATGCTTCTTGTACCCATACTTATTCTACTCATACTCCTTGCACAACTTAGAGAAATTAATGTTGACATTAGAATTAGGGTTTAACCTAAAAACCTCCACAATTATGCTCTTGTTTATATCAAGCAATGGAGTCCCATTTTCACTCTTGATTTTTCTATCAGCGAGATCATAGTGTTTTGCCAATTCCAACATCAAATCTACTTCTACAAACACATTTGGCACTACCAGCCTCCCAAGGCTAAAACCCCATAGGTGATGGGCTAGACGTTTAGTATATCGCCTGTTAAAAACATATAGGAAAAACTCCTAGCCACTCTGGGGTAGTGAGACCTCTCCAATTCCAACAGCATTTTCAATCATTCTGCTTGTCATGACACCCTACCCTATAGGCCTTTTACCAATATGCTTTCCTCCTTCAATAATGTCTTGAGATTCACCATCCATGAACCTGGTGAAATATCTCTTCTCTCCCTTATATTTTGAAGATTTTTCTAAAGTTTCTTGCTTAGGATTAACAACCTTAGGCTTCTTCTACTTAGGCTTTCCCCCAACTCCTGAGGATTCACTGGGTTGACTCATGGTTTATGCTTAGGGTTTACAACTTTCACACTCTGAACTAGGGCTTACTGAACTATGCTTACAAGAAACTCAAATTGCAAACAATTACAAAAATCCTCATGTATTCAACCCAATTTCTACCAATTTCTATGAATTCACACAATATCAAAACCATTTCAAACCCTAAGCAACTAGAGCTTTTTGAATTAATCACTAACTTCCCTTAACCAATTCAATTCAACTAAAAACTCACACAGAGATGGGTAAAACTTTCTTACCTGGGATAAAAGTTTTCCTTCAATGCCTCTACAATTCTTCACCTGAACTCTTCACATCTTCTTCTTTAAACTTGACCAATTCATCTACTTCAAACAATTACAATTGTGAGGAAAAATGAACCATCTACCTTCTTTATGGCCAAGGAATGGAGCGTTTTCACCATTAATGCCTCAAAGAAATCTCATGAAAGCAAACTGACACTTAGTCGTTTAAGTTTAAATTTAGGCCATTAATCATTTTAATTTAAACATCATCAATGGTGCTGCTTTATCCTCACCCTTTTTCTTTCAGCGATGCCCCTTTATGCTTTTATCATCTTTTACTTTGAAATCCATTGCTCATCACTATTTCATTCTCAACTTCATTGAACAGATCCATGATGTAATAGAAACCAATGATGGGAGAAATATTCCATCGAATATCCTGTAGTTCCACCATTACTCATTGCTAATGTGTTACCCATGTCTTCATTTGCAACTGTGATGGCTTGAGGGGAAGCGATGGGTATTGACTTAACCATCCATCACGTATCGTTGATACCTTTTTTCCTTTGTGTGTGCCATCAGCATATGAACCACTTACGTGATGATATCTTGGTCATTAGATCAGGTCATGCTCTTTTTAATTTATACTTCCTCCATCACTCATCGTTGATTCACTTCTTAATAGCTAAATCACATTAGCGATGGAAAAAAAGTGGCGATAGTTCAAGATTTAGCCATGTGTCCTAGCTACAAGATCAATGGTCATGGCAGCTTTTCTCCTGATAGCAAATAGATTAGTGATACATTTCTTTGAAATAATAGGGCTATAACATCCATCACTCATCACTGATATGAACATAGATAGCAAGAACTAATGTGTGATGGGTGACGAGCGAGCGATACGAAAGGCCAAAGTGTCATCGCTCATTGCCAATTCAGAACTCAGAGCACTAAAACAATCAGTGATGCAAGAGTGGCTAGAAATACAAAGGAAAATACTTCATATCATGCATCGTTGATATGAAACTTAAGTTATTACGCCATCTGCAATGAGCGATACAAAGGAAAAGGTCCATCGCTCATTATCAATTCAACACCAGCAATTACAAGGCAATGCACGATGAGTGATACGCCAAGTGGTAAGGATGAACTTAAGTGGAAAAAATTAGCATGTGCTCATAATTTGTTTATAAAGAGGGGTTTCCTAGGCAAGACAAGGGAGGAGGACTTAAAAGGCTTACAACCACACTCGACCAAGGATAAAAGAAAATATTTCAAAACCCCAACTTTATAAAATATTAAAACCACAGAACAAATACTAGGAAAGTACCATACAATGGGAAAAATGAGAAAACTAGGCATGAGGGGCCATTGACCATATGTGTACATAGGGCTTAAGATGTAACTTAGACAACCGGGAACCAGGCCAATAGGTCATCTGAGAATTAGACCAAAAGACAAGGATTAAGAATAAAGGGAGATATGCTAAGTAAAACCAATTCCATAACACAAAATCCTAAACCTTTTGAGCATTTCAAACTAAAAATCCACCCAAATAAATACATTAGGCCAGTGGAACATGAATATTTTGAGGGTTCCACCAGTGGCTCCAATTGGGGATGCATGCCTCTCGTAGGCATGGCGAGATTTCAGATCTCATGGTTGAAGCAGACCAAGCACAAAGGACAACCAAAAACCAAGGACCTACTTAGACAAGGAAAGAAGACCAAACACAAGTAAACCGATTTAAAAAATGTACAGAACTTTACAATGTACATGGATCATAACATGTTTCAAGAGAAATATGGCTTCAAGAACTGTCCATGTACTGGCAGTTCAAGAAGTTCACCTATCAAACTTTGGAGAAAGTACGAATCCTCACCATGTGTATTTGATACCAGATAAGGGCCTAACCATAGTGATTCAAACTTCCCATGCTTACCCTTATCATGAGCTCTAGCATTCCACACCATTACCATGCTTCCTACTTCAAATTTCCTGGGAGAAGACCTTTTATCATAAAGATGCTTGACTTGTAGCTGCATCTTAGCATTTTTTTCATGAGCTTCTCTTCTAGTTTCATCTAACTATATTAGGGAATCAACTCTATGCCGCATTTCATCACATATGTCACCATCATATTCTTGTACAAACTTATACATTTTTTAGCAATTTATTCTGAGGAATTCTGCCATCTAAACCATAAACTAGACCAAATGGAGAATGTCTAGTGGCTTTCTTGACAGTAAGCCTATCTACCCAAAGTGCAAGCTTCAACTTTGAATCCCATGATTTCTTATTCTTCTCAATAACCCTTTTGATGATCTTCATCAAACTCTTGTTACTTGATTTTTCTTGACCATTCCCTTAAGGATGATAAGGGGAAGAATAAGATATTTATATTCCATGCTTGTCACAGAAATCCCAGAACTCATCTGATCGAAAACACATAGCATTGTCAGAGACAATATTTTCTGGGACTCCAAATCTGATTAAGATGTTATTCATCAGAAAATCAATCGCCACCTTGCTTTTTTCCTTCTTGGTGGGGATTGCTTCCATCCACTTTGTAAAGTAATTAGTTGCAACAAGAATCCAAGAATGTCCCCCACTAGATTTCTCAGATATTTCACCAATGAAGTCAATACCCCACTGTTGAAAAGGGTCTTGGATTGAGATGGGTCTAAGTGGAAAATTCCCTGAGAATTTTAGCTTTCTTGAGAACCTTTAGCAAGCATCACAAGTTTTAACAAACTTTTGGGCATCTTTGAAAATTGAGGGCCACCAAAACCCTGCCCTTAAATTCTTGTGGGCAGTAATCTTTTCCATCTAATAGCCACCACATACTCTATTATGCATTTCTTGCAAGAGTTCCAATGCCTACTTGCCATCAACACATTTGAGTAACACACCCTCTGGAATTCTCCACCAAAGCTCATTATCAATGATGACATAATTAATAGCTTATAACTTCAAGGTCATTTTCTCATTATCAACCATACCTTTAGGACATTGCATGGTCTGTAAACACTGAACACTCTGTCTATACCAACCACAAGTCTGCATGTCATAGATAGGTGCAATGTCTACACATTCAACCTAATTTACTTGGTTTTCCTCCAAGTTGGTTTCAACCATAAACTTAGCTAAACCTTTCCCTTTTACCAACTTGGTAATTTGAACATCAATGTTAAATTCTTAGATCATGTTGATCCATCTGCATCTCCTACATGTGGTCTCTTGTTGAGTGAAGATATCCTTTGCTATAGCACTTGGAACATAAGCTATGACTATAGCTCCCATTAGGTATGTCCTAAAATTTTTCATAGCCTTGAATAATGCATAGGCTTGCTTCTCAGTCATATCATACTTGAGTTTAGCGGCTTGCAAGGATTTTCTAAAAAATGTAATGGGTTATTCAAAGCCCTCATAATTTTTCTACAGTAACACTTGACAAAAATTGTATGAAAAGATGCAAAGGAAAAAATGTGCATAGGATTGGAAAAATTAGGAGACTTCAACATTGGATCCACCTTGATGGCTTGCTTTATACTTTTAAAGGCCTAACTAGGCTCCTCATGGACAAAAAATTATTAAAATTTTCCCACCATCTTAACAATTCCATGATGGGCCCAAAAAATCCATATCTCTTATGTCAATGCAATCTTCCACGTGTATTTCGATGATAGGTGGAGTGGTCAAATTAGTTTTATGTTTGGATGGGTGACTGGTTGTGGTTCGAGACCACCCCTAGTGATTGTATGGTAGGGGAATGGTACATGTTCACCATGTTGTGTGGCAAGTAGGCAGAGTGTCACCATAAATGTCCACTTACTTGCATTTAATGTGCATCATCTCTTCTTTCCCTCCTAGTCAACCACATTAGCTCTATGTTTCATCCCATTTACTTGTTTCAAACGGAGCCAACTTTTGATATATTTGAGTATTGAATTTTGCAAAACATCACTTATCTCACTCACTACCATCTGAAAAATGAGACATTTCTTCTCAAGTGTTTGTTTCAATAGGGACAAAAACATGTTTGGTTTTGCTTTATATTTTGCAGGTCTTCCATTTTCTCTTCTTCATAGTAATATTACCTACTAAGGTGGGTTTTCCATTGGGCTACAATATTTTCTTCTTTGTTTATCATTTTTTGCAAGTTTCATAGAATGAAATGGTCTCCAAAGTTGCGTTGATCAACATTACTCTTCCAGGTTGTCATGAAGTAGTTTTCGACCCATATGAGGTTTTTTTTCCTCAATAAGTCAATGAAACATAAGCTGTTTGTTGTGGATGCTTCTTTCGTTTATGGTTTTTTTGTTTTTTTCTTGTCTCTTCTTTATAGTTGCTAACTTGAAGGTTCTATTTTTTGTGGGTGCTTATTTCAATAATAGTTTTCTGGTTTTTAGTTTTCTTTGACATTCTATGGTTTAAATATATGTGAGGCTTTCTATTCCTTTAACTCTAGATAGAAAAGACTCAAAGGTGTTGTTTAAAGGTATTTATGAAAACAGTCATATTTTGTGTTCATAAACACATTTAATATTCACGGGAATTCTAATATTTTGTTATAGCATCATCGTGACATACCGATTAATTTATAAATTTAAGTTTATGGTTCTATGAATTCGTTATGCAAAAAGTTCAATAGTTTTATTGTTTACCATTAATATTGTCAAATTGGATTGTTGTTCATTATAATCTATGAATGTTATTGTCCTTAGTAATTTTTAACATGATTCTTTACACCCCTAATAGGTTTAGGGTTTTCTTGCAATTATTAATGAGGTTATTATTAGGGTTTATGTGTTCTTCATTTGTTTCTTTGATTCTGTAATTTTTTTTTTTCAAATAAAAATAAAATAAAATAATTATTTGCATGCAATTATTCATGGGGTTATTCATAGGGTTTATATCTTGTTCATTTTTTTCTTTTATTCTTAGTGTTTATAAATATTTTTGTCGTTCATTTAAGTTTTATTTGATAAGAATAGTAATTTTATTTATTAAGGGGTTGTGTTATTCAAATAGCTCATAAAGAAAGTCTTAGGGACTAGGTTGGGACAACCATATTTTAGATGAATTTACTATTGCATAATGGCACAAGAATTGTTATTAAATCATTGATTATACTTATTTAATTCAGATTTAGTAGAGTATACAATAGAGAATAGGTGTTAGTTTCTATGTTGTATTTGTTACTATTCTATTTAAATTCAATGTCAACATGAGTAGAGTATTCATTTCACAACAATCAAGATTTTTTGCATTAATAGCATGAATAACATGAAGTCAATCCATCAAGGAAAATGTTAAGCTCCATACAAAATATATTTATGGGAATGTCTTGGTAAATTTTCATATTAATAGTAAATTATAATTTATATAATATTATGTTTTTCCTATATTTAGGGTTTTCTTATTTTGTTAAGCTCCTAGATTGTTCAAATGTTTAGATTTTTGCATCATCAAACTATTTAGGAAGTTGATAACGTCCGCATAGATCATTTATACCCTTCTCAATTTGTGTACCTATTATGAAGGTGATTGAGTAGAAAAGAAAACCTAATACTTGGGTTTATCCTTCGATAAAATTATTGTGCACTCCAATAATAAGTTGGTGATATTTGAACACATGTATGTATTTTTCAGTCCAAGAATATTCAAAATGATTTCACATCAAATTATACTTTACAGATTTTGATATTTATAGGAACTTTTATGGATTCAACAAACAACATTGATGAGGCTTTGAAAAAGGAAACTATTAGTGAGGATTATAGCTTATAGGGCCACTATGATTGTGTTTGTCATTAGAAAATATGACAAAAAATATTTGGTTCTATTCTATTATATTGCAAATTGGTTCCCAATATCATTTTTGTTTTCTTTCTTTCAATTTGAGCAAGTGTACTAAGCTACTTTAACATAATTTAAATTTATAGTTTTACCTTGTATACAAGTTTTCTCAAATTGATCATCACAAATGCTCTGGAACATAGGAAGTACTGAGAAAAGAGCAATAACCATTCAAAGAAGTATGAGTAACCTTAACATCATTACCTTGGGGCACTTGCAATCCAAATGGATTAGAAATTAATAAACCATGAAAAGATTGAGCCAAACTTTTAAGAATATTTGAGAAAGATAAACTAGTTACTTCATGTGCAAATTGTTGTTCTTATGGGAATGTAGTATGAACAAAATTTTGAGTAAATTGGGTTATTTAAGTATTCAAACAAGGACTTCACTTTGGAGATATTAAGGATGTGTATGATACTTTGGAATATAATCAATTTTGCTCATAATTTTAGTGCTTCTTTGGGTGGTAGGATTTGTCATGAAATTTGTACAAACAAAGCAGATATTAGTTGGGTCTTGAACTGCTTATCAAATTCTGAACTCTATATGTATTAAACCATATTATATTAATATATCTATAGGCTTATGGCCTTTTGTTCAAGAAAAAAAATCAAAAAAATGGAAAATGCTTTGTCTTTTAAAATCAACGGGGTGGGGGGCCTAACTCGGTTGGCTAAACCTTTCCTGTTGCAGGAGGTTGGTCACGAAGTCTAGTCTTCCCCACCCTTGTGGTATTGGAAGGAATGTCATGCTAGTGCCGCCAGTCACGTTAAAAATTTTACCAAGCGCACTGCAGCTTATAGGGGGTCGTGCTACCCGATTCTTGTAGTCTAAAAAAAAAATCAACAACAAAGTTGTAGAGATGAAAATAAAGGTGGGTAGGATGAATGAAAACAAGATCACACAATGAAGCACAAAACCCTAAAATAAGACATAGAAAATGAAGTATAAGCAAAATGGAGTCCAAACCCTAATGGGATTTTAAAATAAGATATAAAACAAAAAAGATTTGAAGACCCTAAATAAATGAAGCAATAAACACCTATAGAAGTTATTATTATTTATTTTAATAAAAGGTGGTAAAAAATTATTAAATCAAAGAAAAAAATATAAAGGAAGAGTCAAAAGACTCCAAGCCAACACCCCAAGATGGATGCAAAACCCCAAAATCAACCAAACCCACAAAGCCCAGACCAAAAAACAATTACGCCCTCTTGTTCATGTAGAAATAAACCTGGAAAGATCTTGAGAATGCTCTTGGGATACTACTCCCAATCTTCCACCTACCAACCCCCAACATTCTTAGACGCCCATTTTTCCAAGCAATCTGCCACTTTGTTCCACTCCCATGGAATATGGATAAAGGACATACCCCCTAACATAGAAGTCAATCTAAGAATTTTCCTGACCATTGAGGCAAGATGCCAGTTGACACCGACCAACATCTGACTATTTAGCATATTAATCAAGATCTAAGAGTCTGACTCACAAATGACCTAACTCCATCCTAGAGCACAAGCTCTCTCAATAGCATATAAGATTGCCAAACCTTCCATAAAATTGTTACTATGATACCCCTTATATATTGAAAAAAAAGAAAATGATATTGCTAGCCATGTCCCTTCCAACACTATCAATTCCAACATGCCTAGGATTACCCCTCGAAGAACCATTAGTGTTAATTTTTAAAACACCACTAGGAGGGGGAATCCAATGACCCTCCCTCTAAATTTTGTTCCAAAGATTACAATTTCTCCTACAACAAGGGTGCCCCTACCTAATGCCAAGAATACCCATCCTCTAAATAATTTACTCATCTCCTTTATCCATGAGAAAGGACACATCACACTTGGAAATTAAAATCTCTTGAACCATGCCAACAATCCTCACCGCAATTGATGAACTTCCATCTTATGTCCCCTAAAAATAATTTGATTTATTTCAAGCCAAATTTTTTTATGTATGGAGAGACCCATGTGCCGCATAATCTAAAGAAAGGAGGCTTGTGTTGGAGGCCTACCCAAACTTCTCCAAAAATCACCCAGGGAGGAAGCATGAACATAAGATTTCCTCCAGTAGCCCCACTAGAGATGCAAAATGTCTCTGGAAAAGGAACACTACAAAAACAAGTGAGAAAAATCCTCTTCATTATTACTGCATAAAGAACAGATAGGACACTAAAAACCACGTTTTCAAATATTATCCCATGTGAGAAACTAATTCCAAGCAAGAATCCATAAGAAATAGTTACATTTATGCCATGAGAATTTGTCCCACACATGATTCCACCAATTGAATTCCCCTCCCCCATACTTCTAAAGGTACAACTCCTAATATCTAGAGGTGACTGAATAGGCCCCCTTAGTGTGTTGGCCCCAAGCCAAGATATCCTTCGTCCCAATCAAACTACAAAATCTACCATCTAAAATCCTCCTTAGTTCAGCACGGTCCTCATAAGAACCACCAACCGGCCACTCTATGGGGTCCATCCATCTAGAAACAACCACCTAACCCAAATTAACAAAGTGTTTAAAGTCTGCCACCCATGACCATCTAGCTTTTGAGAAAAGATGACAAAGATCTTGTAGATGAGGGAACATAGAAAAAATAGGAGGAAATCCATCCCAAGATTCATGCTAAAAATGGGCTTTAGATCCCTTGTTGTAAATCCAAAACAAACCTTTCTTAATCAAATTGGGCACCTTTCTTGAGAGTATCCCAAATAAATGAAGCAATAAACACATATAGAAGTTATTATTATTATAATTTTTTATTTTAATTAAAGATGGTAAAAATTTATTAAATCAAATAAAAATACAAAAGAAGAGTCAAAAGACTCCAAGACAGCACCCTAAGACACATGCAAAACCCCAAAATCAACCAAACCCATAAAGCCTAGACTAAAAAACAATTACGCCCTCTTGTTAATGTAGAAATCAACTTGGAAAGATCTTGGGAATACTCCTGGGATAACTTCTCCCAATCTTCCACCTTCCAACCCCCAACATTCTCAGACACCCATTTCGCCAAGCAATCTCCCATGGAATATGGATAAATGACACACCCTCTAACATGGAAGTAAATCTAAAAATCTTCCTAACCACCGAGGCAAGATGCCAGTTGACACCAGCCAACATCTGACTATTTAGCATATTAATCAAGATCTAAGAGCCTGACTCAAAAATGACCTGACTCCATCCCAGAGTACAAGCTCTCTTAATACCATATAGGATCACCAAACCTTCCATAAAATTTTTACTATGCTACCCCTTATATATCAAAAATAATAAAATGATATTGCTAGCCATGTCCCTTCCAACACCACCAATTCCAGCATGCCCAGGGTTACCCCTCGGAGAACCATTAGTGTTAATTTTTAAAACACCACCAAGAGGGGGAAGCCAATAACCCTCACTCTAAATTTTTTTTTGGAGATTACGATTTATCCTACAACAAGGGTTCCCTTTCCTAATGCCAAGAATACCCATCCTATGAATAATTTACTCATCCCCTTTATCAATGAGAAAGGACACATCACACTTGGAAATTATAGTCTCTTAAACCATGCCAACAATCCTCTACCACAATTGATGAACTGCCATCTTGCATCCCCTAAGTTTCATCAAATTGTTCCAAGCCAGGTTAGAGGCTCAAGATCATCAGAATGGAATCACTCATGAGATAAGAGATTCTGGTCTTTCGGATGAGACTCAAGATCAATTAACTGCTACTCATGATTAGAAACATTTGATATTTTAATTGATTGTAGAAGCTCTGGAAAATCTTGACTGATCCCTTTTTTTTCCACAGTCATTTATGGCTTTTGAGCCCCTTGCATAGGATTAATATGCTTTCCTCTTATCTAAAACCTTTTGCAATTGAAGACATTTGTATGTTGTTTTATATGGTAATGCTCCATTGTGCATAGTGAGATTCTACTATACTCCATATATATCTTTCGTTATTGCTCTGTACCTTGTGAGCATGTTAATGACTTGTAATAGCTGCCTACAGCTCATGTATGACTTGCATGGTGTATGTGCTCAAGTGATAAAACTGGGTATCTCTTTTGCTTCAGCTACTATGATGAATGCTCTTTGTATGAGACAGTTTATTTATAATAACGGTTGCTTGATCAACTATTCATACATGGAGAATGATGATTACTTTTATTCCATACTATTGTCCCACGTTATTGTTTATGAGTTGGGCTCAACCCTTATGGGAGCCACATTTCTCACCACTCATAACAATATCCGTTGGTTGAAATGATCTGATTATACCTGTTCTTGCACATTAAAAAAATAAATTAGCAAAAATAATTGAAGTTGAAAGCTTCCATTGAACTTCATGCTCCCTAAACATCTACTTTTTTTATTATTTGATCATCTGGTGAATTCCTAATTATATGTGCATTAAATTTCTATTGGTAATGTAGGCATGAAGTAGGATGTGATTTATCATTGCTCTAACACCATCTTTTAACAATCTTGTAGGAAACCATGGAGCTTGGAGTTGAAACAACCTGGAGGCACTGGAGACAAAAACTTGAAGACATTGAGTAAAAATGATTCATCATTATAGGAAATGATGAATCACTCCCCTTTTTTCATGTTTACATTATCTTCAGTTGTGTAGTTTACAACTTTACTTGTATTCATTATTTGATTAAGAAAAATCACATTAAGTTACTCCCACGACTTGTGTGGGACTTTGGTTTTTACAATATGAATAAAGCAGCATTTCTTATGCAAATTTATGAGTTTTGTGTTACAACCATTTGCATAATCACACTTGAAATTCACAAGTAATAAAATTCTAGAATATAATGAATACTTTAGCAGAAATTGTGTACCTTTCAATGAAAAATGCAATTCAGCTCTACCTGTTTTGAGTTGTAGCTAAAAATAGGTAACACCTATTTCAGTCTACAAACCATCTCCTATTTAATCAAACTCCACTTAGAAGAAGCCAAGTTACCAACCCATAAAAATTTCCTTGATAGAGCATCCAAATCCATATAAAACTCCCAAGATCCACTTGAAGCATACATATGTAGTTGGGAAGATCCTGAATCCCATATTTCAAAAGCAACACCATCCCAAAAAAGGACAACCATCTATGAGTCCAATGATTCACTTGTGACCGTAACTTGTCTAGAATACTTTTCAGGTCACCAATGGAGGGGGACCAACAGAGAGAGGAACACCAAGATAAACCAAAGGAAGCTCCCCTATTTGGAATTTGAAAATACGAGCAATTTGTTGTTGGATGAGAAAAGGGATATTGAGGAAATAGATAAAATATTTGTCTTCATTAATCTATAGTCTTGAAGCCATAAGATAATTTTTTAGCACTTGATGAAAATTAGTTGCTTCCTTGATCTCATCCACCCCCATCAGTGCAGTATCATCAACAAACTACAAATGCAATTGAGGAGGCATGCTATTGCTCTAACTCCACCCCTGGGTAAGGCCATTAGAACATGGCTTTTAATGACACACCTCAAGCTTTTAGCCATAAGAATAAATAGGTGTGGTGACAAAGGTCTCCTTGCCTAAGGCCTCTAGAAGTTTCAAATAAAGAAGATGGTTTACCATTAACAAGAATAGAGAAGGAGGTGGAAGTAACATAGCTCATAACCCAAGAGACTCAATCCTCAGCAAAGCCAAAAGCACGCAACACCTTTTGAAGGAAAGAGCATTTGACCCTGCCATAAGCTTTAGCCATATCAAGCTTAATAAATATAGCCTTCTCCCTAGAAATAGACATGGAGTGAATGGTCTCCACAGCAATGACCATGTCATCCAAGATTTACCTATCCACCAAAAATCATCCCTGCTCCTCATAAATGAGTTCGTTAATCCATATTTTAAGCCGCTTCACAATGAGCTTAGATAAAATATTATAGACCACATTGCATAAAGCTATCGGTATGAAAATATTCATTTTGTTAGCTCCTTCACACTTAGGAATCATAGCAAGAAAAATATCATTCAAATATTTCAACATCTACTTACTTTTATGAGATTCCTAAACCACCTCAAGAAGATCTAATTTAATAATTTCCCAAAATTGCTAGAAAAAATCAATAGCAAAACCATTAGGGACTAGATCTTTTCATTTCTTCATATGAAAGACAACACCCTCCAGTTCATCAAGAAAGATGGGTTTCATATGGCTCTCATTCATTTCCAAAGACACAAGAGATGAGATACAACCAAGGATGCAGTCCTCTGTAGCAACAGTCTGAGGATAATCCTCTAAAAACAAAGCAACAAAATAGTGTTAGGCTTCCCTAGAAATCTCCCCAAAGGAATCTAGCTGAACACCCCTAGAAGACGTAAGAGAAGAAATTGAATTTTCATGCCTATGGTCCTTAACAAAATTAAAGAAGAAATCAATATTTCTATTGCCTTCCTGAAGCCACTCTACATGAGCCTTTTGCTTCCAAAAAATTTCCTCACCTAGCTCCCATTCCTCCAAATTATTTAATGCGGTAGCCTCCTCCTTAAGAAGCTCATCCGAAAGACCAAAATCTCTTATCTCATGAGTGATTGCATTCTGATGATCTTGAGCCTCTAACCTAGCTTGGAATAATTTGATGAAACTTTTCCTATTCCATCTTTTAAGTTGAATCTTAACATACTGCAACTGCTTGAAAAGAGAATGCATAGTAGTACCATAAGCCAGTTTACCTCGAGGCCACCAATCAAACATTAGATCCTGAAGCTAGGGATTGCACAACCACATAAGCTAAAACTTAAAAGAAGGATTCTTGGAGACTCTAACATGAGAAGCAGAGAGTTTTATTTTCCAATGATTTGATCCCCGCCAATCCAAAATTTCAGAATTGGTAATCCAATTACTGCCTATCCAAAAACAAGAGACCAAAAATATATCAAGTATTTAAAAAATAGATTCTTTGCCACATCTCCTATTACTCCAGGTAAATAGGCTAGTGCTAGGTTTCACATCCATGAGATTAATATTGTAAACATTATCTCTAAGGAGAAAAGACGAAGGCTCCAATCTCTATAGCCCACCCCTTTTTTCTTCCAAATTGAGGATAGCATTGAGGTCTCTTGCTAAAATCTAGGGATGAAAAGGAATAACGGAACAGATATGTTGAATATGAGACCAAAGGGACGTCTTACCAAGAATATCAATGAGGGCATAGACATTAGAGAGTAAGATGAGCTCTCCAATTTCCAAACAAGAAACAACCATAGCTATAGCAAACCTACTCAAAAACTGCCAAAGAGGAGAAAGCTTCAATGGAGAAATTGACTAACCTATATTCCACCAATGTCTCACCCATTAATTTGATTTTATCCAAATCCTTCTTCCTCCCAACCTTGAGAGATTTATCATTAACCCCCCTCTTGAGATTCTTTTGATGAATCCTAAGAGAGGAGGAGGTTTTATTCCCTTGTCCTAACTCTAGACTAGCCTTACCAATAGGAAGAGCACTTCCTTCCAAGACCTAATCCAAAGCTTTACTCGAGGCCTCTAAACCATCCAGTGCAGCAAGGGAAATCAAAGTATGATCCATAGCCATACTAGATCTTCCATACATCCCTCTTGAGCCACCTGGTCCTCCACATCACTGGCAATCTCATGGTCCCCCTCCATGGCATCAGACCCCAAATTTAACAAACTAGGATTCACTTCCTGTTGACCCAAATCATCAAGAATATCAAAATGGATGAAGAGCCCATCCTCCTATCTATCTTTAAGAGTTCTTTTTAACCCTTTCCATTGGTTGTGAGGTTTTACAGGAATAAATCCCTTCTTATCTGGAACATTACCTGAATCAGGAGCTTTCCCCTTATCAATCTTGGGGGGTTGATGAGAGGGTTGGGCCAGAGAAGGCATAGAAGGTTAGATTATGGGACACTTTTTCTACAGATAGCCATATTCGTGACAAATCTAACATTGAAAAGGAATATTCGTAGTCTAGTTGTTGGATCCAAGAAGTGGAACCAAGGTGAATCTCAAGAGAATCTAGCAAAGGTTTATTCAAATTAATCTCAATACAAATATGAGAATAAGAAATTACCTTTTTGTCCAGTGTTTGTTGGGAAGGGCCCACTGGTTTACCAAGTAGCATAGCAATGGAGTGAAAATTACCATTCCTCTAGAATTCTAATGGGAACCAAGGTAAGCAAACCCATATAGGGATACATGATAGAAGCTCCTCTGATGGGTTAAAACCAACATCCCATGGTTTTATAAACAAACTCATTGGTTGTAGAAATATGGACCACCTTCAAAGGCCTTGTTACAATCAACCATGAAATTAAAAACAACCAAGAAATAATTATTAGCTTCCAACATAATGTCCATCTCACCCTCAGGGCTCCAAGTACGTCGGGACCAGGAATCCAAAAAGGGAAGTGAAATCTAAATCCCCATAAACTTTCAAATCAAGGCATGGTTGGCTAAATAATTAATGTGTTCTTCAACAGAATCTAGTTGAATCACCAAAATTGGGCAATCATGGCTGCTTTCCAGGAAACCACTAACTTTGGAGATACACAGACCTCCACTCATTGATTGGTTTTCTCCATTTGGAGCTTTGTTCAAGAAGTCCATGGCATTCACATGGAAAGAAGATGATGAAATATTCTCACACAAGACCTCCTAGAAAGATGAAGTTTTCTTAATAGAATCCATACATGTTGAATACAAGAAAAACAACACAAAATGGGCACAAAATCCAACACCAACCATCAAAGAGTAGAGTAGCAACAAAAATAAAGAAAAAAGGAGCCCTTGTAGGCCCAATCCGTGCCCCTATGAAATTCCAAACAATGAAAACAAACCCCCAAATGACCCCCAATGATCCCAACACTGAGTTGATAAGAAAAATGGCCAAAAAATACCGTGGTATAGTGATGCAAGCCCTATCGAGGGCCATGCAAGCCACAACACTCTGCCTCAGACCTGTTCACCATCATCGCTCTTGAAAGGATTTCAAAGCCAGAATTGTTCAACAATTCAATGTAATATTTACATCAATTTTTGGTTCATATAGAAGTTATTATTAAATCATATTGAAAAACACATATTAACTAGGATAATGAGCTAGAAGTGGAAATAATAAATATTAAACTATTTGTACAATTTAAATAAATTAATATATGATACTTATTTGGATTCTCAAGATGTGAAAGTAATTGAAAGAGGCTAGGATCCAATTCACTACAATACTAAAATTTTAGGACTTGATCAAACATATATCTTAGAATCTAAAAATTGATTATGCACTTCTATAGTTGATAGTTGTACAAGTATATATTTGGCCTTTATACCTAGGGAAGTGAACTAATGTGAAAACCTAAACTCGTTCCCACCAAAATCAATTATCAAAAAAATAACTATTGATATTAGTTCACCTTGATCTTTTGATGTTTACATTTGATAAGGACCTAGAAATTTTTATAAAGACCTTTTGGAAATATGTTGAATTTCAAAGGTCATGTTCTCTCAATTAGATTCCTTGGATGGTCAATTTAATGATGGTGAATCAAAATTGAGAAAAAAAGCAATATTGATCAATTGAAACTTGTTTGGTATTTTATCATGTTCAATTATATAATTCAAATATCTCAAAGAATATATATCTATGATTCCAATTTTAGTTTATTTGTCCATTCTTATGTGTAATATTTTAAATTAGTTAAGTGTTGTTTGTTGGAGTGATTGAGTATGTTGGTGTGAATATGCTAGATTTTACCTATCTAGTCCACCAGTAGGTCCTATTCATATGTTAAGTTTACTTAGGTCCTAAGAATATTTCTAGAAGTCTTAGTTGTCTTGATGAGATAATATATTATCTTATGTCATTCACTTCTTGTGTCCTAGGTCATCTAATATTAGTTGAGTTAATTGTCTCATGTTATATGATTAAGACACATGTCATGATCTTGTCTAATCCTATCCCTCACCTTATCTATTTAAGAAAGCCTCTTTTGTATTTGTAATCATATCATATCAAGCAAGATATTATCTTTCCATACTCTCTTGTGTAATTTTATCTTTTGTTTTACAAGTGATTATGGGGTGTGAGCTAATTTTCAGCTCCTACATGGTATCAATGCTTCAGATCTATAAACTCTTTCTCAGATCTAAGGATAATTTTTTGCATGAGCTACTACTAGATTGAAAATCTTGGTGGATCTTGAAAATTTTAGTGTGCTCTTCTCTTGAATCATATGATGACCTGGAGAATCAAAAAAATTGATATAAATACTATATTTTTTGGGTTTTTTCCTTTGTAGATCTATATTGTAGGTTAAATTTAGTGCATGTTGATACAAATTTGAGCTCACCATTGAGTTTGGGGAATCCAAGAAAATTTATCCTTTTGTTTCATCTAAATCAAACATGTGAGGCTATATCTATGAGGGTTTGAAGCTAAAAAGTGGTTTCTAGATCTAGGAGGTAGCTAAAATTTTGGAGCATTTTAGGTCAAAATAGACCCTGCCATCATGTCCAAGAGGCCCAAAAACCCTAAGATCAATTGTTAATTCATCTAAAACAGAGACTTCTCTAGGCCCTTAGAGAAATTTTTAGTCCCTACCATCATTTGACCATATAAGATCTATATAGTACGGTTTGTACAATCTCGTACCACTCTACAAGTGTCATTAGTCACAATTCATAGAATTAGAAAAATTAGAATATTCCATAGAATATTTGTGGATAACATCATTCTTGCACAAGCGGTTGTACGTCTATGGAATTCGGCATTGGAGGTATGAATCAATGATTTGAATTTTAGATTTTTGAATTACAAATTCATTTTATTTTATGTGCTTGTTTAGGTTTAATCGACCCTCACCCTCGGTTCTTCCTATAGCAAGTGAGCTAAAAATCTAGTGGCTGGTATGAGAACCTACTACCAGGATAGCAACTTCACCCACTATAGAAATTCCACCCTATTGTTGCTGCCTAGAGGTATGTTTTTAAAACCTGCAATAGAATGCCAAGTCACATGGGCAACCAGTGCCTAGCCCCCAGGGGGATTATTTTTTCCCCTAATGCCCTAATAGAGATTCTTTTTCTAAGGGCAATATCTTCTTATCTAGGAGTCCCTTTCTCAAAATTGAGATATTTATTATCAATCAGATATGCACCCTATGCTAAGCTTACAAAAGACTTAGCTATATGTTGACACATGGAAACCTTCTTTAGATGTGGGTGATCTACATGAAGAAGGAATCTCCAGAGTTAGCTGGATCTCTGAATGAAATTTCCCATTCTAAAATGATTTTTTTGGGAAAGGGGATAGGAAGATAAACTGGAATAATAACTCTAATCTAAGATTATTCTCTAGAACTTATTGATGACTTTGATTTTTTGCTCACAATAGTCTTCAGAAAAATGATAATAACTTCACAATCTCTCGTGAACACCCAGCACATAATTGATTTCCATGAAGGTTAAAATTTAAACATGACATACAACCTGCACTGTATGAACTTTTGTGCTAATAACCTACAATTATAGGACATAAAAAGGAATCTGTAAATAGAAACACAATGAAAACATCATACTAAGATTGCAGAAGAGACAGAAATTGGAGATAGGAATGTTTCTTTTATTGAACTAAAGGAGTATGCCAAAGTCTGAGTACAAATATCAAGCTTACAAAAACTCTCTGCATGTACAAGAGGAAGAAGCAACGATCTAAACTACTAAGAAAAACTCAGTTTTACAATATATATATCTCAAAAACCATTCCGAGCTCAAGAGAAAACCTGGAAAAAAGACCCTAAAATTTGCATCAAATCGCATGAGAAAAGTGGAAACTTTCTCTTTCCAAGATGTCTATCCAAAAAAGCCTTGAAATCAAGCTCAATTTGCTCCAAAACTAGAAAAAAAACAACTCAGTTTATCTATCTTTTCCTAACTTCTCCCAAGAGAAAATATGCTTTCAGTGTATTGCTAAAAATAGCAAAAGACAAAAGCAATTTATAAAAACATTGCTTTATCTTTGCTTTTACAAGATTTTTAGTTTTTACAAGAATAAAGCTCAACTATTATTATCTTCAATTCGCCTCCTTTATTTATTTTTGCAACTCGAGATTTGAAGAAATCTTTGCAAAAATATCAACTCTAATACCCCAATTACAATTGATTTTTCCCTAAAAAATCATAAAAATACAAGGAATGGATATCTATTATTGAGTTTCTCAATTGATTTCTATAAAATCAATAAAAATAAACCCTAAGCATATGCCTGTATGATTTCTTTAAAATCATAATAAAAAATCACAACCTATAGTCATATATTTTATCTCAAAATATAAGGCATAGCTCAGCCTAGGGAAGAAAAAGGCTAAGGCATTTAATTGGTCTTATTTCAAATCAAAGTATGAAATATTTGCATAAGGCACAAAGCTAAGCCATAAATCATACTCTAAGGCAATCGATGGAAATACCAAAAGGTATTAAGGGTCATTTCGACCTAGGTATATGTTATGAGGAAACACCAAGGAATTGCATATGTCAAAATATTAAAAACTGACTTAGGGAAAAATGAAACCCTAATGACAAAACAAGCCAACCCTAAGCTATCGGCCTCATTTTACACTTGGTTTTTTTGGAGAAAATATTCTCTAGTGGAAAAAGGAGCGTCACCACCATGAAGCTAGGGTTTTGAGCAGAGAGATGTGAGATCTATGGCCATCAATCCCTTTATTAGTCAAATCTCCATTAGAATGTACTGGTAAATTGTTTTTAAGCCATTTTGTGGCTTCTTTGCACCATTTTTGAAATAATTTTGGCCTCAAGGCTGCAGGCTTTGGACTGTAATGTGATGGCTTTTGATGTATTTTGTCTCTTCTGTGTTTTTCTCCTCTCGGCTGCCATGAGAGCACCAAGGTTCTACATTTTGAAGCTTCTGTCGTAGCTTTAAAGTGAACTCCTTCATAGAAGCCTGAAGGTGAGCTCTACTTCTTAGCTATTAAGATGCATTTCCCTCTTAAATAGCTCAATTAGAGATTTATTTTGAAAAAGAGAATGTGTTTTTTAATACTCAGGCCGCAACCTTCTGTATGTAATTTGATGAATTTCATAAGGAAGACCCGTGTTCTACATGTTTCTACTTTGTCCTTGGTATTTCAGTAACGAAATCAAGTGGGTTCTCCTATATTGTGATCATTTGTGAGCCAAAACTCTCCTCCAATCCACGGCTATCCTTGCACTGATCTAGGTAGCTTACAAGCCCATTGTATTTCCATTCTTTGTATGAACTCAAAAAATATGTTCTACTTCTCATTAAGAAAACCCATATGGGTTTCGAGCTTCTACGAAACTCTTATCACATTTTCCTGAAGGTCTTTTGCATTTCTCCAATTTTTGGGCTCAACCCATGATGTAAAATGATACTCATTTTCTTCCTAAATAAAAGCATTTAGATTCAAGAATAATTTACTTTATGAGTTTGCAGAACTTCATGGTTGCGGCCAATACTTAATATTTTTTCCATTTGAAAGAGCTTTAAAAGCTCGAAACTATGTATTTTGATGTATTTTACATCTTGACTGTGAAACCCCAAAATGGGTATGTTCGAAACAGAAGGAAAAACTCCTCCATAGGCTATGGCCTTAACTGTAAACTCTTTATTCTTTCATATTCTGGGTCTTATGTATTTGTATGCATTTGTCATCTTGAGGTGAAAACCCCAAGTGGGTGTTGCTAATTGAAAAGAACAAGGCCTCTTCTAGTCGCGACCACTAAAGATCAAAAATGGGTATCTGACAATTTCTTCATTTGTTATTATGAGAAACTTCCTGTTGTTGAGCTTCATTTATGTGATAGTGTATCTCTTGTAGCAACAAATCTAGTGACTCATGTCGCTCTATCATCCTTCCCGCATCAATATGTTGTTTTCCCATTTTATCTTCATCCAATGTTTGATAAAACCACAGTTAAATGTACTTCACAAGCATTTTATATGTTGTCGAAGTAGCTCTAAAATGATATGATTCTCCCTCCATCATACACAAAAAACTTTTGAAGCATGTAAAGACATTGTAAAAACATCTTGGGTTAAAATTGCAGCATAAATTGATTCTGCATCTCCTTCATGGGCACTACTAAATAATCATAATGAAGCCATTTACTTGTTGCACATGATCTCAGAAAGTTGCACATTCCTTTATATGCAAATTTACATTTCTAAAACCAACTACATGGAAAAACATTCACTTCTACTGCAGGCCATCATCTTACCATCATACAGGAACACTGGAAATGCTTAAACTTTGAATGTTTTTGTTCCATGCAAGTTTTAACTCACTGTTGAACATGAATTGTAGCAAACATTGTAAACCTTCTTACTTAGTAAATGCATATAGTAGCTTCTTTTGTTCTCCAAATGAATGATTCAATTTTTCCTACTTGTCTTATGCACTTCAACACCTTACAAATGCAACTCAAACTTTCACTTTACCACTGTCTCATGTAACAATGCAATGAACATACCCAGAATTGGTTTTTCCTGGTATTTTGCATTCAATGGCTTGACAATGCCAATGTTCTTATTCTTTGGCACTCTTCATGCATTTTTATGTCCCCTTAAAGATAAAAATAATGAATCATGAATGCTGATCTGAAAAGCATAGAAAACTATGAGAAGATGTGAACTTTTTCCTTGATGTTTTAGGTACTCAGAGCTTTTGATAGTGAAACATGTATGCATGTTAACTATCACTCATTTATAAACATGAAACACTTGCTGCACCAAAAAAGAACATCTTGGAATAGCATGAATATCATTTGCAAAGCATTATATGGCAGCAAAAATTCACTCAATCTGACAGTATTAGAAGCTCTTTTTTAAAAAAAGAAATTGATGCATTTACTTGATCCTACATTCCAATTGAACTCCTTGCTCACTCATAATCTTTACTTCATTGCTCTCAAATTTGACTATTATGAGTGAACAATGGTCTTGATTGTTTAGACAGTTGAAATGTATTCACTCCTTCTTGATTGGCTCAATTGAGCATGATAATTATATGTCTTTACTTAACACTCATTTGTATGTTGAGGGGCAGCATGTCAAGCTCTACCCTTATGGGGGCCCGTTTTACTCCACATGTTGTTATGTCTTCATGAAACGATCAACTAAATGAATTTTCCTATACTTGCACGGGAAACAAACAATGTTAGCATAAAACAAATAAGTTTAAAAGATTCATGATGTGACATTTCATTTTCAGGCTCTCGTTATTGTACTCTTCATTTTAGCTAATTCCATGCATTGCAAGAAATGAATTATATCTCTGTTGGTAGAGCACATAGTGTAGTTCATTTGGATATCTAACAGTCCCTTTTACATGATGCAGGTTTACTCAAAAGTGGAAGCAAGGACGGGACAACATCGAGGACATCAACTGAAGACCAACAAACATGCAATGATGGATATGTTTTACGTTATTTGATTCTTTCCTTATCTTCAGTTGTAAAATTTATTCCTTGTAATGAATTGTTTTGGCTATCTCCATGGCTTGTGTGAGCTTTAAAATTCTCTTTTCATTTCCATTCATGAAAAGAAATGTAATTTATGGCAATCTTGTACAATCGTTTGTGTTTGCAAAACAAATGAAATACTGTAATGTGAATAAACATTGTGAAATAAATGAAAGCAATGATTATGCTTAATCATTTATTTATTCTATTTTGTACTTCATTTGTGCTACAAAGCACTGAGCAAACTTTTGAAATTATGTTCATTGAAAACATTTGCATAATTGAAACTTCATAAATCTAATGCAAAAAGCAATTTAAGCAATGCAAAAATTAACTAAACTTTCACTTTAAAATAAATCCAAACTAATCAGCTCTGCCATTTGAGTTGTAGTGAAAATTGGTAACAATATCATTGGAAAGTCGGTTTCAAAAACTCACAATGGTGCAATTCATTTTTCCAGATTTTTTTGTGTGTGCATTTTATTGTTGTTTGATGTTGGATCTCCCATTTGGATCTTCGAGCTCATAATTTTTTATTGGATCTTTGTTTTTTGTGATTCTTGCAACATCAAAAAGGTATTGAGGAGCTCTATTATTAGGTCCATGCATTTTTCTCGATTCAACACCAAGTATATTTATTCAATATTGTAAATTTCCCTTTGTGATTGATTACTTGGACATCCTATCATCTGGAGAATTTTTTATTTTTTTGGAAGGCTTCATTTGTAGTATTTATCATGTTTGGGGTTTCTAATTGTTGTTGAAGGTTTTAGTCTTTGTAATTTTGGAGATCTCTCATAGTTCATTATGGTTTTTTCATTCCATCCTTCTTTGATCATCTTGAAACAGGGGACATTATAAAAAAAGGGGAGAGACGACATCATAAAACATTTATATTGGATTCATTTTTTGTCACATTTGTATGGTCTTGTTCCCCCTCTAGGTATTGATAGTAATTTTTTTTTTTGAATTTAAAAAGGGATCATGTATTAGGAATTATTGATATGCAAGTTGATGATGAAATTTAGAATGCTCTTGTTCATTTTGAGTTTCGTCATGCTCTTTGGACTAAAATTTGGGAGATATATAGAGATGTTGATACTCAACCATTCCAAATGATCATGTTTTAGAATTTCTTGTGCCTCTTCATATTTTAAACAAGATACCCTATATTTAGTAGTTTGATTCTTTAGAGTACTTTAAATATTTAAAAGATGAGGATGAGGTTTCTTCGGATCCTCCTTCTCCATTAGAGAAAGTTGGTGTACATTCACCTTCATCCATTCCTCATGTAGAGTCATTGATTAAGGATCCCATCATTCTTGTTCAACAAGACCATCCATCTTCAATTGCTTCTTTAGATTTTAGAGTTTCTTCCTTAAAAGCTTTTAATGATTCTTTGCAATAGGTTAATAAATGTCTTTTAAATATATCTTTATGGGATGATTTCTTGATAGGTATTTCAGACTTGTTTGTTGAGTATCACATTTCAGATTTGAAGGACACATTTGAGGGCTTATCCGTCCTCTTTGATGACAAAAATACACTAATGTTGTCAAACCATCTTTATCTTTGGAGATTTTTCAACATCAATTACCACATAGTCCTAGTTTGTCACCTTCTTCATTGATTGGTTATGTTCCTAATTTGATTGTGGCATCATCATCTATCATGGATATGGAGACACATGAGAAGACTTTAAATACATCATTGTACATCTTCATGCTTCTTCCTATCAATTCCTATCTATAATGGGAAGCATTCCTACATATATATTTGGTTTTGTTTCTTCTAAAAGGGATACAAGTTGTTTGTCAATATTGGATCATTTTTATCTTCAAGGACTTACCATTTTTTGGAGGAGACTATACATTGTGGGGGAACTACACAATCTATATCTTTCCCTCTTATGGGGGGATATTGGTTGTATACTTGTGATGGATCTCATCCTTGGGGGGTCTTGAGTTATACGTCTATCACATATTTATGTTTATTTATTTTCTCTCTTTTGGAGAGGATTTTTGTCCCATTAGGTTTTCTCCTATTCTTTTATTGTGAGAGATTGCATTGTATATGGGTACCTAACATAGCCTAGTAGCTGATACCCATCATCATCATATTTTCAGTATTTGCATTGGTTTGTTCCTCCCCAAGTTGGACTTAAGGGGGGTGTTGGTGTGAATATGGTATTTTACCTATCTATTCCACTGGTGGGTCCTACTCACATGTTAGTGGGTCCTATTCACATGTTAGGTTTACTTAGGTCCTAGGAAATTTTTGGAAGTCTTAGTTTTCTTGACGAAATCTTATATTATCTTATGGCATTTAATTCTTATGTTCTAGGTCAATATTAGTTGTCTCATATCATAGGATTAAGACACTTGTCATGATCTTGTCTAATTCTATGTCTCACCTTAGCTATATAGCCAAGGGTCTCTCACACATTGTACATTCATTCTATTTGTATTGTTTGATATAAATACCCTGTATTATTGCCATATTGATCTTATCTTTTCACTCTACTTTCCATTTGGCCTCTAGGTATCGAGTGGTTATTTCCATAGCCAACTCTTACAATTTTATCGTGCTTAGTCATATGGTTCAAATAATTTAAAAAATCTATGTCTATGAGTCTAATTTTAGTTTAGTTTTTTGTTCTTATGTGTAATGTTTAAAATTAGTAAGTGTTGGTTGTTGGAGTGTTTGAGTATAGGATAACAAGGTCCATTGAATTAATTATTCATGTTTTTGTAATGTATAACAATAAATATTGATCAATTGAAGCATGTTTGGTATTTTATCATGTTCAATCATATAGTTCAAATAGTTCAAGTAGTTCAAGTAATCTATGTTTATGAGTCTACTATTAGTTTAATTGTTCATTCTTATGTGTAATGTTTGAAATTATTAAGTGTTGGTTATTGGAGTGGTTGAGGAGAGAATAACAAGGTTCATTGAGTTGGTTATATATATGTATGTATGTATGTATGTATGTATGTATGAATGCATGCATGTATGTATGCATGCATGCATGTATGTATGCATGCATGTATATGAATACATGTATGTATGTATGTATATGATAGATTTTGTTAAGTTTGAGTTAAATTCTTAAATTATTCACTATTAGATTTGTAGGGTAGATTATAACCATTAATCTATGACATTAATTTCTAGTTGTTGATTCACTTGATTCTTTCTCCAATGAAAATTGTGTCCCCATAAAAAAGAGCCATAGTTATTTGAAGATATATTTTTTTCAAAATCATTGTATCAACTAAACCATAGTTTCTAGTGGATGAAAAATAGTTAAAAATGAATAAGGTCCTATATTAGTCATGGTAGGTACCCACAAAACCACACAATGTCAAAGAAAATAAAAAACTACAAAACCATTATTGAGAGTGTTGATGATGAGTTCACTCACAGCAAGCAGGGCGAATAAATTTTTCACAGACAAGACCGCAAAGAGCCTATCCTTCTTGAAAGATATGGAACAAATACAACCTAAGGGGAAATTCTACATTATAGGGAAAAGATTGGCTTTCATTCAATCCCAAGTCTTTGATAACCAATTCATGGTTGCACTAGGGTCGCTCGGGTATGAATGTGATATTGTTGTTAATCTCAAAGGGACTATGGTTGTTCTTTGAATATTTTAGGCGTAAATTCCAAATTGAAATAACAAGTTCAACTATCATGAAACCAAAAGATTTTCCATAATATTTCATGAGCATAACTGATTCTTTTCTATCACTTAAGTAGATTTAACATTAAGCATTTAGCAACTTTATGGAAAACAAAAGATCTTCAATGAAATTTCCTCCATTCATTTAAATTTTGGAACATTTTCAAATATTTAAGCGTCTATTCTAAAATAAAGCATAAAAAATACTGGAAACTAAAATTTTATCCCAGTTATTCTCCATGGATGCCCCAAAGAATTAATCAAAATACAGCAAACTACTTTATACTTCACCAAATTGCTTCACAACTACATATAAAATGGTGCAATATTTTAAAGAGAGGGTTTTGTATGCACCCTTAAACGGTGCAACATACAGTCGTGTATGGACAAACTAACAAAACTAGCTACAAAAGATATTGAGATAGGTAGCTATCTAACAATCTCTTATATTAATTAATGTCTACGTGCATACAAATTTTTACGCCGGAATGGTTCAGAAAATAGGAAAAAAAGAAAAAAAACTTAAAAGTTTATGCTTCTCCAACATCCACAAATTTTGAACTTAAAACAAAAATGAGGATCCTCTGGCCTTTTATAGAACACAAGGCTCAGACATGATAAGACAAATACATGAGAGGAAATCCAAGGGACCAATCTCATCAAGGCACGTGGAATGTTATTACCAATAGGAGAATTGTAATTGAAGTCAATGGAAGTCAACTCCAATCACTCATTAAAGCTCTTCGGGTGTTGATCCTGAATCTTCACCAGGATGATACTTCGAATCATGATAATGTGTAGGGCCTTTCCATATATTCAAAATGAAAAGGTGGAATTTTTTCCCCCACACATCGCTTGGCTTTGGTTCTATCACTCTCGGGAATGGGCTCTCCCAATAATAGACATTTGCTTCCACCGGATGTGAAATACCGAGATCTCCAACATTCTGGTGGACTTAAAGCCCTCAACATTATAATCTCCCAGAGTAATTGAACCGGACTGAAAATTATTCCATCCATGATTCAAATTTTCCTAACCATCCATACCCGAACTTTGCATCACAATCTGCATCTCCTGCAATCACAAATTCCATACATTAAATCCCCTTTAAATAAAAATATTTATTTATAGCATCTCATGTAAATAAAACCATTATTCAAATGTTAGTACAAAAATCCATAATCAACACACCTTTCAAAAGCATATCATGAATCCTCATACATTTATACATATACCGGATCACTGGGATCATTAGATAAATTTAAAATTTTACATTTTTCTCACATTGCAACCTGCTACCCAGTACTCGGTATTCAGTTTTACCCACTTACTTTCCTAGACCTCAGTTATAACGGAACTCCATTATACTAGAACGCTTCATACCGGACCGCTTCATACCAGACCGGAGCCTTCTGCTTGGACTTATATTACCTTTTTCCTTTCGCATGTTTCTATTACCCAGTACTCGGTGCCCCAAACACTTTCCTTACGAAGTACTTTGTTATCAAAGATTTCTCTTTTCACTTCCGATGATCTTCCAATTTGCTAGCTCCTGCCATAAGATTTATATTTTTCACTTGGGTCCCCAAATCTTTTCAGTCTTGGAGAGTGTTGTGAGACCACACAACAGAGAGAAACACCCATAAAATAATAGAATGTTAAATTTAGGGAATATAGAGCAAAGACTAACACTTGAGAGAGAAACAACAAACATTATAAAATAGGCCATCAAAGCTTCACATTCAATACATGATTATAGATATTATATCTTGTTGATATTTACATCTTTTTTCTCTTCACCTAACAACTATATACACCCATGCAAGATATTACATGCATGAAAAAAAAATCATTTTTCTTTAATATTAGGGGAGAGGGGCCCCATAGTGGACCAAGATAACTTCAAGGGTCCACGTGGACCAAAAAAATAGAGGTCACCTTAGCAATTCCATAGTGGACCTAAAAAAATCATTTCGCTTATGTGGTTGTAATATGTTGCTTGTACACCAATGACAAGCTATTATCTAGAATAGTTATTAGGGAGCATCTTGTATTGCTTTATTAGTCATCTTTTCTATATCCCTCATTTTTATTGTTGGAACATTAGTTCTTTCTTATGCATAGATAATATATCCCTTTGCAAATGCATCTCTTCAACACAATCATATAACCCACTGATCTATATAAATTAAAGTTCTTAGGCTCAAATTTATGGCTTGTTGAATACACATGCATTGTCAGAGTTGAAACTATCATGATCTAGCATATCAATTGTGGTAAATGGATAATCTAGATCAAATTATTTCCCAAGATGAATTTATTGTCTAATCTCTTAAGTTTATCATGGCTCATTTGCTTCTTAAGTTTATCAACCACTTTATAAACCAAATCCATTGTATATCCTTGTAAATATCTTGCACTCTACTACTACTAGCATTTATATTTTCTCTACCATAAGGTTATCTCTTTCACTCTAGTATTAATAGCCTAAGTAACAAGGTCTTCAACTAAGTGTGTATATGCAGTTTTTAGTTGCACTTAAAATTCCTATCTATTTTATATGATGTAAATAGCGTAGCTACTATTCTATAAAATCCTATGTCTTCTACATGATGTAAACGTTGTTTCCAATGTTGTGTAAATGTATATCTATTCTTATATGTTTCAAATGTTGTACACAATACATGTTGTAAATGCATATCTATTATATATCATGCAAATGTTTTCAATTGTCTATATCTTCTATTATGGTGTAAATATTATTTTATAAGTGTCTATCTATTTTATAGAATGTAAATTTTGTAGCCATTATATTGTAAGTGCATATAAGGTGTTTTTAGTTGTACTATTAATGTCTTTGTTTTATATTATTAATGAAAATATGAGTTTCTTCTCTCCTAGTCACCTACATTAACTCTACATCACTTCCCATTTAATATTAATGCATAGTTGCTAGCAACACACTCAAAGGTGTGTGGCTCACCAATCATGCAATCAAAACATATTATCAAATTTAATTGTTCCTACATCCATCAAATTCATTCATTCATATCACACAACCCAAAAAAGAGAACAAATATTTAAGAATTTAGCCCAAACAAGCATTCAACCAAATTAATCAACCTCTCAAATCAACAAAATTTATATTGTATAGGGATTTACATAATTGTGTAAATAACATTTACATCATATAGGAAATAAACCTAATCTAGTATGATGTGATAATGTTTGGGAGATTTGGTTTCCTAAAGGAATTTGGTGTTGAGTATGTTACAATCTATCTTTCAAACTAAAATTTTGATATGTGCAACATGGTTTAACACTAAAAATGCATTTACAAAATCAAGTCTCCCCAATGCAAACACATCATACTAGTGAATATAGAGAAAAAATCAAGGACCCGACATTGGTGACCATTCCTTTCCTGGAAGCCTTAGTAAGTATAGAGAAAATTCGAACATGTTTTGGTGCCTATTGAAATGAACACTCAAGAAGAAATGTATCAATAGGGGGTTTTGGTGAGCAAGATAAGTGAGGTTTTGAAGAATTTAATGTTTAAATGCTTTAAAAGTTGGCCCCATCTTAAACAAGTAAATGGGAAGGGATGCAAAGTTAATGTGGTTTTCCAAGAGGGAAAGAAGACATGGGGCACTTTAATGCAAGGAAGTGGATAGAGCTATGACTCTTGTTTTCATTGCATATTCAAATTTTGAGTGTAACTATCTTCAATTTCTCATCCAAGGTTAGTCTTTCCTGGTTTCAAAATAAATTTTCCACTTAAGACCCCTTTTTGGTCCCCCATCTTTGTGAACTTACCCAATTATTAATTAAGTGATAATTAATCATCATTACGTAATTAAAACAAACCATGATGTTAAGTTGGTGACATACTTGGAGAAATTGTTTAAAGGCTCAATATGAGCATCAAGGTATGTCACACTCTAAGAGTGTTGAAACATGTCAATTGGATACCCTCACAGGTTGAAAAGGATGCATTCTCGGTATTGATAACAATGCCTTTGAGCTATTGTGATGTCAATCTTTATCTTGCCTCTAGGATTCTTGTCATTCTTGTCATTATATTTTTTATTTTATTTGAAACCTAACTCTCACCATGTGTTTGTGTTGTTGGGTGAGATCTTGGTTGTAGTTTCTCATACTTATGTGCTTATTTATTGGCATGTCTACACTATGTGATGTGGTTTATATCTTATGCCTATTTGTTGGTAATGTTCCCCATTTCAACATATTTATGTTATGATGGTTTATCATACCTATTTGGAATGTTATGCTATGATAGTTTATCATACTTATTTTCATGTGTATTCTATGTTGATTAACCATACTTATTGGTATATGTATGCTATGATGGTTATTCATAATGTTTGGCACATGTATGAGCCATATTCCCTTGTCTTGCATGAGTGTGTGTGTTTGTGCATAAATCACTATCTCCTAGCATGGTGGGGTAGACCTACATGTACTGCATGGTTGGTTGGTCTGGGATAATCATATGGATTGATGAACTCGAAGGATTATTCTTGGAGAGTGTGATGGACTCTCACAATATCTTGCAATTGTATATCTCTTGCTACTAAAAAATGGGTCCTTATGACTATTACAATAATTATTATAATAATGCTTCTTATAATTAATGATGTTGGTTATGATCCATCCATATTTAGGATGAGACCCTTTAAATTTGTAATAATTTATTGATATCATCTTATATTTTTTCACAAATCATTTTGTGAGGGTGTTGGTATGTTTAGAATACTAAAATCATTATAATTGGTTAAGTTAGCTTCAAGTTATTTAATGATTTAAATTATTCTTATGGATATTTTAGAATTGGATTACATTTTTCTCATACAGGTGGTGAGGATCTTATTATTGATTTTAGCACATGTTAACATTGGAGTCAAATGGGCATAACATATAGTAAAAATTCACCATATTTGACTATATGGTTGTTGGTAAAACATAATTAAGAGTATCTTTAATTTGGGCATAAAATAAACTTAATGTGTTAGCAAATGTTCAATTGTGGTTTTTGGGGGATGTTAGTTAGATCTATTCCCCCTATCCTTGAGTTTGTGTATGTGAACCTATCATAGGGTGGTATATTTTTTATCATTTGGTTTCTCCTTGGGAAAGGAGAGTGGTTAGGGTGTGTCGTGTGCATTTCCATTCCTCTCTCATGTACTTGAATTTATTTTGGAATCCCTTGTTGGTTTCCTTATAATTTGGGAAGTGTCTCTTCCATGTGTTTCAAAAGACAGTGAAATCAGGTGTGATCTCAAAATCATCCACCTTAGCTTTCCACTTATTTATAGGTGTTTTTTTAGGTGTTTCTCATCTTAGAGAAACCTACTTGAGTGTTTGAGATGAGGTCCTAAAGAAACCTTCCATTCAACCTTTGCCTCTAGATAGTCACATTTTTCCTAGATGACAACACTAGGTCAAGGCTCTAGTACAACTAATAAATACAAAATATAAAATATTATCCTACTAATCCTAGAATTATGTATATGTTATATATATATACATAACTTACGATGAAATATATTATATACAACATAGAAACATCTCAATTATTATAAAATTTTAACATTTAAACATATAATATTTTCACCACATCAAAAAAAACATTTACATTATTATATTCCTAAAAACAAGCGTATACTCTATAAATAATCTATTTTAATCATCTCTAAATATTTGCATTATTTAATATATGTCCTTAATCATTTAGTTGCTATACATATAAATTAGTGGGTTTATAAGAATCTATGTGATACACTATGAGGGGAAATTACTTAATATATAAATGAAAATATATATTATTAGAAGGCCTAAATTATTTCTCATAAAACAAATATCATAAAAATTGTGAGAGGGAAGCCTAACATTCACTCTTTTTCTTTCTCTTATTGTTCTTTCTCTTCTTGTTTTTTTGTTTTGAACTTGAAGCAGAAGAGGCGAAGGCTGTGTAATTTATTGCAATAAGGATAAAATGAAAATTGGAGAGGAGTCGTGTTGACATAATGAAATGACTCTGGGAAGAGGGGGCATGGCTACATCTTGAGGGTGTTGTGCCCTAGCAAGGGCTTGGACACTATAGGCTCTATCCTGATTCTCCCAGTGTTGGCTTACTTGTAAGGGATGTGCCTACACAGAGGGGGATGCGAGTTGGTATTATCTAGGTTTTTTTAACATTTTCATTCAATAGGTGTAACCCTCTCATACCCATGTGAAATGGGAGCTTTGATGCAAGGTATGTATGTCCACTATAGCATAGGGGACGACATCTTTTTTGTGGAGTTGTATCAGAAATATATGCAAATAAAGTAGAAGCATAGGCAAAGAACATAAATTGTTCAACAAGAAATCTTAAGAAAATTATAGGAACATGAAAAGTGTTTAGCAAAAAGCTTCAAGGAATTGTGGTCTCATGGAAAGTGATCTAATGAAAGGCCATTCATTAAGAGTTTCTTAATGAAGTATTTTAGAAAGAAGTATTTTCAAAGCTTTTTATAAAAGTTTTCTTTGATGTCATCTTTCTTTATCATCAAATAAAATAATTATAACATTAGACATCTTAAATTAATCTATTTGATCAATTTATCTTTAATTTACCAATTTTTTATCTTTTATATCAATTAAATAAAATTTTATTATTTAATTAATATTTAATTATCTCAACCTTCATCTTAATTTATTTTTTCTATTATCCCTAAATCGTAGCCTAAACTAAATAATTACCTTTGATTATTTACTTCCATCCCTTAGCCGTTTCGTCAAAAAAAAAAAAAAATCTATTTATTTAATTTTCCTTTACATGTCCTATATTCCAATCTCTTTTTATTAAATCCTAATATAATCCTAATCTCCCCCTAAGTGGTTGCACACACTTAATCCATGATTAAATGGGTCAACCCTCACCATAACATCATGCACATGGACCTTCATACATGTGACATGGCCTTGGTGACCATGTCACATGGGCCTTGTACCCTCTCCTTCACAACACACCTCATGGTGCCACTTGGCACCATTCCATGAGGTGAGATGTCTCAACCATCCTCCACTTTTGATCCCATGATCTAATTCTACCCCTTCATCCATTTTGCTCAAAACTTATATATCTTACATTTAGCTATTTTATAAAACATCTCACTCATTTTTCATTGGAGTGTCATCATGCCATCAAAATTATATGAGCACACATCCAATCAACATTCTTGGGTAAGTCTACTCGACGAGAGCCTTGACATAGTTCATTTTCATTCAATTCTATTATGGTTTGAGCTTTTCACACCTAATCTAAGTATTTTTTGATAGTTTTGTTTGATTTTATTGAAATATAATTCACATTTGAAAACATTTTCATGCACCCATTTCTATAATGTCTTGTGGGACCCACGTCACAAGTCGACTAATTGAAATTTGGCTATTTTGGAGTTTTTCTCATTCCTTGATTTTGGACAGGAGAATCCACCTCTACTTGGGCAAATGCAATCTACAAATGGGTGAACATGCTCACAGTTGGGAAATTTTATAGCTTTTTAAGTGGTTTTGTAATTAATTCCTCCACACTCACACATAGGAGAATGTGCTACCTTTTTGGTTAGTTCTATGAACATTCAGGTGGCTTTGTAAAATGTTCCCCAAACTCACATAGAGGAAAATATGCATTATTTTGGGTGAACCTATAATATTTTGGGTGGTTTTGTAGATGAGTTTACACATTGGTGATTTTTTCTCTTTTTGGAAAAATACATTAATTATTTGGTGATTCTAAAATCTTTTGGTTCATTGTGTGAATTGTTCTCCCACACTTTCATAGAGGCGAATTCACAAATTCCTAGGTGATTCCATAATCTTTTGGGTGGCTTTGTAGATAAGCTCACATAGAGGTGAATCTGAGTCTTGTTCAGAAAACCCGCTTTGTTCTTGGGTGATTCCACTCTTGGCTATTTTCATGTCTAGTTGGGTGAATCTACTTTATTGTTGGGTGATTCCACTCTTGGGAGACTTTGATTCTTGTTGAGAAAATATATGACTATTTGGGAGAATCCACTCTAGACATGCAAAAATCTACTTTGTGCATCAATTCAACTATGTAAGGTATAAGTAGTTCATTTTAGGTGATTTTTTTGCATTTATCTTCATCTGCTAGCTTACCAAAAAATCTCCAGGGTGTTTTACCTCAAACCCCTTTAAGTGGGGGGCATATCTATCCCCTTACACCCCCTATCGTTGGAGTGGGTGTCCCAAACCCCTATGTTCGAACAATAATTTTATTTTGATCACTTGAGCATCTAATAATTTTTTGTGTAGCTTGATATCATTTTTCAAAGACCAAGATCATAAACTACTAGCATATATTCTATAGGTTTGTGGTCAAAGACTATTTTTATCACTAATCTAAGAACACTTCAATTTTTCTAAATGGTCAATTAACCTTGTCAGTTGTGTTTGAGATACTTCATTAGTAAAAACTCTCCCCTTGCAACATTCTATGAGCTTTGGAATTAGAAAATGTGAAGTAATCTAATTCTTGATGTGTTAGCCCAGGAGTGCTAGCTTCCGCATATGCTCTCTCTGTAAGGAAGCTAAGGTATTAGAACAACTTCCTACACTAATCTTGAGAGGAGAATAATGCAAAACTTTTACAGATCTTTAACAATTATAGAAACTTACACAGAAATATCATGCATACCACAACACAGTGATTTACGTGGGGAAAACCCTTTCAGGAGAAAAACCCCACACTCCAAAATTTGTCCACTATATTATTCATAAATCACAAAGATTACAATATACTTGCAGAGCAAGCTTCTCACAGGAGTATCACTAACCAGAGATCTAGAGGCAACATGACCGCTATTAGACTCTCAAAGTACATCACAATACAAATCCATAATACAATGTTCTCATAAAATAATGTTTCCTTCTAGGGAAATTCAAGCCAACAAAATATCAACCATTAGATCTGAGACCTAATGATGAATGATCCATATTTACAATAGTAAAATATACATAAAATGTGGCTTTTAGGGGTGTTTCCCCTGAACCCTCGTCAGGACATGCAGCCCTGGACCCCCCGCTGAGGGGGTGGTCCCCCGAGACCCCCACAGGGGGGAACAGTACCTTATGCATTTTCAAGGTTGAGACACATTTTCCCAACACTCTCCTTGCGCTTCATGCGATCTTGGAGATTAGAAATTCCTAGCATATCCTTCACTTTAGAAGGTCTACTTTGGGACTTCACCCCCCAAGGGATGACCTCAACCATGTGAATCGACAGGGTATATAAAGGGGGAGAACAAAAAATGTACCCTAATCTAGTCATGTTGTGTTTAGTGAAGCTTTGTTACTTGAGTGATACTAAGCTAAGATTGTAGGGTTGGTTCAAACAACTTAGTTGGAATTCTCAACCTATGCATGTGATGGAATAGTATTGATAGATGTTCCTCATATACCCACCTGGTATTTAGAGAACACATTAGATCACCTATTTTAGCCTAGTTTAAAACCATCTAGTCATCAGTCAATGTGGTGTAGGGGATTCATCAGTCAGTGTGGTGTAGGGGATGCACATTGTACCCTAAATTTACTTACGATGTACCTCTATGTACTAAGATAAATGTTACTAAGACATTGTCATTTGATCACCATTTGTAAGAGGTCCTTCACCCTTGTGGGTTGTGATCTCTAGCTATCCAACCATGAATAGATGGTATTAGCTCTTGCACTATGAACCTACACTGATTGTCACACATATTTGTTTAATCTAGGCTTTTTCTTTCTAATGGTTCTTCTTGTTCCTACCCATTCATTTATTTCATCCATCTAGTCATCCTTTGCCTCATATCTTGTGAATGTGGTATTTGGTCCTTTTTCCATCTCTATCCAATCACCCTTGGGCTAATCTACTCTACATCTGGATAAATTTTCCTTCACTTGGGTGAATCCACCTAGGTAGTCACATCCTTAGTCTGGTCATACTCATCCTTGGGAAAATATTCCCTATACTTGGGTGAATCTTCCTTTTGTTGGGTAAATCCACCTATGTGCTAAATCCCTTATCTAGTCTTGGCCCTTGTTGGGTGAATTTGAGTCTTGTTGGGTGAACCCACTTTGTTCTTGGGTGATTTCATTCTTGGGAAAATTTGTGTCTAGTTGGGCGATTCCACTCTTGGGTGACTTCGAGTCTTGTTGGATGAATCCAGTCTATTCTTGGGTGAATTCATTCCCCATAGAAAATTCAGAGAGAAAATCCTTCCTACCATGAATATCCAACATTCTCTTTAGTCTAAAACTACAATCAAATAATTTTTTTCTACATATCTAGCTCAAAATGATCACTTCCATCTCATTGACCACCATCAACTTATCCCAAAAAATTTCCCATTTGAACAAGGAGTCAGTTAAACCTACCTAATCAACATGCAAAAAACCTAGCATCATATATCCAACATCTAAAACTCATTTGAAATCCTAAATTCTAAATCAATCATCCATCATATAATTTTCTTAGGAATTTAGCCTATCCCAAGTTAGTAATCTCTTGTTCAAATTATTTTACCTTGAGCCAGAGGTATAGTTTGCATCGATATCTTCTCTTTCTTGAGAACTTATCCTATCTCAAGTAGGAAATCCATCCAATCAAACTTTGACATTAGAACTCAACCATAGTTGAGAGGATACTATCAACCATCCATCCAACAACTACCTCATCAATTGAATTACATCCTTAAACACTAGGAGACACTCTCACCATATCATCAAATTTATCCTCACGAGAGCTTACTCCAAGTCCCAATCTAAGCTTTAGTAAATCCACATCCAAGATCTTCTCATATCAAAATAAATCTTAAGGTCTCTCCTTTGATGTTCTTCTAATCCATTCCATTTACCTTCTAATCATTTATTCCCATCTCTTACATCCATGCCCATCCAATCCAACATCATTGATCCTTACTCTCGCTCAACACGACGAAAAATTATACTCAAGGCCAATCCAAATTACATTGAAGAATATGATTAAAGTCTTGTTGATCAAGATGAGTACAATATAGACCCCTTTGATGCTATCATTGCTAGCAAGCTTTCCCTAAGCATCTTTCAAAATCCAATCACTCATCCAAGCTATCCCATCATGCATCAATACACACCCATTAGCAATCCTTATGCTACCTTTGACAAGGGAAATCCATTAGCTCCACCATCCACATCTCCATATTGTAGGGTCAAAAATTGTCACCCTTGACAATTTCACACTAGGTTTTGCTCCACATTATGTGCTTGGACCTAGTTATGCATTAATTACCCATTTTATAAGCATCTTCGAAAAATAAAACATGGGGAATGAAATTATGCATTTAATATTTCCCTTGACACTTTTTTACCTCAAAAATGTTGGATATAGTCTAGGACACACCACGCCCTAGACAACCTATTTTGCCTCCAAATTTGAATATGTCAGTGTTAGTAATATATTATTTTAATTTCTAATTTTAATTGTCAGCTATTAGTATTTAATTTTCAAGAAATTAGAAGAATTTCATATTAATACATAATATTTTTACCATTTTGAAATCCTAAGCACACCTAATGAATCCTAGAAATTTCAATTGATCAAGTCAAGAGCATAATTATAAAGATTATTGTAGCATTTCATCATTCAAGCATCATTTCATGTGTTATGTAAGTTTTGTTCATGTTTTGTATTTTTTATGAGTACTAACACTTGTAGGTATTCAAATAAATTCAATTCAAGAAATAATTGATCCTTGAAAGTGATGAGTATGACTTCAATCCATCAAGGAGATCAAATATGAGTGGTGAGTTGTAGAAATTTGTTAATTCATTAAATTTTTATTACTAGCCTCTATCCAACCAAGGATAAGCTCTCTTTTATATCATAATTTTCCATTGTGGAGGTAGGAATACCAACACGATGTTTAACTTAGGAATTCCCCTATATGACATAACCCTTCCCCTCTTTTCATGTGTGAAGGTTACAAATCTAAAGTATATTGGAGGAAGATTGAAGGATATTTACTAAATAAATTCATGCATTCAAACCCTACAAGTTGTCAAGTCACAAAATTTGCATTTTCTCATCAACAGAAAAAGTTTCAACAACTCCAAGAGGACAAAAGCTACAGATTGGTGACCTTAGGCCTATGAAATCAAATCTTAAATAGCAAGAGTCTAGTCTAGGGCACACCATGCCCTAGACTGGCCTTTTCAACCTCAAATTTTTGCACCAAGTTCCTTTGTGTTTTCTCTCTACCTTTCCGGGTTTAGTTTTTGTCTTATCACATTCAATTTCTCAAAAATCATAACAGATTATTGCATTTTCATAGTTTTACATGGTTAGATCATTGCATCCTAAAAATCAATCAATTAATAATCATCCAAATCAATCACCACACACATATTCACAAGGATTAGAACCTTGATCCACCATTTTGACTCTTCCTATTAGGTTTTTCATTCAAGTGGATTTGAGATCATTTCTAATCCTTCAAACAAAATTGGGATAAGTATGATTTAGGACCTATATCCCTTTTCCAATCAAACATTTTGGTGAACCTAATTGTTTCTTACACTTTAAACCCTTTAAAATCTAAAGCATATCATTTTTAAATCTGAAATAGATCTTAGGGTGTTTGCATTCATCATTAGTGCATACCTAATTGTCATATAAAACATTTAAAAAGAAAAAACAAATTGCATTGCATTTTTGCATCCAAAAGACATCTAGGGTTAATTTTAATAATTGCAAAGTAGACTTAGTTCATGTTTGCATTAGTGAATCCACATTAGGTCATACAAAATCTGAAATTAAATCTAAAAGTGTTCAAAACACTCATTTAGGCATTGACATATAGTGAAAAAGAGGAAAAAGTGCATTGTTATTGTTGCAAAATCATAAAAAGATTTCAATTTATAGATTTTTCAAGTTAGTATCAGTCAATTTCTATACTTTACAGTCTAAATATTGCATTTCAAATTACATTCATTGGTTGATAATTTTGAAATTTTCTTGCATAGTTGTCTTTCATATTACAAAATCATAATTCTATTAATTTTTGGAAATCTATTTATTGTAGGATCTACACAGTCACATAATAAGATACTAAAAAACTATAGTACACATCAAAAATTTGAATTCAATGAAAATACCTTGCTAGTCTAGGGTGCATCATGCCCTAGACCTATCAAATTTCATCCAAATTTGGATCACAGATTTTTTTTGTGTCTTCTATGTGGTTCTATGTACCTTTTCTTGCATAGTAGGTTTATAGAGTGATGTATGTATCGTAAGACACAATATAGAGTGATGTATGTATCGTAAGCACCAAGTGCAAGACCTCATTGATTCTAATTAAATCTAGTTGGTCGACGTTAATGACAAAGGAAATAAGTTAGTCTTTCTACCTAACCAAAACTTGCAAATCTTCAAAAATTCATTACCAAATCATTCATCCAACTTTATGCAATTTAGTGATAATGATGAATAAGATGATGATTTGTGCAACATTGTTAACACAATAGAAGTTCAACCTTGTAAGGTTCAAACCACTTTGTTTCTTGACATTGATTTTACTCATATTGATGCATCCATAACTACACCTAATGGTCCTCTCTATATCACTGGACATATTAATGACAAACCCACAAGGGGAATACTTCGTTGATCCCATGTGTTTAGAGAATGTGATAACAGAAGAACTTCTATTTTTGCATGAACTTTACAAAGATAACTATGAATAATTGAAAGCATGGCTAAAAACTTATGATGGTTTTGTTCACCCTACAATAGGTTCATAAATCTCCCACTTAAATCTGGACCAAAACAGTTGGATGTTTCATTTATTGTTATCTCAACAATATACCAAATTCATTTGAATTTAGGCTATCCATGGTTCCACTCAATGAATGTAGTCCCATCGATTATACACAAATACATAAAGTTTACATTTCAAGATGAAATATATACATTTTTTTATAATGGATTTAAACCTTTGTATTCTCATGGAAATTTTTCATTATATTATTTTTGGCATCAACCTATTAAACCCATTAAACCTTTCGAAGATTACTTTTTCATATCATATCAAAAGGTTAAAGCCAAACGTATAGCGGATTTATCTCTTAGTAATATCCCACCTAAGTTTCCTCAACCCACTACAACTTTAATGGATGTTTCACCTACCCCAAAGTTAATGGAAAAGACTAAGTTTGAACTGAGTACTGATGAGTGCAAGAAAGGACACTTTAATTAATCCTTTTTATGTTTTAAAAGACTTTATTATATATTAATTAACTATGTTGGCAGTAGACTATATGCTTGAATGTTTGTTTGATTTTTCCTTATATTTAACTAATTAAAGTATATATGAGAAATGGTATTTTGCAATAAATGTCTTGCTTTTGAATGATGATTAATGATAAAATGTTTATGCAAGTTGAGATCTTTTGTTGTCTTGATTACATCCTATATTTGAGTATTTTTTTTGGTTGATTAAGTGTTGATGTTATGAGGTGGATGTGTTAAACTTCCTATTTAACAAATTTGAAATATGTCTTGCTCCTAATTGCTCTAGCTAGCCCCTGATGAATGTTTCTGAATTGACTTCTTCAATCAGTTTGAGAACTTCTTGTTCAGCTATTATCATGTGGTGGATTTCTTTATGGCACTTTCGGTTTTGTTTAAGTTTAGTTGTTACCGTTTTGCATCTTGGCGAGCTACACCAGTTCTTGCATTCAAATAAATGGATATTCTTATAAATATACATCCTTAGTATTAGTATGGGAGTTAGTTAATATTTTCTTTAGTATTGTAATGTGGATTATCTGCACTTTTGTACTAGTCACCTATTATGGCCAATTGGAATGAAAATAAGGAGTTGATATGAATCTTAGTGTTTAAGTCCCACCAGAGGAAGAGCAGGGCCCGCTCAACTGAAGGAGGTGACGTGTTATTTTCTTTGATTCAATTAATTTTTACATTGTTCATCTCAGTTGGAAAGTAGGAATATAGATGTTTGTTAATCATTGCTAGTGGATGTGAATTCTTATATTCTTAGATTAAATTCATTGAGTCCTTAGAATAATTCATTAAGCTTTATTGTAGATTTATATTCACTCATTTGTTGTAGATTTAATTGTTGTTTTTAGAATCATATTCATTGGTTATTTTAGAATGCATGTAGTTTGAATGGGGAAGACAATGATGACTTATGGAAAGATGAAACTAAAGCTTTTTTGGAACATAATCATGGAAGTTAGTATTATCGCTTTCTAGATTAATGTTCATTTTTTGCAGACATAATTAGATCCTTTTCTATAAACGTAAATAGATTTCCTTTCCAAGTACATTTCAATTCTAAAGTTTAGTTTAAAATTAGATTTAGTTTTTAGCTTAATTCTTCCATGGATAAATTGCAACTAAGTCAAGTGAAGTCTGAACTGAGTTATTGGAGTCTAAACAATCATTAGTTAAAAGATAAAGTAGGATTAAGTCTTTAGAATTGGTTAGGAACCCTTTGTTAAGATCATCTACTGAGAGCTCCTGAAAGCTCCTGACAGCTCCTGACAGCTCCTGACAGAGCTAAACCATGGCCAAAAGTCACTATTTTATAGTGTAAAACCCCCAATTTATGGAAACACCCTTATCGCATACAGCTCTAAGACACACCCGGTTTGATAATTGATAAACTAAATGATGCAAGAAGTGACACCAACGACCTTGCACATCTTTTTTGGTGTTGTTGATGGGAAATAAAAGATCTGGCTATTTAAGTGTGACGCCTTAGTGTTGATAAGGAATATAGTTTAGATTGTGGATGAGACAATCTAGAGACCATCTAGGAATATTCCTTCCACAAAATATCAATTTTGATCATGAACAAGAAGTTCAACAATTTTACATTGAAAATCAACAAGTGAATTAGGAACAATATCAAGAAGAAATGGGTGATCAACCAGGAAATGATCCTCCACCAAATAATAGGACATTTTCTTATCCTATTAGTCTAAATGTATGGAATAATGAGCCTCCTATGAAAAACATTTCACCTTCTCTATTACCTACCTTTAGAGGAAAATTTTTTGAGGATCCTGACCAGCTCCTCTTTGAGTTTAAGGTTTTATGTCAGACCTATGACTATATAGTTGATAACCAAAAGTTAAAACTATTTCCTTCTACATTGAAAGAGTCATCTTTATGCTAGTTCATAGGTCTGGGTGCAAGAATAGTCTCAACTTGGCAGGAAACGAAAACTAAATTTTTGGACAAATATCAAGATTATTGTCAAGTAAGAGATAGGAAAGAGGAATTGTTTCGAATGAGACAATTGGAAGATGAAAACCCGAAGGATTATGTTGATAAATTTTAGTTTGTGCATAATAGGTGTGGTAATGGTCTAGATAATGAGATTAGTAAAACAATTTTTCTAAAAGGAATTGATGATGAATCTAGAGAATCTTTGAATCTTATGGGAAAAAGAGACATCAATAAACTTTCCTTGGAAGAAATTATTGAGATATGTAGAAACTACTCTAGGACTAGAGTAGGAACTAGAAATTCCTGAAGAAACAAAGTTCTAACTCCTGATGTATCTCAAGTCATGGAAGAACTTGCTAATTTGAAAATTGATTTACTCCTTCATTTTAACATGCAAGGAGATAAAAAGACTACAGAGCCTTTATCCATTTATTGTTCCAAATGTAGAGGTAAACATCTTTTGAGAGAGTGTCCATTAAATCACGTTGATCTCTGTGAAATCTGTGAAAAATATCATGCAACAAGTTCTTGTAACCTCCTACTTGGAATTAAGAATCATTTGAAGAAACAACCTGAAGTAGAGGAAGAACTTAACTATGTTGGACAAAGATCTCAGAATCCAGGATATAATGTTAATCAAGGGAAATATGGTCCTAGAGCTAATTGGAATCAAAATCCTTGGCCAAATGCAAACCAATGGACTCCTTACCAAACACAACCACCACCTACATTTTGGGGTTAACCTAAATGGATGAATCCTCACTGGAATCAACCACAATGGCAACCAAATCGGTCTCAATGGCAACCAAACCAACCTCAGTGGTAGCAAAATCAAATGCAATATCAACCATGGAAAAATCAGGGACCAAGATGTCCTTAGGTAAAATCACCTCCATTAGTCACTGGTCCTAATCATCCTAATGAACAAGTAAACCAGCCTCAATTACCAGCACAACTTGTTTCAAACCCAAAAAACTGTCGTAATGATGCCAATCCTCCTACTCTAAATGTAATAGATGCCAATGATATTCAGTTGAGGAATCAAAATGTTCCATTCATACCAAATGTTAGAGAACAAGAAATTGAGAAAGAAACAAAGGATTCAAAGGAAGATCAGATCTCTGATAATGAACAAAAGGATGGGCAAGCACCTTATCCTGAATGTTTAAAAATAGAACAAGTAGCTCCCAACAAATCTCAACCAAACTACATAAATGTGGTAGATTCTCAACTTCTCCGTGAACTAAAAAATAAATATTGAGATACCATTATTGTAAGCTATTAAGGACATACCAGAAATAAACCAGTTGGTAAAATCTCTTTGTATGAAAATGCTAGGAAGGAAAAAGAAATTACCTCCTACAATTTAGATAGGGACTAAACTTACTGATGTTTTATCAGGAAGATTACTACCTCAGAAATATAATGATCCTAGTAGTCCTGTAATAACCTTAAGTATTGGAGGGATTGAGGTAACCAATGTACTAAATGATTTAGGAGCAACTATTAATGTTATCACATCAGACATTGTTGAATTATTGGGTATGACAACTATTCAGCCCACAACAATTGTTTTATAGTTGACTAATAAATCTACTGCTAAACCTGAAGGTGTTATTCAAGATATTATGGCTACTATTGATACATGGGATTACCGAGTTGACTTTTTAGTCCTTAAGGCTAGAAAGAAAAATTTTGGTTATCCAATCATCTTAGGTAGACCGTGGTTAACTATTGCAGCAGCATTGATAGACTGTAGATCAAGAAGTATGATCATTTCTAATGGTCAAAAATAGGAGTTATCACTTTTTCCTCCTACTCAACCATCGTTTAAGCCAAACACTCAACTTTGGGTTGATGAGGATATGGATTCAGAGGGAGATGGTGTTGTAGAATTAGCTATGGTTACTTTGGTAGAAAATATCAAAGAATATGAGGAACAAGATCTTAATTCTAAAAAGATCTTTCAAGAAAAAGAGAAAAACTATCAAGTACATCACCAAAACTCACACACTTTTCCATTAAATACACTTGTTGGAGATCCATCTGATTCTAAGAATAAGACCAAAGAAATAACAGTAGCAGGGGATAAGCCTCTTTTCATTAATTCATCCTTGTCTTCTTCCCAAGAAGAGAAACTGAAGCAAACTTTGGAAACTCATTCTTAAGCATTTGCTTGGGAATATAAAGATATGAGATGAATTCACCCTTCTATTTGTACTCATCATATTTACACTGAAGATGTAAAACCAGTAAGTTAAGGTCAAAGAAGGATTAATCCTGCTCTATGGGATATTGTGAAACAAGAGATAGAAAAATTGCTCAAAGTAGGGTTTATTTATCCAATATCTGATAGTCAATGGATTTCTCCATTGGTTATTGTCCCTAAGAAAAATGGTAAATGGCATGTATGTGTGGACTACAGGGAATTAAACAAATCCACTAAAAAAGATCATTTTCCTTTGCCATTTATTGATCAAGTACTGGATAACCTAGCTGGCAGTAGTTATTTCTCTTTCTTAGATGGATTTAGTGGTTATAATCAGATTCAATTAGCTCCTAAAGACCAAGATAAGAATGCCTTTACATTTCCTTGGGGAACATATGCTTATACAATATTACCATTTGGACTATGCAATGCACCAACAACTTTTCAAAGAGTTGTCTTGGCAATTTTTGCAGATTTGACTACCTCTTGTGTAGAAGTTTATATGGATGACTTCATAGCTCATGCACAAACATTTGAGGAAGCACTTGAGAGCTTGAATACAGTGTTGCAAAGATGTAAGGATCTTAGGTTATCCTTAAATCATGAAAAGAGTTCCCTCATGATAATAGAAGGTATTGTTCTGGGACATCACATTTCAAAAGAGGGGATAAAAGTTGACCCCAAGAAAATTGAAATCATTCAAAAGATTGAGATCCCTACAAGTCAAACTGAAGTTCGTAGTTTTCTTGGGCATGCTGGTTACTATAGAATATTTATTGAAGGATTTATTAAAATTGTTGAACATTTGTTTACATTTCTCAAGAAAGATGCATAGTTTCTTTGGGCAAGTGATTGTCAAAAATCATTTGATATAATTAAACATTCCTTAACTACTACTCTGATTATCAAGGGACTTGTTTGGGGAGTTCCATTTCACATACATGTTTATGCATTTAACTTTGCTATTGGTGCAGTATTGGGACAAAAAGATGAAAATGAATCAATGTGTGAAATTTACTATATCAATAAAAATTTGCATCCTTCTAAAAGGAACTATACAACAACTAAGAAAGAGTTGTTGGTGGTAATATATGCAATCAATAAATTTAGGCATTGTATTACTATTTACAAGGTATTTTTTCATACAGACCATGCTGTTATTAAATATTTGATGAATAAAGTTGTAGTAGGTGAATGAATTATAAGATGGTTGTTGTTGTTGCAGGAATTTGATATAACAATTGTTGATAAGCCTAGTAAAGATAATGTTGTTGATGGTTTCTTTTCACAAATTGTTTTGCAAGGTGATCAAGAGCCAATGGATGATACATTTCTAGATGAATATTTATTTTCAATTTCAATTCATCCACCATGGTTTGTTGGCCTTGTGAATTATCTTGTAACAGGGAAGTGCCCAAATTATTTCAATCCTAAATAGAAAAGAAGGTTAATTCGTGAAAGCTCTAGGTTTCAATGGATAAATAGTTTATTATTTAAAATGTGTCTTGACCATGTTCTTCGCAGATTTGTTGTTGAAATAGACATTTATGATGGCATACATGCTTGCCATCATGAGCTAGAAGGAGGACACTACTCAGTAGTCAGAACTGTTCATAAAATCTTAGGAGCTGGTTATTTTTGGCCGTCTATGACAAAGGATATTTCATTCTTTTTGAAACATTGTGATGAATGTCAATGCATGGGAAGACCTACACTAATAATGGAGATACCATTGCAACCTCAAATAGCTTTGGAACCATTTGAAAAATGGGGAATTGATTTTGTGGGACCTATTGATCCACCTTCTAGAGGACAACAATATATCTTAGTTTGCATAGACTAGGTCACAAAATGGGCTGAAGTGAAAGCTTTAGTAGTAGCAAGAGAAGACAGAGTAGCTGATTTCCTATATAAGCACATTTTGCAGAGATTTGGTGCACTAAGAGAGAGTTTCAGGCCAAGGGCCACAGTTTGTGTCTACTCTTATGGAAGCATTTATGCAAGGATACCAGATGACACACAAAAAATCAATGCCATATCATCCTTAGGTGAATGGAAAAGTGGAGGTTACTAACCGAGAATTGGAGAATATCTTGACAAAAACTGTTTCATTAAGGAAGACAGATTGGTCAGAAAGATTAGATGAGGCAGTTTGGGCATACAATACAACTTGGAAGACAACTACCGGATTCTCTCCATATGAATTAGTATTTGGAAAAAATCCAATAATGCCTATTGAATTTGAATTGCAGACATTGAAGACAGCATTGGAGGTTGGTATTGACTTGCCTGAAGTAGGAAAGAATAGAATTCTATAGTTGAATCAACTTGATGAGATGAGAATGGAAGCTCTTAAGCATACAAAGATAATACAGAAGCAGAGAAAGGAGTGGCATGATAAAAATATTATGACAAGACAATTTAAGAAGGGATATTGGGCACTGTTATTCGACTCCAAACTTCAAGAGTTCAAAGGAAAATTTCATACAAGATGGTTGGGACCTTATGAAATTGATGAAGTTTTTCAAAATGGAGTAGTTCAATTGATACCAATAGATGGAGAAAGAAGGGTCATGCTAGTTAATGGTCATCATTTGAAAATGTACCACAAACCTACATCAAAAGAGGAATTTGTAGCAGAGTTACAGAATAGGGTTGAACATTTTTTGATGGAAGATATTCCTTCCATAAGGGAATGTACTTCTAGATAATCTTTTGAAAAGGTATGAATAAAGGAGGTAAATTGAAAACCATAAATGGTGGTTTACCTTCTGAATAAAGGAGATAGATTGAAAACCAGAAATGGTGGTTTATCTCATAGAAAAAAATGAAAAAAAAAATATAAAAAAAGGAAGAAAAAGAGGATGGCTAAAAACCAAAAATGGCGGTCTCCCATTGACTTCTAACGCTTCCAAGGTTCTCTGTAATAAATGCTCTAGTTAAATTCAAGCCCCTTTTGATTAACATGTTGGAATTATTGACAAGCTAGATTAATTGTCGCTCTGATTAACTTTTGCATTTAATGAAAAGGTACGCATTTATTGTGAATGTCATTTTCAAAATATTACTTTTGATTTAGTTAATATGATGTGACATGAAATGAATTTTTTGAGCATAGATATCTTCGTCGTAGTTATTAATGTTATAATAAATTACTCTTAATCATTTCAAAATCTGACAGAGGTATAAGGATTTGATATTGAGGTGACTACTATAATAAATGTAAGTAATGAGAAAGATTTCATATAAGTTCAAAATGTGTGTGTTGATGTCATCATCGCCGCCAACCATTTGAGTAATAATTCAAAAGTATTGGCTAATACATGCAAAACATTCACAAGGAATGAGGGGGAGTAAATGTTTAACGTCTTGAAATGACGTGCATTTTTTTGAAAAGTGTTGTGTACGTGAAAAGGAATGTTCATTCTGCATTTCACTCAAAAGAAGTATCCACCATTTTCTCTGGTAAAGTTGTAGAAGTAAAGAAAAATGGGGTAGAAAAGGAATTCAGAACCGGAAAACTTAATTCTAGATCCTGAAATGGAGAGATTACTTAGAGAGGCAGGGTGGTTGGAGTTCATACAAATGTACGAAGGATTCGAACTTGATTTGGTTGAGGAATTTGTTATGAACTTTCATTTGAACATCACCAGGGTAAGAGGGGAAGTAATTAAAGTTACCCCTGCTATTATTAGTGAGCTCTCTGGAATTCTAGCTAAAGGTGAGCCAGTGAATAAAGGACATGTGGATTTTGAGGAATTGGTATCTTCATTCCATGAAGAACCAGAAAGGAGACCAAAAATCCAATGGCATAAAGGAAGTCAAAAGGGAGTTGCTCACAGTAGTCTAGATGAACCATGGAAAACGATTGTAACCTGGTTAATGAAATTTTTCACCTACGAGGGTCAGTATGGCACAATTTTTGGTCCAAGAATGCAGATGCTCAAGTATTTAAGTTATGGAAACACAAGGCCTTCTGCAAGAATTAATCTTCCTGCCTTTCTATTCACACAAATCTCCTCTATGGTAGCTAGGGTAAAGTCTAGAGGAGTTTCGTCCATTAGATACCATAGCTTAATTCATTTTATTATCAAACATCATTTCATGAAGAAGAAGTTTGGGAAAGAGGGTTGGTTGGAATTTCTGCCAGCCCCCATTACCAAAATTGGAAAGAAATCTAAAAAGGGACCCACTATGAAAATTTTGAAAATTGAAAAAGGGGAAGCTTCTTAAAAAGAAGAGAAAAGGGGAAAAATAAAGCTACGGGAAATTGGAAGAGAAACCCGAAGTACAGTGAAAAGAAAAAGGCATGTGTCACCATAAGAAAACCCTAATGTTGTTGACATTGACGCCAATGTTCCAACTTCCCTTGAAAAACCAGTTGAAACCCCTGAAGCCACCCAAGATACCTTGAAAAATAGTGAGGAAACCCAAGAGCCTGTTCGTTCTCCTGAACAACCCAAAAGTCCTCCTGAAGCCCCAATTCCATCTCCACAAAAATCCTCTGTTTTAGTGTCTCATGGCTCTCCATCTAAAAAACAATCCTCAGATATGCCAAAAGAAGATAACCTTGTTGGAGGGTCTGATGAATCTTCTTCACCACCTATTATGGTTTTTAAAAGAAGAAAAGGGAAGGAACCAATAACTAAAAAATAGAAATCTCCTCAATTGCAACAGGAAGAGGAGATAGAAGAAGAAGAAGAGGAAGAAATGGGTAAATCCATGGTAGTATCTAGAATACAAGCAAAGTTGGATGAGGAAAGGAAAAGAATGCAATTTTTGGAGGAAAAGTTAAGAATAAAGGAAGAAGAATTACAAAAATATGTGTCCAAGACTGAGAAACTTGAAAAGGAGATGATAGAGAAAGAAAATGTTTTGAAAACCCAACTAAGTCAAATAGAAGAGGCCTTACATCAGGTTAATGCACATGCATTAACTCAACCAAAGAAAACAACAAGGCTTGGTGCTATAGAAATAGAGAGATTAAAAGTTGAATTGCAACAGAAAGAAGAGGAGTTAAAACAACAGTCAAGTAGATTGCATTATCTTGAAGCTTCTACTTTGTCAGCTCCAAGGAGATACCTCTCCCTTACAACACTCAAGCTTAAGAATGAGAATAACCAGTTAAAGAGCCAAAGTCAACAGCTAGAAAAAGAGAGAAATGAGGCGAATGAAAGATTACAAGAAGTAGTAGAGCTCTCCTCAACAAAGTTATCAATGAGGAAACCTTCAGAATTATATGCATTATTCTTGAGGGAAAGGTTTTTACAATGGAAAATTAATCAGTTGGTTTTGAAAAGAAAGACAGATTATGATAATGACCAAGAATTTCTTGAGGATTTCTACAACAGCCATCCTACCATTCAAAACTAGATATGTGAATACTTACAGAATGGCTTTATTCTTGGTAATTTTCCGTAGTCTTTTCTTAATGTTTACATTGGGGAGTTGCAAATTAGAGCTTTTGTGTCTTTATTACAGAATCAAATTGAATGGGATAATAGAGCAGATCAGTATAAAGAGGCACAATGGAAATTGGGCATTCCAATGAGGAATGAAACACCTTGGTCTATGTCTTTCAGAGCCGCATTTAGATACTTTCCATTGAGATATAATGTCGCACCAGTTTATAGAAGGAATTTAATTGAAAGCATTAGAATTTTTAAAAGTGTTCAAGAACATCCGCCACACAGAGCATTAACTGGAGCAAGAGAAAGATACAACAACATTCCAACATCACTCAGAAGGAGAACCAATCTCTCCAAGGAATATCACTTGGAGTCTCACAAGAGTGAGATACTTGATACAAGTCATTGAGGATCATAATACAAATTGGGTAGAAATGAGGTTCAAACCTCCATTTCTCATACCACATGCACCTACAATGAATGCTCCACCTCAATTCATTGGAGAAAATCTGAGAGATTGGTTGAGGACAATTGAAGAATAGAATGGATATGCTTGTCAAAGGAAATTCTTGCAATATGTGACTTATTGTGGTGATCTAGTCATCTGGTTGGAGGGTAGAAACAAGGATTTTCTAGATCCTCAACCATGAGAACATGGTTGACAACAGAAGGGGGAGAAATGATGAGTGCAAGAAAAGACACTTTAATTAATCCTTTTTATGTTTTAAAAGACTATTATATATTAATTAACTATGCTAGCGGTAGACTATATGCTTGAATGTTTGTTTGATTTTAACTTATATTTCCCTAATTAGACTATATATGAGAAATGGTATTTTTCCATAAATTTCTTGCTTTTGAATGATAATTAACGATAAAATGTTTATGCAAGCTGAGATCTTTTGTTGTCTTGATTACATCCTATCTTTGAGGATTCTATTCGGTTGATTAAGTGTTAATGTTATGAGGTGGGCATGTTAAACTTCCTGTTTAACGGATTTGAAATCTGTCTTGCTCCTAATTGCTCTAGCTGGCCCCTGATGAATGTTTCTAAATTGACTTCTTTAGTCATTTTGAGAACTTCCTATTTAGCTATTATCATGTGGTGGATTTCTTTATGGCACTTTCGGTTCTATTTAAGTTTAGTTGTTACCGTTTTGCATCTTGGTGGGCTGCACCAATTTTTGTATTCAAATAAATGGATATTCTTATAAATATCCATCCTTAGTATTAGTTTGGGAGTTATTTAATATTCGCTTTAGTATTGTAATTTGGATTATATGCACTTTAGTACTACTTGCCTATTTTGGCCAATTGGAATGAAAATAAGGAATTGATTTGAATCTCAGTGTTTAAGTCCCACTAGAGGAAGAGCAAGGTCCACTCAAACGAAGGAGGTGTGTAAAGCCCCGTCTTGTAACCTAAGGAATGTAGCATTGTCTACGAAAGTGTAATAATTTTTTTTTTAAGTATTAATATTAACTTTATTAGTTGCATACATTCTCTAAGTTACGCGACGACACACTACTTGAGAATCCCATAGATGACTTTAGTATTTAGCATTGCAGGTATTTAGTTAACATAAACTTAAAAGTAAACATTGCATAACATTTGAATTCCATTCATGAAAGTATAAAGTACAAATAAGATTCTTACATTGCATTTGAAATGACATTACAATACTCATTCTTCAGATGAGGTAGATCAAATAATAGTTTACAATTACATATTACAAATGTTCACCTCATAACAATTGAGGAAGGTCACAAATACAAGATTTCCAATGATACAATTAAGGAAGTACACATATATCCAAATACGAGCTCTCCATCCATGAAGCTCTCATTGCCACGATCATAAACTGGGGACCCAATGGAGTAAGGTGCACGTTCCACCCAACCATGTGGTACCCGTAGGTCAACCCCCGTGCTAGGAGATAGTAATAAGGTTCCTTAGACACAATCTACAAACCCTAGTCACAAGTAAAAACTTAAGAAAATCCATACAAGTACACACTTAACTTTTTGTTACATTGCTTCCAGAACTAGGATAATCAATATACAAAGTTCACAAGGTAAACTGTTATTTTAGGTGGAGTGTCATCACAATGTTGCATAGGTTACCCTGGTGTTTCTTCCTACGTTCTAGCCCCCAACTTGGGTTACCCTGGTAACCTCTTACGAAACCCAGCCCCACATGCATACTGTTGCGGAATCGAATATCTTTTAAAGTAAAACGATATCTATTTGCCATTCTAGGCCTTCTCAACTTATACTCAAGACTGAATTAGCCCTTGAGTCTATAAGCAACGCTAGTTAATCTAATTAAAGATTTTAATCTATCTAATATTTTGTTTTAGTTTCCACTGACTTACTAACTCTACATGAGTTACCCAGGCACCACTTTGTGTGTCGGCCCTCACTCAGAGCCACTCCCTTAAAAATAATACAAGGAATCTAAGTTCCCTAACTAAGGTAGACAAGGTGCATAAGAATTCAACATATATTTCTACACATTTCATAACAAACATCAAGTCTATGTTCATAAAACCAGGTGTCTAAACACCATGCAAAACCATGTACACAACCTTAGTCAACACAAGAATTGTATCTAAACAATTACAATTTCCACATTAAAGACAAACTAATCTAGAAGACTTGTACTTCTAACACATTCCCAATTTGCCCAATAAAAGAAACACAATTTAAAGCAAATCAAAAACATTAGGAATCTACTTTAGGATTTACTAAATCCAGTCAGTCAAAATATGAAGTACAAAATTAATCTTCTAGGAGTTAATTCAACTTCCATTTAGTACGAAAATCTAACCTATAATTTGCTCAATTTCATAACCACATATTAAAATGAAATCAATATAAGCTCAAGAATATCAATTTAATTTAAGCACAAATAACTTTGTCATAGTAAATTAATCATTTAAATATCTATATCTAAATATTTAATAAACTATTTTTTTTTTAAATATCCCATTAATAACATGAATATACTTCCAAATTTTCTTAACATTAAATAAATATATAATTATAAATATTATATAAAAATATTAATGCTAAATAATAATAAAATAAATTACATATTAAAATTTGCATGACATTTTAAATAATTGTTAGGGCTTAAAGCCCTAACCGTACCGCAGGCCGCGCTGTGGGTAGGGTTGCATTATGCCCCCCATAGGGCTCAGGCGGAAAAGCCAAGTGCCTGTCAGGGCAGCACTGGCCCTCACCCGACTCCCCTGCGGGTCGGCCGTGGGTAGCCCCCCACCACTTCGGCCCATATTTTTATTTTATTTTATTTTTATAAAATACGGCGATTGCTAAAATTTAAAAAAAAAAAACACGAACGGAAATATCATGAAATACAGACAAATTTCACAATACGATCTGGGAATATCACGGATTTCAAAATAAAATTCTCACAATTCAATTTATATATGATGGTATATATATATATATACAATTAAAATGAATAATAGTTTACTAAAATCATGCATATATTTTCAATAGGGTTTGTAATGGGGAAATTAAGAAATTTAACAGTATGCACGAAATTTTTTCCCCAACAAGTTCTAATTTATTCCCTGAGGTTTCAATGTCATTTTCCAAACAAATGATTTCCTTCACAAATTTTAATTCAAACTATTTCCTACAGGAAACTTTTAACAAAGAAATAACAAATTCTCTACAGATTAAATTGCCGAGAAGAACAGAGATTTAATACACAAACAATTTCCTCAAGCAGACACGATTTTTAAACAATTTTAACAAAACTTCTCAATACTAATTCTTTTCACAGACAAACTTTTCAAAAGAAACAAATTAAATAAATAACCAGTGAGGAACCTGTTTCCTGTAGCTTGAAAATTGTCTATAGAAGCGAAACCTTGCTGCCTGTTGCGTGCAATCCTCCAAAGCTCCTCCAAAAAACCAATACCCAGAAGAAAACAAATACTAATCCAAAAAGATTTTCCAAAAAAATTAAGCAAATCCCAGAGGAAATCACAAATTTTACACAAACCAATATTTTGCTTTTAGTACCCTTTTCTTTTCACTTTCCGTGAAATAATCTTCTGTTTTCCCCAAATCCATAAAAATATTCCAAGAGAATCCTCAACAAGAAGCAATTAATTTTAACTACCACACATGTCGAGAAGAAAAATATCTTCCAACAAACTCACCGCAATTCTTTATTTCTTCCTTATCAAAAATTGAATGCATTTCAAGAATTAAAGAATTCAAATTTTAAAAATGCAATTTCCCTTTTCTTTATTTAATTTTATTTATTCAACAATTAAAATACCATTTCCCACATAACAATTAATTTTAAATTTAAATCTATTCACACAATTAAAGCAATTTTAATTTAATTAATTAATTTATTTAATTAAATAATTTTAATCTCAGTGATCAAATTACTTAACCAAACAAACTAATTAATTAATTAAATAAAATGTAAAACTTTATTTTCAACATTTAAAATTAATTTAAATAAATAGTAAATTAAAGAATAATAAACTATCATTAAATTAACAAAAATTTCCTTCTAAAACAATTAATCCAATCAGGCACATACAAGACAACCAAAGACACCAAACTTAAATGACGACATACTTGACCGGGTTTAAGACTAGACTAGGATAAACCTTGTTACTACCTCCTAATCAACATTTCCATTGAGTCTTGACACGCTCAAACCTGAGTAACCAGGTGGAGTCGATGTCATGTACCTGCAATCCTGCAATCAACAAATGACATACATATATATATAATCCATTATACAAGCACACCGTGCGGAGAAAATCACAGGGCACTCGCAAGCGAGTGATGCAACTCTGTTCTCCACACCAATACACATCACATCAAACTGACAAATAAAATAATTGTTAATCTACCATAAACATATATATAGCAATAACATTTGAAGGAAATATCTACGCTATTACAGAGCATGTTAGAAATTAATTATCACCATACAATGTTTCATCACATCACAACATAAATCCACCATCGCTCTAATGTCAGCAATCAAAATATCCAAAACAAAGTACCAAAGTCTATCATAGTAAAACATGCTAACAAAAAACATAAGCAAAGTGGAGGGGTACTACATCCTCCCCCCCTAGGATCAGGCTTACTCCTGGAAGCCTACAAACAGAAAACAGATAACAGACACATCTAGAATACGTCCTCCCAAGAAATAGAAGACTAGCCACTAGGATCTCTCTGGATTAGTACTCAGTCAATGTCTCCACCCCTGAGGATCAACTCCCGATGTTGAAGGACGTGCACAGTTTCCAAAGAACGATGTCAGTCCTCCACCAGGAACCTCTCCAACTGCACCATAGTGCTCAACCTGGTGGTTATCCACCACGGTAAACACCCTATGCGACCTACCTACATCTCCTATAGTCGACTCTGAAGCCGCTGATCTCTGATTGAATCCAAAAGTACCTTTCTAAGGACACTGATGAGCAATGTGACCCTGTTGGCCACAAGTAAAACATTTTATACTCCTTTTGAATCCTCTATCACCTGGAGGTACACTAGACCGTGGAAAACTACCTCCACTAACTGTAGACTGAGAACTCTGAGCAAGCTTATCAAAACGATCACATTGCACTCGTTGCCCACTCTAATCTCTCTCATTCTGAAACCAACCACCACCATGTTGAGACCAAAAACTGTTACCCTGCTGAGGTTGAGTATTATTATTCTTCTGAGGACTACGTTGCTGCTGTTGTCCACTCTTAGCGGGTGTCTGTCGGTTCCTAGAGGAACCTCCTGTCTGAAACTGACCACCCAATGGACCAGTACCTGCTATAGGAGCACTGCCAATCTGGACACATGTATGTCCACCCAATGCTAAAATAAGATTCTCTTACACTATGTGCGCTTTCTCCACTACAACTTCCATAGTCTTTGGTTCGAAGACTCTAACTCCTCCACTAATGTGGGCATTTAAACCCCTGATAAAATGTTGTACCAACATTGCCTCATCATCTCCAACTCCTGCATATTGCTTTAGTTCATAAAATCTACGTTCATATTGCTCAACAGATAGAGCCATCTGACGTAAATCATGAAACTCGTAAACTCATCGTTGCCTCCAATGTTTCGATAAGAACCATGCTCTAAACCTCTCTAGGAACATCTCCCAAGACACTGACCCAATCTCTAAGTGGAGCTTCATCTCCTCCAAGCGCCACCAAGTAGAGGAAAATCCTCTCAGATGCATGATAGCGCATCTAGCTCGGGTATTGCTACCGTATGAGTGCATAGCAAAACATCTACCCAAGTCCAATAACCAGGTCTCTGCCTCTAGACCACCTCCTATGCCATCAAAAGTAGGAGGGCGTGCCCTCAACAAATCCCTCATATGCCCAGCCACTATAGCATCCTGCTCTACCACACTAACAATCCTCCTAGGAGATCTATCATGCTCCCTAACTACCTCTTGATCAACTTCCTACCTCGGACCAAGTCTGGCAAGAACCTCTTCTAGTAGGGGACACAACTGAGCTCCCTCAACATCTGGCTGTATCAGAATCTGTTCCTCACCTTACTATTCCAATAGAGGACTCAACTGTTCCACATGTTCGCTCTCGTGGGAGCTCTGAGGGGGAGTAACCTAAGGGATTGGCCCACGGCCTCCTCCTTGACCTCTACCATGACCTCTACCACGTCGCCTAGGCATGATCCTACACATAAAAAAATAATGAGTCTTAGATACTAAACAACCAAGGCTAATAGATATCGATACCATGTACTAGGTCAACCTAATGGGCTCGCAATTACCCAGAGCATCCAGAGTTAGAACCTTGGCTCTGATACCAATCTGTAAAGCCCCATCTTGTAACCTAAGGAATGTAGCATTCTCTACGAAAGTGTAATAATTTTTTTTTAAAAGTATTAATATTAACTTTATTAGTTGCATACATTCTCTAAGTTACGCGATGACACACTACTTGATAATCCCATAGACGACTTAAGTATTTAGCATTGCATGTATTTAGTTAATAGAAAATTAAAAGTAAACATTGCATAACATTTGAATTCCATTCATGAAAGTATAAAGTACAAATAAGATTCTTACATTGCATTTGAAATGACATTACAATACTCATTCTTCAGATGAGGTAGATCAAATAATAGTTTACAATTACATATTACAAATGTTCACCTCATAACAATTGAGGAAGGTTACAAATACAAGATTTCCAATGATACAATTAAGGAAGTACAAATATATCCAAATACGAGCTCTCCATCCATGAAGCTCTCATTGCCACGATCATAAACTGGGGACCCAACGGAGTAAGGTGCATGTTCCACCCAACCATGTGGTACCCGTAGGTCCACCCCCCGTGCTAGGAGACAGTAATAAGGTTCCCTAGACACAATCTACAAACCCTAGTCACAAGTAAAAACTTAAGAAAATCCATACAAGTACACACTTAAATTTTTGTTATATTGCTTCCAGAACCGGGATAATCAATATACAAAGTTCACAAGGTAAACTGTTATTTTAGGTGGAGTGTCATCACAATGTTGCATAGGTTACCCTAGTGTTTCTTCCTAGGTTCCGGCCCCCAACTTGGGTTACCCTGGTAACCTCTTACGAAACCCAGCCCCACATGCATACTGTTGCGGAATCGAATATCTTTTAAAGTAACAAGATATCGATTTTCCATTCCAGGCCTTCTCAACTTATACTCAAGACTGAATTAGCCCTTGAGTCTATAAGCAAGGCTAGTTAATCTAATTAAATATTTTAATCTATCTAATATTTTGTTTAAGTTTCCACTGACTTACTAACTCTACATGAGTTACCCAGGCACCACTTTGTGTGTCAGCCCTCACTCAAAGCCACTCCCCTAAAAATAATACAAGGAATCTAAGTTCCCTAACTAAGGTAGACAAGGTGCACAAGAATTCAACATATATTTCTACACATTTCATAACGAACATCAAGTCTATGTTCATAAAACCAGGTGTCTAAACACCATGCAAAACCATGTACACAACCTTAGTCAACACAAGAATTGTATCTAAACAATTACAATTTCCACATTAAAGACAAACTAATCTGGAAGACTTGTACTTCTAACACATTCCCAATTTTCCCAATAAAAGAAACACAATTTAAAGCAAATCAAAGACATTAGGAATCTATATTAGGATTTACTAAATCCAATCAGTCAAAATATGAAGTACAAAATTAATCTTCTAGGAGTTACTTGAACTTCCATTCAGTACGAAAATCAAACCTATAATTTGCTCAATTTCATAACCACATATTAAAATGAAATCAATATAAGCTCAAGAATATCAATTTAATTTAAGCACAAATAACTTTGTCATAGTAAATTAATCATTTAAATATCTATATCTAAATATTTAATAAACTATTTTTTTTTTTAAATATCCCATTAATAACATGAATATGCTTCCAAATTTTCTTAACATTAAATAAATATATAATTATAAATATTATATATAAATATTAATGCTAAATAATAATAAAATAAATTACATATTAAAATTCGCATGACATTTTAAATAATTGTTAGGGCTTAAAGCCCTAACCGTACCGCAGGCCGCATTGTGGGTAGGGCTACCTTCGCAGCCCGCCCCATAGGGCTCGGCTGTGGGAGGCAAAGCCAAGCGCTGCCTATGAGGACAGTGCTGGGCTCGGCCCTCACTGCCGACTCCCCTGTGGGGTCAGCCGTGGGTAGCCCCCCAGCACTTCAGCCCATATTTTTATTTTATTTTATTTTTATAAAATACGGCGATTGCTAAAAATTAAAAAGAAAAACGCGAACGGAAATATCATGAAATACAGACGAATTTCACAATACGATCTGGGAATATCACGGATTTCAAAATAAAATTCTCACAATTCAATTTATATATGATGGTATATATATATATATATATACAATTAAAATGAATAATAGTTTACTAAAATCATGCATATATTTTCAATAGGGTTTGTAATGGGGAAATTAAGAAATTTAATAGTATGCACGAAATTTTTTCCCCAACAAGTTCTAATTTATTCCCTGAGGTTTCAATGTCATTTTTCAAACAAATGATTTCCTTCACAAATTTTAATTCAAACTATTTCCTACAGGAAACTTTTAACAAAGAAATAACAAATTCTCTACAGATTAAATTGCCGAGAAGAACAGAGATTTAATACACAAACAATTTCCTCAAGCAGACACGATTTTTAAACAATTTTAACAAAACTTCTCAATACTAATTCTTTTCACAGACAAACTTTTCAAAAGAAACAAATTAAATAAATAACCAGTGAGGAACCTGTTTCCTGTAGCTTGAGAATTGTTTGTAGAAGAGAAACATTGCTGCCTGTTGCGTGCAATCCTCCAAAGCTCCTCCAGAAAACCAATACCCAAAAGAAAACAAATACTAATCCAAAAAGCTTTTTCCAAAAAAATTAAGCAAATCCCAGAGGAAATCACAAATTTTACACAAACCAATATTTTGCTTTCAATACCCTTTTCTTTTCATTTTTCGTGAAGTAATCTTCTGTTTTCCCCAAATCCATAAAAATCTTCTGAGAGAATCCTCAACAAGAAGCAATTAATTTTAACTACCACACATGTCGAGAAGAAAAATATCTTCCAACAAACTCACCGCAATTCTTTATTTCTTCCTTATCAAAAATTGAATGCATTTTAAGAATTAAAGAATTCAAATTTTAAAAAATGCAATTTCCCTTTTCTTTATTTAATTTTATTTATTCAACAATTCATTTTAAATTTAAATCTATTCACACAATTAAAGCAATTTTAATTTTATTTATTTATTTAATTCAATAATTTTAATCTCAGTGATCAAATTACTTAACCAAACAAACTAATTAATTAATTAAATAAAATGTAAAACTTTATTTTCAACATTTAAAATTAATTTAAATAAATAGTAAATTAAAGAATAATAAACTATCATTAAATTAACAAAATTTTCCTTCCAAAACAATTAATCCAATCAGGCACATACGAGACAACCAAAGACACCAAACTTAACTGACAACATACTTGACCAGGTTTAAGACTAGACTAGGATAAACCTTGTTACTACCTCCCAATCAACATTTTCGTTGATTCTTGACACGCTCAGACCTGAGTAACCAGGTGGAGTCGATGTCATGTACCTGCAATCCTGCAATCAACAAATGACATACATATATATATAATCCATTATACAAGCACACCGTGCGGAGAAAATCACAGAAATCACAGGGCACTCGCAAGCGAGTGATGCAACTCCATTCTCCACACCAATACACATCACATCAAACTGACAAATAATATAACTGTTAATCTACCATAAACATATATATAGCAATAACATCTGAAGGAAACATCTACGCTATTACAAAGCATGTCAGAAATTAATTATCACCATACAATGTTTCATCACATCACAACATAAATCCACCATCGCTCTAATGTCAGCGATCAAAATATCCAAAACAAAGTACCAAAGTCTATCATAGTAAAACATGCTAACAGAAAACATAAGCAAAGTGGAGGGGTACTACAAGGTGACTTGTGTTATTTTCTTTGATTTAGTTAATTTTTACATTGTTCATCTCAGTTGGAAAGTAGGAATATAGATGTTTGTTAATCATTGCTAGTGGATGTGAATGCTTATATTCTTAGATTAAATTCATTGAGTCCATAGAATAATTCATTAAGCTTTACTGTAGATTTGTATTCACTCATTTGTTGTAGATTTAATTGTTGTTCATAGAATCAGATTCATTGGTTATTTTAGAATGCATGTAGTTTTAATGGGGAAGACAATGATGACTTATGGAAAGATGAAACTAAAGCTTGTTTGGAACTTGTTCATGGAAGTTAGTATTATCATTTTCTAGATTAATGTTCATTTTCTGCAGACGTAATTAGATCCTTTTCTGTAAATGTAAATAGATTTCCTTTCCAAGTACATTTCAATTCTAAAGTTTAGTTTAAAAGTAGATTTAGTTTTTAGCTTAATTCTTCCATGGAGAAATTGCAAATAAGTCAAGTGAAGTCTTAACTGAGTTATTGGAGTCTAAACAATCATTAGTTAAAAGATAAACTAGGATTAAGTCTTTAGAATTGGTTAGGAAACTGTTGTTAAGATCATCTACTGAGAGCTCCTGAAAGCTCCTGACAACTCCTGACAGAGCTAAACCGCGGCCAAAAGTCATTGTTTTATAGTGCAAAACCCCCAATTTATGGAAACACCCTTATCGCATACATCTCTAAGACACACTCAGTTCGATAATTGATAAACTAAATGATGCAAGAAGTGACACCAACGACCTTGCACTTCAAGTACCCTCTCACATACACCTGGCATGTATGCTAGAGTTCCACCTCTATCATCTTATAAGAGACCAAGGGATAATCGTATAATCAACTTTATGCCTTTGAAATACAAGAAATTTTATATACCTAAAAATAATGATTTCCCAACCTGTAGTGGTCCCTTGAGTTCCTCCTCCAAAGGAATAAAAGAAACCTATGTTGGGAGCATAAACGTATATGCCATTTCCATCGCTCGCCAATTGGCTCAAATAGAATAAAAATGACCAACCACCCATCCAAACCAACTCTGATGAATTACCTCCCGCCCATCCATCCTCGTCTTCACTTGATTCCACTTCGCCACCCTCACAAATCATGTAATTGAACCTTACATGACCCAACCTAAAAAAATAATGAAAAGTGAACATATGGTTGATATTATTCATGGGGCACCTATTGTAATAAACTTGGATAATGAGAATGAAGAAGCTAAGGTAAAAGAACAAGTGCATAATGAATTATCTCTTTTGTTTTCCAAATCTATGGATTTAGATAGGGGAAACCATGATGATCCTCCTAATGAGAGTGATCCACCATGTGTTGAACCTGGTGATAATCCTTGTATGAAACTTGTAGTCCCTTTGGCATATTTTCCTCCTTCCATTTATGATGAGAAAGATTGAGATTCAAAAAAAATGCTTTAGATTGGATAGCATATGTTGTACCTTTGTGTACTGTATTTTTTTTGTGTTTTTTTACATGTGACGTAATCTCTTGTGTTGTGTTGCTTGATTTTTCTTTATGTTTGTTAGTTTTCTTTAATGGCCCTTGTTGTCCCTATTGGCACAAGGATACAAAGGAAACGAATCTTTCGTATACATTCATCTATTTTTATCTCTATTCTTCTGTATATGATAAACATTTGTTGTTGTCTTGTATTTTCCTTTTGGGTATGATGTAAGGCATTACAGCATTTAGGTCTCTTCCAAGTTGACCCATAAGTTTGTTTGTTGTCTTAATGTTTCATTTCTTCCATCGTGTTTGTAGTTCCATGAGTATTTGGTGGAATGATGTCAATTCCAATCCTAATCATATTATATATTATCAAAGGTCTATACTAACACCGAATCCATGGACCATTATGTGACATATTTTTCCTTGATTTGTGGCTTTGTCTTGGGGGAAACCACTTTTCATGAGTTAGTCTTATTAGGAACATATCATTGACATAGGGTTTTCCAACAAGGCTCTCATGACATTTTCATGTTGCATTTATTGTCTTACTCTACCTTAAAAGAAATTTATCGCAATCGGTGCTAGAAATTATTTTAAGGTGGGGGCATGCATTCCATTATGTGCTTCACTTTGTTCACACAAGTTGGACTCAGTGATGCATGGGCTTGGCAATATGATAATTTTGTGTAGTGCCTTATTAGAGTTATTGGGACTATAAATCTTGGTATGGTTGACATGGGAGGGATCACACCTAGTGAAAACCAATCCTCACTAGCCCTTGTGTGTTTCTCATTTACTACTTTCAGAAAGCTCACCTAGTGAATATCAAAATTCACTAGCCTATGATAGTTTGGTTCATGGTTCACCTAACAAATATCAAACTTTATTAGCCTGTGAATCCTGAACACCTTGATTATGGATCCTAGTAATATTTCTATGGAGCTTTCTAGTCCATGATTATCATACCCCCCCTTCTCATATTTACATTGTGTTTTCATTATGTTTGCCTTATGTTTGTTTGCATTTTACCTTTGTCTTTTATGTTATGTTTTTTATGCATGCTTCGTATTTTTCATGCTAGATTTCATCTCATACATATGTGTTCCTTTGTTCTCTTTCCATATGATTTTGAATCCTAGGGGCTAGCACATCCCCTAGATTCAATGTCATACTATCTCTTCAATATTTGGATAATTGAACCCCTCTTTACCTATCCATACTTTATTGTGAGTCTGAGAGTATGTTCATACTGTCACTAAAGTGGGGGTTAAATGTAGTGTTGAAAATTTTCACCCTTAAAAATTTCACACTAGATTTTGCTCCCCCTTATGTGCTTGGACCTAATTATGCATTAATTACCCATTTTATAAGCATCTTCAAAAAATAAACATGGGGAATGAAACTATGCATTTAATATTTCCCCCCCAAAACTTTTGACCCCAAAAAGATTGGATCTAGTCTAGGATGCAACACACCCTAGACCACCTATTTTGGCTCCAAATTTGAATATATTCGATGTTGCTAATTTATTATTTGAATTTCCAATTTCAATTGTTAGCTATTGGCATTTGATTTTTGGGAAATTATAAGAATTGCATATAAATACATAGTATTTTTACCATTTGAAATCCTAAGCACACCTAATGAATCCTAGAAATTTAAATTGAGCAATTCAAGTATCCTAAAAGCATTCAAGAGTAGTCAAAAACAAAATTATCAAGATTATTGCAATATTTCATCATTCAAGCATCATGTCATGTGTTATGTAATTATTTTCATGTTTTGCATGTATTTTATTTATGAGTACTAACACTTGAAGGTATTCAAATAAATTTAAGTCAAGCAACAATTGATCCTTGAAGGTGATGAGTGTGAATTCATTCCATCAAGGAGACCAGATTTGAATGGTGAGTTGTAGTAAGTTGTCAATTCATCAATTTTTTGTCACTAGCCTCTATCCAACCAAGTGGATAAGCTCTCTTTTATATCTAATTTTCTATTGTGGATGTAGGAATACCAACACGAGATTTGACTTATGAAATCCCCTATATGGCACAACCCTTTCCCTCTTTTCATGAGTATAGGTTACAGATCAGAAGTAAATTGGAGGAAGATTGAAAGCTATTTTCTCATTCATGCATTTAAACCCTACAAGTTTTCAAGTCATGAAATATGTATTTTCTCATCAACAAACAAAATTCTGAAGCAACTCCAAAGGAAAAAAGCTATAGACTGGTGACTTTAGGCCTATGAAATTATATCTTAAAAAGTAGGAGTTTAGTTTGGGGCACACCACACCCTAGACTAGTCTTTTCAGCCTCATATTTTCACACTAGGTGCCTTTGTGTCTACTGTCTATCTTTCTAGGTTTAATTTTTCTTATATTCAAATTCTTCAAAATCATAACATATTGTTGCATTTTCATAGTTTTACATAGTTAGATCATTGCATCCTAAAAATTAATTAATTAACAATCATCCAAATCAATTATCACACACATATTCATAAGGATTATAACCTTGACCCACCATTTTGACTCTTCTTATTAGGTTTTGTAGTCAAGTGGATTTGAGATCATTTATAATCCTTCAAACAAAATTGAGATAAGTTTGATTTAGGACCTAGATCCATTTTCCTAATTAAACACATATTATCCCCCATTCACATCTCCCTCTTATTTATCACTCACATATCCCTCTCCTGCAATATCCATACCTCCATCTTTTTCCCCTAGTCATATCTCAACCTTCATCTTTGCACAACACTATCACCTTTATCCCTAGTCCAAATCCACCATCCAAATTATCCATCAAACCATCTCCTAATCTCCACTCCATGATCCTCATCCTCAATCTACTTCTAATATTTTCTCCTATCTTAGTTCACCATCCACATCCTCCTATCTCAAGCCACCATCCACTTCATTCCACCTCAATCCATCTTCCAATCCGTCATACCTTAATTCTCCCTCCAATCCATCATACTTCCATCCTCCAGATAATCTTGATCCCCCCATTAATATTAATCCTTCACCTATTCTTAGTCCTTCATTCATTCCCAACCCAACATCTAATCCTAATTTGTTGGAATATGTGCCTCAAATGCACTAGTTAGACCCTAATGTTGGCCATCATAGGTTCAGGTCATTCCAAGTTATGTATTATGCCTCTTACCATTGTCCCACGCCAAGCCTTTGGCATGCTTGTGGTACGGTGTTACCTCCACCCCGCACATACTACATAACAGAGTTGGCGGTATGTCGGTACCGCTAACCCACAGGGGTGGACTAAAGGTGTTGGCGATAGTGAGGTATTCATACCGCCTTACCGTGATAGGGTTTTGGAGATACTTGTGGTTTTGTGGTGGGTGTTTGGTGTGTTGAATGTTGTAACCCGCTAGCCCATGATGTGTTGGTGAAACCCCTGGCTGGAGAGTGATGGTTGGTTGCTGACTGTTGACAATTAAATGATGATTACTTGGTAGATGAATCAGACATTAGAGAGACTTGATGCTATCGAAGAGAACATGAAGGGAGTCTCTTCGATAGCTTGACATAGTTAATGATAGTTGGGAACTAAATAGTTGGGTTTCCTGGAATTGAAGAGACCATGGCTAGATGTTGATTATATATTGTGATACTCTGCAATGAGTGAAGGTTTGATTGATCAATTTGGTGATGTTCTACATTGTATGCTATACGAGCATTGTAATAGTGTGAGAGAACAATTGTAATTAGAATTGGTGTATGGGGTTGGTCAGGGAAATGTTTGCTGCTATAAATTGACACTTAAAAGTGGAGTCTATAACTCTGTATGTAATCCTATTTACTGTAATACAAAGTGGCTTTACTTGGTGTGTGGGTTTTTCTCCCATAATGGTTTTCCAATGTAAATCTGTTGCTCAATTTTGTGTGTTGTCTAATTGATTTACTCTGTTGATTCTGTTAATGTGCATCTTAATAACTATAATTCAAATTAAGTGAAATTTTCTGCAATTCTTTCCTATGAATTTTGCATTTGGATGGTGTTTTCGCACTAAGATTTCCTTACAAGTTGTATCAGAGTCTAGCCAGTTGTGTTATCCTTGTGGGTAGGGTTGGTTTTTTGTGCTAATTTTGTTCAGTGGGAGTCTTACAAAGAAAATTGATTGTCTTGTTTATAGATTGAGATGGTAAGAACATCAGGAAGAATAGAAAATAAAAAGTTTAATGGCAGCAATTTTGAGTTGTGGAAACTCAAAATGGAAGACATGTTGGTGGATAAAGATCTTTGGATTGCTATTATGGGAACAAAACCATCAGGTATGAAACAAGAAGAATGAAACCTGGGATTCGGTACCTTTTCTTGAAGGGTGAAAGCATGTTGGCTGCAAATGGGTATTTAAGAAGAAATTGGTCTGGATGGAAATGTGGTGAAGTATAAAGCTAGGTTGGTCACGAAAGGTTATTCCCAGGTGGAGGGAATTGATTATGGAGAAATATTTTCTTTTGTAGCTAAGCTAACATCTATCATATTTTTGTTGTCACTTGCAGCTACATATGACTTAGAGGTTGAGCAGATGTATGTGAAGACATCGTTTCTCCATGGAGATCTAGAAGAAGAAATTTATATGTCCTATCCTAAGCACTTCATTGAAAAAGGTAAAGAAACTCTAGTATGCAAGTTGAAGAAATCTCTTTATGGTTTAAAATAAGCACCTATAATGTGGTACCAAAAGTTTGACACTTTGTATTGTCTTTAGGATTTGTAAGATCAAAATCAGATCATTGTGTGTATTGCAAAACTGAAAAAATGATCATTTACTTATTATTTCCCTATATGTGGATGATATGTTATTCTTTGGGAATAGTAAGGGTATGATTTCTTATCTAAAATCTCAGTTGTCAACACAGTTTGAAATGAAATATTTAGGTGCAGCAAGGTATATTCTAGGTATGGAAATCATAAGGGATAGGGGAAGTAGAAAAATTTGGCTCAGCCAGAGTAAGTATATTAATACTTTCCTTGAGAGATTTTCTATGATAGATTACAAACAGTTAGTTGTTCTAGTGTTGCAGGGAATGAAGCTATTTGTTGAAGATTGTCTAAAGTCTCCTATAGAGATGGAGGACATGACCAAGGTGCCTTATGCAAGTGCAATTGGTATTTTAATGTACACAATGGTTTGTACTAGGCCATACATTTCCCAAGCAGTGGGAGTTCTTAGTCGGTTTATGGCTAATCCAGGAAGACTGCATTGGGATGTTGTGAAGAGAGTTTTCAGATATTTGAAAGGTACTTTGGAGTATGCTTTTTGTTATCATGGAAACTTGGTTAGATCACAGAGATCTCTTAGAATTTTTGTGTATATGGATTTTGATTGGGCAGGGGACATTGACAGCAAAAGATCCACCAGTGGATACATCTTCATGTTATTTGGTGGTGCAGTTAGTTGGATGAGCAAGCGGTAGGCTGTAGTCACTTTATCTACTACTGAGGTGGAGTACATGGCAGAAAAGCACGCCTATAAAGAATCCATTTGGCTTAAAAAATTTTGTTTTGATGTTGGGTTTAATGTAGGGTAGATTACAATTTGCTATGATATTTAGAGTGCTATTTGTTTGGCAAAAAATCCCACTTTCCATGCCAAGACAAAGCATATCAATGTTCAGTATCATTTCATTCATGATATGGTGGAGGATGGAAAGGTTAATCTTGAAAAATTGGAACTTTGGAGAATATCATTGATGCATTGACAAAGCCTGTGAGCACAGACAAGTACAAGTGGTGTGCCAGTTCGATGAGCTTTGGGGCCTATGATTTACAGTAACTTCAAGTGTTGCAAAGGGTCTAGTGAATTGTTCGTCAAGTGGGAGCATGTTGGAATATGTGCCTCAAATTCACTAGTTAGACCCTAATTTTGGCCATCACAAGTTCAGGTCATTCCAAGTTATGCATTCTGCCTCTTACGAATGTCCCATGCCAAGCCTTTAGCATGCTTGCAGTAGTGCGATGTTATCGCCACCCCAAACATAGCACATAACAGAGCCAATGGTATGGTAGTACCGCTAACCCATAGGGGTGGACTAAAGGTGTTGGAGATAGTGGGGTGTTCATACCACCTTACCGCAACAAGGTTTTGGAGATACTTGTGGTTTTGTGGTGAGTGTTTGGTGTGTTGATTGTTGTAACCCGCTAGCCCGTGATGTGTTGGTAAAACCCATGGCTGGAGAGAGATGGTTGGTTGATGACTATTGACGGTTAAATGACGATTACTTGGTAGGTGAATCAGACATTGGAGAGACTTGATGTTATCAAAGAGAACATGAAGGGAGTCTCTTCGATGGTCTAACATAGTTAATGATAGTTGGGAACTAAATAGTTGGGTTTCTTGGAACTAAAGCGACCATGGTTGGATGTTAATTATACATTGTGATACTCTGCAATGAGTGAAGGTTTGATTGATCAATTTGGTGATGTTCTACATTTTATCATATACGAGCATTGTAACAGTATGAGAGAACAATTATAATTAGAATTGGTGTACGGGGTTGATCAGGGAAATATTTGATGTTGTGAATTGACACTTGAAAGTGGAGTCTGTAACTCTATATGTAATCCTCTTTACTGTAATACAAAGTGGCTTTACTTGGTGTGTGGTTTTTTCTCCCATAAGGGTTTTCCCATGTAAATATGGTGTTCAATTATGTGTGTTGTCTAATTGATTTAGTATGTTGATTCTGTTAATGTGCATCTTAATGGCTGTAATTCAAATTAAGTGAAATTTTTTGCAATTCTTTCATGTGAATTTTGCATTTGGAAGGCGTTTCCACACTAAGCTTTACTTACATAATTCTCTAATCCATAATCCTAATCATCCCACTAATGACCATCTTACATCCACCCCTAATTCTTCATCTATTGTGAACCCTCCACCTAAGCCTAAAATATACAAGTATGTCATTCCAAATGTCCTCCAAGGACTCCTAGAAAATAAGTCATCACCAAATCCACATCCCAAAGTTGTGGTCATTTCACCCCACTCCAACATGTATGATCATTTGTGATGAGGCCCTTTTCCATCCCACACCTATTATTCATCCTAATCCTAACACCATCCAAACCGTTGAAATTGTCTAACCCATCAAAGCCACCCAAATCTAATCCACTTCACCTACTCATGTTATTATCCAAACCCTATGCTATGAACCCTATGAATCTTCTACCCTTCCATCCATCACATATGAGGATTACATCCAACACTCCTCCACCATCACACCACCCACACAAATTGAAACATGCCATGAGTTTTTTCCAAAGTATTCTAAAATATCCCCTTACCCAAATCAAGATCCCACAATCCCACCTAATCCCTCTCATGATTCCTTATCATCCCATCATCTGAATTAAGATTTTACCATCCCACCTAATTCCTCTCATGATTCCTTATTACCCCCTCCTCTCAATCAAGATCCTACCATCCCATCAAATCCATCTCATGATCCTTTATCATCACCTACCTAAACTATCCTAAAACCACCTCCATATCCCCTTGGTCCTCTTACATTCACCCATGGTGGTTCTCTTATAGTAGAAGAAGAAAGAATATCCACCACCTGTCCTCCTTCACCTAATAATGGACTCAAAACATGCTTCCAAAATAACAAGCATCCTACTACAAATTGAATCCTCAAGACCATGAACTAGCAAGGAAAAGTCTTACGCCTTCGTGAGTAAGGTATATTGTGAAAGGAAGCTAGGTGAGTAGAAATAACTTCCTACACTGATCTAAGTAGAGGAGAGTTACAAAAATTTCCTTTAACACCTTATTCTGTTACAATAAGAGAAAACACATTCATAGAATAATAGATAGAACAGCAAGAATGCACAAAATAGTGACACCAAATATATGTGGGGAAAACCCTTTCAAGTAAAAAACTCCACCCTCCAAAAGCACAATACTTCTCTATTATATCAAATAAGAGTTACAAAATATCTCCAAGTACAAAGCTTCTACACAAGTGCTTCAAGACGAATACCTATTTTGGAGTGATATTGGTAGCACTTCATTACCTGCAAACAAACTATGCATTCCACAATACAAGGAACTCAATATATAGAGTGATGCAAGCTTCAAGAAGCATCTAGAAGGAGAGGGGCATCCAAATCCATATGGCACAATATCCCATGCCATAAACATGCATTTGGACACATGTAACATATTCCCATACACCCCTTACAATGGTCAAACATGCAAATATTCCTTCCTCAAGCTTGGGAACCTAGAATATACTAAAAATATCTTATGACAGATGCCTTACACATCTTACAACTATCATAGAATATGTCATAGTTGACAGCACTTACAACTGTAAGAGAAGTTGTCATAACTGACCAAGAATACATGATTCTCTTACAACCTGTCATAACCCAACTTGGGCGCCAACTTTCACCCATGCATGAAGATACCTTATGACGCATCATAGAATCTATCATAGGTCAAAGATTCCAAAGTGGGATGCATGTGTCCACTTGGGATGATTATGTGTCATTCAGTCACTTCCAACGAGGATGCCACCAGACCGTTGGGTCCCAATTTGTGACATGAAACCATAGGAAATTAAATAATACAAATTAATACAATATTACATCGATTAAAAAAATATTAGGAATCTAAGGTTGAGACACCTTAATCCCAAAATTCTCCCACTTTTCCAAGACTTGTCGAGAATCATACGGAAACAACTGCTCAGGGCCCCAAGGCCCATGGAAGTGGAACACCATCTGAATGTGCTCATTGGTTTTTTCAATGCATCTGCAACATTCACCAAAGTGTCAACCTTCTCCAAGTTCACCTTTCCATCCTCTACCATATCACGAACAAAATGATATTGTACATCGATGTTCTTTGTTCTAGCATGGAAGGTAGGATTCTTTTCTAGGAAAATTGCACTTTGACTATCACAACAAATAGTAATTTGTCCTGCATCTAAACCAATATCAGAAAAAAAAAATATTTTAAGCCAAATGGATTCTTTATAGGAATGAGTGGCTACCATCTACTCTACCTCTATCGTGGACAACACGACTACAACTTAACACTTACTCATCCAACTGATAGCACCACCAAACATCATAAACATGTAACCACGAGTGGATCTTTTGCTATCAATGTCACCTACCCAATCTGAATCCACATATCCACAAATACTCATAGAATGTTGAGGTCCAGTAGGATAACCATGAAAACACAAGACATGCTCAGACATGTCTCATAAATATCTAAACATTCTCTTAACAGCATCCCAATGCACTCATCCAGGATTAGCCATAAACTGGCTAATGAATCGCACTACTCAGGAAATGTCTAGTCTCATACACACCATCACATACATCAGATTGTCAACTGTACTTGCATATGGTCCTTTGGCCATTTCCTCCATCTTAGTAGGATATTTTGGACAATCATTCACAAAAAGCTTTGTCCCCTGCATCACAAGAACAACTAACTATCTGCAATCTACCATGTTGAATCTCTCCAACACCAAGTTCACATACTTGCTTTGGCTTAATCAAAGCTTTTTGTTAGCTTTGTCTCTTGTGATCTCCATTCCTATAATGTACCTAGCTACACCTAGGTCTTTCATCTCAAACTATGTAGACAACTAAAACTTCAAATCTAAAATCATACTTTTACCATTCCCAATAAACAACATATCATCTGCGTATAAGACAATAATGAGAATGCAACCATTATCAGTTTTAAAGTATACACAATTGTTAGATTTAGATATCTGAAATCCTAATGACAACACATAGGTATCAAACTTCTGATACCACATTCTAGGAGACTATTTCAAACCATAAAGAGACTTCTTCAATTTGTAAACCAAATTTTCTTTACCTTTTTCAATCAAATGCTCTGGCTGTGACATGTAAATCTCTTCCTCCAAATCACCATGAAGGAATGTTGTCTTCACATCCATTTGTTCCACTTCTAAGTTGTATGTTGTTGCAAGTGACAACATAAGTCGAATATGTGTCAACTTTGCTACAGGAGAGAATGTATCCCCATAGTCAATTCCATCCACCTAAGAAAAGCCTTTAGCAACCAACTATGCCTTATACTTCTCAATAATGCCATCAGGACCACATTTTTTCTTGAAAACTCATTTACAACCAACAGGTTTATGTCCAGTAGGAAAAGGTACCAAATCCCATGTCTTTATTTTCTTTAAAGAATCCATCTCTTCATCCATGGCTTGCATCCAAGAATCTAAATCACTCATACCTAATGCCTCTCTAATTGTCCTAGGTTCATCAATGTTAGTAATCAATGGAAAAATGCAACTAGAATCCAATAATGAATAACCAAACCTTTCAAGTTGCTGCCTAAATCGTGTAGCCCTCCTAAAAGGCTAAGGTTGAGGTTTTCCTTCTTCTTCAAAACTTTCAGAGCTACTTGAGCTCTCCTCATTTTTAAATCCAACAAGAGTGTGTACTTATTTCTTTAGAGTAGGTGGAATTTGAACTACCTCCTTGTTTTTTTACTCCTCTTTTTGTATTTGCAGCTCAACAGTGGAAGGTTTCATCTCTCTAAAGATCACACTTCTGCTATAGAGAACCTTCTGAGCTTCTGGATCCCAAATCTTGTACCCTTTCACACCAACACCATAGTCAATAAAGATGCACTTAACAACCTTGTTCTCCAACTTAGACCTCTTCTCAATCTGAACATGAGCATAAGCTTCACAACCAAATACTCTGAGATGTCTCATCGAGGTATTTTTACTAGACCATGCCTCCATGGGTGTCTTTCCAACAAGCACTGATGTAGGAGATCTATTGATCAAATAACATGCAGTGGCTATCGCTTCAACCCAAAACCTTTGTTCAAGGCTAGTACCACTCAACATACTCCTAGCCCTCTCCATCAACATTCTATTCATCCTCTCTGCAACTCCATTTTGTTGTGGAGTATAGGGAGTATTCTTATGTCTCCCAATCCCATGCTCTTTACAGAACTTGTCAAATTCTACAAAACAAAACTCACCACCATTATCAGTCCTCAAACACTTAATCTTTTTGCTGGTCTGATTTTCTACCAAGGCCTTAAACTCCTTAAACCAACTAAAGACTTTAGCTTTACTTCTAAGGAAATAAACGAATGTCCTACTGTAATCATCTATGAAAGAAAAAATATATACATATTTTGATAATGAATGAACAATTACATGACCAAAAACATCTGAATGAACATAGTCCAAAACTCCAAAAGACTTATGAGAACTAGAGTAAAAAGAAACATGGTGTTGTTTTCCATATACACAATATTTTCAAAAGTCAAACTCGAGATTAAAATCATCAAGGCCTTCAACAATGCTCTTATTTTTCATGGTTCTAAGACCCTTCTCACCAATGTGACCAAGTTGTTGGTGCCATAACATTGTTTTCTTTGTAGGAAGCTTCACTTCCATGGAATGAGCACCCTTAGGTACCCAAAATGCATGACCATCAGATGTAGCTACAACATGCTTCTTTTTTGTATGATCTGATGGTGAGGATGAAGAATCCAAAGATATCTTCTTTAGTACATCAAAAGAACTATTGCAATGTACAGTGCATACATCAAGCTGAAAAAAGTGCCAATACAAAAACCCTTAGCCAACATCATAGCCCCTCTAGTCATCTTACATCATCCACTATAGCAAACAACTTGCACTCCTGATTCATTCAATTTACTTACAGAAAGAAAGTTTCGTGCCAAACCTAGGATATGAAAGACACCATCAATCCCCTTCACTCTTCCATCAGTAAATCTAATTTTGACTCTTCCACGACCAACAATCTTTAGGTGAGAGTCATCACCTAGGTACACCTCTCCACCATCGAACTCCTCATACTTTGATAACAAATCTCTATGAGAGGTCATGTGAAAGGATGCACCCGAATCTATCAACCACACAGCATCCAGTGCATGGGCTGCCAAAGCTGCAATAAATGCTTCTCCATCATCTTGGTATGTTTTCTCAGATTCAGAATCAGAGAAAGACTTATTTTCCTTCTTCTTCTCCTTCTTGCAATCTTTCTGAATGTGACCAGTTTCACCACAGTTCCAACATTTTTCCTTGGACTTCTTACTAAGAGATTTAGATCTCCCCAGAGACTTTGATTATATTTCGTGTCTTTCCTTTTTCCTCTCTCCTTTGGTTTTCCACAAACTACAAGGGCCTCCTTAGCCATCTCAGAAGGCTTCCTTTGCATCTCTTCAGATAATAATGAGGAAAAAACCTCATCCATCTTAAAGGTAGAAGTAGTGCTTCCAATAGCCATTACCAGGTGATCCCAAGAGTCTAGCAGTGAAAAAAAGGAGCATGCAATGGTCTTGTTCATCAATCTTGTATCCAACAGAACCCAAATGTGCAACCAACATGTTAAAAGATTTCAGGTGATCTGTAACAGATCCTTTATCTTCCATTTTCAGAGAATACATCTTCTTTCTTAGGAAAACCTTGTTTACCAGGGATTTAGCCTGATAGACATCACCAAGATTCTTCCATAGAGAAGCGGAAGTTTTCTCTTCATGGAAATTCAGGAGGACAGAATCAACCAAACAGAGTCTAATAAGACACTTGGCTTTCCTATCCATGAGATCCCAATCCTCTTATTTCATGCCTTGTGGCATGGTTCTAGAAATTGTAAGTCATAGATCACAGTCTACAAGCATGTCTTCCATTTTGAGCTCCAAAGTTCAAAATTACCGCCATTAAATTTCTCCATCTCAATCCTCCTATATGTACTTGCCATCTCTTTCAAGTGCAACAAGGTAACAAAACACACACTTCTGAAAAACTCCCACTAAAACAAAGATTAGCTAAAAAAACCTTTCTAACCCAACAAAGGAACCAAGGTTGGCCAGAATCTAATACCAACTAAAAGGAAGCTAGGGGAGAAAAAATAGCTTCTTACACTAATCTAAGTATGGGAGAGTTACAAAAATTTCCTTTAACATCTTATTATGTTACAATAAGAGAAAACACATTCATAGAATAACAGATAGAACAACAAGAATGCATAAAATAGTGACACCAAATATACATGGGTAAAAAACCCTTTCGGGTAAAAACCCCTACCCTCCAAAAGCATAGTACTTCTATATTATATCAAATAAGAGTTACAACATATCTCCAAGTACAAAGCTTCTACACAAGTGCTTCAAGACGAACACATGTTCTGGAGTGATATCGGCAGCACTTCGTTACCTACAAACAAACTATGCATTCTATAATGCAAGGCACTCAATATATGGAATGATACAAGCTACAAGAAGCATCTAGAAGGAGAGGGGCATCGAAATTCACATGGCACAATATCCCACTCCACAAACATGCATTTACACACATGTAACATATTCCATTACACCCATTACAATGGTTAAACATACAAATATTCCTTCCTCAAGCTTAGGTGCCTAGAATATACTAAAAATAGCTTATGAAAGATGCCTTAAATATCTTACAACTATCATAGAATATTTCATATCTAACAACACTTATAGCTATAAGAGAATCTATCATAACTGACCAAGAATACATGATTCTCTTACAGCATGTCATAACCCAACTTGGGTGCCAACTTTCACCCATGCATGAAGATTCCTTATGACATGTCATAGAATTTTTCATAGGTCAAAGATTCCAAAGTGGGATGCCTATGTCCACTTGGGATGATTATGTGTCATCCAGTCACTTCCAATGAGGATGCAACCCAGTCGGTGGGTCCCAATTTGTGACATGACACCATAATAAATTAAATAATACAAATTAATACAATAATACATCAATTAAATCAATATTAGGACTCTAAGGTTGAGACACCTTAATCCCAGCATATTGGAGCCCATCTATATCAAAGAAAATCCATGAGCACAAGGCCTTGGCTACATATATCAAGGCCCACAATCCAAACATGTTGGTGCAACCTTTGTATAGCCTAAGAGAACCTCTTCCAAATGAACAATAGACATTTCCCATCACTCCTCCAAAACATTTGTTTCCATCCCCCTCCTCCATTATACACAACTAAAACATTATCATTATCCCTCTTTCATTATCCAAATCTATTTTGGGACCTTATAACCCAAACTCCAACATCACATATCCTCCACCTACTAAATCCATTTTGGGCCCTTATATTTGAAACTCCCATCTTCCATCTTATCCTACTCATCCCCTTATCCACTCATCCCCCATCCCTATCACCCATCATAAACATCCAACTCCTATAATCCCCAATCAAAATCAACAAAGGCACATTTCCATGCACTCCATCCAACACTACATGTCCATTGCTCCATTCATATTCTCTCCACATCCTTCATCTCTTAGCACTCATACCATTTCTCTTAGAGGAAATTTGGATGGAAAATCAAGAATACCTAATACTAAACACCAACTAAAATATAAAGATCACCATGTACCCTTCAAAACACATGACAAAATAAAAAAATTGATCAAAATGGGAAATAAATCCCAAAGGCCACAAAGGAACACCAAAGAAAAAGAAAATTCAAAACCATGTAGATCCCAAAGAAAAAAGATGTAATGCGCGTCTAAAAGAAAAATCCATAATGGCATCCAATATTGCTAATCCAAAATCTAAGCATCCCCATACTCCATCTCCTAAAAATATTTTGGGTCCTTATGTCCCAAAATTCACTATCCCAATTCTTCCATCATCCCAACATTTTCCATCCATTCGTCCTCCTATCATTCAACATCCATCACAATATGTGCCAATATTGGTCCAGACAATATCCACCCATCATACTCCCTTCCCATCCTTCCATCCATAAACTTTCCAACACCCCATAAATTATCCCACATATACCCTCCATCAAAACACTTTAATCCATGCCTTTGCATAATCCACATAATCCACCATTCTAATAAGGTCGTACTAAAATCCAACAATCACTCCAAATGGGCTTCTGTCACCTTAATATGAAACTAGATGCTTGATTCCTTCCTCCAAATCCATATCACCTATTTTTTATCTTCCAAATCAACTTATCCAAATATGTATCCTTATCTATCTCCATCCATAAAAAATTCCAAAAAATCCAAAAAAAATAGTAAAAATAAAAATTTGTCAAATGGGGAAAACTTGGGAAATAGGTGCCTTGGGAAAATATCATGATGAAAACTTGGAAAACTAGCATCATTTTTAAATCCCACATTCATTTACTCTCCATACTTGGGGGAAACTTCATTCTAAGCATCCCCATCTTTCATCTCCTCCATCCAACCTACCTTATCTGCCCCACCCATCATCCTATCCACTATAATTGCTTCATCCTCCTTATGATCTTGATAAAGATAGGGGAAAATATATACCTACTTTAGACCCTCTTGGCATACATTCCCTCTATCTAGAGACTATCATATTCTTTATCCACCCATGGATCATATCCTCATCCATCTACCTCCCTTATCTTTCCATCCACCTATCTTCCATCCCTCCTACCTCATCACACATGACATATCTAGAGTGGGGAATATTATTCATTTACAATGTAGTCCTTGGAGATTACATTCCAACCATTCATCCATCCAATAATCCCTTACATCTACAAATCCTTATCTCTTTATCCCTTCAACACATTATCTTTCCATTTCTCTAGCTTTATCTCTATATCCATTCATCCCTATCATCATTCCATCCAATAATACCTTGCCATTGGTATCTAGATATAGGTTACCCTCCTCCAATCTAATTCCATCTATCCTGATGCCATCACTCCCACCACTTTTCCATATCCAACTAATCCATTATCGCTTCCCATCGACCCCATCTTCCTGTAATCTAGATAACTATCTCATTCATGAGCTTTATGCAGTCAACATCCTCTTAAATAAATGTTGTACATCTTGTATATATCATGTGTCCTACATAAGATCAGTCTTGTGTCATTATTTAGGTTCATCCTTGTACATACTTGTTGATAGGTCCCATCCTTGTGTTTGTTTCCTAGTCAAACATCCCCTATCAAGATGATACTTCAATAAAATGCATTAGCTCCCTTGGGTTTCAGGTATCTTGATCATCTCTTGTCATGAGAATCCTAGGACTTACCTACCATATTTGGTATTCATAGGATATATCGTTCCTCAAATCATAACACATCTACCCCATCCATCATCCTTATGGCAAAAGGTACTTGAGATATTTTGTTATTTTATTGGTGCTTTTGGAATCTCTATTTATCTTTCCTTTTAGCTTCCTACTTTACCTACTTGAAGTCACTATGATCCATCATATCATGGTGTTCTTTGACTAGTGAAAATAGGGACAAGTCTTGGATTTTTGTTTGTTGAACTTTCTTGGTTGTCCCACATTGTACCCACTAAGGTCTTTTGCGACCTTGTGTTATGTTGAGAAATTCCTTCTATTTGTGGTTTTTCAGCATCATTCCTTTGAAGTCTTCAGCAACTTTGTGAGATGTTGGACTAACCTTCTTATTTTTTGAGTCAGTCCTATGCATGTGATACAAATTCACCTTGGTTCCTCATACCTTGGTGCATAGTATCTCATGCTATATCAAATTAGGTTCTCACTAGTCACTACATGGTAGTTTTAATTCGATGCTCCAAATCCTCCCATTCATTTATCCTACATTTTTTTAAACTCTTCATCCTTCATCCCTATCCCTTGGGATCTACTTATGGGTTAGTGCAGGATCATGGAGGTCCAAACTAGACCCTTAAGTGGCAATGAAAATTCATAAAAATAGAGTTACGCAACTTGACATAAAAATTTGAATAGTTAACATAATTTAAAAAATATGTAAGAACATAATATATGTAGAAAATTGAATTTAGATTCTAAGATACTAGTCCTTTTTTGAAAAAAATTAAATCTATTTGGTGAAAATTTGAAATTTCAGTGTAGTAGTACTAAATTCTTCAAGAAAAAAATAGAAGGCAGGTGTATGTCTGACCAACCTAATTACAAGAGAAAAAAAATTATTATTTTTTAAAACTTTCAATATAAGTAGAGGACACATGCTCGGATGTGCCACATTTTTTTTATAATTTTTTTGCAAGTAAATAATTAGTTATGAATTTTTTATTATAACTTTTTTAAAATATTAAAAACATGTTTGCCTAACCACCATAACTTGGTCAAAAATTTATGAAATTCATTTTTTTATTTTTTAAAATCCTATAGTATGGGAAGCATAGAATGTGTCGCATCTTTCAGATTCAAAAAATTTAAAATTGTTTGATAATTATAGATTTTTTCAATCAACCTATCAATTAGGACTTTAGTCATAATACATGTAGAAAATCAATAATAATTATCTATTTAATTCAAAATAAGGCATTTCTTATATTCGTGGAATGCTAACAATTTTTTCAATAAACCCTTTACATTTCATCATATTTGGATTAAAAAAAAGGTCATCGACCATTTTTGTCATATCGCCACTTTTTGGACCCCCATGATCCTATACTCACCCTTATCCTATCTATTTTCATCACTCCACTTAATCCTAGATTTTGTGTGCACATGAATCCTCATCCATCTTTTCATCTATCCTCTCATCTTTCTCTTTCAATAATCATATACATCTTTTCATCCATCATATCATTTCATTATCCCTTCAGTAATTTTAGGCTAATATAGATTTCAATTAGTCTAAGCATCTTTTCCTTATTTTCTCCCATCTAATCCTGTTGTTGGACTAGCAATCCCAAATTGCAAGCAAATCCTAATCCATGTAATCTAGCTATGCATCCAATAAAAATAATCTAATCACATCCTTGTTCTTGTTCCTAGCCAAGTTGCAAGCCTCAATTCCAATCCAATCATAATCATTGGGATGTATCCTTCCCATGTCAATAACACTCCAATAATTATCATTGGGATGTATCCTTCCCAATCCTTGTGTTGTTTTGGGATATATATCGTTCCCGCATTAAAAAAAATCCAATCATCATCATCAAGATGTATCCTTCCTAATACTTTTGTTGTTTTGGGATATATTGTTCCCATGTTAATAACACTCCAATCATCATCATCAAGATGTATCCCTCCCAATCCTTGTGTTGTTATAGGATATATCGTTCCTACATAAACAATGTACTCTAATCATCATCTTCAGGATGTATCCTTCCCAATCCTTATGTTGTTTCAGGATATATCATTCCCACATCAAAAACACTCCAATCATCATCATCAGGGTGTATCCTTCCCAATTCTTGTGTTGTTTCAGGATATATCATTCCCACATTCAAACAATACTCCATTGATCATCAATCAATCTTGGATTTTCAACATGACTAAGGAAACATCATGTTTTTCTTTGAATACTTTTGTGATTTTTTTATTGTAATCTCCTCCATTATCTCTTTCTCTTCCCATCCCACCTTTTATCCATCATCTTCCATCATCTTCCTCATTTATCCTTGCATCCTCTCATCTATTTCAAGAGCACAGTCGTGTTCTCTTGAACTTCCATGTCCTCTCAAAATGGCATCCCTAATCCTCACCTTCACTCTCACCATCTTTCCTCCTAGTCACTCCTTTGAATGATCGAGGAATATTCCCTAATCTAACCATCTTCTTCCAGATTCTATGTTTTAATATTCTTTGAAATGATGCTACTTTGTAATACCATCTCAAAGAGGGGAAAAATGTAAACACCTAAAATTGATTGTATTTGGTCAATTTACCTCTAATTCGTCCAATTTCCTATCCTTTATATTAGTTAAATAATACCCTATTATTTAATTAATATTCAATTATCTCAACCTTCATCCTAATCTATTTCTTCTATTATCCCTAAATCCTAGCCTGAAGTAAATAATTGCATTCAATTATTTACCCCCATACCTTAGCCCTTTCCTCAAAAAATTAAATAAATAATCTATTTATTTAATTCCCCTCTACATGTCCCATCTTGGGTCAACCCACAATACTGTGTCCCACTTTTTGGCCAAATTAGGACATTGAAATTAGCATTGTCACCAAATTTTCACTTTATGAAACCTATAGCAACTAAACCATTAATAATTTGGAGATGATATGAACTAGTGATTTGTGTGTAAATTCTAAATATAGTTTTTAAAAGAAGTTTAGAAATAAATTGTGATTTTTTTAACGTAACTTTTAATAACTTATTTTTTATAGTAAACAACATTTTTAAAAAGCGGTGTTTATTTCGTCACATATAAAAAAAATTATTGAAAGGATAAAATTATAATTTTTAAAATATAAATTTGTATGTTCATCAATATCTAGTGCATCAATGTATATTTTTTCATAATTTTTTGTCGCATATTCTTTTAATTAAATTTTTAAGAAAGACTAATTATAATTTAGGCATACGTGTATATCATCACACATAACATATTTTGTATGTATTAAAATGAATTTATTTATTCATAGATGAAACAAGGACATCAATACCTAGTGCACACATATTTTTAAGATTTCTTTCTCTATTTTTCTATTTTTCTACATATGTGAAAAACATATCTTAATGTTTGGTAAAAACCTAGATTCACGAGAAATAAAAGATAAATATAATAATAAAATTTAAAATATTTAAAATTATACTTTTTGGAAAGCTTAATAAGGGCTACATACTTAGAAAACGTAATTTCTAATGACTTTGTTTGATTTGTCAAAAGATTTTAAAAAAGTAGTTTTTTGTTAGTAATTTGATAGGTGCAAAGAAGACTCCATTGTGGGTATGATTTAAAACTAGAGGGGTTCTATCCAAAGAGGTTTGGTATAATGGGGTCTTATCTAACCCTATTCAATTAAAGCCCTTCAGATGGAAGTCCTCAAGGCTTAAATCATTATTTTTTCTAAAGAATATGTGATTTTAGGAAAAAAAATTGAATGTCCCAAGTTTGGGACCTATTATTGTGGGATTACCCTCCTTCAACCTCTTTTCATTAAATCCTAATCTAATTTGAATCTCCCCTAAGTGGTTGCACACACTTAATCCATGATTAAGTGGTTGAACCCTCACCATCAGATCATGCACATGGCCCTTTATACATGTGACATGGCCTTAGTACCATATCACATTGGCCTTGTTCAAGCCTCAAGGTACCATCTCCTTCGCATCACACCTCATGGTGACACTTGGAACCATCCCTTGATATGAGATGTCTCAACCATCCTCCACCCTTGATCCCATGATCTAATCCTAGCCCAAGTCATTCATTTTCCTCAAAACCTATATATCTTACACGTAGCCAATTTATCAAAGAATCTCACTCATTTTTATTGGAGCATCGTCATGCTGTCAAAATTCTATGAGCACACATCCAATCAAAATGCTTGGGAAAATCTACTCAATGAGAGGCTCAACATAGTTCGTTTTCGTCTGAATTCTATGTTAGTTTGAGATTTTCACGTCTAATCGAAGTGTTTGTTTGATTTCACATTTGAACATATTTTCATGCACACAAGAATAAATTTTAATATATTTTATGTATGTGATTTTTTTTCTATTTTTAGTAAATATAGATTTTAAATTAAACATAAGAGTTTTAGTAGGAGAAACTATGAAAAGTATGGGAGTACTTCATTTTCAATACCTTTTAATGAAATTATGCATTATGAAATAAATGTCACTCGTTATAAATAAAATGTAAAAATAAGATATTGAAAGTGTCCAAAAAATGACAAATTATTATTTTTAAAAAAATTACTTATAAAAGTTGAAAAATCACTAGTTCACATCAATTTTAAATTTTTTAATCTAGAAAGTGAAAAATGTTAATTAAAAATATTGGTTTCAATGAACCTAAGATCTCACTATTTCATTTTCAACTTTGAAATAATTGTTTTAACAACAATGCAAATATTAAGGTTAATAACATCACCACTCAAACAATTCAATTTTATAGGAGATATTTATGATTGACTAGATACTATGCAACTATTCATATTAATTATGAGCATTAATAATTTAAATAATTTTTAAAATATGAGAGTAATTGTCATCACATTAAATTCAAATCATTTGGGTCAAAATAAACCAAGAAATTCCTTTGCAAGGAAGGTAACCACATAGGCTTAATCCATCCAAATCATAAATACTAACTTATATAGAGATCAAATTACTTTTGTTAATTATATTTAAGTTATTTTATCCACATTTATACAACAGTCATGTAAATATGTACTACTTAACTTCATATGCTAAGTTAGATAACCACCTACTAAAATATAATTCAAAAGAATTAATATAATATCCATAAATCCGTCAACGAAAGATATACAATTATTTCAAAGTAACTAAAACTATCACAATTATTAAGCACATATAATGAGGCTAAATTCATAAAATTGTTGGGCCAAATACCTTAGAGAAATACAATAGATCACTGGGGTCAAGTTCTTCTAGGTTAACTACTTGGATTGATTTACTTTACAACTCTAAGCAATCTTCATACACAAGTGTGCATGTGGTCTATATGGAAATGTTGTAGATTCTAATTCTCTGTCCCTTAGAAAATTAAATTATGCTCTAGATTTTATTTTTTATTTTCCTAAAATTCAACATGTGAATTAACAACAAATTGATTGTCTTTAAATATCTAGACATAACATGTCACACCAATATGTACCAAGGGGGCTTATAATGACTAGTGAAAAATGGTAGAAGATTTGGAATTTGAATTTGAGATTCATTCCTATGTATCATTGGATCAATCTCATTTAATATAAAAATGAACATGGATACAGAATCGTCTTGACACAATGAATGAATATATTGAAATGAGTGTGGATGAGATGTGATAAATGAAAGATAAATGACGAAATGTTTTGAAATAAGTGTAAGTGGGAGGAAATAAAGATAGATAAGAATTGAGATATAAACCAATCCAAAAACAAAAATATACTATCTATCAACATATAATTACATTAAAAACACTCCTTCAAAATCAACACAATTAAATAAAAATAACATAAATATACTAAATTTCCTTCAATCCTACTTTTAAATTTTAAATCAACTCTGTTATGAAATATTTTAATTAAATATTCTACACTTTGGGTCCAGGGGATTTCTTATTTCCTCCCAATAGATTTGTATCTTGGTAGCCATCTGCATTTACATCTAAGAACATCAGCCGTCTTTAAACCTTGAAAATGCTAAATCATAACAAACTATGCACGCAACTGCCAATAGCCAAGCTTTCACTCATGCAATACGTCTTCTAGTGTGAAAGAAACCAAATGTGGATTAGGTGAAGGTGGTAGGACAAACTCTTGATTTCAATGAAGAAATGGGCAGAGGGCTCCATCGTCAAGAGTGCATAAAGTAGAAAAGATATCTCATAGAGAACAAAGGGAAGAAAATCCAATCACGAACAAAACGCGCAAATCTTGAGGATCCTTCCTGTATAAATCCTATTACAAATGCAGCAGCTGCAATACCAGATACTCGCCATCTCCTCTCCTGTAGGTATTTGTTGAAACATGATTCTATCTTTTCCACCTGGGCTTCTCCCCACTCCTCCATGTTCACAGATTTGATGGCTTGTTCTAAGCATCTGCTCAGATGGACAGCATCCTCTAGAGCCATACAGGCGCCCTGACCAAGATCAGGGGTCATTGGGTGCAATGCATCTCCAACAATGGTTACGCTTCCCTTTCCCTTTTCCATCCCTCTTCCCCACTCCCATGGCCACACCCACCTCACCTTCAGATCTGCCAAATTAATGGTCTCTGCTGGGCTCAACTTTATTAGTTCTGCAATGGGCTCAGGGAAATCTCTAACCATCTCCAGAGTTGCACGTCGAACCCACTCAGCATCCCCACAGATCTCTTCATCTAAAAAATCGAATTGAAGGTTAGATTGGAAGTTGTTCATGATAAATAGCAAAAGAGAACTTGTCATTGGTACCTTACTACCTAGTGTACAGAGAATCGATCTTATTCCATTTAATATAATGGTCAATTGAAGACAAGATTCGAGCTACTTATAATAAAATAGGAAATGAGATTGAAATAATTGTTTGAGAGAAAAAAATTTCTCTCAGTAGGTCAGATTCAAGCTACTTATTATACAATAGGAATAGGGCATGAAATAATTCTGCGAGTGAAGATTTTTAGCATGTTGGGTACATGGATAATTTATCTTCTTGAATTTAATAGTTAATTATTTGAGTTGTTCATCTTGCAAAGAGCGCCAAAAATAAAAATTTAACCAATAAAATTCAAGCCATAACAAAAACTCCCAGTACCTTGTGGATGGGATCTCCTAGTTACAAACCAGTAAACTGTTTGGTCGGTGCAAGTGAGAAACCCTGTCCTCGCTCCTTTACCCCAAAGCTGTACCATGAGCTTCTCGAAATGGTGGCCTTCTGTATATGTGACCATACCCCTAATGGCAACGCGTCCGGTTGATTTGGCCGGTGGGAGGCCCATCCATCTTGCAACCACTGAGTACACTCCATCGCATCCTATCACAATCTACAACCCATACTTCAGAGTAAGGAAGTTATATTTTGAGAAACAGAGCTTCTGGAAAAACTGAGTGAAAAGCTTTATTTTCTTGTTATGGAGCAAATAGTTCAAGACCAGAAAGCTCTACCTTTGCTGTGAGGGATGTTCCGTCTGCAAGCTCTACTGTGGTGAATGGAGAGAGTGTGTCTCTGTGTAGGGAAACGATTTTGGAGTTGAATCTGATGCTCCCCTCAGGCAATTCTTTGGCTAGTGCTTCCAAAAGTGTCATTCTTTCTATGCACCGAGATTCCAGTTTCATGCTTGAATCCCTGAACACATAAGAGCAATTTGCATTTTTGACAAGAAATCTCACTTTTCAAAACCAACAACTGGTTCTTTATTAGGGAGGTTGTTTTTGTTCGTTCTCATACTGTAGTCCTATGGAGGAATTGTGCTACTGAGAAAATTTAAGAACATTTTTGTGGATTTGCCAGTCTACTGAAGAGTTGCAGAGTAATTATAGATAAATGGGTATATAAGGATGCCATTCCATGGAGACCACTACATCTTATTTATCCTCTATGAGTGGCTCCATAAAATGTTTGGAAATGTGAAACTGGATTAAACAAAATCTTCCCTATCAATTACAGAGCATCCATGTTACTAGCTCTTTTGAGATGGAAACTTCTAGTGGGTGCTCAAGAGAAGAGCCGGAAATCTAAAAGCACAAGCAGAGAGTTCTTAAGTAGCCTAGTTGTCAAATGACACTAAAAATCAATTTTAAATTAAAATTTAAAAAATTAGATACAAGAAGGTAGAAACTTGTTTTTATTGTAATAAGACTTCTGGATTGAGACTGTATCAGTTTTTTACATCAACATTTCGGATTATACTCTATGATTCATCATCAGGATCATCAATCCAGAAGTCTTATTATAATACTATCATGGACTGTGAAAACTTCATGCTTTTAACTTGTTTTTTATTTGACTCTATAGCTGTAAAAAACTCCATAAAAACACTGGCTAGGAAATCCTAGGTGTGGAACTCAATAAGATCACTGTAAAAAGCTCCATAGAAACACTGGCTAGGAAATTCTAGGTGTGGAACTCAATAAGATCACTGTCTCAAGAAAGTCTGTCAAACTCTATGAAGAATTCAATGGAATCCTTAAACAGGTAGAGGAATCATTCAGCCCCACCTCCAAAGCAAAGTCTAAAACCTGCTATCAAAACATTGGGAGACTAAAATTTTACATGAAAACACTTATTTTGTTCTTGCCAAAATATTTTCCTAGATCAGTCCATGAATAAATACAAGGGCATGAGCTCTTCATGGGGCGGCAAACCTAAGCTGAAAGTAAACAGTCCAACGTTTACCTGGGGCCTTCCCTATTCAAATAATAATAGACATATTAAGCACAACTTGCTGGCTGTTTAAGCTCTTTGGCATACTTAAAATACTCTATAAATACTTTTGCCGTACTAAAATCAATCATATGAATTTTCCCAGATCTACACCGGGCATAATCAATTACAACTCTTCCAATTAACAATTGGATAAAAAAATAAAAGAATGTTCAGATTTGCTTGTTTCAAATAAACATCTTGCACTGGGCATAATCAATTACAACTCTTCCAATTAACAATTGGATAAAAAAATAAAAGAATGATCAGATTTGCTTGTTTCAAGTAAACATCCTTTCCCTTACCCTTTGCCTCCACTTTTCAGAGGGACATTCTTGCAGACACCAGTGCAAATTGAGGAGCCCTGAATCCTGCACACCCACATCTTGGAAATGAATTTCTACAGTAATCCTCGCGTGAAAGAGAAGATACAGTCAGTTGAGGTAAATCACCCGTCAAGTTGAGAGTAAAATGGGCGAAGGGCATCTGCTACGCCCAGAGCATCGAGTGCTTTCCAGGCATTAGGCCACATGATCAAGGCAGCGCCGGCAGTTCGAAGGCACTCAGCGCGCTCAAGTACCAGGCTCTTCAATCCCACCCTACACTGGCTCTGTCAGAATAAAGACTCTGAATCGTTTAATTAAATGGAGAATATGAAAAATTGTTGCACTACTTACTTATGGAGAGCAAGCGCAGTGGCTAGCCCTGCAACGCCCCCCCCTACAACCACAATATCTTCGCATTTCTCCATCGTAGGTATTAATGGAGGCTTCTTTTAAGAGATGCAACTGATATGCATTACAGGGCTCAAACACTTCAGAAATCTCTTTCCATTAAGCTGCCATAGAATGGAAATTAAAAATAAAAATAAAGATACACCACAAAACAAAAATCTACGTACCTAATTTGCAGGGTTAACGAGTCCTTCCAGAATTGTGCAATGCATGGTTTATAGTTCTCAAATCGCACCTGTACTCCTTCCAGTCACGACAACGGAAGAATCGACAAATTACGTTGGATTTAATTTTTTCTGTCAAATCTACGTACCTAATTTGCAGGGTTAACGAGTCCTTCCAGAATTGTGCAATGCATGGTTTATAGTTCTCAAATCGCATCTGTACTCCTTCCAGTCACGACAACGGAAGAATCGCCAAATTTGACCAAATCAGTTTGACCAAATTTTCTAATATATATTTTTTTCAATTTTTTTTAAATACTTTAAACTAATTTATCTATCATTCTATTGGATAATATTGTGAATAGTAATATTAAGGTGATGTAAGCAATGACATATTTTAACTATTTCATTTTGACTATTAAAAAGTTAGTAGTGCAAATGTATTTTCATGTCACTTTCAAATTCTATTTATTGTCTTATTTGATAAATGAGATTATTTTTTATTTAGAAGACTGCGGCCCAATGAACATAAACTTTTTAATCATATTTGAGATAATTTTAATTTACTGAAAAGATGAAATGGAAAAAATATGAGAGATTGTGATTAAAATAATTAATAATAATATAAATAATGTTTCATAATTTACTCAAAAACTATTATGTATAAATTCTAACATATTTTATCAATTTAAAGTTAAATGCATTCATGTTCAAATGTAATTATGAAATTACATCATATTTAGAGCTTTAATTTTTAATTAACATTTGCAACATAATTCTAAGTTTTGTTGAATTAGGTTCTTCTATTTTAAATTGTAAATATCGTTTAAAAGATTTTTTTTAAAAGTAATTCAACAAACTTCATATTTTTGTTTTTTTTTTTTTGGTAAGTGCTACAAGAGGGGGTAGCTCCCTATATTGATACTGAGTAAAAATTACAATAGCCATACGACATCAATGGTACAAGTAACCCACACCATCAGCAATATTTACTAGCCTTGCAATAATGTTCTCTTCTATCAGATTTGGGTTGTCCCCAATGTATTGCATAAACTCATTGATGTTGTTCAGTTTCTCCACACCTTTCATGAACAATTTTCATGCCTTTTTAAGCTTCCCCTTCTTGTTTTCCTAGTTTAGACTCAGGACGACCACCACCAGCCCAAATTCAAGCTCGATGGAAATGTCGTCTATTGCCTTGCAGACGGAGAGATAAGTTTTGTCCCTCATGTAGCGAAGAGTAGCCCGCACACCCCATAGCTATGCACCCACCACCTAGATGTAGCTATTAAAAAACCTTTCCAGCATCATTCCATCGTGGGTATGCACCCCACTCCAGAAAATGTCTCCCACCACCTTACGAATTGCCTTGATCCCCTTTTCCTACGCCATAGGAAAAAAAATCGCAATTGTTCATTGATTGTTTCAAGCTGCCCCACGTCCCTCATGCCCAAGCACCTACAGTGCACACCAAAATACTTCGCCATTCTTTGTGGAGCAAAGCGAGCAATCGAATGGTTCAAATAGGCCCATCCCACTCAAGCCATAGAGAAGATATTAGAACAAATAGGAGTCACAAGGGGAGTCAAGGAAGATACACACAATTTGTCATGCACTACAAAGTCGGCCACCCAAGGCAAGCTAGGCCGCCAAACAGCCAAGTCAAGCTTCATGATTTGAATGAATAGTATACGATACACTCTACATCCACCATCAAGGTCTTCTGTGCGGGCACGCCCGCCTACGAGCATGATTCGCACCTCACAATTCTACTCACCTCGATTGGAAAATCACTAGTCATGAAAGTCTTTTCCTCATCCTCCATACGGGCGCCCAGATTTTCCAATCCATCAACTGTCGAGTTGGCCTCCCTAAATATGTGGCAAAGAGAGAAGGATTCTAGCTTGTCAAGGAGATCAACTATGATTGGTATCCAGCGTTGTAATTTCCAACTGGTCACCCGTCACATACTAATTATGTTGATGCAAATCCATGAATCCCCTTCTATGTCGATGCTTTTGATCCCCAGCTTGATACACAGTTCACACCTGCAGCTAGAACTTCAAACTCGGCTTCATTGTTTGTGGCAATGCCCAACTTTCGAGCTAGAGCAACCACACATTCACCATCCTCGTTTCTTATCAGACATCTAGACCCAACAATACTTGGGTTTCTCTTAGTAGCCTTGTCAAAGTTAAATTTATGCCTACTGGGCTTCAACAAGACCCATTTTGCCAATGCACGTGGATTATTTTTCTTTGATGGGTCAAAACAGGGAGGCTTTAATGAATCCCAAGATTTTTGTATCTCATTGTCCCAGATGGTAAAGATTGTGTTTGATCCCACATGACATTTCGCATTAGCAAGTTCACATATTCCATGCTCAATCTTCTTGATCACATCTTCAATGCCCAAGGACTACTCATTGAAAATTCAGTGGTTACGCTCTTTCCAGATGTGCCAGACAACCATCGAAGGCGAGGAGAACCACACATCGCCCCATAGATCTTTTCTTCACTTAGCCGACCATCTCAAGAGAAATTCGAGTAGGTCATTTTAACACAGGGAGTGCCAACCCAATGAGCACATGAACCAGTCCCAACATTTTGATGCAAACGGACATGAGAGTAAAAGGTGGTTGACAGTTTCACCATCTTTCCAACACAAAACACATACCAAAGGGCCTTGGATACCATATGTTGGTAAGCAGTCACCAGTCAGGATCCTTTTATGTAAAGCAGCCCAAAGGAATGCCCCAGCTTTTGGGAGAGTTTTAGAATTCTAGCATAGTGGGGTGGGCCATTGCACGTCATTTTGTTGAGCTAACTAGATTTTGTACCTCAGTCGAGTTGAGTAGCAGCCCGAGCGAGCGTCGCACCAAATGATTTCATCTTCCACTATGGATAGACGAATCCTTCTTTTCCTGAGGGCCTCATTTAATCACTGCCCAACTTCAATAGTGACAAGCCCAACATCGATTGGATGCCACCCGAAGCCACCATCTTCTCTAGCTTGAACATAATCCGCCACCCTCCAATCAAAATGTTCTATCACCTTGTTGATCCAGTCACCACCACCCACCTCCTTGATCAAGGGGATATGGCCATTCCATGAATCATACCAAAATTACACCTTCCAACCATTATCTTCCAAGAAATATGTTATATGTTATGATTGGTTGGCACTCCCAAATGAACTTCCAAATAGTCAAGCCCCCACTTGAATTTTCCATAGTCAGGATCCTATTAGGATCACTAACATCTAGATATTTCTTTTGTAGGGTACAACACCACATTCGCTCTAGTTCTTTCACCATCTTTCAACATAATTTGGCACCCAGAGCCCGATTCAGGTCAACTCCAATTTTCTCAAACTTGCTTAGCAGCCCTCATTTTTTTGGCATGCAATATCCCGACTGAGAAGTGGAATATGCCTAGCCTCCTTGGCACCTTCCCAAAGGAACCTTTTGAGGAAGCCTTCAAGGTTTGAGATGACTTTACTAGGGAGTTTGAAGCACAACATGGCATAGATAGGAAAAGTGGAGAGCACAAACTTTATCATTTGGATTCTACCGGCTAGTGAAAGCCATTTCAATTTCTAGGCCTCTGCCTTGTTTTGGCATTGATCCAACAGTTCCCCCCATAGGGATGAATTGCAAGCATCGTTGAAGAGAGGGACTTCGAGGTGTTTTACCAACAGATTCCATACCATGAATTCTAGTAACTAGGCAATTTTCTTTTGGACAGCTTTCTTGGTGTTGAAAAATACGATCTCTGAATTTTCTTTATTAAGGGCTTGCATTGACGCTTCTATGTATTTGTCAAGAACACTCTTTATTACCTCTACTTCTCTTAGAGTTGCCTCTCTGAATAAAAGTGTGTGATTAACGAATTGTACATGTGCTATTGGATCAATGTCAAGAGTGACCATAATCCCCTTCCAAAACTTTGAGTCCCTCAAGTGACCAAATAACCTACTTATTGCCTCAGCCATGATAACAAAGAGGAAAGGCGAGATAGGGTCGCCTTGCCTCAACCTATTAGTAGCACCAAAAAAACCACACAATGATCCATTTACTGAAATCGAGTACCTGGGGGTACAAATACATTGGTGGATCATTTGTAGCCAATTCTCTGTGAAACTAAAGCGCTGCATGACAGCAACCAGAAAGCTCCAATCCACCTAATCATACACTTTGTTGATGTCCAACTTCCACATAATACCCAACACTTTTCCTTTTGAAATAGAGTGTATGGTTTTAGCAGTGGTTATGATGCTATCAATTATCTCTCTCCTCGAGGTGAAACCATTTTGTTCACCTGATATGATTGATCCCATCACCTTTTTCAACATGTTTGAGAGCGCCTTTGATAGTGTTACCCTCATTTTTTGCCATTGAAAATTTCAAATTTTCCCCTATCAAGTGTCGGTTGAGCCTATGATGGTTAGATTTATGAATCATTTATGAACATTGCTTTCACAATTTGATGCTAGATACTACGCACAAATCATCACCAAGCTTTTATATTTGATTATCAAGGGACTAGCTCCATGGGAAATGATGAACAGTCTGTACTTGTGCCAAGGGACCATTGCAATAAAATATTTTGCAACCATTATTTGGTCTGAATTTCTTATACATAGGGGTTCCCTATTTTTGAAGGTCATTAACAATAATTGATAATTTAGCTACAAGAAAACAAAAGCAACAGGTTAGTGGGTAAAAACACAAAGTTGTGTCACACTTTCGGCCAACTTATCAGCACAACTGAATTTAAGTATTTCTAACTAAAAATGAATTTTGGTCAAACATATGATCTAGTAAGATTCATTCTAGCTAATTTAGATACTTACACAAATTTTTCAACTAAAATTGTTGGCTAAAAATATATGGAGCACCGCTTTGAGGCCAATTTACAAAAAAAAAAAACATATTTGAAAACCTTGATGTTTCAATAACTGCTACTCATGTAAATAACATTTTCTAAAAAATATAAAAATACCCTTTTGTAGATCCATAAGTGTAGTTTTCAAATATATATTTATTTTAATAGTTTAATTATTATTTTTTATTTATTTTTATTTTTACTAAAAGTAGGTTATCAGCATAAAATATTAGGTTGATTACCATGCCAATGAAAAATATTAAAACTTATTGAAAAAATTTGAAAAAAATATGGTGCACTAGATAAAAGAATCTATATCAAGGTGGTATAATTTTTTTTTCTATTTTAGATAAATATTTAATATGAAATTTGATGTCTAATGGAAACAGTTATTTTTTAATACACACATTTGAATATTTATTTAAAAATATATATTTATCAAAATTGGAAAAAACTATATCCATGCACTAAAGTTTCAAGTTATAAATCCACACAAAAAAATTTAAAGAAAAAAAAATTACTATAAAAAGTTTGACGTCCCATGTAACTTCATTTTTCAGCATTTTATCAACAACTAAATTATAGTGTTAATTTATTAAAAATTACTTTAAAATAATTTTATATTTTTTAAAAAAAAATACAAACATAAAATATACATTTTACTAGTTTACATCATTTCAAAATTCATAACATATATGCCACTTTTTAGTGATTCAAGTTTAAAAGTTGGATCAATGTTGGTCATTTCCTTTATAAAGTGTGACACAACTATATGCCTTTACCCTAGTGTCAGATTCAAAAGTATATATATGTGGACAAGACACATCTATTCTTGAGATGGGAGTTGCATACGAAAGTTCTTACAAATACACCAAGTATTGGTAGTGCTTTCATGTTAGGAGATTTACACAGCTGAGGGAAAGTTTAAGCATAGTTGGTATCTTTATTTAATTTCAAAACCAATGGCAAGGCTTATAGACCAAAAGGAGCTCATTGTATTTAATGCATGTCCCACGAGCTCAAACTCATGAAGGATATTTCTTACAAATATTTAGATTCTCTTCTTGAGTGATGACAAAGGAAATTTAATTTGTATGTTGCTTTTCAGTTGAGTCTTTAACATCATTGGACCCCCAAATGGCACGAGTAATGATCAAATGCATGAAATCACTTGAGTAGTTGTTGATTTGTGTTATCATGAGGCATAAATTGAAAAAGCCTAGGAGTTATTAACAATCCAAGTTCAATTGATACATCACAAGTATATCAACATAGAGGACGTATCATCTGTGACAGCATTTTGAAATGGTCATTTATTCCCAAATAATTTTTCAAAACAAGGCCAATGCTTTAAAATTCAAACGTCATATTTGAAAACTAAGAAGGCACAAGGAACTCTGTCAATGTTTTCAACAAATACTCAAACTTAGGTGGTGACTTGTAAAGTTACTCTAACCGGCTGCTTACCCACCTAGCCTATCCCTTGGTTATAATTATATAGGCGGTGACTAGTCAAGTTTGTTGAAACTCATGAAGGACATTTCTTCTAAATATTTAGATTCTCTTCTTCAATGATGAAAAAGAAAATTTAATTTGTATGTTGCTTTTCAGTTGAGTCTTCAACATCATTGGACCCCCAAATGGCACGAGTAATGATCAAATGCATGAAATTGCTTGAGTAGCTGTTGATTTGTGTTATCATGAGGCATAAATTGAAGAGGCTTGGGAGCTATTAACAATCCAAGTTCAATTGATACATCACAAGTATATCGGCATAGAGGACATATCATCTACGACAACATTTTGAAATGGTCATGTATTCCCAAATAATTTTTCACAAGAAGGACAATGCTTTAAAATCCCAACGTCATATTTGAAAACTAAGAAGGCAAAAGGAACTTTGACAGTGTTTTGAACAAATACTCAAACTCGGCTGGTGACTTGTAAAGCCACTCTAATCGACCACTTACCCACCTGGCCTATCCCTTGGTTATAATTATATAAGTGATGACTTGTCAAGTTTGTTGAACCTTCCCATGTACCACCTCAAGAAGTACAATATCTTGACCTATCAACACAACAAAGCATCCATAAATCTTGAGTGGATAGAAATATGCAAGGGTTCTGCTCGAAACGGCTTATTATCACGTGTTACAAAGGAGCTCGATACAATTCAAGGCATGAAATTTATGAAGAAATGCAACATTGAATGTGCCCAAACATTTGAGAGCAGTAATCCATGAATTAATAGATTTTGTAGGAACAAAGATATCGAACTATAATTGTACATGGTAGTAGGATGCGAACACAAAATTTACAATCATTCCTTCCAAGAAGGCCTGCATCTCGTCATCTCCTTGTGAGCTCAATGGATGTTATAGCAAGCGGTTTTGTTGATGAAAGATTAGCCCAAGCCAAGGTAGTAATATTCAGATTGTTTGGTTTCACATATTGTAACATCGAAAATAGAACCATTATCATTCGAAGGTATTAATAAATGAAGTTTCATAAGATCACTGATTCATTTTGGGCAATATAAGGCATGAAGTTCAATATCGAGAATAGCAAAAAGCATAAAAAATTGAAGTCCTTCACTATTTGAATGAACCAAATCATGTTGCAATTTTGAATCAACCCATGAACAAAGATTGTTTATTGTTTACCAGTGAAGGGGAAGTATTGATTTGTGTTGGTTAAAGATAACATTTGCAAATGATGTTTCTGTGTTTTAAACATGTGTGCCCAAAAGGAGTCTTATCCTTGATGGAGAACTCATGGCTTCTAAACACACAAAGAATTCAAGGATTGTTATGATTAGACCCGATAGGAAGCTCATAATCAAATTTAAAGGATGATATCTTTCTAATAAGGCAATAAAGGTAAGTACATTATATTAGTAGAGGATAAAAGGTAGAGCTCTTTCTTCTATTGCTTACGCAAGTTTCTCAAACATCATGCTCTTATGGGATCAGTTTTGGAGCATTTATGAATTGGGAAATAGTTAACAAAAAAGGAAGAGTTTTCCACGTCACAAATAACTGGTGTATGCGTGTATCAAAGAAAGAAAAGACAAAAGAAGAAATAACTGATAACTCTTGAGTTCCTAAAAGAAAGAATCCAACCAAAAAAAGAAACAGTTACAATAAAGAAGCAGTTATGAGCAACTAAACGGAGGGGAATTGCTAGTGAAATTATAAATATGTAAATATGAAACAAAAGGGGGGATCTTTGGCTTGAAATAAGAGCCTCCTTGAAGGCTATGGGATTACACTAATTGATCTTTATGTTGTTCATCTGGGGAAAGGAGTTATTTTTTAAAACTTAATCTTTGTACAGGGAGATAAAGTCTTTGAGATTTTTTTATGCTTTTTGAATAAAGGAGACATTTCTAATCTTTATGTTTGATTGTCTTCTTTTTAATTGTTGATTTCCCTTGTGAATCCACAATTATCCATTTGTACTTTCTCTGTTACATCTGATTAAGAATGTGTTCATTGTAGGATCTTTGAGTCTAGTTTTAGTTCATGTGTTTCTTGGGAATCATTTTCTTTCCTCCTCTTTATCATTTATAGGTTTAAATGAATGATCTTTGTGTCATTTTCTTTAATCTTTTATTCCAAATCACTCTCACATTTGTGTCAGTTTTATGTGCAGATGTTTGTTTGCCTTTACTGCTTTCAAGTTAAAAGCACACTTTAGTTTTGTTTTCAGTTTCTCCAATTCATTAAAGATCATAAGAGGGAGTCGTACCTCTTAAATTACGAGGAAGATCGCTAATTCAATAGCGATCTCCAAAGTTGTTAGTTTCATTGTGTCACTGCTTGATTGGGAAATAGAGAGTCATTTATCATGTATCAAATTGCAGTGACCAATCTGTTTGCTAATAGATTTTTGGAAAATCTGTTGTGGATTCGAATCAAAATATTGGTGCTTTATTTCCTTATATTTTTAATGATATCTCCATGTGCAGGAAGATTTCCAACTCTGTTTGAAATTCAAAGACATTATGATGCAAAATCAGAAAAATCAAAGAAATGGGAGAAGACCCACACCTACTATTGAAGAGATTCTTGCAATGGATGACAAAGTACTTCACGATTTTTGGGATCACTGCAAATAATGCATTATCGAAGCTATAAGAACCAGGTTAAGTATAGAAGATGACTACAAATCAGCACTATTATTGAGGAGCCCTCATGCTAGATTTTACAAACTCAAAGAACTCAAAGAAGGATTGAGTTCGCTACAAGCAATCACACAAAAAGTCATACGACTTAAAGAAGAATTGCAAGTTGATGATGATGATGCTCCAAGTGCCTTTGGTATTTTTTGTTCTTATAATTTTTTAGTTTTGGATAAACAAGATGTAACAGAAATGATGATTGAGCCTTATGAAGATATAATGCCTTTGGAAGAAAATAATCATAATCAAGGGAATGTTGGAAAATTTGCAAGTCTTGCAATTAATGTACATAATAATGATTTGTTGAGTCTCTCTTCTTCACCAAAATTAGAAAATTTAAGTTTTGAAAATGTTGAAAATCGGCTTGCTTCTAAAAAGTATGAAGATGAGAATTTTCAGATTGACACACAGTCAGAGTATGCAACTTTTGAGTTTCATGACAAGGATGATAAAAAGGGTTTGTTGTAGCTAGAAGTTAGTAGTGAATGTGTTTTTGAATCATTTCATTTTGAAGATGCAATCATACCATTGAAGATGATTCAACGAATGAAGTTTGTGTAAAATTGAGACAAATGTATACTCTATTGATGACAATTCAAAATATGAAATTGTGAAAGAGAAAGGTGTTGATGCCAAAAATTGACAAGGTAATAGCCTTATGGGAAACTCAGTTAATGGGGGACCAATTGCACTAAATTGAGTGACCTCTATGTTTATTAAGAAGTCATTTTCTTCTGTATTTGTGGTTTTAGAATGAGAAAAGGAAGCAAATAAAAATAAATAAAGATCTAACTAAGGCGATGTGCCAAGATGTAGATGTAGGTACGGTAAATCTACCTTTTGGATGAGATTTAAGGGCCCGTTCAACAATCTACTAAGTCCTAGAATAACAAAAATAAAAGATGAAAACCTGAATAATTTATCCAATAACATAAAATAACTCCCATACACATTTACTGAAAAGAAGAGTCAAATACATGATCTAAATCAGCAAACATATATTGAAATAATAGAAGTTTTGCAAATAAACTACTCAATATAGTAATGGCACAGTATAATGTTTTGTCAAATAGCTAAGAAAACAAAAAGGTTGAACAATGGCATAGTCTGTGAGTCTTATACAATAATATAAAAATAATACAAAAGACCTGGTGTCTTTCACAATTTTTTTTGTATGTTCTGAACTCATTTTCAGAAGGAAGAAGAAGTATATATAGAAAATAATCCCACCGCCTAGCAAGCCAGTAACAGAAAAGATTCCTTCATTATGAGCAATGATGCCCAGAGCAATGATTTCATAAGGCCATTGCAACAGAAAAAGATTTGAGCCGTAGAATGTAGTCATCTTCGAGCTATATGCATCTCCTCCAAATGATGGCAGTGGTCCCAGTGTAAAAGCAATAGAACCTCATGCAAACATGTGTCGCTTACCCACAGAGTCAGTTAGGACATGTGGCAATATGGCGGAGCTCAGTCTTTCCTTCTGCTTGATGAAATCCCCACTGAGAAGACACGTGGAGAAGTCTTCATTGCTAGCACTGACTGTGGGGTCCACCAAAGGTGTATGCAGAATGATGCTATGTGGCACACAGACAAGGCTCATTGGGGAAGTGAAAGAAGCAGGCTTTTAAATGCCTGCACTACTGACATGTGGAAGCATGGCGGGGCTCGAAAGAGGAGTGAAGGAAGAAAATCCCTGTGAAGAGTGCTCAATGGAAACGTGGAGGCAGTCAGGAGAAGCTCATCAAAAGGGGCTTGAGGATATTCATATATATAAGGCGTGGGTTGGACTTAGCAAAATAACCAACCTGAAGGAAACTCGAAGGATTTTATATCCATAGCTTTTGGCGACTACCAAGGGCATTTCTCCTATGGAACAAGGAACCCAAAAATTTATGGTTCACAGACCAAAGCCTTATCCATTGGGCGATGTAATCAGAGTTTTGAGAGAGCAGTCTGTAGAGGCAGCCAATCAACCTTGAATGGCATCAATATGTCAGATAGATTCTCTTGTCCGTCATGCAAATCAATCACTTCTTTGTATGACAGCTTCATGGATATCCCAATCCCGAATTCGTGTTGAAAAAGTAGTCACGCTATCTAAGAAGTGACACCCTCAATATCCTCTACAGTAGGGGGTTGACTGAAGTTCTAAAAAGCAGATATGTCTTGTTGCTTCTCCTTAATATTTGTTGCAATTCACTCCACTATGGCCATCGAATTATCGAAAAGAAATGGGGAGGGCAAGCCCATCTGAGTTAGCTAGGAGAATTTCACTTGCATGTTGTTCATAGTTCAGCCTAGTGTGGCAGTGCACTCACTAGCATGGAGGATGGTTGTGTGGCAACGGATGAACTCTTTTGTTTTCTTAGCAGCTAACTTGTGGTCCTCGATCCCCGCACGCATTAAGTCCTCATTCAACACCATGTACAATTTATCTAACAATTTTTCCACCTCAGGAACCTTCTCCACGATGAATTGTGGGAATCACTCAATAGTTCTACAAACCTCCCTGCTTAAACTTGTTTCCTTCGCCATGAACTAGAGCGTTGACTGAAGAGTCAGCCAGAAGGCCTTAACCTTTTCCCAGTATGAAATGTATAATTTTTGGGCCACTAGAAGGAGGTCCGATTGGGTAGCAGGGGGTTGGGGAAGATTCCTCAAAAAATTGATTTATGCATCCCTCAACCCAACGTCTTGTGTCAGTTCCACAATCCTCTTGTCTGCAACTTAGAGAGTTGTTCCTATAGGGTTCTCAAATCAACAAGCCATCTTTCTTCAGCCTGGCTTCTGTTTTTTTATTCCCTTTCGAGGGAAAGCTTCACCTCTTAGATTTCCTTCTCAAATTGATCTTGTTGGCCCTCAAAGTTCATGTTCTTTTCCTACATTCTTTGCTCTAATTGAGTACGTTGATGTTGAAACTCCTCATTCCTTTGTTGCATCCCCTCTTTCGCCCGAGCCAACTGGTCCTATAATTCTTGGTTTTTTGGTTGTAGGTCAATGACCAAGTTAGAATCTTGGGCTTGGAACTTTGCAATTTCCTCAAGGAGTTCGGCCTATTCTGCCTCCACTTGTTGTGATAAATGCGCAAATTCATCATCCCTTGCTTTGTCCTTCGCCAATAGGACTTCAATTCTCTCCTTGATAGTTTTCAACTCTTCTTCCTTCTTCAGCTGACAACCGGACTTAAGGAAGTCAGTGGTCACCACTCGCTGTGTCTCCTCCATGATCTCAACTTTATCTTGTGATCAGACTATGCTCAAATCAAGTCCCATAGCATAGATGTTGTAATCATTGAATTGCATCTCTCCCTATTGTTTGATGACAGTTGGATGCATAGTTGCAAAATGCAGTGATTGTTGAGCCTCATTGAAAAGTGTTTTCACCTTTGGCTCGTTCAACTTTTTAGCATCCTTATCCTTTTGCTTCTAGATCTCGATAGCTCATGCTTGTTTTCTTTTATCTCCCTCTGACAAAAATTATGTTGGCGACCTAATGAGCTCGCCTGTGAAAGGTGCACTTTGAGGAAGAGAAAAAGGGAATGAGAGAGCAGTTGTTCCAACCGATTTCTTCCTTGGAAGAGAGACTGTTAGTGGAGAGAATGGGGGAATATTCCAAGGCCCTGTCTATGAAGCAGTGGTAGGACTCAAGGGAACCAGTGGCAGTAGCAGTCATAGATACTTTCGTTTGTTGGGTAAATTGGGTTGGGGCCGATACAATAGTAGCAAGAGGGGTATCAATGGTGGCTACAGATTGGGATTTGATGAATGGTGGAATAGACCGTAGAGGAGTAAAGGAAAATTGTCCTACTTGGGAGAAACCTCCTGCAACCATTGCGGCAGAAGCAGGAAAAAAAAAGGGCCAACACTTGAAGTGATGAACGACGCAGAGATAGCAAGAGGAACCAAATATTGTGAAGCAAGAAAAGAGGGAGCAAAAGATACCTGCAGTGTAGATGATTGTGATCCCTAGCTCATCGTTGGCTCTATGCTCGTTACGGGCTCCTGGCTTGTTGCAAGCTCTTGCGAACCTTCTCCAAAAGCTGCATCTGTGTGTTTCCTTTTGTCGGGTGGGGAATCACCCACCTCTATGGCCTTCGACTATTGTTGTCGGGTTATTCTAGATCTTTTTGTGAACCAGGTGCGAGTCTGTGAGGCTCCTGAATGCGATATATTCACCCGCACATTTGAAGAAGCCTTGCTAGGTTGCTTTGTTGCTTGTCCAGTTTTCTGCGTTGGGGCCGTCTTCACTTCATTTTCCTTCTCTTTCCCCTTCCTTGTATATTTTCTAACCTTCTTTAGGTCCACATCCTCATCACCGCTTGTGTCAGTATCCTCATGCTCATTGTTTCACAAAGTATCAAATTTGTTAGCCGTCTCTACATCCTGATAAGGGGTATCAGGGCATTGGATCTCTTGACGGTAAATCCAGAAATCTTTAATATTCTCCTCACTCCAATTATTTTTTTTTACCAAATCATTGTGAAGGGTGGCCCCCATTTGGTGCTTCTCATTATACTTTTCCAAAGGGAAGTAGAACTCAAGCCATGGTGGCCTCCTATCTTCTGTGGGAATGTGAACTAGGTCTACTAGTAGATCATTATGTTCCTCCAGAGGACTCTACCGCTTTTCTTAATAAGGCTAGGGGCTGTGAGTTACCTTGATGAATGTGTTTGGTAAGTCATTGTAGGGGTTGTACTGCTATTTATTGCAAATCAACACTAGCCCCAGATGAGCCAAATTTGCTTCAAGCAGCTTATTTGTCTACTTTTTTGCCATTACCACTATTTTGAAAGTTAGTGGACAGTAGAAAAATCCTTTATTTCCCTTTCCTCTACAAAAATTATTGTCAATAATTGTCGCCTATTGGAACATCTCAAGGGCCAACACCCTATTTGTGATGCATTCTGGGAGCCAGAATGGCTCCTTGGTAAAGCCACGCATTCGAATGAATATGAAATCCCTCCCAAGAAACTAGTCACATTTAGGAGAGAAACTCTGCATCCACCCCATTTGGTCGTTGGAAATTCGATAAAGATTGCCATCCTCACTTAAGTCTTATAGAATCAGAGTCAAGAAATACTCCAAAAATGTATAATAATCATGTGTTGCAAAAAGGAGGGGAGTCCATATAGAAACTGGTTTTCTGAATCCCTTCTAATTAAAAATAGATAACCTCATCCTTTTATTAAAAAATCCAGGGTTTTGGTGTAAAAATATATGAGCAAGGAGAGAAGGAAACTTGAACTTACACTGCATGCAGTACTCCTTGATTTGGCTCATCATTTCACGATAGATGACTTATGTGAAGTCATACCAAAATAAGAATTGTTTCCTATGCAACTGAAACCCCAAACCCAATTGAAACTCCTGCACGAACTTGTCCTCATCCATGCCACCAGAAAATGCCATCATAGAGAAGGCATCCTACAGATCCTGTTTGAAAGCGATGTGCACGACTAGAATTTGTGGTGGCTTGTTGAAATCTTCCTGGGGCCTTTGGGTTTCCTGATTATAAAATTCCATAGCATGGTCTCTAGTTCTCCATATTTTCTCCCCCTTTTCTAAAGTGAATGAATCAATCTTTTCCACTTTAGAGTTTTTTATAGGGATGCATAGCATGCTCCAGATAGCTTCTACATTGATTTTAACTCTTAGCTCCCATCCCTTGATGGTGTTGGTATCTAGGTTGAAATGTTCAATGCCCTTGTGAATGAGCTCTAGGCAGTAATGCACAAAGAGAACCATATACTACGGAAGACCGTTGAACCATAGCTTGTACACCAATTTACGTTCGCTAGTAGCCACTTTCATTTTTTTGCAAGCTCCTTCCCTAAGAGTCTTGGGGTTAGTTATGAGAATGGGATCATGAATGTTATCCCATTCTTCTTTTATTTGGGAATGGTCCCTATGAGTTTTCTTCTTTTTTGGAACCCGTCTATGAATCCACTTCGGCTTTTCAGGCATCCCAAGCGACGCGTAAGAGGTGTCATCAAAAATGTTGGTGACTGGTGTTGCTTGCATGGCATCAAACAAGTTTTGGGTTGCTTTGACTTGCACTTCCATCTAAGGATCTTCATCCATTTTGGGATATTGTGGATTTATGCGACGTTCAAATCTTCTGCAATTCACTTCGGCTCTTTGGCACTGCTGCACTCAAAACTCTTTGCACTAGATAGCATACTCAGGAATCTTTTTACAATGTTAGCCTTTTGCATGCAATACTTAGCTATTTCTTTCTTAGAGTGGTAGACAATGGTTACTTTTTAGCATTAAATTTGGCACGTACCTCCAACTCCTTTGCTCATGCGAAATGAATTCCTTCCCATTTTGAAAAGACAAGAACTCATAATGACAGTTAGTAATCATGTCCTGTGGCACAATTTTCCTAGGAAATTGAGCTGGCAATTGAAAGCATTTGTAAGATTTCGCATGCTTTGGCAATTAATATCCCAAAGAGAATAATTAAGCCAAAAGTGCAATGAGTACTTGAAAAGATTTGAGTTCATCCTTGGATTTTGAAAAATGCCTGCAGCATGACACATCAGCACCTGACCATATGGACGATCACTTGGGACTGCCACCAATTTTTGCTACGTAATTACCTCTTCTTAACTTCGCACGTAGCGAGTCGTACATGGCAGATGCAACTTGGTGGTAAATTTGAGCAAGCTCTTGGTGGGATTTTTGAGTTAGTACTCGATTAGCATCATGCTTATGGCACATAGATACCTTAGATATTTCTATAAATAGGCCCCAAGATAGTAGAAAAATCACACTTAGCAATTGGGAAGAGTTGGTATTTAGTAGTTGGGAAGAATCAGCATTAGGCGGTTGGGTAGAACTAGCATCATGAATACTCCAATTAGGTTGGTTACCAATAAGTCATAGATGGCTTTCTTAGGTGAAATCTCTAACAAGCGCTTGAAAAGAATGACAAAGAATAAGCATTCATTGGCTATTATAGCAATGAAGTGGGTGTTAGGTCAAGACTGTGTAGAGTATGAAGATACATATAGAGTTAATATCGACGTCTTCTCTCACTCTGTCGCATCTTTGCTTGATATCTAGGTTCCTAAGCAAATGATTATTCGCTTGACATTGGAAATATTCCCGAAGCGGTACCTTGGCAACCTTGGTGAGATTAGTGGTGAATGTGGTGTATGGCCTGGGCATTCCGACGGTGAGCAACCTCCGTAAGCATATTGAAGAGGATGCAGTGGTGTCATGGGTTTCATTTCTGAGTGGGTTCCACATCCTAACACATAAAGAGCATCATCAAAGGGTCACTCGAGCCTGTCACTTCTTGTTGTGCTGCTATAATGTAGTGCTATTCTATAGTGTAGAGTAGTATACCGACTTTAGGGACTTGATATATCCCCCACCACTGGTTGTTGTTGTTGTTGTTGATGCCCCTGTTGTTGTTCATGATCATGTTGCTCATGTTGATCCTGTCAATAAAGTTGTTCCAAATGTTGTTGTCGATGGTGCTCCTACTATTGTTGTTTAAGACCTGACACTTTTCATATGTTTTAAGAATCAATCTATTTTTTGTATATATGCCTTAAAAGGGCTTTCAATGTATATATATATGAAAAAAATGCATGATATATAGATATAATTTAAAAGTATGGCTTCATAGCCATTTTGGAAGTGTATTGTTGAAGCATATAATTCTGTATATAATGAATATACAACTTTTACTAAATTTCTATCTCTTTTGCTTCTTGCAATTCTACAATATGGGTTCCCTTTTCTCCATTTCTTTCAGTACATTTTCAATTTTTTACATATGGGTTCATTTTTTAATTTTCTGCATATGTATTCATTTTCTGCTTCATGGGTTGCTTGGAAAGACCGTCTGAACAAAAAGAACACAAAAGAAAATTTACAATAATTATATATTTACACAGGCAGAACAATTAATAAGGCTTAATTGAACAATTTGAGGTGAATTTCATTAACCGTAATCCCCAATACCTCTTTCTCCATATTTTCTAATTCGAATGTGTTGTGTTGCTTGCATTGAATTATTTTAAAAGGGCCTTCCCACAGACTATCATTTTTTTTGTGTCGGTTAGGCTTCCTGGCCCTCTCATTGAACTTCAGCACTAAGTCTCCGCATTTTAGACCTTTGTCTGAGGTTTTCTTATTGAACCATCTTTTAACCACCTGTTGGTAGTTAGACATGGTTGTTAGGGCCTTTTCTCTTTTTTCTTGTACTTCAAATAACTCGGCCAATTGAACCTCCATGGCTCCATTTTCTTCAACTTACAGGGATTTGAGCAGTTGTAGCATAGGAATCTCCATGGAGATGGGCAATAGCACTTATTTTCTGTACACTAGCTCATATGGCAAAGTCTTTAGGACTTGCTTAGGAGTTATGCAGTCTACCCAGAGCACTACACAAAGGTTCTTGTGCCACTCCTTTTGATGTTACGACCTGATTCTTTTAATGAGTCAAACTAAATTTGTATTAGTCAACTTGGCCAGGCCATTCCCCTACGAGTAATAATTTGAATATTTTTTTAAGAATATGCCATGCACGAGTGCGAAGTGACATACCTTAGAACCTAGGAAAGCCTTAGTGTTGTCGTAGATGATGGTATTTGTTGGGTCCAATCTTGTTACTAGTCCCTCAAGGAAGTCCACAATCTTTGCCTTCATTGCATTCTTGATCCTCAATCCATCTAGTAAAGTAGTTTATGGCCATGGGGATCCATTTGTGTCCGACACTGGAGGTGGGATTAATCATCCCGATGAAATCAAGGCCCCATTACGCAAAGGGTTCTTCGATCACTAGTGGTATGAGAGGCATTACAAAGTTCTTCCTCCTTGGCGCGAAGAATTGGCATTCCTTGCAGGCCTTAACCAAAGAGTGCGATTCATTGAATAGGGTAGGCCAAAAGTATCTAGCACACATAATTTTGATGGTGGTGGTATTCGTAGAGAAATGTCCGCCCGCAGGACTACTGTGGAAAGTGTTGATAACTTTCTTTGCTTGCTCTAAGGTGACACACCGTAGTAGAATGCCATTGAAATTCCTTTTGAAAAGGACTCCTTCAGTGAGTTCATATCTGTTGTTCTACAGTCTATAGAATCTTCTCTTCTGAGAAGGAAGGCCCAACGAATATTTTTTGGTATGCATGAATCTTACTCTGTTTGCTAGCCAGTAACCTTCGGACTCGGGTTCATTTGTTAGAACAAGTTCGGGTTGCTCTTCTTTAGCTACCATTTATTCGCCATGCGCCAAATATTTGCACAGTCCTCTTCCTCAGATGGTCTTTGTAGGCTTGACCTCAATGTCATATTCAAGGATCTTAGTGATCCAATTGGCTCTCTTTTCGGTGATTTCTCCTTCCATGATATACTCACACACACTGGAATGTGAAACATATAAAATCACCTTGTTGCAAGATATGAGGTGTCATAACTTCTTGAGTCCCTTGACATTGGTAAATGCTTTCCTTTTGATGAAGTTGTAGTTCATCCCATAATATTTTAAGGTCTGGGAGTGAAATGTTATCGGATGTTCTCCCTTTCCTTCATCATATTTTTGAGTTAGCATAGTAGCGATGTTGGATTTGCTACTGAATACATACATTATAAAGCCCTTCGATAGGTCTTGATTTACCAGCATAGGAGCTGAAGAAATAACATCCTTAACCTTCTCAAAGGCTTCTCTAGCTTCCTTTGTCCATTTGAACAACTAATGCTTTTTTAGCATCAGGGTGATAGGTCTAATTATTCCTGCAAAATCAGAAATGAATTTTCTCACAAAATTTACCTTTCCCATAAAGGAATAAACTCCTTTCTTATTAACTGGAAGGGGAAGTTCCCTGATTGCTTTCACTCATTCAAGATCGATTGAAATTCCTTCTTTGGATACTACATGTCCCAATAGTTTTCCTTGCGGTACTCCGAAGATATTTTTTTGAGTTTAGGGATACCCCGAACTCTTGGCATTTTTTGAAAACCATTTCTAGGTGATCAAAGTGATCATCCTTATATTTAGAGAATACAGTCAGATCATCTAAATAGATTAAGATAATCTTGTTGATTAATTCTTTGAAAGCAATATCCATTGCTCCCTAGAAAGTGGCTCCTACATTTGAGAGGCTGAAAGAAATTTTTGCATACGCAAACATTCCCCACTTGGTAGTGAACATTTTTTTGTGTCGGTCCTCTTCTTTGACCCGGATCTAGTTGTAATCAGAGAAATTGTCCAATAGAGGACATCTTTGATCCTGCCACTATTTGCAAGATTGACTCCACAGAGGGCAATGGGTAGTGGTCCTTCAAGGATGCTCTGTTCAAGTCCCGAAATTCAACATATAGGCAGATTTCTTCATTCTTCCTTCGGACCAGAACCAAGTTAGATACCCATGTAATGTGCTTGATCGAGAAGACGATTAGGGATTGAATTAGCTTTGTCATCTCTTGCACCATCAAGGCTTCAATATTCATATTTACTAGCCTCTTCTTTTGGTGGATAGGTTTTTCCCCTTCTGCTAGCTCTATAGTATGCTAGATGATTTCAAGATCGTATCCCTTGAGGTCATCATATGACCAAGCCACTACTCCATATTTTTCATATAAATAGATGAGTCTTTCTTTATCATGATGTGGGACATCTTTCCCATCATTGAGTTTCCTTTCATCTCCGACCCGAAGGTCTGCATAGTCATTTTCATCTGCTACAAACTTCCTCTTGTCATTTCTTGCATCATCACAATTGAATAGGTTTTTGAGAGTGACCAATCCTTTTGGAAGCTTGTTGGACTTCAGCTGAATGATTTGTCCTTCATAGGCCTCAGAAATTTTTGGTTGGAGTTGCTCAACGAACTCTCTTGACTATTGGATGAATGAGGTGATGTGTTCATCACTTTTGAACACTTGCTAGCTCTGATCATTATCTAGGATTGTTGGTCAAACAATCACTCGCACACAGTGTATGCTATGAATTAGGTCATAAGCGGGATCAAATTGAGATCTAATTGCTTCCATGTGATCCGCATCTATATTTTTCTTTCTAGGCACTATCTGGATATTGAAGGCTTCAAATCCCTTGACTAGGTCCCAAACTCTATGTCTATAGGATCTCATGTAGAAATTCTTAGCTGCGGAAATCACTCGGACTTGATTGACCACTAGTTTGGAGTCTCCGAACACCATTATTTGCTTGATGTCCATCCGCTCTACAAGGCTTAGACCTTGCACTAGGCCCTCATATTCAGCTTCATTTTTCGAACAAGCGAACTAGGAGTAGAAGGACCAGAGTGTCTTTTCATTGGACAGGGATGTCAAACATATCTCGGCTCCTACACCAATTTTGCATCTTGCTCCATCAAAGTGCAATGTCCATAGCTCTAAGGCTTGACCACTCTCGAGTTCCTTCATGACCTTCAGAAGCACTTGATCTTCATCATAGATGACATAGGTCCCCAACCCAGTGGCATGATAGTTTCTGAAAGAATCAATGTCCATATATTCACTCAAGAGGACCTCCTCTAAGTCTGTATGGTCTCTGGTCACTTTTTAATCTTCTAGTAGCTCAATACAATACATTTCCTCTTTGGTGAAAGAGGTATGAGCAACCTCAAAGTTGATCATGGCTTCATTGGCCACATGTTCTAAATGTAGAGGTTTGGATATTATTTTCATTTTAGCTCCATGCTTGGTCCTAAGGATCAAGTGTGACCAATCCAAAGAAATGTATTCGCTTATCTTTGAAGTGAATACCTAGGATAAGCACAAATAAAACATGGGGGGAATGTCAATGATCACAGTATCTTGTGGAACTGTGATGCTAGGGTAGGAGAATAGAGTCAAGAGGAAGTCCTTGATGACACCTACAGTTTCAACCTTGTTCCCATCAAGCTGCATGACCCCCCTTTTTAAAGGTTCATAGCTAAATCCTAATGCTTTAGCTATCTACTTGGGCATGACTGTGGTGCTAGCGTCAGAGTCAATCATGGAATTATGTAATAGTTTCTTCCCCACAATAAGATTTAGGAAAAAGGGTTTTGGTTTCAGCTTATCTTTAACTTCGGTAGAGGCTTACTCTATACTATTTGTGACAACTTTGGCAAGAGGTGATGGATCAATGGCCTTTTCCTTGAGTGATTGCTTTGTTGGCTCAATGATTGGATCTTCCAAGAGAGCCTTCTGTAACAATGACTTCTTCTCCAAAATAGCTAAGATATCCCAAAGAGACACATTAATGAAGGATTTTTTTAATTGTTTCAACACATTGAATGGTGGCAAATTCGAAGGCTTCAATTCCTTAGCCCTAGTTATAATAATTTCCTTTCACGGCTAAAATTGTTGTGCAACTGTAGAGGTACTAGGAGTTTGGTTGGAGATACTTTTGAGCTACAAGATGATCGGTTTGCCTGTAAATCTTCTCTTAGAGTGATTTTCATAATTGAACTACACTTGTGGGGCTTTCGATGTGGATGCATCATTGGCAAACACCGCCTCTTCTTCTTCCATCCATGAGAAGAGTATGTGATCAAGAGCTATATCTATTTCTTGTTCTAGGTACATCCCTTGCATTTGCACAATGAGTATCACATTTTCCATCTGCGAAGAGGCATATACATAACCTCTAGGGTCTGACGTTGTGCCTTGGCTGGGCTATTCTGCCACCTTTGTTGTAGGTTGTCGTGTGGGTAGTTTTGGAGCATATGTGTGTCACTGCAAGGGAAGCACCATGGATTAGTGTTGTCAGTGAGATTGTTTTGCCCCGCTGCCAACTCTCTACTTGAGCTTGGGTGAGCACTTTGCAGCGGAGTAGGTACTGGCACTATTTGATTAGTTGTTTGAGTCTGTGGATTTGTGCGTGGGCCTCCTTGGAACTAATTTTGCTAGTAGGAAGATCTTCTGCCTTGATGATTTTTGTAGGTTGGCTTCAGAGTTGTAGGTTGGCTTCAGATGTGTAGACTGGTTCTACTTGATGGTAGTTATTTTGTTGGTGACGGTTCACAACATCTCTTTAACATCCCTTATCTCATCCTTTGAACAGCCAGATGTGGAAGCGGCATTTTGTGGCATGTTCAGATATGTGTACATAGACTAGGGAGGAGTAGGAGAACTGGTAGATGCTACTTCCTAGGCAAAAATTGATATTTCAAGAAATATAGGCATAATGGGCCGAGGCAGTAACTTCCCGCCGTCTATCAGATTGTTCTCTGCCTTGAAAATGATGTTGTATGCATCTGGTAGAGTGGTTCCACCAAGGGACTAGATCACCATTGAGATGTCGATGTTGATGGATTTCAAGTAGAACATGAATGCCAATTCGGCGGGCAAGTGAATAGCAACCTAGATCCTTTGCCAATTTGTATGGAACTGAGCGTTGAAGTCAATCATGGCTTCATATGGGGCCCGCTTTATGGTTTCCAATTGATGATATAGCGAAGACTGATCTCCATCATTCAAAAATATTTCATAGAAAATATCTTCGAGTTGATCTCAGGTACCGATAGTGTTATCTTGAAGAGTGTGGTACCAATCCAGTGCCTTACCCTTAAAAGAGGTTGTGAGCAACCTTAGTGCTATATTTTGGTCGGTGACTCCATGCACCAAACACACATCCACCACATCTTGCAGGTGTTTGGATGGTGTTTTTGAGCCATCCCTAGTAAATTTTGGTATAGCTTTTAAAGCAGAGGCCTAGATAGGGTCCCAAACAACGAGTGTTATGGGTGCTACAAGGGGGATTTTGGTATCCCATTCCACATAATTTTTGTTAGCAATTGGCAACATGGCTAGTGGAGGGATCAGAACGTTGACTGGATGGGTTCTAATTTGTATTGTTACTAGTGGCGGCACTAGCAAGCCAAGGTTATTCGGTGTTTGGGATCTAGTCACAAGTTGATGGCTCATACACCCACTTTAGATTTAGGTACATTTAAGCGGTCCCACCAGGTGTGCCAGAAAAAGAAACTGCTGATGCCAAAAATTGACAATGTAAAAGCCTTATGGAAAACTCAGTTAATGGGGGGACCAATTGCGCTCAATTAAGTAACCTCTGGGTTTTTAAAGAAGTCAAATTTTTCTGTATTTGGGGTTTTGGAATGGGAAAAGGAAGTAAATATAAAAAAATAAAGATCTAACTAAGGAAATGTGCCAAGATGTAGATGTAGGCATGGTAAATCTATCTTTTAGATGAGATTTAAGGACCCGTTCAGCAATCTACTAAGTCCCAGAATAACAAAAATCAAAGATGAAAACCTAAATAATTTATCTAATAACATAAAATAACTCCCATACACATTACTGAAAAGAAGAGTCAAAGACATGATCTAAATCAACAAACGTATATTGAAATCATAGAATTTTTACAAATAAACTACTTAGTATAGTAATGGCACAATACAATGTTTTGTCAAATAGCTAAGAAAACAGAAAGGTTGAACAATGGCACAGTCTGTGAGTCTTATACAATAAACTAAAAACAATACAAAATGCCTGATGTCTTTCACAATTTTTTCTATATGTTCCGAACTCATTTTCGAAAGGAAGAAGCAGTATATATAGAAAATAATCCCACCGCCTAGTGAGCCAGTAATAGAAAAGATTCCTTCATTACGAGCAATGATGCCCAAAGCAATGATTTCCTAAGTTTGTTGCAATAGAAAAATATTTGAGCCATAGAATGTAGTCACCTTCAAGCCAGATGCATCTCCTCCAAATGATGGCGGTGGTCCCAGTGTAAAAGCAGCAGAACCTCGTGCAGACATGTGTTGCTTACCCACGGAGTTAGTTAGGACATGTGGCAATATGGCGGGGCTCGTAGCTCGATCTTTCCTTCCACTCGATGAAATCCCTGCAGAGAAGACACATGGAGAAGTCTTCATTGCTAACGCTGACTACAGGGTCCGCCAAAGCTGTACGCAGAACGATGCTAAGTGGCACGCGAACGGGGCTCACTAGGGAAGCAAAAGAAGTGAGCTTTTAAATTCCCACACTGCTAACACGTGGAAGCATGGTGGGGCTTGAAAGAGGAGCGATGGAAGACAATCCCTACAAAGAGCGCTTGGTGGACATGTGGAGGGAATTAGGCGAAGCTTATCAAAAGGGGCCCGAGGATATTCAAATATATAAGGTGTGGGCAGGACTTAGCAAAATAATCAACCTAAAGGGAGCTCGAATGATTTTATATCCACAAAAGGAATTTTTGAGATTAATGAAAAATAAAGCAATGGTCAACTTGATGAAATATTGCGGCCTCAAGAATTGTTAGAAGTTTTGGATGGTGATTCCCTTTGTGAAGAAGAAATTATACTTCAATTTTTGTCATCTGTTGAAGGAGAGGACTCGCTTCTTGTAACTCCAGGTATTAACTTAGCTGCCTCTTCATTTATGGATAGGGATTTTTTATATTTGATTGCAATAAAGAAGGATGAATCTTTTTCAGTTAAGGAAGATCCTATGCTAGATGAGGTTATTCTATGTCCTAAGGTGGATAAGGATATTAAAGTCTTTTAGACATGATGAAATCAATAACAAAAACAGTAATGCAACCATTTCTTTAGAAATCTCTAATTATTATTGTTTGCAATAAAAAATTGAGACACCATTCTGCAGTTCATTGGTTTGTTCTCATGCCACAAATCTAGATCTTGAAATTAATAGCAGTCGTAAGGAAGAAGTAATGACAATTTTTGATCTATTCAAGATGGTTCAGGATAGCATAATCAGCACTATACAGAGCAGGCATCTTGAGGTTCAAGAGAATTTAGAAATTTATGATGAAAAATGGCTTTTTGATATGCTTTTTTGTAAGTGCTTTCATTTCTTAAACATAATAATTGCATTCCTATAACTGGGTTTACAAACATCACATGAGTTTGCACCTTTGTTTCGCACTAGCAGATATTTCTCCCAGCCAATTAATGGCTTTGTATAGTCCCCTGGGAAATTTGGAGTCTTGCACCTAGTCCAAGTGCATATAGGAGTCTTAGGATGCTTTTCTTTTCTAGTTGTTGGGTTGGTTTCAGTTTTGGCTTTGGTTCTTGTCTCCTATTGTTTCCCCTTAACTCTGTTTCCCAATGGACTTAGCATTGGTTTGCTCACCGATGTTGGAGTTCTTTGCATTTTCATACAAAATACAGTCCCCAATCAGAGCCACTATTACCCTCATTTTTGGCCATTGAAAATTTCAAAATTTCCCCTATCAAGTGTTGGTTGATTCTATGATGGTTAGATTTATGAATCATTTATGAACATTGCTTTCACAATTTGATGCTAGATACTACACACAAATCATCACCAAACTTTTATATTTGATTATCAAGGGACTAGCTCCACGGGAAATGAAGAATAGTTTGTACTTGTGCCAAGGGACCATTGCAATAAAATCTTGTGCAACCATTATTTGGTTTGAATTGCTTATACATAGGGGTGCCCTAATTTTGAAGGTCATTAACAATAATTGATAATTTAGCTGCAAGAAAACAAAATCAATAGGTTAGTGTTAGATTCAGAAGTATATATATGTGGACAAGGCACATATATTCTTGAGATGGGAGCTGAATTTGAAAGTTCTTACAAATACACCAAGTATTGGTAATGCCTTCATGATAGGAGATTTACGCAGCTAAGGGAAAGTTTAAGTATAGTTGTTATCTTTATATAATTTTGAAACCAATGGCGGGGTTTATAGACCAAAAGGAGCTTATTGTATTTAATGCATGTCCCATGAGCTCAAACTCATGAAGGATATTTCTTACAAATCTTTAGATTCTCTTCTTGAGTGATGACAAAGGAAATTTAATTTGTATGTTGCTTTTCAGTTGAGTCTTCAACATCATTGAACCCCCAAATGGCACGAGTAATGATCAAATGCATGAAATCACTTGAGTAGTTGTTGATTTGTGTTATCATGAGGCATAAATTGAAGAAGCATAGGAGCTATTAACAATCCAAGTTCAATTGATACATCATAAGTATATCAGCATAGAGGACGTATCATCTGTGACAGCATTTTGAAATGGTCATTTATTCCCAAATAATTTTTCAAAACAAGGCCAATGCTTTAAAATTCAAACGTCATATTTGAAAACTAAGAAGGAAAAAGGAACTCTATCAGTGTTTTGAACAAATACTCAAACTCAGGTGGTGACTTGTAAAGTTACTCTAACTGTCCGCTTACCCACCTAGCCTATCCCTTGGTTATAATTATATAGGCGGTGACTTGTCAAGTTTGTTGAAACTTCCCATGTACCACCTCAAGAATTACAATATCTTGACCTATCAACACAATGAAGCATCCATAAATCTTGAGTGGATAGAAATATGTAAGGGCTTTGCTCGAAACGACTTATTATCACATGTTGCAAAGGAGCTTCATACAATTCAAGGCATGGACATTATGAAGAAGTTCAACATTGAATGTGCCCAAACATTTGAGAGAAGTAAGCCATAGGATTAATAGGTTCTACAAGAATAGAGATATTGAATTGTAACTGTACGTGGTAGTAGGATGCGAACAAAAAATTTACAATCATCACTTCCAAGAAGGCCTGCATCTCGACATCTCCTCGCGAGCTCATTGGATGTTATAGCAAGTGGTTTTGTTGATGAAAGATTAGCCTGAGCCAAGGTAGTAATGTTAAAATTGTTTGGTTTCACATATTGTAACATTTAAAATAGAACCATTATCATTTGAAGGTATTAAGAAATGAAGTTTCTTGAGATCATCGATTCATTTTGGGCAATAAAAGACATGAAGTTCTATATCGAGAATAGCATAAAGCAAAGCGAATTGAAGGCCTTCACTATGGGAATGAACCAAATCATGTTGCAATTTTGAATCAACTCATGAACAAAGATTGCTTACTATTTACCGGTGAAGGGGAAGTGTTGATTCGTGTTGGTTAAAGATAACATATGTAGATGATGTTTCTATGTTTTAAACATGTGTGCCCAAAATGAGTCTTATCTTTGATGGAGAACTCATGGCTTCTAAATGCACAAAGAATTCAGGGATTGTTATGATTAGACCCCATAGGAGGCTCATAATCAAATTTAAAGGATGATATATTTCCAATAGTCTGATAAAGGTAAGTACATTACAAATAGCAGAGGATAAATGGTAGAGCTCTTTCTTCTATTGCTTACGCAAGTTTCTCAAACACCATGCTCTTACGGGATCAATTTTAGAGTAATTACGAATCGGTTAGTAGTTAACAGAAAATAAGAGTTTTCCACATCACAAATAATTGGTGTATACGTGTATCAAAGAAAGAAAAGACAAAAGAAGAGATAAATGATAACTCTTGACTTCCTAAAAGAAAGAATCCAACCAGAAAAAGAAACAATTACAATAAAGAAGCAATTACGAGCAGCTAAATGGAGGGGACTCACTAGTGAAATTATAAATATGTAAATCTAAAAAAAAGGGGGGATCTTTGGCTAGAAATGAGAACATTTTTGAAAGATGGGGGATTACACTAATTTATCTTATTGCTATTCATCTAGGAAAAGGAGTTATTTTTTAGAACTTAATCTTTGTACAGGGAGATAGAGTCTTTGAGCTCTGTTTTATATTTTTTGAATATAGGAGACATTTCTTATCTTTGTGTTTGATTGTCTTGTTTTTAATTGTTGATTTCCTTTGCGAATCCATGATTATCCATTCATACTTTCTTTGTTACATCTGATTAAGAATGTGTTCATTGCAGGATCTTTGAGTCTAGTTTTGTTCATGTGTTTCCTAGGAATCATTTTCTTTCCTCCTCCTTATCATTTATAGGTTTAAGTGAGTGATCTTTGTGTCATTTTCTTTGATATTTTATTCCAAATCACTCTCGCATTTGTGTCATTTTTATGCACAGATGTTTGTTTTCCTTTACTGCTTTTAGGTTAAAAGCACACTTTAGTTTTGTTTTCAGTTTCTCCAATTCATTGAAGATCATAAGAGGGAGCTATACCTCTAAAATTTAAAGGAAGACCCCTAATTCAATAGTGATCTCCGAAGTTGTTAGTTTCATTGCATGTCACTAATCAATTGGGCAATAGAGTCATTTATCATATCAAATCGCAATGACCAATCTGTTTTCTAATAGAAAGAATTTTTTAAAGAGTGTTGCATAGAGAATGGTTCTATAGTCCACAAATGAGCTACATTCCTACTTCTTTGAGATTAGGGCTATCACAATATTGTTAATATCCTTCACAAATCTATTTTCTTCCTAAAGTATTCGATAAACTCCCATATTTCGCTAGCCATAAAGCTCCAACCCTTTTGAAAAAATTATGCTGGGGGTCTATCCGGACCCAGTGACTTATCTGGGCCCAAATCAAAAACTGCCTATTTAACCTCCACCACTGAGAATGGCTCCAACAAAATCTTGTTCTTTGCTTCACCAAGAAGGGGAGGGATACAATCAAGTATCAAAGCATTCCAATCTTGAGGGCCACGGCCATTGTTGAGCAATTCCAAAAAAAAACTAACAGCCTCGACTTCCAGACCTTCTCAGTCATCCACTATGCTCCCATCCAGTTTCTTAATGTTGTAGATCCAGTTTTTCAAGCACTTGTTCTAGAGGTTGCATGGGAAAATTTTGTGTACAAATCCCTAGCTCTTAGCCAAGATTCATGGGCCTTGTCCTTCCAGAATATCTCTTCTCTAGCCAACAACTCAGCATGCTAGGCATTCAACTCTTTCTCCTTAGCAAATTCAACCGCGGTCATCCTATTTCTTATCACCAACTCATTTAGAGCTTCCAAATTTGATTCCAATTTCAAATTTTCTTTAAAAATTTCACCAAAGCAGGACTTGTTCCAGCACCAAAGCTTCTTCTTCATGAAACCTAGTTTCATAACCAACCTAAAACTTGGGGTACCACTGATCCACTGCTCTTCCCACCACCAAGCTTCCATTAGCCCAAACAGACTTGAATCTCTCCATCACATTGTTTCAAACTTGAAGTAGCTATTGAGGGGTCTTTCACTCAAATTTATTGATAACATTACTAGGAAGTGATCTGAAATTGAGATTGGGAGGATGTTGGAAGTGCAATTGTATTTGTCTCCATACCATCCTAAGCCAAGAAAGAACCAATCCAACCATTCAGCAATATTCATGAAACCCAAGCGCTAGTTTTTCTAGGTATAGATACCATCTCTAGGGGAGCATTCAATCATCAGTAGAGAAGTCACGAAATCTCTAAAATCTGTCATAGCTTTATTAATTTTCTGTGAACCCCCACTCTTCTCTTCCAGATTTAGAATCACATTGAATTTTCCACCCACAAGCACCAATTCCTTTTGGAGTGGGCCCAAGATGTTTAGAATTCCTTTCCAAATGCCTAATTTTTCTTCAATTCTGATCGAACCATAGACATTGATCAGAGGGAAGATCTCCTTGCCGAGGTGGCACTTAACCATCCCGAGAATCCAATTCACCTTACATTCTAATACTTGAACATCTTCCATATTGGTAGACCATAGAATCCCCAATCCCCCAGAAGATCCTAAGGCATTAGAGAAGAAACCATTGCAACTTCTACAATAATTTAAAAACTTCTTAGCTTCTAGAGAGCTTACTTTTGTTTCTTGTAGCAGTATAATGTCTACCTTGATTTGTTCAAGTTGATGCTTTACCAAGCATCTTTTTTCAGGGGTTGATAGGCCCCTAACATTCCAGGTTATGATCTTCATGGTTGTCCAAGGTAGGCCTTGGCTCCCTTGGATGTGAAGAATTTTGCTACACTTGGTAGGGCCTTTCTCCCTAGCCTCCTCCTCATGTTTTTGTTTACTATTTTTGCACCCTCTACTCTTTTTTGCTGAGCCTAGCAATTTTGTCACAGATTGTCAAATACACCAAGGATCAATTATGTCCAATTCATCCATCTCCAAGGCAATATCATCCCCATCCTCTTTGGAAATTAGAGAAAACTCATTACCAATAAGATTATCTGTTAGACCATCACCAGCCTCCCCGACCGAACACCCGATTGAGACCGGCACATTCACAGTTGAGGAAGGAGCCTGGTTGGTCACCACCTTTGGTACATCCGTGAATGGCATGATTGCCATTGAAGTAGGATACGGAGGGGATTGAAACACGGGGCGAGGCACCTTAGGACACCATATCTTCTTGGTTTTTGGCTTCCATGGACAATCACCCATTGAATGGCTTATGTTGTGAGAATGCAAGCAAAATTATTTCTTCTCCTTGATTTCCATCGATTGTATCTAGTGTTCTCCCCCAATGCAGAGAAGGATTTCATTCAAAATCTTCCAAACGACAACAATCATTAGTTTGGCATATATATATGATTCCCCATCAATTATTTCCACATCCGCATTCACCAACGTACCAAGAGATCTTCCGATCTTGACAAAACTTTCCTCAGTCTAGTATTCCAAGGGGAGATTATACATTCTTATCCACACTGGCTTTTTGTAGAGTTCATGTTTTGTTGCATTGAAGTTCAGAATCCATTTCTGAATATAGATTAGAGATTCTTGAAACCTCCACAGACCACCCTCCAACACTGCCTCCCTAGCCTCTAGCGACTGGAACACAATCACAGAGAATCCCTTAGGGAGGAACTTTACAAATTCCACTTCCTTCCAATTCTCTGTGATCCATTTTCTCAAAGAGCACCTCTCCTGGCTCAGAACAATTACCCTAGCAATTATTGCTAGGTCTTCAAGCATCGTCGATTCCTCTTCCACTTCATTTGACAGGTCAATGGATACAAAGGATTTGTGGCATGCTTCTAGACATTTCTTTCTACTCTTCACCTTAGCGGCTCCATTCTTATGACCACCATCAACACCTAAGTTTTCTTCTCCCAAATTTTCCACCTCTGCAGAATTTTGCATCTTTGCAATTGCTTCTGATTTCAAAAAAAATCATGTTATTAGTAGTGTTAACAAATTAATTATTCTTCCAATAATACTTTAAATCAACTACCATATTACACATTATACTTGCATGAACGAGATGTAATGCATCACTTGTCTTATATGTAATGTACAGTGTATAAGTGATGTATTTTTACCTAGAATTCAATGATTTATTAGAGTTTTGATTGAATTTGACTTCACATATCTTAAGCATATCATCTTAATCTAAAAATTCCGCATTTCTTAACTTGGACTAAATTCTTAGCTAGAATTTTGAACTTCTTTTAAAATTGTAATTACAGTTTTGACCCCTAAACTTTCAATACTCATATTTAATTATCGATAAATCCTTTTAACTAGCCATTACTTGGAAAATTGAGCACAAAATGTTTAATTTGTAGGCTAGGGTGTTGTATAAAAGTACAAAACCTAACTCATTTTAGACATCCAATCATATCTAATCAATTAATCCCTCTATGCATTCATCACATTGTGCATGGAAATGAGGGACCAAATGGGGGTCAAAACTAGTCACTTATTTTTCTATCTAAAATCAATAAAAAATGATATGATATGAGAAATTAAAAATGCCACTTAAATTTTGAAGAAGATGCCAAGAAGAAGAGTCATAGTTCTTGAAATCTACTATAAACTACGATTTTAGAAAAATAGTGGAGATTACGTAGTTCAAATAGGGGGACCACACAAAGTGCTCATGTTTTTGTTAAAAAATTATAACATTTAATGTCCAATGTGCTACCCCTAAAATGTTGACTTTTAAAAAATATTTTTAAAAACATTTTGATAAAAAATTAGCTAACATCATGTAGTTTATACTTGATTTTTCTACTAATTTTTAATCAATATATGACTTTTTATTAATTTTCAAAGTGCACATCTTGAAAACAAAAATGAATGTGCCCCCCCCTATTTTTTTGAAATTTAATCAATTCTTTTAATATAAACAAAATAGAGTGTAGAATGTAAAAAATAATTTATTTCAAATTTTAATGAATGAATAAAAAATGACACTAAAAATACAATACATAGGTTTTTAGAAAAAAAGACTGACAAAAAATCAAGGTCAGAAACTTAATATATTGATAATGTAAAATAATTTATATGGTTAGAAAGATAAGAGAGAGCTTTCAATGTTATCTAACATTTTTTAGATCAACATTTAAAGACGTTCAAACATGATGGAGAGTATGCTCAACATTTAGATGTTTTCTACATTTTAAAAAAACATGTCTTTCAATATTAATAACGAATTCTAACCCTGGGTTGGAAATATCCAAGGCAACAAATAGTGTGAACACATTAAAATGTGCTCATTCAATAATGTAAATGTGTTTCTTTGCAAGTAAAAAATATTGAACAGTAAAATAAACTTGTGTATCCCATGAGTTTGGACTCGCATGCTTTGTTTTACCCTACAAATTATTCTTTCTCTAACATATAAACACTTTTTTATTTTTTTGAGAATTTTTAACAATTATTTAACATTTATCACCTTTTTTCTTTTTTCATTGATTGAGAAGATTAAAATTGCATGTTTTTAAATAAAAAACGATATTTTGAATTATTATTTTCATTTTTTTGAATACTTGAATGGTCATTTTCATGTTTTGAAGAATATGAACAATTTTTTCCATGTTTTATACTTCATTTTAATAATTATCAATTATTTTAACCAATTGCAATTTAAAGTGATATAGAATTCAACATCATATCAAGAAAATTGATCAAAAAATTAAACATTGAAAAAACATGAAGTAGAGAATGAACAAGACAACTTTATGCAATTAAGAAATTGAATCTCAGAGTTGAAAGTACATCCACTTTTCTATCTCAATTTGATATTTGATAGTTTGAATTATAAAGGGTCGGCCAAATCCTTGAAATTTTTTATCTAATTAGCAGCTTATAGGAATGCATCTATTTGTCAAAATGATCATGATAAAATGGCACAAGAATATCACCTAAGCATTGTCAAGATTACCCTCTTGAGTTTCACAAACCCTGAAGTGCATAGGTAGGAGTTTAGTGAGTCTCCACCTGTTCATTGGCAATTCCTTACCTTTTTTTGACCGTTGAATTATGGAAAATTCATAGGCATCTGGTGAGATTAAGTTTGGTTCTTAAAAAATAACCAACAGATTGGCGACTCTACTAGGTACAATCCATACAAAGTATCTAGTTCTAGGTCAGAAGTATTAGAGTCCAATATTTTACAAATATAAGCTCATCTTTCAATCTAGCTTTGGCATCAGTGATTTAATTATTGTATATGTTGCCTAGGGTTTGTTGTAAATCCTATAAGATTGCAAATTCTGTTAATATATGTTCAAATTCCATAAATATTTTCATAAATTCCCCCCAAGTATGGGTAGTGACTCTGAGATCTCTGCACCAGTGTGCATTATTTGAGGAAATCAAGAAAAAATAAGATGAAGAATTTGCTAAGCAGGGATGAAGCAAGGCTAAGCTCATATGACAAAGCATCCTGATGAGAATCTAGGAGGAGAATTTCTAAGGGATCCATTACTATTTGGAAGGAGTTAAAAATTTGGTAAATCTAAACATCTGGTTCAGATATTGAAGTTTTGGACCTGGAAAGGGTTGTGTTGCAGTAAATATATAGGGATTTATGACTCTGTTGTTGGTGAAGATGTAGAATAAGATTTATCTTTGAAAGAACTTTATATTATTGAAGTTTAGTCCTCTATGAAGAGAGGTGGCAACTCTATGGAAAGAACTTGAGGAAATTGTAAAGAGGTTTTCAGATCTACAAAGATTTCTAGTTGGAAGAATTCGTAGCAACTACAATATATCTAGGTATTTTTCATATTTTGACTTTCAAGAAGCATAAATTTGTGTGTGAAAACTATATTTAAAAGTCTTGGAAAAAATTGGTTCCCTATTGAGTGAAACCAAGCACTAAGAAAGGGAATGATAGTAATATTTTAGATACTTCTGAGTTATCATTTACAGCCTCTATTGTGGAAGAAGTATGCTTGTTTTTGAAATATGCCTATTCGAAAGATCTTAGACGTAGATGTATTTGAGTTGTGCATTGTAATATTTTAAGATCATGATAAAAGCAAGAAATAGGGCAATGATCAACTGTAGAGTTGATGTTAGATGTTGTGAAGTGGTATAAGAAAATGTTTCATTCATGTGTACATCCTTGTGGGGTGTCAGATACAAATATGAGGAACGTGCAACCCCTGCCATGTTGTCAAAATAATTTTTCCATTGGAAGGTATAGACCACTAAGTTTTAATGGTACTCAAGGTTTCCCAAACCCTGTTCCTAATGAGGTTAGGGAACATTTGCAAAAAATCAAAGGGAAAAGCTTGAAATCAACATATAAGCATCCACAAGTGTTTTTTGAATTGATGGGAGGTTATGAGATAAACCATGAGGATGTTGTCATGAAATTCTTTGTTCAATATTTGAAGGAAGATGCCAGAGATTTGTCTTCATATTTTCCAATATGTTCTATCTCTTTGTGGAATGTGTTCATGGTAGCATTCATTGAGAAATTTGGTGAGAGGATTTATCCATTTTCAGTAAGACAAAAACTCATGAACATCTAGAAGGAAGAACATGAGTTAGTCCCAGCTTTCAATCTCATATTTTCAAAGGCAATAAGAGATATTCCAAAAAATATAATACCAAAAGATGCAGAATGTTTGGCTATATAATTAGGTGCATTTGATGAAGAAATGAGCTATTTGTTAAGAGATAAAGAGCCTACAACACTCCATAATGCATACCAAATTGCTATGGACATTGAAAACAATTTGAAATATTCAATGATGAAGGGATATATGGCTACAAGTGTTGGTTATCCTAGCATACCTTGTGCAAATGGAATTCATGGATTAGGTAATAGAAATGATTGTCAGGATGATAATGCTTCTAGTGTCTTGATTTGTCCATCATTACAGCTCATAGATCATAGTGAGCTCCAAGTTGAACGTCAACAAAATTTGAGCAATGCCAATCAGGTGTCTTTTGTACAAGGATTGTCTAGCATGAAAATACATAAGGGAGAATCACAATATGACCTATTTGTAAGGTTTTTGGATGCCTCATTAGAAGTCCCCAAGAATTTCAGACCTGGGGATTCAGTATGCATTGATTTGTTTTGCAAATTTTTTGAGCCAGGGCCGAGTACCCTGCCAAAGGAATTGAGGCCTTATTGTTTTGATCAAATGCTTGATTGTATAAGGATTGTTGAGGGAGCCAAGTGTGATTATGCACTTGAAGTGTCAGTAGGGACTATCCTATTGAGAAAAATCATAAAGCAATGCAAATAGGTGAAAAGGGTATATCAAAAAATAAACATCCATCTTGTGGTATGGATGAGGATAGTGATTGTAATCAACTCACAAGCAGCCTATGTCAAAATTAGTATACTAGTAATGAAGATAATGATACAATGGCAAGTGTTGTTGTTTTCTCATCACAAGTTAGGGGTCAAGTTATTGAGGATGAAAGTTTAAGGATTGAGCATAGTGTATGTGATGATGAATTTTCTTGTGAGAAGAATCATGATGAGAATGAAGTTTCTAATTATTTTTCTGAGGATTATGAATGTTTTTATGAGGAAAATCTAGAAGAATTTTCTTCCCATGAAGGATGTAATATTATGAATGCTCATGAAGTCATTTTCTCACAAGTGAATGAACAAATCCCATCTGAAGAATATCTAGAATGTAATCTAGTTATATCAGCAATAGAGTATGCTAGCTTTTTGAATGATGATGAGTTTCAAGATAAGAATGTATGTGTTCAATACCCTGATTCTAAGCACAGTGTCAGAAACGAAAAAGATGTTGATGGTGTTGACTATGATGCTGATGAACATGATCATTTCCTTATTGTTCCTAATTGTCTATGTGAAGCAGAGATGGAATATGCATTTTTTTTTAAAACATGGACATGATTGTTTTCAACAAGGAATGTATTGATGAGAGAAAGAATGAAGAGGCTTGTTCAATTGCTAATGGAAAACTTTCATATTACAATGAATTTCCTATATATTTGGGTTAGGACACTTACCAATTGATAATGCACATAAAATTTCTAATGGATTTGATGATGATGATCAAATATTCATTCCTAAAACTAAATATTAAGCCAAAAACCATCATTTAAACTCCTCAAATAAGCCCTCCAAAAGTAACATCCATAGCTCAAGATTTATTTCCATAATAAGACAAAGGAAAAACAACCCATGCTAATCAATCTTTAAATAAGCCCTTTGAACCTAATATCCATAGCTTAAGAATCATTCCCATGAGAAATAGGTCATGGAATAAAATGCATCTAAAAATAAAGTGGGCAATACCTATTAGATGATTCACCACCTAGAGCACCAAGAGTGGGGAATGAGATTCAATCTCCAAGATATGCCAAGCCATAATGACTCTCTCCAAGAATAATCTCCTCAACAAGTCCATATTGAACTCACGTTCAACCCTCTTCCTATTGAAACCACATCAAAGACTAATCTTCTCAACACATAATATACAAGATCAATAGATCTCTAGCCTTGTAGAAATCTAATATAGTTTTAAGTTAATCATCTCATACCAACTTAAATCAAATAAAACATCGTAATAACTATAATTTCACAAGTAAAATGATCACTCCACTCATCAATCATAAAGCTCCAACTCTAGAATTAGGAACTTTACATCACATCATGATCTACATCTCTTGAAAAATAATACTATCTTTCAAATGAACATATTTTCTCCTAATATCACATGTATCATGTCAACCAATTAATGATAATTAATTAGCTAATTGAATGTGATGGAGCACATGGGATAAATTAATTAATAGACATGGTGATGTTTAGATTAAATTAGATAAGATGAATTAATGTGTAGTATTAATGACAGAGGGTGGAAAATTTTAGGGTATAAAATCTATGTGTCTACAATACCAATTATAGATCTATGTTTAGTGAAACCCCATGTAAATAGAGATATTGAAACATAGGTTGTTACCACAAACCTTAGATCATATACCAAGGACAGGGAAATATGAAAGTGTCCCCTATCAATAAGTGTAACAAAAATATCACAATGTTATCCCTTTAAATTAACACACAAGCATCAAAATACTTTTAAAAAATATGATTAGAGATGGAAACTATAACTTCTAACACACAAATAAAACCTAAAAAATAAATAAAATAAACCAAATTCTTTTTGGTTGATACAAGACTACTTATAGACGAAGAATTCTTGTGCATAAATTACTCTTCTTTTTTAACTTATTCTTGAGGCTTGACTAAGGTTCAAGGAAATCCTAAACTTTAACCTTGCATACCAGCCTCACTTTTCCCTTTAGAACCACCTTCATTTTCCTTGCATTGTATAGCAGTGGGTGATTTTTTTTGCAAGTATCAATGATAAAATTTTATGTAGAAAAGATCATAGATTTTTCATGACAAAATAACTATTGTAATTCTATCCAACCCTTAATGGATTCATCCATCTCAAGCTTCTAATAGTTAACCATGTTTTAAAGTTTAGAAATTGATCTTTACCATACTGTATCGTCAAGTAAAATTCACATCATGAGATTTTCAAACTCTAATCCTCCTATTTTGAATTCGAACTTGTTTAATTTCAATTTATATTAGCTCACTTTAATTAATTTACATGCTTAACTCATATATCTAGAGGGCGTCTTGCTTTTAATTAATATTTTTATTTATAAACTTATTTTGAACTGTGCATTTAATTTACCTTGATTTGATGGATTTGTACCTTCCATGCCTTGCCTTTAATTTTATATAATTCCAATTTTATGGATTCAAATCTAATTATTCTAATTTTTCATAAGTATTACATAGGGTATGGGTTTTCATTGTTTATTAAAAATTGGATTCCCACCTATTGACCCTATCTTTATTTTTTCTTCATTGTTATATTTTTCATTATAGATTGTAATTAAACCTTATCATTAGCATATGTCCATTCATATATTAAGAATCTTAATGTTTTTTTATAATTTTTCACATCTTATGTTGGAACACGTTTGTCATTGCACCAAAAGATTGACTTGTTAATGCTCAATACAAATGCCATAGATATAAGTGGATCCATGGGAGGCAATTAGTCCATGTCCCAAATCCAAAGGGAGATGTTGGTGATTAGTCCAACAATCCCCCCCTCAACGTCACCCAAGGGGATTTGAACCCGCAACCCAACTCTGATACCATTTGTTGGAACATGTTTGTCATTGTGCCAAAAGATCAACTTGTTAATGCCTGATACAAATGCCATAGATAAGCATATCCATGGGAGGCAATTAGTCCATGTCCCAAACCTAAAGGGAGACACTGGCGATTAGTCCAACATCTTATCCATTGATCCTTAAGGATATCATTTACCTCTATCATATAAGATCTGGTGCTTCATGTTCTCTAGGAGTGTTGGTTCATTATTGCACCACTTTTTCATCCTTCATGGACCTTAACAAAACTTTTTCTTCTATTCTAGAAAATTTGACTTCACTTGTTTGTATTATCCATAATTAGTACACTCTTTTTATGATAAATGATTATGATAATTTACCCCTAATTTCTAGTGATACATCTTAGGATGCTCTTTCATGTGATATTGGTATACCTAGTAATTATTTATCTCCTACACCTCATGATTTGAGTTTCTCTCATGTCTATGGATTTTCCTATACACACTTTAATTGAATCATCCTTCCTTAAGAAGCCCAATAATATATGTTTAATGGATAATCATGTTTAAGAAAAATCCCATAGTTAAAATTAAAGATTTAATAATGCAATGATTTAACAAATATTACAATTTAATGTGCTCATTATGATTATATTTAAACAATATTTATTATTAATGAACAATTATATATATATATATATATATATATATATTACACAAACAAAACTATATGTCTTAGACCCTAATCCCTCAACCCTCTACTATTAATCTCTCAACCCTCAACCCTTAAACCCTAATCTCTCAACCCTCAACCCTAATCCCTATCCCTAAACCCTCAACCCTCAACCCTCAATCCTTAAACCCTAAACCCTTATAGCCTTAAACCCCCAACCCTCAAACCTATTCATCAAACCCTTAGCCCTAATCCATCAAACCTATACCTTAAACCCTAATCTATCAACCCTTAAACCTTCAACTCTTAAACCCTTAATCCCTCAACTCTTAAACCCTTAATCCCTCAACCCTCAACCCTTAAACCATCAACCCTCAAACCTCAACACTATACCTTAAACCCTCAACCCTAATCGCTCAACCCTAAACCCTCAACTATAAACCCTCTACCCTATGCATTAGATCCTCAACCCTAATCCCTCAACCCTATACCTTAAACCCTAAGCCCTCAACCCTAATCCATCAACCTTATACCTTAAACCCTAATCCCTCAACCTTCGACCCTTAAACCCTAAGGAGGGAAGGCAAGGTAGAGAGGATGGGAGAGGGGTGGATAATGAGGCAAGGAGGGAGAGGTAGAGAGGTAAAGAGGGAAGGAGGGAGAGTTGGGGAGATGGGGAGAGAGAGAGGGTGGGAGGAAGAGGTAGTGATCAAGAGAAAGAAGATAGATGGGAAAGAAACAATAATAGAGAAAGAGAAGAAGAGAGAGGTAGGGAGGCAAGGATCTAGATGGGGGTAAGGAGGGAAGGCAACATATAGAGGGAGATAGGGAGAGAGTGGGAGAGACCTAGAAGGGGGAGAGAAAGAAGAGAGGGAGAGTGATTTAGGGAAGTATTAGTAGAGGAGTAACAAGGGATGGATGGAGAGGTACACATGGAGGGAGTGAGAGACATAGGGAAGAGGAGATAAAAAGGTAATGACCTAGAAAGGGGAGGGAGAGAGAAGATGAGAGAGAAAAGAAAGAGATGGGAGATAGAGGTAGCAATCAAGAGAAAGGAGAGAGATGGGTGAGAAACAATAACAAAGGGAGATAGAAGAAGAGAGAGGTAGGGAGGCAAGGAAGGAGATGGGGTTAAGGAGGGAAGGCAAGGTAGAGAAGGTGGGAGAGGCCTAGAGAGGGTTGAGAGAGAATAGGGTAAGTATTGGTTAAGAGGGTAGGAGGCATAGAGGGAGTGAAAGGTAAAACATTGACTATCCATCATTGATCATAAACCATAAAATTTAAGGCTTATCAAAGTGGGGTAGAGAGAGACAAATAGAAAGCGAACTTATCTTTTTTGTTAATGCAATCAATTTGGCACTAGCCAAATGTAATGCAACAATTGGTGAGCGCCAAATTTGGCACTCGCCAAATTGACTGCATTAGGAAATACCAACCCAAAGGGCTTGATTTTACCTTAGGATAGCCATTTCATGCCAAGGACATAATTTTTTGGAAGGGTAACAAATTTTCACACATTTTTGGTTGTGTTAACCATCAGGTTTACACGTCTTTCAAAGCAAGTTTATAAAAAAACTATGATGACGTTAGGCTCTCTCTTACTTATATAACCATATAATTTTTTAACATTTTGATTATGTTAAGGTTTTCATCTATAACTTCTCTTGTTAGTGCCTCCATTTTTTGTAAAAAACCAACATGTGCTAGTTTTATTATAGATTTTTACTCATTCATTGAATTTCAAAACAAATTATATTTTATAAACTAGACTCCATTCTACATGTAATAAAAAAAAGTGATTTTCAATTAGTTTTCAAAAAAAAAAGGGGGGAGCATGCTCAAATTTTAGCTTTTTAGGATGTGTCCATTTCAAAAATTTGTAAAATATTATGTATTCATTAAAAAATTAATTGAAAGAACTGGGATAAACTACATGGTGTTAGCTAATTTCTCACTATTTGAATTTTTGAAATTCTTAAAAAAATAATGAAAAAGGGGGGTCACAACAGACACCATGCTATTTTTTAGAAAAATAGGACCACTTTTGGTAACCCCCCTTTTTGAAGCCCTTAATCTTCATTATTTTCAAAAAAAGTAGTAGCTTAGAAAGTAGATTTGGAGCACTTCAACTCTTGTTCTTGTTGCATCTTCAAATTTTGTACGTAACTATCTTCATTTTCTTGTGAACATCAGACTTTGTTGATTTCAAAAAAAAAATGGCATCTTAAGAGCCATTTTTGTGCCACAACTTGGTGCACTTATCCCTTCATTTTCCTTGCATTGTATAGTAGTGGGTGAATTATTTTGCAAGTATCGATGATCAAATTTTATGTATATAAGATCATAATTTTTTCATGAAAAAATCACTATTGTAATTTTATCTAACCCTTATTTTGTAGGATTCATTCATCTCAAGCTTCTAATAGTTAATGTTTTAAATTTTATAAATTGTTCTTTTACCATAGTGCATAATCAAGTAAAATTCACATCATGAGCTTTTCAAACCCTAATTCTCTTATTTTGAATTCAAACTTGTTTAATTTCAATCTCTATTAGCTGACTTTAGTTAATTTGCCAATAAGGGTGTGGTTTGATGGTCAAGTTGCTTGGTTGTAGTGACAGCCACCAAGGTTCAAACCCTCACTAGGCCAAAGTGCTCGTAGGCCTTGTGCCTTCATTGGGACTTTGTACTCACGAGTTTGGTAGTATCTTGTGGTTTCTTCTACTCAGTTCATAGCTCTGATCAAAAGCGTTTACCCTTAATAATATGGGTGCATTGCACCTTTAAAAAAAAAATGCATGGTTAAATCATATATCTAGAGGGTCACTTGCTTTTAATTAATATTATTTATTTATAAACTTTATATATTGAAGTGTGTGCTTCATTTCCCTTGATTTGGTAAAATTGTATCTTACATGCCTTGCCTTTAGGGTTATATAATTTTAATTTTATGGATTTAAATCTATTTTTTCTATTTTTTCCTAAGTGCTACCTAGGGTTTTGGTTTTCATTGTTTGTTAAAATTTGGATTACCACCTATTGAACCTATCTTGATTTGTTCTTAATCGTTAGATTTTTCATTATAGATTGTAATTAAACCTTATCATTAGCATATGTTCATTTATATATTAAGGATCTTAATGTGTTTTTATAATGTTTCACATCTTATCCATTGATCCTAAAGGATATCATTTACCTCAATCATTTAAGATTTTGTGCTTCATGGTCCTTGGGAGAATTGGTTCATTATTGCTCCAGTTTGTCATCCTTCATGGAGGGTGATCCCACAATACTGGTTTACACTTTCTCAGAGATCCTGATTTTTGTTGAAATCACATATTTTTAGAAAATATAATGATTTAAGCCTTTAAAAGTTCCATTTAAAGGATTCCAATTGAAGAGGGTTTGATCAAACCACCTTAGATCAAACCCCCTTGGATAGAACCCCGCTAGTTTTAAACCATACCTATAATGGAGTCTCCTTTACACCCATCAAAATGATGATAAAAAACCACTTTTGATTTATCTTTTGGGGGATCAAATGAATTCATTTAAAATTTATATTTTTGTGAGTATGTATTCCTTATTATAATCTTCCCAAAAAGTATAATTTTTAAATAAATTTAATTTGATTGTTATATTTATTTTTTATTTCTTGTGAATGTAGTTTTTTCATCGAAAAACAAGCTCTCTATTCTACACATGTTGAAAAATAGCAGATTATCAAAATAAAATTTTGAAAAATATGTTCAGGCTAGGTATTGATGTCCTTGATCTAATAAAAAAAAATTGAATTTTGATACATACAAAAAAAGTTATGTTGTATACGGTATGACTATGTCTGAATTGTAATTGGTTTGACTTCAAAACTTGATTAAGGAAAAAATATTCAATAAAACACTATGAAACCAAATGAACTGGTTAGATATCATAGTTACAAATCTAAATTCGAAAAAAATAAAATTTTATCCTTCATAGAAAAGAATTTATGTTGTATACAGTGAGCATCACTCCTTAAAATGGTGTTTACTGATAAAAAATTATTTTCAAAGGAGATGGAAAAAGAAGTGCAATCTAATTCCAAAAAATTTGAAAAAAATATTTAGAATCTACAGAAAAAATGTCACAAATCACTAGTTTGCATCATCTTCAAATTCCTCACAATTTAGCCGCTATAGGTGCCCGAAACTGAAGATTTAGTTAGAAATAATCAGTTCACTGTCTAGTTTGGCCAAAAATTGTAAACCAGTATTGTGAGATAACCATGGACCTTCACAAAACTTTTTTTTCTATTCTAAAAAATTTGATGTCATTTTTTTGTATTATCCATAATTAGTTCACTCTTTTTATGATAAATGATTATGATGATTTACCCCTAACTTTTAGTGAAACATATTAGGATTCTCTTTCATGTGATGCTGGTGTACCTAGTGCTTATCTAATTCCTACACCTCATGATTTGAGTTTCTTGTCATGTCTATGAATTATCCTATATATACTTCATCAATATCATTCCAACAATAGCACTCACATAGAAGGAGTAGCCAATTTCATCAATATTGTGAAATATCAAGGAACATCTATAATGATATGAAAAACTTAAAAACTAAACTATTGTAATACAACTCTCTCATCACTAGCCTTTTTTGCTCTTTAATTTTTCTACACTCAACAAATGAAAGAGATTAAATATCCTCCTTACTATTGCCCAAAAGTAAATAATTAAGTATAAAAGCAAAAAATGTCCATAAACATAGTGACCACAATGGCTCCACATAAACCTCAAATCCAATGTCATGTGAACATGAACCTCTAGGAAGAAACACAATACCATGGAGATAACCTACAAATCAAATCCATGTGGCATGTCCTTCTATCAACACATCTAAGTGCTCAAGATGTGACAAGAAAGATCTCCTTCAAAAAATCTCAAAGTGGAAATCCTTACCAACACAAGACTATTGATCAAACATATAATGTGAATTAATAGACCAACCAAGATATAAGCCTCTCAAAATACAAAAAGATGAAACTGAACGATTCATTCCTAAAACCAAATAATAAGCCAAAAATCATCATTTAAACTCCTCAAATAAGCCCTCCAAAACTAACATGCATAGCTCAAAATTTATTCCCATGATAACATAAAGGAAAAATAACCCATGCTAAGAAATCCTCAAATACGCCCTTCAAGAACCTAATATCCATAGCTTAAGAATAATTCCCATGAGAAATAGATCATGAAATAAAATGCATCTAAAAATAAGGTGGGCAACACCTATTAGATGATTCACCACATAGAGGACCAAGAGTGGGGAATGAGATTGCATCTCCAAGATAGACCAAGCCATAAGGGCTCTCTCCAAGAATAATCTCCTCAATAGGTCCATATTGAACTCACATCCAAACATCTTCCTAATGAAACCTCATCAAAGAGTAACCTTCTCAACACACAACATCCAAGATCAATTGATCTCTAGCCTTGCAAAAATCTAGTATACCTGTGTACAATTGATCATCTCATGCCAATTAAAATCAAATAAAACACTATAATAACTATAATCTCACAAGTAAAATGATCACTCCACTCATCAATCATATTATCGCAAATCATATCCAAAAGCTCCAATTGTAGAATTAGGAACTTTGCATCACATCATGATCTACATCTCTTGAAAAAGGAGATAATATGCTTCAAATGAACATATTTTCTCCCAATATCACATGTATCATGTCAACTAATTGATGATAATTAAAATTAGCTAATAGAATGTGATGGTACACATGGTATCAACTAATTAATGTGTGGTGCAGGAGCACCTGGCAAAGTTCAAGGTTTATTGAAGTTTTGGTTGAAGTTCTAATTTTTGTTGTGTTGTGTGAGGTCATGTTGACCATCTTGGTTGTGGTTGAGGTTTTTTCTCCCTAAGTTAGAAGTGGTGCAAGTTGAGTAAGCTTTGGAAGCTTATCGTGTTTGTTTTCAAAACAATGGACCAAGGTTTGAAAACACACTGTGTTTTACAACATTAACCTTTTGGTCATCCTTAGGCTCGTTAAAAAGAAACCTAACTGTTTCCAAGCCTATTTAAGGGGTACCTCGACCCAAGAGCAGGGTTGGAAGGAATAAAATTTGGTGAAGTTTTTGTGTGAATAAAAGAAAACAGTGTTCTGTCTTAATATTTCTGAATTTTTGTATCTTGGCAGACCTTCTATGGATTAGTTTGTTATGGTTATGATATGTACAATGTAGTTATAGTTGTCTTCAAGCTTTGAGTGAGATTAGATAGCTTCTTTGTTGCATTTATAAGTATTTATTGTAAATAATTTGTTTCTACTCAAGTTTTGGTCTAAAACAGACTGTTTATTTGAAAATGTGGTGCTAGAGCACTTTTCCTCCGTACAAATTGTACGGCCCTTTGGAAATAGTGCCTAGTCACCATGATTGTAAATATGTTAATTTGTAGGTTTTGTTTGAGTTCTGTGGATGCTAGCAAATTGATGTCCTAGGCGAGCCAGTGCAGGTCCGGTTAGGGCAGACTTAGAGAAAAAGATCCATAACTTGCAGGGGAAATGAGATTCTGAAGAAATTCTTTCTTGTGAATTTTGTTGAAGGTCTTGGCAGTGCATGGTAGTTAGGAGGAAGTTCTATCAAGTTATTTGGAAGGAGAACTTTCTGACAGTCTGGAAACAGCTTGAAAAGCTTGAAAACCCTAGGCTTTTGGGTCAGTTTTGAGTGTGGACAGAGTACGGGCTGAACAAGGCTAAAACCCTAGAAATATTTAAGGTGTAGGCATGAGTAACTCAATCCCTAAACAAAGTACCTTGGTCCTTTAGTGGGTTTAGAAGAAAATTGCAGTTTGTCTCTGTGACAGGCCTAATTGGGGCTCAAGGGCTACTAGCCTTCCAAACCCTAGGCGTAAGTTGGATGGGAGCGATGGATGGTTGGAGACTTGATGAATTTTCAAAACCCCCTAGAGGACAGTTTGAAGCCTTTTAAGACACTTCTCCACCCCTGCAAGAACAAGTGGAGTGTTGTGGAAAGATTAACCTTTAGGAAGGAATTAAGGGTTAAAGGATGAATGGAGGAATTGTATCAAAGATGGCTTGGTAGTTAAAAACTGACAAGGTAGAGAGGCTGACCAGGAGAACCAGGGGAACCTAGGCAAGGAGTTCCTATAGGTTAAGGTGGAGCAGCAAGGCACCAAGGAGGTCTTCCAAGTGAGACCCAGAGCAGGAATCAATGATTGATTCCTTCAACCCCTCTCCCTATCAATGTGCATGGTGATGTTTGGAGTGAATTAGATAAGATGAATTAATGTGTGGTATTAATAACACAAGGTGGAAATTTTTGAGGTGGAAAATCTAGGTTTCTACAATACTAATTATAGATATATATGTCTAGTGAAACCCCACATTACAAATATAGATTTTGAAACATGATTACGTTTTTACCACAAACCTTCAATTGTATACCAAGAAGAGGGAAATATGAAAGTGTCCCCTCAATAAGTGCAACAAAAATTTCATAATGTTATCCCTTTACATTAACACACTTGAGCATCAAAATAACTTTAAAAAAATATGATTAGAGATGGAAATTGTAACTTCTAACACACAAATATAACCTACCAAATAAAGAAATATACCAAATTCTTTTTGGTTGATACAAGACTACTTATAACCGACAAATACTTGTGCATCAATTACTCTCTTTTAAAAAAAAAAATTAACCTAGCCTTGAGGCTTGAATAAGGTTCAAGGAAATCCTAAAATTTAACCTTGCATGCAAGTCTCACTTTTTTCTTTAGCACTGGACCTTCATTTTCCTTGCATTGTATAGGAATGGGTGAATTTTTTGTAAGTATCGATGATCAAATTTTATATAGATAACAACATAGATTTTTTATGACAAAATCACTATTATAATTCTATCTAACCCTTTATTTTTTAGGATTCATTCATCTCAAGCTTCTAGTAGTTAACCATGTTTTTAAATTTAGAAATTAGCCTTTTATCATAGTGTATCATCATGTAAAATTCACATCATGAGCTTTTCAAACCCTAATCCTCTTATTTTGAATTTAAACTTTTTTAATTTCAATCTCTATTAGCTCACTTTAGTTAATTTACATGATTAACTTATATATCTAGAGGGTCACTTGCTTTTAATTAATATTGTTTATTTATAAACTTTACATATTTTGAAGTGTGCATTTTATTTCCCTTGATTTGGTGAATTTGTACCTTACATACCTTTCCTTTAGGGTTATATAATTCTTATTTTTTTATTTTTTTTATACCCTCAGAGATATCCTTGCGACTCAAGCCCAACAGGTTCCCTTTACGAGGCAAGACTAATCCTCTGGGGCCACAGGGTAACCAACGCAACCCCCCAGCGTCCGCCGCGGGGTGATTTCCGGGCCAAAGAGAGTCGAACCCAAGACCTCGGGGAGCAAACCTAAGACTCAGACCAACTCCTCTAACCTATGGGAGCTATATAATTCTAATTTATTATTTTATGGATTCAAATCTAATTATTATAATTTTTCAAAAGTGCTACATAGGGTTTGAGTTTTCATTTTTTGTTAAAATTTAGATTCCCACTTATTGACCCTATCTTGATTTGTTCTTCATTGTTAGGTTTTTCATTATAGATTGTAATTAAACTAAGTATCGGCATATGTTCATTCATATAATAAGGATCTTAATGTATTATTATAATTTTTCACATCTTATCCATTGATCCTCAAGGATATCATTTACCTCTATCATTTAAAATCCAGCACTTCATGTTCCCTGGGAGAATTGGTTCATTATTGCTCCACTTTTTCATCCTTCATGGACCTTCACTAAAAAAAAAATTCTATTCTAGAAAATCTGACTTCATTTGTTTGTATTATCCATAATTATTACTCTTTTTATGATAAATGATTATGATGATTTACCCCTAATTTCTAGTGATACATCTTAGGATACTCTTTCATGTGATATTGATATACCTAGTGATTGCCTATCTTCTACACCTCGTGATTTGAGTTTCTCTCATGTCTATGGATTCTCCTATACATACTTTTATTGAATCATCTTTTTTTAAGAAGTCCAATGATATATGTTTAATGGATAATCATGCTTAGGAAAAATCATAGAATTAAAATTAAAGATTTAATAATGCAATGTTTTAACAAATATTACAGTTGAATGTGCTCATCATAGATTAGATATTTTTAAAAGAATATTATTAATATATATATACAAAACAGACAACACTATATTTTAAGGATATGAACTAATCCTTAAATGAGACATTTAAAAATAAAATCATGATATTTATCCATTCAACTTTAACCTTCAAATAGTATGACAATCCACAATTAAATAAAGGAAGATTATAAATTAGAGATAGATATGACTATTGTTTAGGTTTTCAAAATCTATCCATACCTTCTTTTTATGTGAGACATTATAATATTGATCAACATAAATATGGATACATTGAACAAGACAAATTTGGTCTTAAAATTTTGTTGAAAGTCATATCACGATTACGAAAAATACATATAAATCACCTTCATGTTAGAATTATATTAAAATTTGTTATTTAAATAAAATAAAAAATTATTTTTTTATTTAAATAATCTTTCGATACCCAAAATAGTCCGTCGACTCTTAATTGTCGTGACTGCAACAACTAAAGATGCGAATGCATACGAAATTTGTTTCAGAACCACAAACAATTTGTATTCATCCTCAATTCTCCTCAAAGACTTTGGTGAAGGCGTGCCCAGACTGGATTGTTATTTTGTGGTGCAGATTATTTTTGTTTCCCTGCCTCTGACAAATTCAGAGAAGAATCCATCGATACCTACGATGGGCGAAGACCAAGATATTGTGATTGTAGGAGGGGGCGTTGCAGGGTTAGCCACTGCGCTTGCCCTCCATAAGTAAGTATTGCTACAGTTTTTCAAATTCTCCATTTAATTACAAGATTCACTATCTCACAGAGCCACTGTAAGTGTAGGGTGGGATTGAAGAGCCTGATACTTGAGCGCGCCGATTGCCTTAGAACTGCCGGCGCCGCCTTCAATATGTGGCCAAATGCCTGGAAAGCACTGGATGCTCTGGGCGTAGCAGATGCCCTTCGCCCATTTTACTCTCAAATTGATGGGTAATTTAGTTTTAAAAGCTTATGCTCATCATATATGATCCAGAGTAATACATAGATTCACTTACAAGTTGTGGGTGTGCAGGATTCGGGGCTTTTCAATTTGTTCTGGAGTTTGCAAGAATGTCCGTCTCAAAAGAGGAGGAAAAGGGTAAGGAAAAGGATGCTCATTTGAAAAAGGATCTTATTTTTTTTCAACAGCACAGGTTAAAACAATCTGGGTTGGTCCCTTCGTAAGATTATAGCCTGTGAAGAATAAAAGATTACCTCTCTAATAGAGAACCAGTCATCGATTTTCAAATTGAGAATTCTTGTCAAAAATGCAAATTCCTCTTATGTGTTCAGGGATTCAAATGTGAAACCGGAATCTCGGTGCATAGAAAGAATGGCACTTTTGGAAGCACTAGCCAAGGAATTGCCTGAAGGGAGCATCAGATTCAATTCCAAAATCGTGTCCTTACACAGAGAGAGCCTCTCTCCTTTCACCGCGCTAGAGCTTGCAGACGGAACATCCCTCACAGCGAAGGTACAGCTTTCTGGTCTTGAATTATTTACTCCTTGAAAAAAAAAATATAAAGCTTTTTGAACGCAGCTCTTTTTCTTAAAACATAGCTTCCTTATAGTTAAGTATGCGTTGCAGATCGTGATAGGATGCGACGGAGTGTACTCGGTGGTTGCAAGATGGATGGGCCTCGCACCGGCCAAATCAGTGGGACGCACTTCCATTAGGGGCATGATCACATATACAGAAGGCCACCATTTTGAAAAGCTCATGGTACAGGTCTGGGGCAAAGGATTGAGGACAGGGTTTGTCACTTGCACAGACCAAAAAGTTTACTGGTTTCTAACCAGGAGATCACATCCACAAGGTATTACTGGTTTTTTTCTTTTTTGGTTTGAATTTCTTGGGTACTAGAAGATTGAGTATTAACCAAAAAACTTCGTCAATAAGTAATTAAATTATCGATGTAACTAATTATACACAGGACAATCCAGAAAAGCGTATTATTGAACAATATAGACTGTGGAAATCTAAACGCACTATTTAATAATATAGACTCTGAAAATCTAATATCTTCAATAAATGAATCCAATTACAATGAAATGATACAAATCCTTAAAAAATCATTCCATACCCTATTCCTAATGTAACCTAATTAGCTTGAATCTGCCCTCCCATTCAACACAAAAATCTTCACTCAGACAATGACTTCATGCCCTATTCCTATTTTATCATAATTATCTGGGACCTTAATTTCAATTGAACACCATGTTAAACTGAAGAAATCAATTATCCATCCATTAAATACCAATGACAAGGTAAAAATCTTCTACCACAAAATTTTTCCATGCTCTGTTTCTATTAAAGTAGCTTGCAATCTGACTTTCAATTGGTTCTTTTAGATGCAGAGATCTGTGGGGATGCTGAGAATGTTCGACACGCAGCTCTGGAGATGGTTAAGGATTTCCCTAAGCCAATTGCAGAGATAATAAAGTCTAGTCCAGCAGAGACCATTAATATGACAGATCTGAAGGTGAGGTGGGTGTGGCCATGGGAGTGGGGAAGGGGGATGGAAAATGGAAAGGGAAGCGTAACCATTGTTGGAGATGCATTGCACCCAGTGACGCCTGATCTTGGTCAGGGAGCCTGTCTGGCTCTGGAGGACGCTATCCATCTGAGCAAATGCCTTGAACAAACCATCAAAACTATAAACATAGCAGAGTGGGGAGAAGTCCAGGTGGAAAAGATAGAATCATGTTTCAACAAATACCTGCGAGAGAGGAGATGGCGAGTATCTGGTATTACAAGCGCTGCATTTGTGATAGGATTTGTGCAGGAAGGATCGTCAAGACTCACGCGTTTTGTTCGTGATTGGATTTTCTTCCCTTTGTTTTCTATGAGATATGTTCTCTACTTTGCAAACTCTGGCCAATAGAGCGCTCTGCCCATCTCCATCCCCAGCTATGCCACAAATCTGAGCTCTTTCATAAAAGTTTTTCCTCCCACCTTAGCCATCCATTTTTTATTTGTTCAAAACCAGAAAAAGGTGAGCTTATTTCATTTTATGGACTGGTCGAGGTACAGCCAGCTGCCATTAATTTATTACAAATTTGAAGAGACTGCGGGTGGCACGGATGGATGCTTTGTTTGTTAGCAGTTGGGAGTACAGTTTCTTATAATTTTGCTTTTTACAAGTTCAAAAAGCTAAATAGCCTCGGTGTTAAATGGTGAATTTTGCATATCCATGCCAATTTCCTTTTACTTGTTTTTCTCCTACGGTAATGTGCCATTGTTGTGCTAGTTTCTAGTTTAAGTGTTTGATTGTGATTTGTAATGCATTATTTTATAAAATAAAAAAGTTTATTTTTTCATTTTTGAATATTGAGAAGGATTATTTTTTTGAGTTCTGATATAAAAATTTTTGTTTCATTTATAGATTAGTTGTATTATTTTGAAATTTGAAATTTTATTTATTTAGAATCATCTTGCAAGAATTTATTTTTCATAACTACTTTATTCAACATAGTTTATTCAAATATAACTACTTTGTAATATAAAAAGCTACGAAATTGATGTTTTGTTTAGGTTGGAGCATAATAGATGATCAAGATTTCTTTAAGAATTTTTTGTAATTACCAACTTACAAGATTGCTATAATAATGCCCCTTAATTATATAAAAATGAAATGATATATAAAAAAGTAGATTATGTCAATCTCCAACCAAGTATACAAAAGTAAATAAAGGAATTCAGTTAAGATTTTGTTATAACTAAGTGCTTTAGAAAACTATTTTTAACATAGATTATTTGTAACTAAGTGTTTTTCTTTAGAAAACAACTTTTAACATTAGAATTGTACGGATTGCATGACATTGAAATTTGGAAATGGAAACATGTAGAAAAGTACAAATTAGAAGGAAAAGAGTGTTAACATTCTCATAATGCAAAAGAGAGGTTTCCCTTTTCTATCACCAAATTTTTGAGACTATGAACCAAGCTCCAATCATGGAGCATCTTTAGCATCAACATTTCATCAATGGTCACCTTTGTTTAGGAGTTTCATTCTAAATATTCTTAGTGTTCTCATTCATTTTTAACAAGTAGTTAGATTGGGTTAGCCAAATAGAAGCAACTATTAAAACATGCCTTGGTCACTAAGCCCTTCACTCATCCCTCAAACTTGCTTGATATCTCCATTGGGTTTTCTATCTTCCCTTTCAAACACACTTTCTATGTATTGGATGATTAGAGACCCAAACATGACTACCCAAACACTACTAATCTTTGGTCTTTAATTATTTTGTTAATTTTTACCTTTGTCAATTTTATTTACAAATAGAATCCTTGTGATTTTTGTGTTTATGCTCCCAAATCAAAAATAATTAAATTCTAACTACTAATACTAAAAGTTTATAGTTCTAAAAATTTGAGAGACAATTTTGAAATATAAAATTTATATCAAATAATTATCAGATTAGATTCTTTTATAGTCACATCTAGTTCACATTGACACTTCATCATATCCAAAATTATATCATTATAAAGATAATATATATGTACACATAATTTGGGTGTATGCCACAATTACCTTTTAAAATAACTCTAACTCTAATATTAATAGGGATCTCTCTCACAAATGGCCCCTTGTTATATAAGACACTCCTAATTAATGGGGCATGTAACCCTAGTTTCTTGGGGAATCCTACTTTTATGCATGGGATGAAGATTGGAGGGATAAGTAGATGGGAAGTGACCCAATTCTTGATTATATCAATCTATATATGTGCATTGGTATTGTTCATTCAATTGATCCATTCATAAATCACACTACTAATATTTATGTAGTATATGATCGAATATAAAGTGTGGAGAATGCATTGACCCCTTTAGTAGAAAGGAAAAGTGGCATTGTACTTAGATGAATGGTATTATAGGTATGTGTGGCAATGGAGAGTGCTTCAATATAAAGGAGGATGTGGTGGAAAATAAAAGCACAAAGATATAAAATTTACAATGTTAGTATTGAAGGCATAAAGTAGGTGGCAATTTAATGTCCTCATTTTCTAAGGTGGTTGTGTCAATTTCCATTATTACCACCATAACGCACTATATATCTCTTTGGCATGTGCATCATTTCATACAAGAGTTATTTGAGTCACTTTAAACAGTTTGATTCCAACAACCATGACCTGGGTTCCACTCTAAATATATATTTCATTAACTTTTTTGATATTTTAGATAAGAAATGTAAATAATTTAAATATTTTATTAAAATAGGTATTATATGTATTAATCACCCTATAATTCCTCCTAATCTTCTTAATGTTCCCTTTAGTTTCATATTGGTGCATCCCTTGCACCTTCTAAAGTTGTAAGTGTTAGTTTATTACAAATTTGGAGAGACTATAGATTGCACAAGTGGATATTTTGTTTGTTAGCAATTGGTTGTATAGTTTCTTACAATTTAGCTTTTTGCAAGTTTAAAAAAGCTAAATAGTTTTAGTGTAGGAAAATTTTGCATATCCATTCCAATTTCTATTTAGTTTTTGCCCCATTTAAATGGAATGGCTTAATGTGATTATATAGTGATATGTGATATATTTTTGTGTTACGTTTGGCTTCTTCTTCTATCTTTATCTATCTTTATTTATTCATTCCTACACACACTTTCATAGATTAAACTTAATCTCAATTATTTTCACTTACATGCACTTTCATAAATTTAACTTTATCCCCACCTCATTGGCACATGTCTTCACACACTCATTTCCTAATTTTAAGATCTCACATTTCTCATCCTTAGTCACTCTCACCATACATGGGAGAAATCTTGCATGGCACCACTCTAATCCAAAATTTAAATTATCAAATCCTACCCTTTCTTAGTATTCATTTAGATCCAATTATGTGCATGTTAGTCTAACTATTTGTTATGCCTCAGTATTTAAAGATATATATAGAAATTGTCAAGAAATTCTAGAGTATTTTCAATTAAAGAAACACTTTATTAATAGGAACATCCCAATTTGTAACTTTAAAAGGAATTAATACTTGTATTAAAATCAGCTAGAACATTACATGCTTGTGTTTGTTGTCATCAATATTTCCTTAAATCTCATTAAGTTAGTAAACTATGGGGTAGAATAATTAGAATGTGAACGCTCACAATCCAGTAATTTCCTTTAGATATTTTAAATAATGTCAACTTACACTTTAACAAGTTTAACAAAGAAAGGGGTGAACTAAGTCACAAAGTACATAATTTATCAAATCAATAATATGGGTTACAAAGTATGACTACCCATTAGAATATTTTTGTGGGTTAGAGATCTAACTTGCATAAAAAAAATGTTACACTTCCCAAATAGCAACTACAATGAGATCTTCAATCTTCAACTTTTTGTACCTAAATAATTGAAATGTATGTCATATCAATAAATAATTCTTCATTATACTTCCAAGAACTAAATACCTTTTCTCTCTTCATTTTATTTTTAAAATATCTATATATTAAATAAAGTTATTTAACATCTTAAGATTTTCTCATGGATTGTAGAGGTGGTAGATAGTAGTGTCTTGTGCTCATCTTATTGTAATTAAAAATTTGTAATATCTAAAGCATTTGTTCTTTTTGGACATGAGATGAAGAGGTTGTGATAAAACTATTAAAGTCATTTCCTCGAGACTCGTGCCATTTTTCTAAGCATCATTTATAAGAGCTATGTATTGCTCACTTTTAATGTGAGGTCTCTAAAAGTAGACTTTGCATGTTTCTTTTAAAGAATACAAGTGGAGTCCCTACAAATTTGTAGACTTTAAGTCCAATGTTAAGAAGGAATATATTTTTTTATTCATTAGCTCAAGGCACAAAATGGGGTGAGTTGTACTTTTCCTTTTCATATATATATATAAGCTCTCGTATATTAAATTCCAAAATATTGTTGGAGTTGATAGTGAACCCTACATCTCCCAAAAATCATAGATACAACCAAAACATCTATCATAAACAAGAGATCAAAGTAACGAATTTGCTATACAACCAAGAGAGAATGGTTGATTCCACACAAGCATCTAATATTGAGATTCACCATGATTGTATTATGAATGTGAATTTATTGGATTTTTTACAAAGTACAATAATGAATGCTTATAAAAGATAAAGTGCAAACCTTAGATGAGGATTTGATTAGATTATAAATAGTGTCCTTATCTAATGCAATGAGATAACTTAACCTATAAATAGTCCAATATAATAATAAAAAAACACTCCTAAGTTTAGCTTAAGTGAATAAAGTAATAAAGGATGTAATAATTAATTAATGATAATTAATTATCAAGTGATTATCCTAACTACTCTAACACCCCCATTAAGATTAACTTAGGGAGAAGCTAAAAATGGGTTGATGAAGAATGCAACGATAGATTCATGGATGCATGAATGGGTCTTATAAACAAGGCCTAATGAGGTACCCATGTACAAAAAAATGAATCTCTCATAATCAAAGAAAAGGAGAAAACCACATGGGAAAAAACTCATCTCCAAAAGAGAAAAAGAAATAACAATATTAGTGAAAGAATGATAGAAGGAGGACTCAATGGGTAAGTGCATGGAAATGGGGGACCAAAAAGGAGTCTTAAGTGACTATTTTTTCTCTGAAATCAGGAAAGACTAATCTTGGATGAGAAATTGAAGATAGTTACACTCAAAATTTGAAGATACAATGAAAACAAGAGTTATAGTGCTCTGAATCTACTTTCTAAACTACTAATTATTTTTGAAAATGGTAAAGGTTAAGGGGTTAAAAAATGGGGGCCACGCAAAGTGGTCCTATATTTTAAAAAAACATAATGTCTAGTGTGGCCCCCTAAAATTTTAACTTTTGTTTATTTCAAAAATCACTTTAGCGAGAAATTAGCTAACACCATGTAGTTTATGATCGATGTGTTTGCTAATTTTTAAATGAATATATGATTTTTTACTAGTTCTCAAAGTGGACACATCTTGAAAAATAAGAAATTGAGCATGCTCTCCCCTAAAAATTTTGAAGACTAATCAAAAATCATTTTTTAATACGTGTAGAATGAATTCTAAGAGTTTTAAAAATGAATTAATTAAAATTTCGATGAATAGTTAAAAAGTAAAGTAAAAAATACCACACATTGATTTTTTGACAAAAATGGATACGCTAACAAAATAAATTAAAGATGAAAACCTTAACATACTCAAGACATGAAACAAATACATGGTTAAAAAGCTAAGAGAGATTAACATTATGATATTGCTATCAGGATTCAACCGTGTAGTTTCGAGTCAAACTCATTGACCCATGTTAAAAAGCTAAATGAGATTAACATTATCGTGTGTTTTTTGACTTGACATTGAAACATGTGCAAACCTGATAAAGAGCACACACGAGATTATGTCAAATTTTTTTACAATTTACAAAAACATGTCTTTGGATGTTGAAAAGTCATTCCAATCCAAAGTGTTGAAATCCCAAGTTAAATCCAAGTCAAAGGCTTGGAAAGTTCTAAATCAAACAATATTGTGAGTGTGTTATAACATGCTCATGTTTCTATGAAGAAAAAATCTCTCTTTACCTTTTAATCAAACTATATATATAAGTGACATTTATATATGGAAATTTACTTTCTTATACTTTAAGTTATATTTCATGTATATATATAGTTTCAGGATGTTTGAGAATGGTTTTAGATCTTTAGGATTTATAATGTAATTTCTAAGTTTTGGAAGATCTTATAATTTTTTAGACAGTCAAAATTCAATAAATAGCAGGTCAAATTTCAATAATCAAGAGATCAAATTTTAGAAATCAAAAAGCTATATCATCTCTCTTCATCTCATCTCTCTCTTGTATCCATCTCTACCTCTATATCTCTCTCCTTCCCTCTCTACTTCTTTATATCTCTCCCTCCCTCCTCAATCTCTCCCCCTTCCTCATTCCCTCTAATCTTTGTATAACCTACCTCTCCCTCTCTACTTATTTATCTCTCTACCTCCCTCCCACCTTCCCTATCTACTATCTATCTTCCCTCTCCCTATCTCTCTCACTAACTCTCTCTATACTTACCTCCTATTTGAAGAGAGAGAGATGGATGGAGCGATGGAGAGTGGAGATAGAGATAATTAGAGATGGAGAGAGGTAGATAAGGAAAGAGGGAGGGATGGAGAGGTAGGTAGAGAGAGGGAGAGGAAATATAGAGAGTAATAGAGAGGGAAGGAGAGAGAGAGAGAGAGAGAGAAGAGAGTTAGAAAGGGACAAGTGATATGGAGAGAAGTATATATGGAAGGAGGGAGGGAGGAGAGAGAGAGAGAGATGGAGAGAGTGGTGACATAAAGATTTTAGTAGAGTTGTAAGGAGATAATGAGAGAGAGGGAGAGAGATGGAGGGACAGAGGGATAGGTGAGATAGAGAGAAGTAGAGAGGGAAGGAAAGAGAGAGAGGGGGGTAAAATAAAAAGAACTAGGTTGCAGAGAGGGAGTGATGGAGAAATAGGTAGGTATAGAGAGGGGGAGAGGGGAGAGGGAGAGGGGAGATAAAGATAACTAGAGAGGAAAGGAGGGGAGGGAGAGGTAGGGAAGGAGAGAGATATGTGAGAAAAATAGAAATAGAGAGGGAGGGGGGAGAGATGGGTCATTAGGGGGCGAGGGAGGGAGTGATAGAAAGAGAGAGGAGAGGGAAGATAGAAAGTAGGTAGGGAGGGATGGAGGGAGAGAGAGAGGGGGGAGGATAGAGAAGTAGATCTTGAGCTCAAGGAGAGAGAGGTAGAGAAAGGGACGGAAATAGGGAGAGAGAGAAAGGTCTAGAGTGTAAGGGATATAAATAGAGTGAGATCAAGAGAGAACAAGATGATAGGGTCCTACTGATTATTGAAATTTATTTTGTTGATTATTGAAATTTGACCTACTAATTACTAAAAGTTGACTATCTAAAAATTATAAGATCTTCCAAAACCTAAAACCTGCATTATAACGTTTAGAGATCTGAAACCATTCTCAAACATCCTAAAACTATATACATGAAACATAACTTAAATTATTAAAAAATAATGAATGCAATCATATAATACAAGTGTGTTTCATTATAATGCATTCACATTTTCTCTTTTATGGGACCAAAATGTGGTGTGTTCGTTTTTTGGTCCCCCATATTTGTGCACTTGGGCCAAAATGTGATGCCTCAAGGACTGGTTTTTTCACACAAGTACAATAGATGTCCTCCTAATATGAGAAATAAAATAAGGATATGAATCCCCCCATAAAGAAATCTAGTTCATGTTCCAATGATGAATTCTTGAAGAAAGAACACAATCCATTGTGTGCAAATAGAATTTCTCCCCTTAGGAAGAAAAATATACATTGGTTATTAGAGAAGCCATTTCCAAAAGATGGATTAATCAAGAATCCAAATCCAAATGATGTGTGCCTTTGAAAAATTCTCAAGTGTCCACGTGTCAAAATGAGATGATGTCAATCCAAGAATCTATGAAGATGGATGTAGAAAAAATTCTAAAGATGATGAAGATGGTGGGCCAACAATGTTGATATGGTTGTCAATTAAGAGGAGATGAATGTCCTGAAAGTAATCCTCCAAATCTATTATATAGGACTCCACAAACAAGGATGATATGTCTAGAAGATACGAATCCCAATAAGTTTGTGTTTGGAAGAAGATGAAAGTCTTGTTGCATTGAACCAATAGGGGTCAAGGATGCGGCGATGCCAAGCTGATTAGGAACAATGAAAGATGGAGATTGAGTCTCAATATAAAGAGTGGGAACATGAAGACAAGTCTCTGAACCATCAAAATATGCAAGACCTATGATATACTCAAGCTCCTCTAAAGTATTATCATAAAAGAGTATGTACAAGCTACATCTACAAGAGGAACAAGATAATTTATAGTAGGATCCTCTAGGAATTGAGAGATGTGAGGGTCACCATGGATTTCACAAAGTTAATTCCAAAGTGTGTGGGAAAAATCAATGTTTGATACAACACACAGTGTTAAGATTAACACTAGAACAAATCACTCCTACAACATGATCATTGATAATACCTGTAATGAAGGAAATTGTACTCCCTTCTTGGAGATAGTGCAATTTCTCTTTTAATCTAGATCTATTTTAGTACCCTTCCATTAATTACCCTTTAATTCATCATTAATAGGCCCCTAAGACCCTTTATTTTGGATCTTGAGGCTTCTTTCAACTAAAACCCCTACAAAATCCATAAAAGCATCAAAATTTCTAACAACCCACCCCGAAAATATAGGGTGTGGGCGTATGAGTCCCACTTGGGCCCTTTTTAGGGTTTGAGTGAAAAATTCAAGTTTTTAATTCAAATTTTTGGTTGATGTCAGCTTTTAAGATCTAAATAACAGTAAATTAGGTGTAATGCCTATATAAACAAGCTTCTAAAGTCATTTTTCATCTAAGCAATAATCTAGAAGAGAAATTTCAAGATCCAAGCATTCAAGAGCATTCAAGGATTCCTCACAAGAGCATTCAAGAACAAGTAATTAGCAAAGTTGAAGCTTTGGAGCAACATTATTGTGTTTTTGCATTTTTTCAAGCTCTCTTTCATTCAAGATCTAGCATTTTCAAGGGTTGATTATGGTTGTCTATGGTGAATCATGATGGATTCTAGGTTGGGGAGATGCAACTAGCCATCAATCCAAGCCTAATGACTTGTTTCCTAAGTGATTCCATCCTCCATTATCACTCTACATTCAACCTAAGGAAGGTACATAGATTATTATATCTCATTTGGTGATTAGGAATCTCTCCAAGCGAGTCTTCCATGTATATGATTCATTCTTACATCTCATTCTAATACAATAAAACAGGGTTGCATTACATTTATGATTTCCTAATCTTAGACACACTTAAGGTTAGGGTTTATGTTCACATTTACATTCAAGGTTCATTGTTTCTATCAAGGTTTAATTACCAAACTAGGGGTTTGACCAAGGAAAACCCTCATAAGCAAATCAAGTCTATATTTTGTTTTGCATGTCTTTTTACAAGTTCAGATTCAAAAATTAGTTTGGAAGGGAAAAGCAGAGATTGGAGTACAAATCTGAACTTTGAATTCCTGAAAAAGAAGAACGGGACTGATACACCAAAAGTGGCATATGAGTCCCACTACAAGAATTTTTTTTGTATTTTTACAGATCTTGAATCTACACTATCAGAAACCTGTTCCACACTAGAAACCCTAATCTGAGACTAATACACCCAGACTCGTGTATGAGTCCCAGTGTGCCATAATTTTAGGATTTTTAGTGTTTCAAAGCTCATTTCAGTCTTCTTCTGGTTTCCAGGTGCACACCTTTCATCTCTTAGCTTTTTGTTCTATTTTACATGCTTTTCTAGGTCATTTAGGGAAGTATTACATTGCATTAGGTTTAAGCATTAAGTCTTGCATCTCATTAGTCTTTCCAATCCCTAGCTTGGTGGTGAACCCCTCTTTAGTTTATAATCAGACCCTAGGACAACCCTATTGCAAGATCTCTTTCTCCTTTGCATATCTTATATTGAGATATCTAAGGTTTCCCTTCAATGAAATGGAGTGAAATGTGTTGTTCTATGCCCTCGACCATTAAGAAACTATTTTCTTTCATTTAAATACCCCATTCTAACTCCCTAGTGTGTCTGGTATAGGTATGAGTCCATAAAGATAAGCAAAAATATCAATCCACCTAATATGTGTCAGGATTTGATGTCATCAAGACTCATAGTTATCCTTTTCCAAGATGACCATAGAAGGATGAACAAAAAACCCATGATTCTTCCTTAAATGAAAAAATCAAAGATTGCAAACCTCAATGCATGTAAAGTAGATCAAATCAAGTCATCTTATTTAAACAAATCCTTTCCATGTGCCAAGACATCTAAGTAATTAATCAAAATGTGAAATCACAAAAAAATGAATAAAATATACATGGGTTAGATTCTAGAAAAAGTACATGAATTGACTTGAAGAGCTCTGAAATTCCTCTCCAACATTGTAAGAATCACAAAAATCAAAGTTATAGGAAAAAAATTATGAGCTCAAAAGCATACAATGATGATCTTACTTTGAGTAAAAATAAAATGCACCAGAAGCAAACTTTAATGATAAGACCTACACCACTAGGAAGTACACGAACCAGAATTCTTATGATATCTTATTTTCTCGATTTTGACACTATATACCCAAGTTATGCCAAAAATTAAAAAAACACCCCTTTAGGGAAAATTAGGGCTTGGAGGGGGCTAAGAGGCATTGTACAATCATTTGTACTGCTAACATCATGGTGACCTTAGCAAAATATATTGGGGAATATTCCCCTTTACCAAAAAATAAATCCAATGACTATGAAATATCTCAATGATAAAATATGCATGTTGATGCACTAGAATATACTATTTTATACTCAAAATATTCTCCAGCTTGTTGCTCTATTGAAATGTTAAAGATGCTTGAGAATACTTTTAGATTTCATCTACCTAAGTAAATAACATCGAGGATTTTAAACCATCGAGCAACTATAAAGTGACCTCCAAGGAGTTGGATCAAGTAGTCAATGGACCTATGTGGGGCCCACAGTCATTGCCACCCCTGCAACCAATGTACAAATAGAACCCCGTGCACAAATATTTTATGTGCTTTTTAAAAAATTTAAAAATCCTTTTTTAAATTTTTTTTTAGATTTTTTAAACCAGAGATTAATAAAATTTTGATCCTAATGTAATTATTCCTGGAGAAATAATGATATCCTAGGGACACATTCAAGATCCTAAGTTCATACAGATTCTTGTGTGTTGACTTCTAACTACTTTTTTTTTTGCAACTTCTCCAAATTCGATGAACGACAGACAATACTTAGTTTTTGGTTATTTTAGACTCATTAGTGTGTGATATAGGGGGATTCACTACTCATGATTTCTCTTCACTCAGAGATCCTCATGGGGCGAACTGCCCTATATTACTTCAATGGAATGGTAGCTAAAGTTTTTAAATCTAAAAGGGAATGTCACAAAGGGTCTCTGGACAAACTGATAGGCCCTCAGCCAAAGGATGTCAGTGCATAAAGTGGATGACAGCGTGATCCGCTGGCGTCTCAGAGGAGTGTTGGTGTCTCATATGGATCAAAGGACGAGTTTATCACAGAAACACCTAAAGTGACTATTTCTACATTGAATGTTGAGACCGCAAAATGCAATAAAATAGTAGAAAGCGATGGGACTGAGATAAAGAAATAGAAATGACAAAGGTAGGGAGAAGAAACGAAAAGAAATACTTACAACTATGCGAGTGATGAAGCTTCCAACCCATGAGTGTCTTCAATACCTACACACAAGAGGGAGAGAATGTTGGGGCTATATAGGGCCCTGCCTTAGTCAGACCCTGTTTTGGTGTTCCCACCTCCACGGAAAGCCAAATAGAAAAGTAGAAATGAAGTAAAGAGAACTAAAGCACTACAAAATAGTGTTATGCTACTCAACCAAGTAATAGAGGAGAGGAGTGAAAGCTTACCACCTCTACCAAGAGCACTCAAGGCTAATGGGGGAGAAAATGAGAGGAACTCAAGCCTCTAATGCAATGGTGTTTTGTTCCACACTTGCTCTACTGACGTGGTGGAGTGTTGATGTTGCTGTTGTGAAGTGTAAAGTGTGAGCTCAATGCTTGGAAGAGGACTGAAGAAGCTTGTAGATGAAGTCTAGAAGTGGTGAAGAGATTTTCCAATCTTTCATCCAACCTCCAAATGCAAGTTCAATGGCTAAATATGAAGGAAAGATGAAGAGAAACGGCCATATTCATGTCAATTGGTCGAGGATGGCGTTACAAATCGACCCCCAATGGGAAGTGTAATGCCTCTATAGGTTCCAAATGCGAGAATCTATCAGGGACATAAGCGCGTCGCGTGGACGTCTGTGCGCCGCGTGGGAGTCCCCAAAAGAAATGCCTCCACCAATGCTCAAAATAGGCACCAAGTGTGATGCAAGCAGTGGGCTTAGGTGGAATTAAGCCTCTGAACTTGGTTTTCTAAGGTGGCTAAAGAAAAAAAGGGGATTTGCACATGGGGTACAAATTCGCTCTTATACATTTTACCCCCACTTTAGTGAGCACTAACACTGATGAGTGCTTGATAAAGTAGATCAAGAAAGATTAAGGTTAGAAATGTATACCTGAACTATCAAGGAAGCGGATAATACATTAGACAAGAAGAACTTACAATAGATAGCAGTGTTAGAGCATAAAAAGCTAAAGGATTTGAGTCAGCAAAGTAAAGAGACCTCAATGTAAAAGGTTGTCTCAGTACTATGCGTCGTCCCAAAATAATACATAGAAGACTTCAAAGATGAAGAGAGAAAGAGCATGTACTCAAGATGAAGAAGGTGCATATCTTCGATCTGGTATATGCAAGAGATAAGAGAGATGAATAAAGCATGTGGTGAAAGCAAAACCCGCTCAGGAGTAGAACCCACACCACAAAAGAGGTGATAAAAGCAAACCCCGCTCAAGGAGGAAACCCGTATCATTGAAAAGCGTGTGGTGAAAGAAAAACCCACTCAAGAGTAGAACCCGCACCACAAAAGAAGGTGATAAAAGCAAACCCTACTCGAGGAGGAGAACCTGTATCACCAAAAAGCACCTTACAAGCCCGCAGACCTGCAAGGAAGGCATCCTTCAAGAACTCTCACATGAAGGAAACCCCAAGAAGCAGACTTCGCAAAGTCAAGAAGTGGCGACATGTCTACCCTTAGATAGAACATGTCAAAAAGTGTTGATACGTCTACCCATAGATAGGACGCATCTAAAAGCGGTGACATGTCTATCCCCAAATAGGACATGTCTAAAGCATTGATACGTCTACCTGCAAATAGAACACATCTAAAAGCGGCGACATGCCTACCCGCATATAGGACATGTCTAAAGCGTCAATATGTCTACCCACAAATAGAACGCATCTAAAAGCGGCGACATGCCTGTCCACATATAGGACATGTCAAAAGTGGCCGGTCACACAAATCGAAAAAATTTCAAAGGGATCCCTCGGGAACCATTCAAAAGGAGAGGGGTCCACTCAAGGGATGCACTGTTTGAAAGGAAAGGTCTAGTTAGGTTGACCCCAAGCTAGACACAAAGAGTTCATTCGAAATAAAGGCTTTCAAAGAGGTCCCTCGGGAACCCTTCAAAAGGAAGAGGGGTCCACTCAAGGGACACTTCAATTGCAAGACATAACGAAGAGAGAGGTCCTTAAGAAGGACACACATCTTTGAAATGAGTTATCACTGCCCTGAACATATAGGGGAGGAGAACTATGCAAAATAATTTGAACATGTAGGATACAAGTAAACCTCGATATTACTTGTCATGCAAAGTAAAGGCAGGTGCATCAATCAAACGATAGCTTGATGGCACCCAAATCATGAAGTTGTTGCATTTTGTCTTTCAAGGCTTTACATTCGCTCATGGAATAGCCAAGCACTTGATGGTATGCACAGAAAGAATGTTTCACTTTATCATGTTTATGATATTTCCTATGTGTAAGAGGAGGAAGAGTGATTAAGCGGGCTTTTAGAAGTTGCAACAAAATACACTCTTTCTTAGACAAAGAATGAAGAATAGGAAGTAACCCTTTCTCTTGTGGAGAAAAGTTGGACTACTCATGGGAAGAAGATACAGAGGTAGAAGAAGAATGAGGATCTCTATAGAGAGTGTTATTCTGGCAAGGGGGATCACACTCCTCTATGGGATCACCATCATCCTTCTTAATAGGACTATCGACATTAGCCTCCTTAACACGAGTGTGATCATCTTCCTCAAAAGGAGGATCAACACTAAGAACATTACAATTTGCATCCACATTGCCCCGCGATACAGAAGAATGAACATCTTTGATAGCGAGTGTGGATGATGTTGTCGGAAGGTCTAAATGGATCGGGTCAACTTTATATTATCTAATGAAGGAGTTTGTTAAGTCTAAATAACCCCAATCATCACCAAGACATGCATTCTTTTAGATGGAGCACACTTAGGACTCCTTACTTTAGAAGGATCTTTCTTAGGGACATTTATCTCAAGAGCACCCTTTGTAGAAGGTGTTGTAGGAGTAAACATCGACACACTAGAAGATACTGAAGGAATAAGAGTAGGCACAACCGAAGCTCAACCAACAACCACTATCTCACATAAGCACATAGCCTCAGGGTCAGCTTTGACTATGACTACTTTATTGTTGCAAATAAACTTAATAGATTTATGCAAGGTAGACGAGACTGAATCCATGGTCTATCAAGAAGAAGGTTATAAGGTAACTTCTCTGTCATAACATATACAAGGGTAGGTATGGTAATGAGTCCAAGCTACAAAGGTAAGACTATCGTGCCTAGGGATCATCAACTGACATTATCAAACCCATGAATGTCAACATAAGAAGAATTAATAGAAGATAAGTCAATATTAATCTTAGGAAATAGATCAATACTACACACATTGAGCACTGAACCAACATCAACGAGAGTACGTCTGATGCCAATCTTATTGATATTAACTATGATCATTAGAGGGTCTGCTTGCTTTTGTACTTCCGAAGGTGAGAGCTCTTGTGGATAGAACGTAATATTTGGTGAATCCGTACGAATACACACCATCAATGCATTAGCATCTATCGGCCTAGTGGAAGAAGGCAAGAGGATCTTTTGCAAGGCTTCTTGAAGCATACATTGATAAACCAGAGTAGACTGAATTAAGTCCCATAGTGAGATCTTATCTAGAGTAACCCGTGGTTGCTTGACAAGATCGCTATCACTAGGTTCTTTAGTTGTAGGTTTAGGAGCTAAAGGAAGACTTGGTTGTTTATTCACTCTATTCTCATAAGTATGGGCTACCACTCTATAAGAGGGAGCCTTAGGAATAGTAGGAGAGTTACTATTAAATGGAACACCATCAATAGAACAAACCCTTTTCGGAGTAGGACTAGCTAGAATCACATAAATTATCAGTCTCTTAGGCCCTTGAGGGGAAGCAGAGACATAGATCACATTTATTGAATCATCATAGCTAGTAGAACAATTATTTGAATACATATTCTCAACATCAATCAAAAAAGGATCAAATGTGGAATAGTTATTTGAAGGAACATTCTCAACATCAATCCAAGGAGAATCAGATGTGGAAGGAGGTTCATCATTTTCAAATGCAACATCTTTAGAAGAGAGTGCATTGGAATAAAGAGAAGATTCATCATTCACAAATACATCATCTCTAGAAGAGAGTGCATTGGAATGAATAGAAGATTCATCATTCACAAATGCATCATCTCTAGAAGAGAGTGCATTGGAATGAATAGAAGATTCATTATTCACAAATGCATCATCTCTAGAAGAGAGTGCATTGGAATGAATAGATGGTAGGGTAATGTTGAGAAAGGTATCGATGATTTCATCTTCTTGCAACAAAATATCCTTCGCAACAAGAGGAATTTCGTGAGAAGGATCAAAGACGCCAAGTGACATGGGTAGAGCCAAGTCACTATCACATGAATTAAATGGAATATCATTAACATTTTGAACAAAACTAGATACTGAACTAATAAAAGAAGATATTAAATCCATTACAATTTTTTCGGTATTTTCTACGTTCTAGTAAATCGCATTTTCGGAGGTCTCTGAAGCAAAATTTGAGGTCAGAACTTGCATCGGTCCCTAAAATTTGACTACCGAAGGCACTATTATTTTAGGGACTAAAAAATTTATCTAGGAGACCTTTCCAATGGTGCAAATGGTTCTGAATTTTGAGCACCGAGTCAAAAGTTATGACCTCGCCAAGTAGGGGCAAATAAATTCCTAGTTTTTTGAAGAACATTGTTGTTCATGTCGGGTTCACCAAAATGTGATATAGGGGGATTCGCTACTCATGAGTTCTCTTCACTCAGAGATCCTTATAGGGTGAACTTCCCTATATTACCTCAATGGAATGGCAACGAAAGATTTAGAATTCGAAAAAGGTCACAAAGGGTCTCTAGACAAACCAACAGGCCCTCGGCCAAAGGACGTTAGTGTAGAAAGCGGACGAAAATGCGGCGCATTGGCATCTCAGAGGAGCGTTGGAATCTTGTACAGATCAGAGGATGATTTTATCATAGAAACACCTAAAGTGACTATTTCTACTCCAAATGTTGAGACCACAAAATACGGTAAAATAGTAGAAAGTGATGGGACTAAGATAAAGAAATAGAAATGACAAAGGTAGGGAGAAGAAAAGGAAAGAAATACTTACAACCGTGTGAGTGATGAAGCTTCCAACCTGTGAGTATCTTCAATACCTGCACACAAGAGGGAGAGAATGTTGGGGTTGTATAGGGGCCTGCCTCAATCAGACCCCGTTTTGGTGTTCCCACCTCCACGGACAACTACATAGAAAATTAGAAATGAAGTAAAGAGCACTCAAGCACTACAAAACAATGTTATGCTACTCAACAAAGTAATAGAGGAGAGGAGTGAAATCTTACCACCTCCACCAAGAGCACTCAAGGCTAATGGGGGAGAAAATGAGAGGAACTCAAGCCTCTGCTGCAATGGTGTTTTGTTCCACACTTGCTCTACTGACGTGGTGGACTGTTGATGTTGCTGCTATGAAGTGTAAAGTGTGAGCTCAATGCTTGGAAAAGGATTGAAGAAGCTTGTAGATGAAGTCTAGAAGTGGTGAAGAGATCTTCCAATCTTTCATCCAACCTCGAAATGCAAGTTCAAGGGCTGAATATGAAGGAAAGATGAAGAGAAATGGCCATATTTGGGTTGTTTAGTCAAGGAGGGTGTTACAAATTGACCCCCAATGGGAAGTGTAATGCCTCTGCAGGTTACGGATGTCTACATGTCGCGCGGGCATCGCTGAAAGAAACACCTCCATCGACACTCAAAACAGGCACCAAGTGTGATGCAAGCACTTTGCTTAGGTGGAATCAAGCCTCTGAACTTGGTTTTCTAAGGTGGCTAAAGGAAAAAAGTGGATTTGCACATGGGGTACAAATTCACTCTTATACATAGTGATGCTCATTTCGCTCCAAGATAAGCCAATTTTTCTCTCAAGGTTGGATCTCTTAGAATTTGGATAATAAGTTACAAATCTCGGTGCTTTGATACGATATTGGAGTTGATAGTGAAGCCCTTAGCTCCTAGAAATCACTTTCAACCAAAATGCCTATCACAAACAAGAGATCAAAGTAACCAATTTGTTATACAACAAAGAGAGAATGATTGATTCCGCACAAGCATTTAATATTAAGATTAACTTGTAATTTTATTGTGAATGTGAATTTACTAGATTTATTACAAAATAAAATAATGAATGCTTATGAAAGAAAAAGTACAAACTCTAGATGAGAATTTGATCATATTATGACAAGTGTCCTTATCTCATGCAATGAGACAACTTAGCCTAGAAGTAGCCTAATCTAATAATAAAAAAGCACTCCTAAGTTTAGGTTAAGTGAAAAATAGTAAGGGACCTAATAATTAATTAAATATCAAGAGATTATCCTAATTACTCAAACAAATATCTCTTTAAACAAGGAAACGTCTATTAAAACAAATTTATATGATCTAGTTACATTATTTTTCTATATGTTTTAAATTATTATTAATATGTGTATTATTTTAATAATCTTATTATTAATATTTGTAAAATATAGGGGAAAGGACTCAATTATTAAGTGTGTTTTAATAGTTGTGAAGGAATTTGTTATATTATGATTCTTTATAAAATATTTTTATTTTTTAGCATAAAACAAATATATAATAAAGTGTCATTCACTACTATGTAATTACTTATTTTAGTTCAATTTGCATGTCATTAATACATTAAAAAATGTAAAACTACTCATCATCTTGCAAGCAATAGAAATAAAAAAAGTTTCCCACAAGAAATAAGTCAATCTAATCTATCACACATAAAGATTGAATATTAAAATATTAAATACTAATAAAATAAAATATCATGTCTTTCTCATCAGATTGAATAGTTTGAATTTATATCTAGTCTATCCAACTCTTTTGTCTAAACATATAAAATATGATTTTCAACAACATATTAAGTCTTTCTACATACTTAATATTTAAAAAATGTATTAATGTACAATTTATAATCATGAATCAAATAAATTTTTAATTTTTAATTAACAATACATGTTCTCAACTTGTCATATGTAAAAATCTCACTTTCTAACAAGTGGTTCCTTCTCTTCCAAATAATGTGCAATGAATGCCTTTTTTGAAGACTTCAACCACTAAATAAAAAGTACTTGTAAGACTCATCATTTGATGCGTAAATTAAATTAAATATTTTTATTTTTTTAGTAATTCATAGAAGTTCACAACTCTGATTAGAATTTCAACAACATTTTGAAAGAAAATTCAAACTTAGAAAGACATCCCCTTTCATTATACAAAACATGGGGTTTATTAAAAAGAGATAATAATATAAATAAGAATCCATAAATCTATTATTCAAGGGTCAATTATTAAGTACATTCTCTTATGGATCATTATTGAAGCATCATTGATAGTTTTGGATTCAAACTACTTAGCAACTACACTTCTTTCATGATTGAAGGTTAGATATTCAACCAAAGATAAAGTGACATGTTATGATCTTTAAATTCATAATCAAACCACTTCTCAATTTTTTCAATCAACTGAAAATTTCACGTCCATTCATTGGATTCAAGATCTCTTCATTTTTATTAACATATATTGAACTACTAGTAGTATATTTGGGTCTTTAAGAACAATTTGTGTCTCTTAATTAATATCAAGTTCTAGCCACTATTTTTTAATAGAATGAATTTCAATCAAGTTAATCTAAGATTATTATCCTAACTAAACAATTTCTACTTTATTATTCTAGGATTGAACTAATTTTAAATAAAATATATTCTATTATTATTTGTTATAGAAAGAATAAAATAATTCTATAATTCCTAAAATTGTTTAAACTTAAGGATGAAAAATATTCATTTAACTAAAACATAGAAGAATATGATAAATTTATATTTATTAAAAATTAAAATAATAATTTACAAAAGAAGATAGAAGAATAGAAAATATAATAAAAATAAGAACCTAGGACCAAATATTGAAGGTCGCTATCTAGAATAATATTACACATCAAACTATTGATAAACCTTGGTGAAGGGAAGAGAGGTCAAGGTTTGGGCTTAAATTAACTTAGAACATGCTACTAAAGTGGATGCCAAAATAGGTTCAAAACATAATGTGAAATTAAGAGCCCACAAACATTTTTTGTGTTATATTTTTTCCCCATTTTAGGATGACACTAACTAATAAGCTATATTCAAGTATATAAATAAAATGTTAAGAAAATATTAGAAAAAGGATACCTAAAAGGATATCATAAAGGATGCAAAAATTATTTAGATGGAAGGATAGAGCGCCCAAACTAAGATCCTATAAAACTCATAATGGGAGGGACTACAATCTTGCAAAATTATAATGTTAGAAAAATATATAATCCTACAAGAACGTAAATATGCCGATTTAAAATTTGAAGCTATACATAGAGGAATTCTAATACGTTGAGAAGAATGATAAGAAGAGAAATGGATCAAAACGAAATAACAACTTGAATGCATGCACCCTTGTGATTTTTCTTAACGTTGGGGAGGAAAAAATAGGAAGGTTGATTCACTTGATTATAAGCTTTGAGAAAATATTTGTGGAAATTTCCTTTAAAGTGCTATTCCAAAAAATAACTTATTGAAGAGCATATGACAATGAAGAGGGTGAAGCTAATATCCACATTGAGAAAATGATGTAAAAATCTAATCTTGCAGTGAGGAGTTATGAATGTTTATATGAGATATGTGCTGATTTTATTTTTTTTTAAATAGCATAAATAGTAAAAAAGAAAATTATTATTCATTTGTATTTACCTTTTGAGCACCTAGAGCACTTTGAGAGCCAAAATCCTACACATACAAGACTTTCAATACCCCAAACTAGATGACTTAGAGATCAAGTAATACATGATCTTATTATGAGAAATGTGAGTGAAAATTTGCATATTTTTTAAAAATTTAATTATTTTTGCATCTAGTGGGGCCCACACCATGTTCAGGTGTCTTGTGGTAGTGCTAGCATCTAAATGATGTGCTAATTTTTGAAGGGAATGCTAGCATCCTCTATACATGTTAAGCATCCTTTAAATGTGCTAACATCCTTAAGGTATGTTGACATCCTTTAAGAATCGATACTTTTTTATGTTTTTAGATAGATAATTACATTTTATGTGATGTGGAATTGATAAGAAGATATTATTTTGTTTGCAACACCCACTAACCATGAAAGATATAATAGGAGGGGCATTCTCACATTGCTGCAAAGCCACCTAAGATCTTTATTCTAGTAAGATATTGTGCTAATACATTGGATGGATTTGTATGAGGAAAATTTATAATACCAAAGATGTAATTTGATGATCACATGCCCATGACACCAATAGAAAGATGGGATGTGGATTCCTTGCTCTTTTCCACCTATCGGAAATATTATAGTGATGCTAGATGATGTATACTAGATCTTGAGACTTTATCAAAGGTCATTAGGTGTCGATCATCAAGAATTCATCGATGCCCTATGTGTAAGTAGGGTAGTTGTATGCAATCAATCAGACCATTCCTAAAGACACCACTTGATACATATTTATATGATATGGTTAGAGCATGGAGCAATGCATGCCCCAATTATTTGGTGGATTTTGATTCCTATAGTCACCATGTTTATCACCCAAGATGGGAAAAGCATACACTTGTATGGTGACATTTTCCATATGCCATTCTCACCTATATGCACTTAAATAAATAGATATAAACATTAATGTAACTATTTTATTAAAAAGAACTCTATTATATCTTCACCACACTATACATGGTAGTGCACTGTACACTTTCAACATTATAATTCAATCATCCAACAATGCACTAACACATTAAGCATGAGAAATACATACAAAACTAGTGGTGATGAGGGATCCACTTTGTTCTCAAACTATTAAATTGAACTTTTTTAATTTCGTTAAATTTTTTGATGCAGTTATCTAAGTAATTCTTTTTAGACTTATAAAAAATGTATTTCTAACAACAAATTCATTTGTTTAAGCAATAATCATATCATCAAAACTTAAATGAAACTTGAATTACTTGAGCAAGCTACAAGTAGATACATTTATAGCTAGCTCATTATATCAAAGATAGATTAAAAGAAAAATAAACACATTTTTTAAGATATAATTTTAATACTCATGAAGTTATAGTAGCTACAACCATATTTTATTCACAAGCCAAGTATTTTGAAATTAGTATTTTAAGATTTATTATAATTATATCCTTCAATTTAATTACTAAAATTCACTTTAAGAATTTATTTTATAAAATATGTAAGTGACCCATAATTAAATTATGAATTTTATTTATTTATTTATGATGTAAATTAGTTTAGTTACATTTTGATCAATTTAGATTAATCACATAAATGATAATATTAATTTAAATCAACCAATTTTCTACTAACTACCTTTAACTATTTAAACTAAATTATTTAAATATTTTAACTATTCTCAAAGCTCAAACAAATAAACATCATAATTAATTTTAAAATTTATAATTAATTAATAAGGATTATACAAGACTCAAAGGGATCATTTAAATTAAAACACATAATTAATCTAAAAATAAGTCTAAATTATAATTAATCAACATAAATCACTCAAAATATTAATAGTAATTAAATATGATATCTATAAATACTTAAATTTTATCACATCATTAATCAATTAAATAAATATTATTATTTAATTAATTAGACTAATTTTATTTATTTAAAAATAAATAAATAATTTTATTAATTAACTAAATATATTATTTAGTCAATTATTCTATTTAATATATTTATTTTAAAATATACATAATTTTTCATTATCTAAAATAAATAAATCAGCTAGTCACATGACTAACTAATAAATAAAGTTCAAACTAATCTTATATCTCTACCATTCATTTTCGCACATCATTAAATCTCAACCCTTCACATAAAAATATCATTTAAAAGAACCCTAACAACCAAAATGCAATAAATTCATCTCAATCAATCATAACCATCTATTTACGATCAACCTTAACCATTCATCTATTAACTTGCTCTAGAAATTAACTTAATCTACAAGTTAATACATATCAACCATCTATTTCAATACATCTTTAAATTTAGACCATTTATATCCTCACTAAAATAAAATAAAAATCTATGAATCTAAATTAATCGTCATATTCAACCATTTCAAGGGAGAATAATTTTTAGGTGCATACTACTAAAACCTTGATTGGCACTATGAAAAACTACATCAATTTCATTCAAATGTACATCTCCTTCAACAAAGATATAGATTTTCTTATAGAGGGTTGTATGTGTCACAGGTCTTCAAACAAAAAAAATTAAATTCATTGTAAAAAATACTTTGAGAACATTGCAACAAGTGATTACATTAAATATTTGGATCAGTTTTAAGAGATATGATGATTTGAAGTTGACCCTATATTACTACATTTTAGAAAATAAATTAATTACATTTTTTATTTTTTCTTTTTTTTATATCTTGCAATCTAAGAAAGGAAATTACATTCTTTTTTTTCAAATGGATAAGAATATTTAAATATATATTTTTACACTATTTTCTTTTTAGATCTATAGTAAAAAATAAATTTCATAAATTTATTTTATTTATTTTTTAAATTAATTAATTAGTTATTTTTTCCTTAACAATGATTGTATATACAACAAATAAATACTTTTTTACTATATAAGAATACACATCTATTTTTCAATGCACTTATAATGGTTGAATAACAAAAAATTATAAATGTAATAAATTGTTTTATAATGATTTATAGATCAATAAATATATTTTCAATATAAATGACATATAAATAAATCTCTTATTTTGAAAGAACCCAAATCATATTCCTCAAGAAATATCACAATTTTTTTCTTGTTAAATTTTTTGATCAAGTTTGTTTCGTGTTTCCTTCATTTTTATACTTAGGCATTTATCCATATAGGATATGCATTTGTCCAACTAGGATAAGCATCCATCCATATGGGATAAGCATTTATCCATATGGGATAGGCACTCATCTATCCATTTAGGGCATGCAGCTATCCAAATGGGATAGTCTATCCATATAGGATCTAGGCACATGCTTTGCCCATAGCCTTAGACTCATCGGAGCCATCTAGGTCCTGAGTCACTCACTATAGACTATACTTCCCTATTGCAAGTACACCAAGGTTGTTGTCTAATAAGAGTATGTATATATAAATAAATGACTTGAATTCCACCTCAAAATTTTACCTAAAGCCTTAAAGAGTCAAACAAATCCAATTGGGGTTTCTTCTAAGTGCATAATGAATGTTATTTATCCCAATTTTTCTTTAGAGGTTTTCCTTTGATTTTAGTTAAGTAATTCATTTATGTGTAAGTTGAGAGATTGTTTTATTTATTCTTTTGAGTATGTTAGAAATACAATGTTTAGAAAATCCCTAGCCTCACATTTGAAAACCTACATATTGGAAACCTCCTTCATTCACTAGATTGCCTACATACCCACTTCCAAATGGGATCAAGGTGCATTGTATATGTAGTTCTTGTTTCTAAAATATTCTTCATATAACTATGTGAGTGGGTACACAACCCTTTCTAGGGTCCAATCTCCCCAAAAATTTCTTCATCATTGTCACCCTATAATGTCCCTTGCTAAATCTGACCTTAAATTTGCTGATTTGAACCTTGGGAATTTTGTCAAACACTTGCCAAGCGAAATCTATACTTGTTGATTGTAAACTCTTTTTGGATTTTTGATTTTATGAGAGAGCATGTGCATTCATAACACTCTAACTAAGATGTGCAATTGACTTATATAAAATGAGTATGCAAAGCAACTATTGATTTATGAATTTCCAATGCAAATATATGACTGAAATGAAATTGAATATACACCTACAAAAAAAGAGACATTACTACAAACACTTGGCATGCATTCTAAATTACTTCTCTAATAGTATGTTGATTGAAAAATGCATCTACATCTGCTAATCATTTATTCAAACACTTGACATGAATCCTAACTATGCAAATGAGCATCTACAACAAGAAAAAAATTTACAAACATTTTCTATGCAACGTAATGATTGAATATATAATCATGGAAATTGGCATAATGACAAGCACTTGAGATGCAACCTTATTCCTCCTTTATTGAATATACATTGACTAATTACAAATGGAATGCAAGTGCCAAGACTCTTGGCTTTCAACATGTTCAAATTCTATTACAAATCTGATATTAAACATGTAGCTACAACTACCAAAAGGCAGCGACCTATACAATGCAATGTGATCAACTAATGATGCAAACTATGCCAAAGAACCTGGAAATTATATGCCGATGTAACTGGAGGTGAGATGGCAATCTTTCCCAACAATAGCCAGCAATTAAGAAGTCTTCAAAATGGAGAATTGAACCCCTCAAAGGTGCCACCCCTATTTTGGAAGTGTAGCCTCAAAATAAAATCATAGTAGCCAACAAACTACCCCAAATACCACCTAACATCATTGCCATGACCTCCAAAATGAAGCGCTCAAATACCCAAAAGAAATTGTTGTCTTATGTGACCACTATGAGCATAAATCTAAGTACAGGTGTGCAGATCAACCTCAAAGAAAGTCTAATATACAATTTGCTAATGATCCAAATTGTGCAAGCAACTAACTCCAATGAAGTCACCTTATTTTTCCTTCCCAAATCTACCAATGAAGTCCAAATAGGAAGTCTGAAGTAACTCCCCCAATTTCCAACTAGGGTTGATATTTCACAACCAAAAATTGGGACTCTAGAGTCTTCAAACCCTCAAGCCAATGAAAGCAGTCAAGCTATCTTTCTATCACATAGGTATGTAAGAAGTAATAAAATCCAAGTGTGCTTGAATGACTAGCAATGAGCTTCTTATATACTTTTTTCTAACCCATCTCCAAGAAGCTTCTAGAAAATAATATTATTTTATTACTTAAGTGACTTTATGATATAATATTTATTTTGAGTCACTTTATTAAATTAATTCAATATAAGGCCACCATGTTGGAAAACCAAACCAGACGTTGGAAAACCAAACCTTACATTGGAAAACCTTAAAAATAATTAACTTAATGATTTCTCCTTATTGCTCCAAATCGGGGACATGACACAACCACTCAAGTGAAACAAGGATGAAAACCTAATTAAAAAACTAATTTTCAAACACACTCTAAGGAGGTGTTTGATGTTAATTTTTTATCGTAGAGGTTTTCATGTTTACCTAGAGCATAAGTTTGATTTTATTTATTCAAATGGTTATTGGTTTTGTTTATTGGATATCTAATACCCAGTTCCTAAGAAACTTGCTTTTAATAATGCATCTTAAATTCAAATGGTTCCAGAAATTTAATCACAATAATATAATCCTTATCATAACTAACTATAAAATAATTCAATTAGCCATGAAAGACACATATACATGATCAACAAATCAATTATACATATCATATTTATTCTACTAAAATTAATATATTTTGACAACAATTATGAAAATTTACTATCAACTGAACTAATCTACACAAACTCATACTCATTAGTCAATTAAAACGTTTACTTAAATAAAACCACATCCCAATCTAACTATAAACTTATTACATTGATAGTGACATTATTTACTGTTGATGCCAAAAATTGGCAAGGTAACAACCCTTTGTGGGAAACTCAGTTTATGGGGGACCTATTGCGCTAAACTGAGTAACCTCCGAGTTTTTAAAGAAGTTGACTTCTTCTGTAATTGGGGTTTGGAAAGGGAAAATGAAGCAGATATAAAAATAAAAGATCTAACTAAGGCGATGCGCCAGAGTTTAGATAAAAGGAACGATAAATCTATCTTTTGGATACGATCTAAGGGCCTGTTCAACAATTTTCTATGTCCTAGAAAGTTAGAAATTAAAGATTAAAGCATGAATAGTGCATTCAATGACATAAAATAATTTTCACACCCATTCACTGAAAATAGGAGTCAAAAGACATGATCTAAACCAACAAACTTGCATTAAAATTATAGAAGTTCTACAAATGAACCATTCAAACAATAATGGCACAGTATAAAGTTAATCAAATAGCTTAAGAAAAATACAAAGGTCAAACAATGGCATAGTCTGTGAGTCTTTCTGCAATAATCTAATAACAATAAAAAGGCCTGGTGTCTTTCTAAAATTTTGTATTTTTTGCAATTCTTGAACTCGTGGAACCCCTCCTTAGAAGCAAAGAGTAGTATATATAGTGAGCATTCCCACCGCCTGGCGAGCAGTAACTGAAAAGATTTGGTATCCTAAGCAATGATGTAGTAGCAATGATCTCCCTCGGTTGTTGTAACAGAAAAAGATTCGGGCCATAGCATGTGGTCGCTCCCCATCTAGGTGCATCCCCTGTGAATGATGGCAGTGGTCCTAACATAGTCCCATGCAAACAAGTGTCGCCACCCAGTATAGGCAGTTTAGAACACGTGGCAACATATCGCAACCCATAGTTCACTCCATTATTTTTTTTGAAGTACTCGCCGAAGAGACATGTGGCAACATTTCACAGCCTGTGGTTCATTCCTCCTCCTCATCGTTGAAGGCTTGAGCTAGGAAGACACGTGGAAGCATGCTTTTTCATTGGCACTGACTGTGGGGTCCACCAAAGCATATGTGGATGAAGGCTACGTGGCACACGATTGGGACCCAACTCAAAAGTGAAGGGAAGCAACCTTTAAGCATGCACAACGACGACACGTGGAAACATGGTGAGGGCCGTTTGAAAAGTGAAGGGAAGAATCCCTTTGGAAAGCGCTGAGCGGACACGTGGCGAAGGTCGACGGTCATTTATCAAAAAGGGATTGATGATGTTCATTTGATGCATGGGCCAATACTTAGCAAAAAGCAAAACCCGAAGGGGCTTGATGAATTTTATATTCACAGCTTTTGGTGACTACTAGGGGCATTTCGCTTGAGGAATGAGGAACCCAAAATTTTCCCTGGCTTAAAGACCAAAGCCTGCCTCCATTGGGCAACAACATTAGAGCTTAGAAAGAGTGGCCTGCAGAGGCAACCAGACAACCTTGAATGGTCTTGATATATCATGTAGATTCTCTTGCACTCTACTTAGATCGAGCATTTCTTTATAAGGCAACACCTTAGGTAAACCAGCCCTAGACTCACATTGGAAAAGCAACCACGTTATCGGATGAATGATGCTCTCGATATCTGCTACGTAGGAGGTTGGTTGAAACTCTGGAAAGCAGTTGGGTCTTGCTGCTTCTCAATTTTCTCTGCAATTTTCTCAGTTGTGGTGACTAACTCATCATCAAGAAATGGGGACGGCATGCCCATCTTAGTTAGCCGGGAGAAATTTTCCTGCATGCTATCCATAGTCTAGTTCAAGGTAGCATATGCGTTAGTACGAAGGATGGCCACGTGGTAGTGGATGAATTTGTTTGTTGTCTTGGAAGCAACATTTTGATCCTTGATCCCTACCTTTGCTAAGTTTTCATTAGAGACCATGTATAGCTTACTTAGCAAACTTTTTGCCTCAAGAACCCTTTCCATGATGAACCGCGAGAACTGTTCAATTGTTTCATGAACCTCCCTACTCAATTTTGTTGCCTTTGACATGAATCGAAGCGTTGGTTGTAGTGTTAGGTAGAAGGCCTTAAACTTTTCCAAGTATGAAATATATAGTTGCTGAGATACTAGGATGAGGTCTAACTGAGCAGCAGGGGCTTGGGGAGCATTCCTTAGAAGGGAAATCTTTGCATCCTTCGAGGAAAAATCCTCTGTCAATTCTGCAATGCTACTATTTATGGATGCAAGTCTTCCCTCAATACTGCTTAGCTCTTTGGACCACTTTTCCTTGGCCCAGCTATGGTTTTCCAACTCTATGTCAAGAGAAGATTTCATCTCTTGGAGCTCTTTTTCTAATTGGGCCTTTTGGCCCTCAAAGTCTGCATCCTTCTGTTCTAATTTTTACTCATGTTGAGTGCGTTGAAATGCTAGCTCTCACCCTTTTGTTGCAGATTCTGCTTTGCCAGGGCTAATTGGCTCTGATATTCTTGGTTCTTCATCTGCAGCTCGTTGATTAGGGTGGGATCAATAGATTGGGATTTTGTGAGTTCCTCTTGGATTTTATTCCACTCCAACTTTGCTGCTTATGCTTTCTCTGATAAGCACACAACTTTTGCTTCTAATGATTTCTCCCTCGTCTCGAGGAAACCAACCCTTTCCTTCACAAGATTTAGCTGCTCCTCCCTTTTCTTTAGCTGGCGGTTGGACCAAAGGAAGTCATTCGTCACCACCCACTATGTTTCCTCCATGAGCTCTACCTTGTCTTGTGGTCAGGCTGTGTTCATATCAAGTCCCACAGCATACATGTTGTAATCCTCCGGCAGCATCTCCCCTTGTGGTTTGACCACGTTCAGATACATGGTTGCAAAGTTCAACGTTCCCTGAGCTTCATTGTAAATTGTATAAACTTTTGGCTCTACTAGCTTCTTGTCATCCTTAGCCTTTTTCTTTTGCATTTTGAGAGCTCGTGCTTGTTTTGTGGCTTCTCCTTGGGCTATGAATTGGCTTGGTGACTGAACTAGCCCATTTGCAAAAGGTACACCTAGAGGTAGGGAAAAATGAAATGTAAGTGTAGTGGGCCCGAGTCTTTTGCTCTTTGGGAGATTAATAGTCTGCGGAGAGAAATAAGTAACATTCCAAGGTTCGGTTTGCGAACCGATGAAAGGGCTCATCGGTTGTTGCATTGATGGGGTAGTCATTGTAGAGTCTATTTGTTGGGCATAGTGGGTTGGACTCGAGGTAGCAGTAGCAATAGGGATACCAATGGTGGCTGAGCTTATAGACAGAGAGGTGAGGAGAGATTGGGTAGCGGCGGCTGGTGTCAGGGTTCACAGAGGCATTAAGATAAATGGCCTTGTTTGGGAGAATTGGGAGAAACCTTCCACTACCATTGTGGCAGAGGTGGAAAAGGAAAGGCTAATAGTTGTAGTGAGGGACACTGCAAAAATAGCAGAGGATACTAAAGATTGAGAAGTAAGCAAAGAAGGAGCGAATGTTACCTACTGACTAGATGATGGTGGTTCTTCACTTGTTGTTGGCTCCTCACTTACTTTGAACTTTTGGCTCACTGCAAGCACCTAGCTTGCGTCGGGTTCTTGTGAACCTTCTCCCATTATAGTTTTCATGCATTGTCGTTTAGTGGGCGGGGAGTCCCCCATCTCTATAGTCTTTGGTTGTTGCTGTTGCGACACTCTTGTTGTTTTCGAGGCTCGGGTGAGTGTCTATGAGGCTCTTGATATATTCAATCACACATTTGAAGCAACATAGGTAGGATTCCCTGTGGAATTTCTCCTTTGTTGAGCGTAGGACATCGATGTCTCAGCTTCTTCTTCTTCCTACTCTTCGGATTCCTCATCAAAGTCATTGCCCCCGCTAGTGCTTGGGTTGGAATCAAAATGCTCATCATCCCACAACTTATCAAACTGTTCATCATCCTTCTCTCTACCATAAGGGGCATCAAGTTGTTTTGTCTCTTGGCGATACACCCAGAAGGCTCTGATTCTTTCCATACTCCATTCTTCTTCTTTTATTAACTTATTGAATAGGGTGGCTCCCATTTTGCGCTTCTCATCATAATCCGCTGCAACGAAGTAGAAGTTATTCCATGGTGGTTGGCTGTCATTTGTAGGAATGTGGATCAAGTCAACTAATAATTCATCTTCATCCTCCAGTGGGTTGTGCCTCTTTTCCCAGGAAGGTCGAGAACTGTGAGTTACTTTGATATGCTCATATGGTAGATCATTGAAAGGGTTGTAACTCCATTTTTCATAGATCATTACCAACCCTAGATGAGCCAGCTTATCTCGCAACAACGGGTGTATTTTCTTATTTTTCATGGCCACTATTTTGAAGCTTATCGGACAGGTGAAAAATCCCTTCTTCTTAGGTTTTCCTCCGCAGAAGGTAACATCAATAATGCATGCCTGCCGAAACATTTCAAGGGCTAGCACTCGATTTGTAATGCATGTTGAAAGGCGAAATGGTTCCTCGGTGAAGCCTCACATCTAGATGAATGTGAAATCCACTTCAAAAAACTAGTCACATCTGGGAATGAAGTTCTGCATATACCTTGTCTACACCTTAGTGAGCTAGTTAATACCATCCTCTCCTTGAAAATCTTTCAAAATCAAAGTCAAGAAATAATCCAAAAATGCATACTAGTCATAAGTGGAAGAGAGGAGAGGAGTCCAGACATAAGCCAACTTCCTTCTGTTCCTTTCATAAAAAATAGCCAACTTCACATGCTTATCAAAGAAATTAGGGTTCTCATGCAAAAACATATGGGCAAGAAAGGAAGGAAACCTGAACTTCCGTTCAATTTGGTAATCCTTTATTTGCCTTATCATCTCCTCAACGAGGTATTCTACAAAATCATACCAAAAGAAAGATTATTTCCTATGAAACTAGAATCTTGGGCCCAATTGAAACGTGTGCACTTCCTTGTTAGTGTCCAGAATGCAAACAAATGCCAACATTGAAAAGGCCTCTTGCAAGTTTGCGTCAAAAGCACTGTGTTGCACTGAGATCTTTGGTGGATTCTGGTGGCCTGCCTCAATCCTTTTGGTTTCTTTTTTATAAAATTCCAGAGCCTTTTGCATTCCCTTCCATATGTTTTCCCCCTTTGTAGGAGTGAATGTCTCTACTTTTTCCTTTCTGCAGCTCTTAATAGGGATGCACAACATATTTCAGATAGCTCCTGGGCTGATATTAACCCTCAGAGTTTGGCCCTCAATAGTGTTGGTGCTTGGGTTGAAATGTTTGATGGCCGCATCGACTAATTATGGGAAACAGTGCACATATGGGACCATATATTATGGGAGCCCGCAGAGCCATATCATCTATGTCATCAAAATTGAGTGTTTGCATACCTTCATCCTTTTGCAGGTTGCTTCCCTCAAAGACTTAGGGTTCTTTGCAAGATTGGGATCATGAATATTATCCCAATCCTCCTTGATTAGGTCTTGGTTTCTATGGTTTTTGGGCTTTTCCAATTCCTGTGTGTTTGCCCACTTTGGCTTATCTGGAATACCAGGTGTGGCATAAGAAATGTTGTCGAAGATGTTGATGGCTTGTGCTACTTGCATAGCTTTAAATAGGCTTCACATTGCCTCCCCTTGTGCCTCTTTTTGTGAACTTTCTTCCATTTTTTCTTTGCAGGAAGATTCTGCTTAGCTTGAACTTCTTTGCAATTTTACCTCGGCTCTGGTTGTGCACTAGAAATTTCTTTCACTCTGAGTAATGTATTTGAAAAATCCTTGTAAGTGCTTAAACATTTCGCATGCAACACTTAGCTATTTTTTCTCAAGGTGGTAGATATGAGAGTTACCTTTTTTGCATTTAATTTGGCATGTACTGGCAACCTTTTGGCTTGTGCGAAATGAATCACTTGCCATTTTGAAATGACAATAATTCATAATTAAAATTAGCAACCGTGTTGTACAACACAATTTCCTTGGAACTGGAGCCGACTATTTGCTAGTAGCTTAAGTGTTCGTATGCATTGGAAATTAATATCCCAAAAGGGATGATTAAGCCAAAGATGTGATCAGTGTTTGAAAATATATGAGCTCGATCTTGGAGTTTGCAAAACACCTAGAGAATGACACCCCAACATTTGGTCGTGCATAACACCACTGATTACTGCCACTAGCTTAGGCTAATTAATTAACCCTTATTAGTTTTGCACGCAGCAAGTCGTACTCAGCAGATGCAACTGGGTGAGAAATTTGAGCAAGCCCTGGCATGCCTTTCAATTTGATACTTGATTAGCATCGTGTTTATGGTAAGCAAATTACTATGCATTTCCTCACTTTTTCTATAAATAGGTACCTAGGTAGTAACAAAATCACACTTAGCGATTTGAGCATAGTTGGTAATAGGTAATTGGATTAGCAGTTTAGCGTTAGTAGTTGCGTAGTATTTTCATAGGCTAGACTTAGGTAGTTTGCAGAGATAGTTCTAAGATAGTTACAGAGCACCTACAAGCATGAATACCCCAATTAGGTTGGTTTCCCATAAGTCCTAGATGACATTTTTAGGCAAGATTTCAACTAGGAACTTGAAAAGGATGAAAAAGAATAAACACTCGCTGACTATCATAGCCATGAAATGGGTTTTGGGACGTGATTGCCTTGAATATGAGGATAAATATCAAGTTTAACACTGATGTGTGCTCGCATTTCGTTGCCTCTATGCTTGATATTGCAATTCCTAAACTATTGATTTTGCATCTAGTTAAAGAAATTTTTCCAAAGAAGTACTTGAATGACCTCAGAGAGGCAGTGGTGAACACTACATTCAATGGAGGCATTCCAACCGCAAGTGACCTCAGGAGATTCATTGAAGAGGACGCGGTCATACCGTGGTTGACGTTCCTGAGCGACTTTTGCCTCTAGTTGCAGAATGAGTACTGCCAAAAGGTCACTCGTGCCTATCACTTCTTTTTTTGCATATACAACATGATGCCATTCTATGATATTGACTGGTACATGGATTTTAGGAACTTGGTGTTCCCTCTGTTGCTGGCCATTGCTCCCATGAATGATGTTGCTACTCTTGGTGATGCCCCTGTTGATGAAGAAATTGTGGACATTGTTGTTGTTGCGTCTATTGTTGCCGCTCATGTCGTGGATTAAAGACCTCCCTGTTACTTTCTTTTTTCTTTTAAAAATTCATATTAGTCAGTCCGTTTTTTGTATATATGCCTGAAAAAAGGCTTTACCGTAGAATATATGAAAAGGAAGAGAATATAGCTATATATACTTTAGAAGCATGGCCCTTGAGCCATTTTTGCAATGTAAATACTAAAGCATATATATAATGAAAATATAGCTTTATATAATCATCTTGTTTCATTTACTTCAAGATTCTGCAATGTGGGTTATCTTTTCTTTTTCAACATATATGTGTTCAATTCAATTTTGCATGTAGGTGTTTGAGTCTTTTTGTCCTTTGAGCTATCAATTTATTTTTCCTGCTCTTTGCAATAATGGGTTACTTGTTTTCCTCCACCTCGAACCATAGAATAAATAAACACGACTGGCCAACAAAAACAAAAGGGAAAGAAAGAAAAAAACACTATAAGCATATTACATACATCAGTAGGATATGTAAGCTTAATTAAATAATTTAAGGTGAATTTCGTTGACTGGAATTCCCGGTACTTCTTTTTCCATGTCTTCTAACTCAAATGCATTATGTTCCTTGCATTGAATTATTTTGAATAGGCCTTCCCAAAGGCTGTCAAACTTTCTGTGTTGACCCGGCTTCACAACCCTTTCATTAAACTTTTGCACTAAGTCTCCACAATTTAGACCTTGGTTAGATGATTTCTTGTCAAACCACCGTTTAACCACCTATTGGCAGTTAGTCATGGCTATTAGGGAATTTTCCCTTTTCTCTTGCACTTCCAGCAACTCAACCAACCAAACTTCCAAGGGCCCATTTTGTTCCACCTCGAGAGATTTTAGCAATTGCAGTGCTGGAATCTCCATGGAGATAGGCGATGGCACCTCTTTTCCATATACTAGCTCATACAACGAAGTCTTGAGGACTTGCTTAGGAGTTATACGGTCTACCCAAAGCACTACTTAGAGATTTTTATGCCATTCCCTTTGGTGATTCGACCCAATCCTTTTGAGGAGTCAGATCAGATTCTTGTTCGTCGACTTGGCTAAGCCATTCCCTTGCGGGTAGTAGTTTGATGATGTTTTAAGGAATATGTCATGCGTAAGTGCGAATTGACATACCTTAGAGCCTAAGAAATCTCTGGTGTTGTCGAAGATGATGGTTTTGGGCGGGCCAAATCTCGTCACTAGTTCCTCAAGGAAGTCCACTATCTCTGCCTTTGTCACATTCTTCAGTGGTACAACTTTGGTCCACCTAGTGAAGTAGTCAATGGCCATTAAGATCCACTTGTGTCTTGCGCTGGAGGTTGGGTTGATCATTTCGATGAAGTCTAAGCCCCACTACGTGAATGGCTCATCAACCACTATCGGATTGAGAGGTATTATGGAATTCTTTCTCCTTTCTGCAAAGAACTAGCATTCCTTGCAAGCTTTTACCAAGGAGTAGGAGTCATTGAATAGCGTCGGCCAGAAGTACCCTTCGCACATGATTTTGATGGTGGTGGTTTTTGTAGAGAAGTGCTCACCCACGGCGCTATTGTGGTAAGTGTCGAGGATCCTTTTTGCTTGCTTTGTAGTGACACACCGCAATAGGACATCATTAAAATTCATTTTGAATAGGATCCCTTTGATGATCACGTATCCGTTGTTTTGCAGTCAGTAAAATCTCCTCTTCTGAGAAGGAAGGCCTGATGAATATTTTCTAGTATGTATAAATCTCACTCTCTTCGCCAGCCAACAACCTTCAAAATCTGATTCGTTCATTAGGACTAGCTCTGACTGCCCTTCTTCGGCGGCCATTTCTTCATTGTGCACTAGATATTCACATAATCCTCTTCCCCGAACGGTCTTTGTAGGTTTGACCTCAATGTCATATTCGAGGATCTTGGTAATCCAATTGGATCTTTTCTCGGTGATTTCTCCTTCCATGATGTATTTGCGTACATTGGAACGTGCAACATAAACAATCACCTTATTACAAGATATTAGGTGGAAAAACTTCTTGAGTCACTTTACTATTGCAAACACTTGCCTCTCTACAAAGTTGTAGCTTGTCTCATATTTCTTTAGGGTCTGGGAGTGAAATGCCATCGGGTGTTCTCCCTTGCCCTCATCATCTTTCTGAGTTAAGATAGTAGCAATGCTTGACTTGCTACTGAATACATACATTATGAAGTCCTTTGATAAGTCTAGGTTGACCAGCACAAGAGTGGAGGAAATAACATCCTTGACTTTCTCAAAGGCTTCTCTGGCTTCTTTTGTCCATTTAAATGTTTGATCCTTTTTCAGCATCAGGGTGATTGGCCTAATTATTCTTGCAAAGTCAGAAATAAATTTGCTAACAAAATTTACCTTTCCCAAGAAGGACTGGACGCCTTTCTTGTTGACCGGAAGGGGAAGCTCTTTGATTGCTTTCAATCGCTTGGGATCAATTGAAATTCCTTCTTTGGACACTACATGTCCACTAGCTTGCCTTGCGGTACTCCTAAGACACATTTTTTCGTGTTCAAGGATATCCCAAACTCCTGGAATTTCTTGAACACCATCTCAAGGTGATCAAAATGATCATCCTTGGACTTGGAGAACACTGTCAAATCATCCAAATAAATTAGGATAATCTTGTTGATTAGTTTACTAAAAGTGATATCCATTGCCCGCTGGAAGGTGGCTCTTGCATTTGAGAGGTTGAACAACATCTTAACGTATGCAAACATTCCCCACTTTGTAGTGAATGTCATTTTATAATGGTCTTCCTCTTTGAATTGAATCTAATTGTAACTAGAGAAGCCATCTAGCAGAGAAAACATTTTTGATCCTGCCACTGTCTGCAGGATCAACTCCATTGAAGGTAGCGGGTAATGATCCTTCAGTGATGTTCTGTTTAGGTCCTGAAAGTCCACACATAGACGGATATCTCCATTCTTCTTTTAGATCGAGACCAAATTGGATACCACGTTCTATGCTTGATTGAGAAAACAATCCACGATTGGATTAGCTTTGTTAATTCTTGTGCCATTAGCACTTCAATCTTGGGATTCACTGGCCTCTATTTTTGGTGGATCGATTTTGCACCTTCCGCCAACTCTATTGCATGCTGGATGACATCGGGATCATATCCCCTAAGGTCATCATATGACTAGGCCACCACTCCTTCGTACCTTTTATAGAATTCAATGAGTCTTTCTTTATCATGGTGTGGGACATCCTTCCCAACTTTAAGCTTTCTTCCATCCCCAACTTGAAGATCCGCATAGTCACCTTTGTCTGCTACAAACTTCCTCTTGTCGTTTCTTGCATTGTCGCAATCAAAAAGATTTTTGAGAGTGACCAATCCCTTTGGAAGCTTGTTGGATTTCAGCTAATTTATTTGTCCTTCATAAGCTTCAACAATCCTTAGTTGGAGTTGGTCAACAAATTCTCCTGACTGCTAGATGAATGTTGCAATGTGTTCATCACTGTCAAACACTTGCTAGCTTGGTCATTGTCTAGAATGGTTGGTCGGACTATCACTCATACAAAGTGTTTGTTGTGAATGAGGTCGGAGGTAGGGTCAAACTGGGATCCGATGACTGCCATGCGATCCGCATATGTATTTTGTTCTCTAGGCACCGTTTGAATGTTGAAGGCTTCAAATCCCTCAATCAAGTCCCAAAATCATTGTCTATAGGATCGCATGTGAACATTCTTGGCCGCAAAAATTCCTTGGACTTGATTGACTATTAGTTCAAAATCTTCGAACACCATTGGATACATGATGCCCATTCGCTCTGCAAGGCTTAAACCTTGCACCAGTCCTTCATATTCAACTTCATTATTCGAGCAAGCAAACTGGAAGCAAAAAGACCTCATTGTCTTTTCATTGTGTGGGGATATTAAACATATCCCAGCTCCTACACCAACCTTGCATCTTGCTCCGTCGAAGTGCAACGCCCATATCTCTGAAGCTTGATCACTTTCCGATTCTTTGATGACCCTCGGGAGTACTTAATCTTCATCGTAGATGACATAGGTGCCCAACCTGGTAGCATGGTAGTTTCTGAAAGGATCAACATCTATATGTTCGCTCAAGAAAACATCTTCTTGATTGGTTTGATTTTCGGTCACTTTTTCATCTTCCAGCAACTCATCGCAGTACATTTCTTGCTTGGTGATAGAGGTATGAGCGGCCTCAAAGTTGATCATGGCTTCGTCAGCGACATGTTCCAAATGTAGAGCTTTAGATTCTATCTTCATTTTTGCACCGTGCTTGGTCTTGAGGATCATGTGTGACCAATCCAGGGACAATTATCTGCCTACCTTCAAAGTGAATTCTCGGGATAGACAAAGGTCAAACATGGGGGAAACATCTATGATCATAGTATCTTGCAACACTGTGACACTAGGGTAGGCGAATAGAGTCAAGGGAAGGTCCTTGATGAGACCAACAATTTCGACTTTATTTCCATTTAGTTGCATCACTCCTCTTTTTAAAGATTCATAGTTGAGCCCTAAAGCTTCAACTATCTGTTTCAACATAACTGTGGTGCTAGCACCAGAGTCAATCATGGCATTGTGTAATAACTTCTCTCCTACAATAAGAGCTAGGAAGAAGGGTTTGGGATTTGGCTTATCCTTAACCTCAGAAGAGGCTATCTCCATGCCATTTGTGAGAACTTTGGTAGGTGGTGATGGATCGACGACCTTTCCCTTGAGCAACTGTTCTATTGGAATTGCACTTTTTCCTCCTAGGGAGCCTTTTGTAGTAATTTCTTTTGCTCTAGAATAACTAATATATCCCAAAGAGACACATTAGAAGATGACCTTTTCAATTGTTCCACCACATTGAAGGGTGGTGGATTTGGAAGCTTTTGCTCCTTAACTTTGGTTATAACAATTTCCTTTCGCGATGAACATTGTTGTATTATTGCGGAGGTGCTGGATATCTGGTCAAAAACACCTTTGGGTTGTGGACTGACTAGTTGTGGGATGACTGGTTCGCCTGTGAATCTCCTCTTTTAGCAGGTGTTGTAATTGGACTGCACTTGTAGTGTTTTTGATGTGGATGCATCATCCGTGAACACTACCTCTTCTTCTTCCATCCATGAGAAGAGTGCTTGATAGGGAGTGATGTCCGTTTCTTGCTCCAGTGACATCCCCTACATTTGTGCGGTGAGCCCGCGTTGTCCATTTATGAAGAGGTATACATATAGCTTCTAGGATCTGACGTTGCGCCTTGGCTCTGCCACCTTTTGTTGTAGATTACCACATGGACAATTTCGAGGCATATGTGCGTCGCCGCAAGGGAAGCACCAAGGGTTGGTGTCATCAATTAAATTGTTTTGCCCCATAGTTAGCTGTCTGTTTGAGCTTAGGTTAGCACTCTACAACAGAGAAGGCACCGGTACTATTTGATTTGTTGTTTGTGCCTATGAATTCATGCAAGCGCCTCCTTGGAACTGGTTCTGTTGGTAAGAAGACCTTTCACCTTGATAATTTTGATAAGTTGGTTTCAAAGACGTTGCCTAGTTTCACTTGATGACAATTATTTCGTTGGCAATGGTTGCAACATTTCCTTGAACTCGCTCATCTCTTCCTTCGAAGAGCCAGATGTAGAAGCAACGTTTTGTGGTGCATTCAGATATGTATACATAGATTGAGGAGGATTCAACGTGTTGGTAGAAGGCATCTCTTGAGTAGGAACCGATATTTCTGGAAATACAGGAATGATGGGCCATGGTGGCAACTTCCCAACGTCTATCAAATTGTTCTCCGCCTTGACATCGACACTGTAAGCACCTAGTAGTGTGGTCCCGCCCAAAGACTAGATCATCATGGAGATGTCGGGGTTGATAGATTTCAATTAGAACATGAACGCCAACTCGGGCGATGGGAAAATATCAACTTGGATTCTCTGCCAGTTTGTATGGAACTAGGCATTGAAGTCAATCATGGCTTCATGCGGGGCCCGCTTTATGGTAGATAATTGATAATATAACAAGGACCGATCTCTGTTGCTTGAAAATATTTGATAAAAAGGATCTTTGAGCTCATCCCAAGTACTGATAGAATTTGTCGGTAGTGTGCGGTACCAATCCAACACCTTACCTCTGAAAGAGGCTACAAGCAACCTTAACGCTACATTTTGGGTTGTAACTCCGTGCACCAAACATACGTCTGCAACATCTTACAGATGTTCAAATGGCGTTCTTGAGCCATCTTCGGTGAATTTAGGTATGAATTTTAGAGCAGAGGCCAGGATATCAGCCTAAACAACAGGCGCTACTGGTGCAACAAGAGGGCTTCCAGCGTCCCATACCACATAATTTCTGTTAGCAGCGGGCAACATGGCTAGTGAAAATGGCGGAGGAAGTGAAATGTTTACTAATTGGGTCATGACTTGTACTGTTCCTAGTGGCGACACTACTAAAACAAGGTTATTTGCTATTTGGGATCTAGTTACAGGCCGATGGATTATACATCCTCCTTAAAATTAGGTTCATTTAAGCTCGGTCCCACCGGGCATGCCAGGAAAAATAAAAAATATTGATGCCAAAAATTGGAAAGGTAACAACCCTTTGTGGAAAACTCAGTTTATGGGGGACCTATTGCACTAAATTGAGTGACCTCCGGGTTTTTAAAGAAGCTGACTTCTTTTGTAATTGGGGTTTGGAAAGGGAAAAGGAAGCAAATATAAAATAAAGGATATGACTAAGGCGATGCGCCAAAATTTAGATAAAAGGTACAATAAATCTATCTTTTGGATACGATCTAAGGGCCCGTTCAACAATTTGTTATGTCCTAGAATGGAATAAATTAAAGATTGAAGCATGAACAATGCATTCAATGACATAAAATAATTTTCACACCCATTCACTAAAAAGAGGAGTCAAAAGACATGATCTAAACCAACAAACTTGCATTAAAATTATAGAAGTTCTGCAAATGAACCATTCAAACAATAATGTCATAGTATAAAGTTAATCAAATAGCTTAAGAAAAATAGAAAGGCCAAATAATGGCACAGTCTGTGAGTCTTTTTGCAATAATCTAATAACAATAAAAAGGCCTGGTGTCTTTCTAAAATTATGTATTTTCTGCAATTCTCGAACTCGTGGAACGCCTCCTCAGAAGCAAAGAGCAGTATATATAGTGAGCATTCCCACCGCCTGACGAGCAGTAACTGAAAAGATTTGGTATCTTGAGCAATGATGTAGTAGCAATGATCTCCCTCGATCGTTATAACAGAAAAAGATTTAGGCCATAACATGTGGTCACTCCCCATCCAGGTGCATCCCCTGTGAATGATGGCAGTAGCCTCGACATAGTCCCGTGTAAACAAGTGTCGCCACCTAGCATAGGCAGTTTAGAACACGTGGCAATATATCACAGCCTATAGTTTGCTCCATCCTTTGCTCTAAAGAAGTACTCTCCGAAGAGATGCGTAGCAGCATTTCACAACCTATGGTTCATTCCTCCTCCTTGCCATTGAAGGCTTGCACTAGGAAGACACGTGGAAGCGTGCTTTTTCATTGGCACCAACTATGGGGTCCGCCAAAGCATATGTGGATGAAGGCTATGTGGCACACGGTCGGGGCCCGACTCAAAAGTGAAGGGAAGTAGCCTTTAAGCATGTGCGACGATGACACGTGGAAACATGGTGAGGGCCGTTTGAAAAGCGAAGGGAAGAATCCCTTCATAAAGCTTTGAGTAGACACGTGGCGGAGGTCGGCGGTCATTTATCAAAAAGGGGCCGATGATGTTCATATGAGGCATGGGCCGGTACTTAGCAACAAACAAAAACCGAAGGGAGCTTGATGAATTTTATATTCACATTTACTTAATCAATGCTTCATCTTTCATGTTCACAATATGAATAAATTCAAATCTGTGTATACCAAACTCATCAATAGTTTAAAATCTACAATCTTTCATAATCATTTTATTTGTTTTAATCAATCATGGAATGATGTAAATAATATGATCTTTCATTCCACACCTTATTTCCTAACACATGGCATGATACAAGATAATCCAAGCACACAAAAACCATGATAAGATTTTACTATGTTGGTAGTCTTCATAATGTTGATATGAAAATCATTTTCTCTTTTTATATTTTACGTTCATATTTTGACCATAATACCTTCCTAAATTCAAGAATTTTACCATGACACAACATGTGATGACATACATTTTCATGAACAATGCGGGACTATTATAGGTAGGAATATTATGACAATGTTAATATAACTTTACAATAGTCCTCTTTTGATTGAATAATGTCCTCCATGCTAATGACATAATTTATTTTTTATGAAAATATTTATGATGTGATTTCATGGAAAATCTCATGATATTATGGTATCCTTATGCATACCTACTTTTTCAACTTTATGATAATAGCTTTTCAATGTTATGGTTGTTCTTTTGGAGGGACTGACATGACAACATTATAGATGACTTCCCTAATATATATCATCAAGGATTTGGAACTATACCTAAGACCTTGTTCACTATAGGTTTCCTTTCAAAACTCTTAATAAGTACATTACCCATTGAACAAGAGAGTATACTTTGAATGTGCCTTGACAATGACTTTCATTTGATTCCTTATAAAGAGATATTGAGTAACACTAATGATTAATGTACTTACAAAAGAAGAAGAGGTTGCATGCTCTTACAAATGATTATTAAATGATATGATAACATGTAAATATTCTAAAATGATGTCTTATAAATACACAAACTTAAAATTTTTAACATCCACATAAATATGTAACAATTCAATCTAAAAAATGTTAGTATTCAAATGTACGAATTTAAATAAAAACTAGATCAAAATAATTGGATAAAATAATATGACACCACAAAATAATAATTAAATCTCAAATCTATAAATATACCAAAACATTATATTAAAAATTATACATCCAAAATATAATCTCAAAACAAAAGAAATAAAAAATAAAAAATAAAAATATAAACTTTTTTGTCCCTTCGATATTTGGAAAAAAGGCTTAACCTTCGTGCAAAAAGATACCTTTGCAAAATTTATAAAAACCAAATTACATATTAAAAATTATACATCCAAAACAAAAACAAAATATAGAATTTTTTATCCCTTCGATTTTTGAAAAAAATCTTAACCTTTGTGCAAAAAGATACCTTTACAAAATTTATAGAGAGAACGTAAACGTAGATCAAAGCTGCAGATCATAACGCATAAAAGCGCAACCCCAACGAGTACACAATTGTTTATCATATAAAAATGCAACCTCCCAAATTCCCAATACTGGGTATTCACCCGCGGATCTGTACCAGCAATATATGATGACTAGGCATCCCACGAGGGACTACTGACCCTTGCCCTCTATCCAGGTCAACAAAGTACAAGAGAAGTTCTACGTCGTTAAAATAAGCGTGGAGATGGCGTTAATCATTGCTGAACGGGTACTATTTGGTGTATGGTTAAATTGGGTGCACGTTAATAAAATAAAAAATAAAAAATAGCGCTGAATAAATTGGCACTAGCATTTACGCAGGGAGAAAATTCAGTTATTTTATAGGACGATTGACTGAGCAACTGCAGGAAGACATGATAATCATAATTCGATCTGCTACAGTGCTTGAATTTTGAATTGAATTGAAGAGAGTCATGGGATGCACATTTTCAGGGCTGAATGCTCTCTACGACGTCGTCAATGGCGGAGGCGATGTCTGGATTAACGAAAGGCGCTTCAAAATTGTGAGGCAAATTGGTGAAGGAGGGTTTGCTTTCGTTTATTTGGTTAAAGAGCAGACATCTTTAGCCCCTGCCAAGGAGCCCAAGGATCCCTCCCACGCCTCAGGTTGTCTTTTTTTATTTATTTCTCTTTCCTTTCCTTTCATTTACCTTTAAATTATGTTGGATCTGTGAATATTTCAAAGGATTCAGCTCAATTTCCTTCAATCCTAAAACTTAAGGTACCGGGCAATGAATTTAGGGCACAATGCGATTGAGCTTAAATCCAATGCAGAATGACAGATTTAATTTTGTGTTATACCGTGGCTTCAATTTACCTGCACTGGAAGTCTTTAAGCAATTAAAATCTCTATTCAAGTTTTCAAGATTGCCTGAGCTGTAATTTATAATTAGAGAGTTGGCGGAAATCGTTGTGTCTGTTCTCACTCATTTATAGCTTCGATTTGCATTTGAATTATGCTGGATCTGTGTAGAATTGAAAAATTCTGCACCATTACGATTGTGCAACTCTAAAATTCAGGCATATGTTTTGAATTTAGGGTAGAATGCCGTGTAAAACTAAAATTCAGGGCTTAATTTGATGTTAGAAGAGAATAAGCTACACAGTCAACTGAAAGGAGCCGATGACCACCAACGTGTCGACGGCTGAGTGGTAGAGCACCTCGGCATGCATATGAGGTTCCTAGCTTGAGTCCTATATGTTCCATGCAAAATGTCATTTGGTTCCAGATTAAATGTCGTGCTAAATGTCATTTGATTTCAGATTTAATCTCGTGCATTTAATGTTAAATATTGTTGTAAAGTTTAGTTAATTTAGATCACACTCTGCAATTTAGAATAACAGACAGCACAATACGTTGTTCTGTCTCGACTCTTCATTCAGCTAATTTTAAAGTTTAATATACGTTTGAATTATGCTGGATCTGTGAAACATTGAAGGATTATGCTCAATTTACTGCAAATGATTGTGTAACCCTAAAATTTAGGTACAGAGCAATAAATTTAGGGTAGAATTCTTGTTTAAGCCAAAATAAAAGATCCAGTCTTATGTTGGAAGAGAATGAGGCACATTGCAAATTGATAAGGAGTTGATAAGCAGATAATGTTAAAATTGGGCAAGTACTCACAAGACATATCTGCTCGGTGGGTTACTCTGCAGAAACTTGGCAGGCAAGTGCTCACCAGAAACTAGCAAGCTAACAGAATTTTTTTTTCCATTTACATTTTTCCCCCCCATGTTGTTGATCTGAATGATGTTTGAACAATTTTCCTAGCTGTGCATTCTCTAAATTTATTTATTATGCTTTTTAATAGTATTTTGCATGTTCTTTTGACAGATTAAGTGAGGGTTCAATGGGAGCCCTCTCCCAAAAGATAAAACTATATACATAAGGCCGACTAAATCCATATACATCCAAAAAAAGCTACCAAAGACACATACATATATCCCAAACAGAGTATAAAAAGCCATGAAGTTAAAACCAATACGAGCATACTAAGAGGCCATGAGATTATCTTCCTCAGAGGAAACAAAAACATCTGGCTCTAAAATATCCTTCCGAATGAGCTGGAACATACCACCTTTTGCCAAATATGACAAGTGGCAAGCCCTGCATGTTTCCAGGTTCCCTTCTTGAATGATAGCTTTCATGTTTTCAAGACATGATGTGAGATTATGGCAAAACAGAGTGAGTTATTTTGCCACAGAGCAAGGGACTCATACAAATCTTCACTTACACTGTCTCAGAGGACGACAAAGAAGCCTGTGAAGGCAACTCCTGAACATCCTCCACAATAAACAAATCATTGAAGGGGATATTCCCCAAATCCATTTCCTGATGGCTAAATTAGGATCCCTAGATGATAACTTAGGTACAAAATCATCAGAATTAGATGCACGGGTTTGCAGAATCCCCGAGTTCTCCAAACCATCCAGTTCAAAAACCAACTTAACAATGTAAAAGGTACAAAAGTTAGGAATATTTAAAGTATTCCTTAATTTCCTGTTTGAAATTGCCCTAGCCTGGGGAGCATAGAGAATGGAGCCCTTTGGTACCATGGAAACTCTCCCCAAAGTCCCAAACACTTGCCACAAAGAAACAAAGAAACAAATGGAATCGAAAATACAGTGTGAGAATAACAATGTGGAGGAGAAGAGATAAATTCGGCTCATGTGCTAAGGTAGTTACATGCTGATCCACACACATCACTGTGTGTGAAAATTACCAGCATCAAAACAACATAATCCCTTCTTTCAAAAGAATGATAGAAAATAATCATGAGGAGTCTGAAAGCTGGGTTGTATTTGCTCCTTAGTGGATGGAGCTTAAATCTCTCGTAGCACATGCAGGTTCCAATCCATTGGGCATATACTAACCTTAGATGAGAAAGGTAGCAAATCTGTGCCATCATTTGCCATTGTGGCCACCACCTTTTTGCCTTCTCTAAAGCAATGCCTGAACTCTATGAACTCAAACCTAGCTTGAAGAATCCAGATTTCTTCAATAATGCTTTTTAATCTCCAATCTTGTAATGGATCATGTTTTAGGCTGTTGATGATGAGAAGGGATTCCCCTTCCACTTTGAAATGCTTGAACCCAGAAGCAAATGTCAACTGCAGCTTAGACAAAACTGCGAATGCTTCTGCTTTATTGTGAGTTTTACTTTTGAGAAAGAAAGAATCGCCCTTAAGAAAATGGCCATCCAGCATGCAAAAGATTATTCCTGCACCCATCGGGCAAGGAGTACCTTTGGCTGCACTATTGAAATTGAGCTTTGTATTCCATGAGTCAGGAGGAATCCAGTGAATATGCTTGCAATGAAGCTTTTTCCTGATTTACCCCAATGATGGAGGGAACAACATTTTGCATGCTATTTAATTTTTGTTATGATTTTTTTTTTAATTTGTGAGTGTTCTGTAGAGTTCCTAGTCCTAGTCAAAATCTTGTCCTTCTAAGTTTTTATCGAGTCTGTGTTACAAAAGGGTTGGTAGCTGAGTGGTAGACCACCTGGCATGCACACTATCTGGTCAATGCAAAGTGACATCTGATGACATGTTTAATTTTATGTAATATTACAGTTTTAACCAGTGTTCCATGGGGATCTGTCCTGATGGAACCCCTCAAAATTTTCTGTGTTCCATTTCCAAAATCTTAATGAGTTTAATGAACTTGTGGGTTTTGTCTCCTGCTACTGTATAGGGGGTTTTAGGTTTACCTAAGTCTCATTTGAAAAACCCTTTGAGTCTATATCCTCGCCTAGGTTTTAATTTTCGATTGACTCCTTGTGTCGGTCATCAATCCTTTAAGTCACAACTCTTGACATCGAAACCCATTAAGTGATCGGCCCTTTGGTCCTGTTTTACCGATTGATCCTGATGGATCATTATTTTTGAAATTTCCTAAGTCGGGCTGAATATTTCCCACTGAAAAGTATTAAGTCTTTTATGTCGTGGGTATGGCTTCGTTGACCTAGTCGGGTCCCTTTTAGGATTAACAATTTTTGACATGTGCAGATATATGAACCCCTGAATGCCATTCGATCAATGCAGAAAATCTGGACTGTAGCAGAAAATCCGGACTGTAGCCCGCATGCCCGTTCCATTTTGTCTCCCATTCTTTTATTCATTCGGGCTCACGGGTGAAGGCCATGTGTTCTGAATGATTGATGGGCCAGACATTGTTGATAAAGCGTGTAGTTGGTCATTACAGAAGATCAATGGTGGGAGATAAATGAGGTGGCCGCATCTAGACCGTTCCCCACATGCCCGTTTGCTTTTCTTGATTATTAAAATAATCACACGGGCTAGCGGGCGATTGCCACTTGTCTTCGTTGATGATGGGCCCGAGGGTTAGTATTGCTGAATTTCAACTAAATCAATGGTCGATAGCGGCTGACGTGGATTAATCTTGACCACTCCCTGCCATCCCTTGTGGGCCCCATCTTCTTGCCAAATTCCTAATGGGGAAGTGGGTGTTTGCCGTGTGGAATAATCCTGAGAATGTGGAAGCATAGACATGTGGGCAAATATTTAATTAAAATCTCAATACGGGGCATGGGAATTAAAATGTGCGTTACTAATATGCATGTATTGCACGTGCTTAAAAGATCTTTTAATTTGAGCTGTAGATGCTGTATGAAGGATAAAGTTGCTGCTAGCTAAGGGGTATGTATGACGAGGCCAAGAGATCTAATCTCAGCGTCTCCCTGTCTCCCCGCTGATGAAAGTTGCTCACGAGTTATGGCTCACGGGGGCAAGGGGAAAAGGACACTTGGGTCATGGCTATAAAGACAAAGAGATGGTGGAGCCCTCGTATTACAAGCAAGTGTTTCAATGTGGTCTCCTGTCATTTGATAAGTGTTGTGGTTGTGCATAGTTGGATATTTCGTAATAAGCTGGTCAAATTTGGATTGTGAATCAATTAATTCTCCAAAAAGATCAACGACTGGTATTCAAAATTGAGTTGAAGGCAAGCAAGCTGTTTTGGTTCATGCGAGTGAGCCTTAATAACTGAAAGGACATTGAGCTATCAAAGTAAGGAATTGCATAATTATTAATGTTTATCTTAAAAGCATAATTCAACATTAAAAGTATACTCAATACACTCAAGGAGCTCATGCTGTGGTTTCTCAACATGTTCTGACATCGGAACCAGGGTTGTCAACCTGTGAGAAAACTAGTAAGTCAATTGTTGCTTTCCTTCTAGCATTATTGATAAGTTGTGATTTCTCAAGCTTTAGTCTTTTAGGGTTTTCTTGGTTTGGCTTTTTAAGGTTTGACGTTCATAAAGAAGACTTTGTTAATTCTGCATTTGCATAATTCGTGCCAAACCCTCACAAAAGCCATAGGTCTTGTTCACTGAAACCGAAAAACCCTGCCTTGTAGTATTTTCTACATTATGGCTCCTAAAGTAAAAATACCTTTTTCTAAAGGGGAAGCTTCCACTCCCAAAAGACCTCTGAATAAAGACCTTATGGATCAATTACCACCCTCAACTAGTGACAAACCTAAAGGCCAATTGATTCCTAGAGGTCCTCAAATAGCAGAGGGTCTATTTGACAGAAGATGTTCTATCAAGGATGCTAAATTGCCTTATACTGGATGGGAACTGTTTTATAGTTGGTTCAGGAACATAAATATGGGTATCCCAGTAGGAAACCCTTGGAACTGTGACCTGGGAAAGCTAATTGTGCCAAATGTCTATATGGATGTCGACTTGCTTAGGGCAATAGCTGCAAATTATGACCCAGTCACAAGGACTATCAGAACATATGATGGGAAAGAAATGGTTAAGATCACTAAAGAGGAATTGGGTCTTGTTTTTAAGCTTACTGAATGGAGTGATGAAATGTATAAGATAAATGAAGATGCTCTTAGGCAAGAGTATGATAAGACAAAGATTTCATTCAAAGTCCACATCTTGCCGAGATTTCTAGTAGAAATTGCAGGTTAGAAGATTGTAATAGGATCACATGATAAGGAGCCTTTCCCTGTTAACTATTTTGTTCCCTATTTCAAAAAGACCTTCTATTCCATTTGCCAGATAATTGGTTATGATCCTGTCTCTGGAATGCCAATGGCTTGGATGTATAATTGTGCCAAATGTCTATATGGATGTCGACTTGCTTAGGGCAATAGCTGCAAATTATGACCTAGTCACAAGGACTATCAGAACATATGACGGGAAAGAAATGGTTAAGATCACTAAAGAGGAATTGGGTCTTGTTTTTAAGCTTACTGAATGGAGTGATGAAATGTATAAGATAAATGAAGATGCTCTTAGGCAAGAGTATGATAAGACAAAGATTTCATTCAAAGTCCACATCTTGCCGAGATTTCTAGTAGAAATTGCAGGTTAGAAGATTGTAATAGGATCACATGATAAGGAGCCTTTCCCTGTTAACTATTTTGTTCCCTATTTCAAAAAGACCTTCTATTCCATTTGCCAGATAATTGGTTATGATCCTGTCTCTGGAATGCCAATGGCTTGGATGTATATGGCTGCCCATATCCAGCTTCCCCAATATTGTGCATTATATGATTATGCAGGTTTTCTTTCTGAAAGAATGCATGAGGGACTGGTAAGATTAAAGAAAGGTGAATTTGGGGTAAGATTTAGCTGGTACTCATTGCTAATGCATATGTTTTTGTACAAGGGTGCAATTTACTTTGGACACAATATTGACTTGGAAAGAAAAAGGGGTGAGTTGGATCTGCTCGTGCAATGTTGGACCATAGTCTTGGACAGAGATGATAGGACATATGATTATGTCACATTCCAGAATTTGTTTGCTTTTGAACTAAAGAGAGCTTTGATTGTGAAGTTACCTAGAATTCCCATTGCTCTACATGATTTCTTAAGACCCAAGGAGAGAAGGCCTGAGATACGAGTTGATCATAATTGGGGAGATGTTATCTCACACCCTGATTACACTATCTTAAGAGTATATGGTTCCAAAGTAGCACTTCACTTGCTGCCGAGGTTTGTGCCAAAAATAATTGGTTTCCTTGAGGTTATGTGGCAACTAGGAAATGTTGAAAATGAGCATTTGTTGAATAAGGGAAAAGGAACTTTCTTTCCTTCATATACTTGTTTTTCTGATTTTGTAATGACCAAAGGAGGTTGGAATAACATCCTTGAAATACTCAAAACATACCACATGCAAAGGACAGTTGAGAGGGTTAGATATGATCCTGAAGGTTTTATGGCTTGGTTGAATGAGAGAAACAAGAGCTACAAATATGTCCACATTTTCCAGTATCCAGGAGATGTAATAAGAAATATATCAGACACTTTGGAATAGGAAAGGAGGTTAGCAAGGTGGATCGCATTCAATAAGAAACAAAGGAAAATAAAGTAGGAAGAACCTGATTTCAAGGTCCTCCCAGAGGCTGAGGATATAATACAAAAGGTGGAGCATGTAACAAGGAATTTTGATTCAATAGTAGGCCACCTTGAAACTAAAGGGATAATTAGTAAAGATAAAGGGAGGCTCCAATTACAGAAGAACAGAGTGGAGGAGAAATCCCTGCTATAGGAGAAGAGTCTACATCACAAGCCCCTAAGGAACCAAAAATAAAGTTCTTTGTAAGGAGAAAGAGTAAGGTGAAGAAATCTGATGAAGCCTGCGTTCCCACTCAGCAAGAGGAGCACAAGCCTCCTCCTGTGCCACAAATACCACCCCCATCTCCACCAGGGCCGGTAGGGCTTGAAATTGTGAGTATTGATTCCCCACCACCTAGTGAAATACCACCCAGGGAGCCACCATTGAAAAGAAAAAAGATTGAGGCCACTAATTTAGTGGACTATGATGATGACTCCGATGATGATGTTTGGGTATCAGAATAGGAAATGCAAGGAGTGCCCACTGCATCTGTAGTAAGGGCAACAAATCAATTGGGAACAAGATTGAGTAAGGTTGACCTTAGAGGGTTCAATGGAAGTGATGATATGCGAGTTGAGGCATGTGCCAAATTCTTGGATGATGACTCATTTGTAAAGACTCAAGCTTTTATGGAATTTGCATACAAGGCTAAAAGAGATGAGCATGTAAATAATCTGGCTATAGAAAGGAGCCTTCATCTAGAACTGCTTGATGCTATCATTTAGAAAAAGGTGTTAAATGAAATGAGAGCCAGATTCCAAAATATGACTGCAAACGAGGGTTAGGAATTGGTGAGAACTAGTGGCATCTTGTTGCTACCAGAATGGGATCTAGCTTTAGCCATAGCTTTTGACGCAATCAAGAAATGTGACAAACCTCTCTATGATACATAAGAAGAAGCTGCACTTGCACTACAGGGGTCTGCTTTCAGTGAGGAATGGGAAGCCTTGCCTATATGGTCTTTAGCCCCAAGCACAAGAAAGCTGGACATTGCTCAGCTCGCACCTAACTACAGTGGATGCCTAATAATAAAAAGAGTGTCAGAAACATCGGCCTTAGAAGTTGCAAATATGTTAGTTCATGTTGCAGAGTTCACAAGGGCCACTGTGGAGTTTGTGACTGCTGAAAAGAATAAACTTAGAACAGAATTGAATAACTTGTTAGTTAAGTATGGAGATCTTGAAAGGGAAAATATGCAATTACAGACAAAGGTAGCATTATTGGAGGATGTGTTGCAAAGGTTACAACCTGGAAAGCCCAAGCAGAATGATGTTGACTCTCCCACCACTGTACAAGAGGATGTATCCCCAGAGTTTATGCTGATGCAAGTTCTTCATGGGCAATTTTGCCATATAATATGGGAAGTGTGCCTATTTCAATAGTAGAACCCAGTACATCAGAAGGGCCACAGGTGGAAGGGGATATCAATAGGGAAGAATTGCTTAGGCAATTAAATGAATACAAAGAAAAATGTAATAGTCATGATGAAGATGCTTTTAAGAGCAATATGAGGATTGTCACAACAGTGCTAGAACATTTGAACAAAAGAGTGAATAACAAATTGAATACTATTCACTACAGTTATTCATCATTGGTTGATGCCATCAGAATGTTTGACATTGACAAAGAAAGAGCTATTCCACTCATGGAACTCTGGATCCCTAGGAAGTAGGAATTGATATTGATAGGAATTGGGGTTAAGCAGGATCCCAATTCACCTGAAAAGTTTAACCTACTGTGGTTCTTGTAAATAAGATTGAGGGATACAGAGGAAATATTGAGACATTGGAGAACAAAATAAAGGAGTTGGTAAAATCCTTCCATGAATCTCATCATGGCCTTCTTCCATCCATTTTAAGGAATGATGGTAGTATTAAGACTCTACAGGAGTGGAGAAATGAAGCAAATAAGGTTATTTCAGATCAAGCTATGAAAATTTGTTAGAAATTTGATATGGAGACATTAAAAGTAAATATGGATATGTTAGTTCATGCTGAGACTATCTTACTGGAATTTGATAAGGAAGCTAACCAGATTGTCACCAAGTATGCACCTTATAGATAGAGGGTTGATGAAGTAATGAACTTTGACTAGCTTACTGAAGAAGAATTTCTAGCATGGAAAGGCAGGTACTTGGAGGGAGTGGGAGGTTTAGCATTAAGAGTGGCGGGATAGTGATTTGAAATTTTGAAGTCTGCAACCATGATGACTAACGGATAGATGGAAATGCACTACATAGCCTGGATTTAGTACAGATTAGGCTTTTGGTAAAGTATGGAGAAATATAGTGCATCTTCTTCAAAGTTGAATTGATGACAAGGCTATAGACATGGTTTTTTTTCTTGTCTTATCCTTTTCTATTTTTTTCATGTTTTTTCTTCCTTTCACTTTGTGTGCATGGGAACAAGTTTTGAGGTAACTGTTCGGTTGTACCCATTTTGAAAATTGGACCAGATCTTCAACAACGAATAAAGACTACTTTCATTTTCTCACATGTCTCCCACCTCTTGGGAATGCATTGTAACTGAATGAGGGAATCTTTATTTCAAGCTGTCCAATAGGATTTTGACATGTGTACTTTCTGGCCTGAGGCTTGTTTTGCTCCTTCGTTTCTATAAGAAGGAATTCAGGGCCAGAAAGTAAGGGTTCGTTGTTTTGCAATTAACACTGTGAATTGTGAGAAAAATACTAAGCATGTTTTAGAGTTTTTGGTCTTAAGTTTTAGAGTTCATTGTTATGTATGTAATTTGGATAACAGTATAGCAAAATATATACAGAGAAATACCAATTTCATGGCTATTGTCTCTCCTTGTTCTTGTTTTATGAGTTATGAATGAAAGTAATCCATGATTCCTTTTATTTGTCTCTATTGTTCATCAATGGATGTTTGATTTCATTCCTGCTTATTGATTCAATGAATTAATGTAAATGCTTGGATGAGATTGTTAACTCATAAAAATCAGGTGCGAGGATACTGATAAGTAGTATTAGTCATGAATGCAATAGGGGAATGCTGTAATGCAGTATCTCTTGAGACTGTACGTTGCTATTGTTGAATTGTTATTTGGTTATATAGGTTGATATTGAATCCGTGCTTAGGATAAAGGCATTGGTGCATGCAAAGTACTTATGGTTCAGTTCTTGTGTTGATTCGTTAGCTAATCACTTTTAATTTACAAACTCCTATATGGATACCATTGTAGTTGTTTTGTATGGATGTTCTACCTTCTCATGCTCTAAGTATAAAACATTGATAAATAAGCTGCCAACTTATTTAATGTATTAGGACCTTGAGCAATTTTATGAGAAGTATCTGTTATTGACAATGTATTTGATGGATTGTGGAAACTTATTATCATTAATGTATTTGATTATAATTGTGTAAAGTTCCTGAGCATTTATTGTGGGATAACCCTCCTGGGTTTTACAGAGCCCAAAGTGTAGGAGTAGAAGTTTTGCAGCTTCCACTCGTTCGTTGGCCAATCCCTTCGAAGTACTCATTATTGGAAATGGTAAAGCCCATAGGTATTTCTGGAGATCAGTTTGGTTCTTAAAAAATAACCAACATGTCCCTAGGGGTCCAGGTGACATTTTGGATGTCCATGGGACTGGGGGACAAGGATAAGATGAGACCCACACACCTCCATTCTGTTTTTTCTCAAATTATGTGGTGTGCCTAACAACTTGGGATGTCTTGACATCTATGGATGCCCTGATGTTTGTGAGATAGTCAAATGACGTCCCTCAATCATCCCCAGGACATTAGTGTGTAAGAAGCCTACCTTATCTCAACCA
>VDFB02168118.1:177105988-177134164 GCA_007258455.2 Sequoia sempervirens
AAACAAAAAGCATACACGATGAACATAACATAACATGATGATGAAAATAAATAGAGTGTAAACACAAAGAAGATACATAAAAAAATAAATATAACAAAACACAAGGTTAAGACTAAAAGGGATTTGAGTCGGTAAGGTAAAGAGAACTTAGTCTTAAATTGTCTCAAATACCAAACATCATCCATCAATTAAATGAATTCTCCCATGAGGACTAAAGTCATATGTATCACTCATGGGTCACATGGTTCCACTAGAAAGCAAACCTTGTTATGCTAGGTGGTCATGAAACACATTACTCACACATGCTGGTGAAGTCTGATATTCCCTAGGTGATCCCCCAAGGATAGAAAAACAGAAATGAACAAGGGTTAGTGAATTTTGATATTCACTAGGTGCACACTCATAAATATGATCATTGTTTCACAAGGCTATCAAGATACATTATGCTAGACACTCATGGAATAAAATTGCTTCACAAGGCTAGCAAGCTGCATTATGCTAGACACTTATGGAATAAAATTTCTTCACAAGGCTACCAATTTGCATTATGCTAGACACTTATAGAATAAAATTGCTTCATAAGGCTAGAAAGCTATGTTATTCTAGACACTTGTGGAATAAAATTGCTTCACAAGGCTAGCAAGATGCATTATGGTAGACAATTATAGAATAAAATTGCTTCACAAAATAATCAAAGGGGTTTTGCTTAATGCATGAAAGGTCACACCTTAGGGAACATCAAACTCAACATCACCACTAAGAGAGGACTAGTTGAGGAATAAAATATTCAAACCTTAGGAATTCACCATAGTATTACCACCAAGAGGAATGTAATATTCCAAGAAAGGTCACACTCTTATGGGACATTAAGTCTAACATTACCAAAAAAGTGATACTTCACATAGATTGATAAAGCAATAGATTGATATGGTTACACTTCCTAGGAGATGTATACTATCATCAGTAAGAAGGGACTATGCAAACAATAAATAGGGAACTCTATGCCCCCTTTAAAATTTTAGTGTACTTGCTACTCTAACGTTTTAAGGAGAAAGAAAGGGATCCCAATAAGGAATGCACCTAGGGAAAGGCTACCTAACCCCTTGCCCCCAAGTGTAGAGACAAAAGTTGAGCTAAATGTATGATGATATGTTTCTCTTTACAAAATAAAGTATGATTGCATAAAGCCAAGTTTATGCCTCCATGCATGGTAGTGAATATGTTATGATACTACAACTACCACATGGCAAGGAGAAACAAGTAATACTATTTATTAACTGAAAGACAATAACCAAGACCTCTTGTTGTTTCTTGCATGTTAGGCTCTATAGGGACTCAGATACCTTGTTCTCTCACATCATACCCTTTCCCATTATAGAAAAAATGTTTCAAATGTTCATATCCTCTTCCATAAAGTGCTTTCATTTATTTTGAAGAACGTGGTTTGTCCTTATCACTTTTTTCATATGTAGGTGTGTAGTTTGTGATTTTTTCTTTACTAAAAGTTGTGGATTTAGATTATTATAATGATTTAGTTGATATCATTGTGTCTTCTTTCTCTTTTCTTGACTTCAATTATATAATCGTGTATTCCCCATCAAATTTAGGTGTAAAATATAATTATCCCCAATCATCTTCCGATAGTGTTGTAGTGGGTGAAAGACACTTATCTTTTTCTTATTTATGAAAATGTTCCACTTTTATAGTTGGTGTTAATGTGTTAAGAGGATTTGTAATTTCTATTTTAGTTTGTAAACAATTCTTAGATTTTAGATCAACTTTTTATCATGTAAACCTTGTTTTTGTAAGTGTACTTCAATATATGATGTAACATTGAAGGGACTAGATTCATCTTATGAATCCATGGTCTACCCAAGAAAATATTATATGAAATATCATGAGGCATGACATGGATAGGAGTTTGTAGATTAACCTTACCAACTTTAACATGTAATGTTATCACACCAAGTGATTTATTTCCCACATTATCAAAACCATGGATAGACAAAGAGTCTGGTTGAATTTTAGTCTTATCCACTCCTATCTTATCCAAAATATTTACACTACAAAAATTGAGCATTGAACCATTATCAATGAAAGTACACCTAATCCAACATTTGTTAATAACAACCGATATCATCAAAGGATCATTCTGTTTTTGTGTTTCTAAAGAAGGTAATTCACTTTGATGAAAGAAAATATCCAAATTAGGTTGATTTGTATTCTCAATCAAAGATGCGACATCATTTAGTTGTGCACTAGGAGGGATGACAACTTTTTGCAAGGAATTTTGAAGCATTCTATGATAAGTTGGTGATGACTAAATGAACTCCCACAAGGAAAACTTAGCAGGATTTTTGTGAAGTTATTCAACAAGATTGAATTATTTACCACTATGCTATGGAATGTTAGGTGCGAGTGGGAGATATGGTTGAGGCAATGGGATGGATGTTGGAGTTTGTCTTGGTTGCTTATTGTGTCTAGTGTTATATGTGTGAGCTATAGTATGATAACTTGATTGTTGCGACACATGATTACTAGCACGTTATTTTACAAAACTTAGGATATGGCCATGAGGTTTAGGAGGTCCTATAATGAGAATTGTCTTAGGATCTGACTTAGGAGGTCCAATAATTAGAGGACTCTTAGGAGGTCCAAAAGGAGTTTTAGGAGGCTGAATAATCAAGGGAGATCTAATGACCAATTGTGTGTTCATAACCTCATCTAATTTGACTTCTTGTTGATGATATTCTATTGAGGGAGAATTTAAGGTGACCTTAGCATGTTCACCTAAGCAAGCCATCTTGTCATCTTTATGCCCAACAATATCTTCCCAAGTAGGACAAGTATTGGGAGAAGAACAAATATGATTGTCATGTTGTCAATGATTACATCCTCTTTTGTCAAAACATCCTCACAAATGGGAGATATATTGGGAGATGTATGAAGACTAGGTAAAGTGATATTAAGGAATGTGTCAATGATTTAATCTTCTTGTGCCATAATATCTTCCCAAATGGTAGAAGTATTAGAAGAGGTACAAACAAGATTCTCATGACACTCAATGATTGGGTTTTCTAACACCAAGGTACCTCCTTCACAAATAGGAGAGGTATTGGGATAGGAAGAACTATGATTTCCATGATTTTCAATGATACTATCCTCTTGTACTATAACATTCTCACAAATGGAAGAGATATTAGAAGGGTAACTAACATGCTTGTTAAAGGTTTTATTTCATGTCCTAATATTATACCCATAAGTAGGGATATTAGAATCATACAAGCCATTTGATACTCTATGAAAACTATATATTTGAAAAGGAAACATATTACTGAACTGTAGATTTTTGGGTAGGGCTTATAGACTACTCTTGCACTCTTAGGATGTTCCACCTAAAAGGAGAGAGACAAACCCTACTCAAGAAAATCTAACGAGTTCACTCAAATAATGCAATGTATGATGTAATTAAGCCTAAATGAAATGATTTAAGTGCAACTAAATGATCTTTTTGAATGAATATGAATGCAAAACCTAAGAACTATGCAATGTTGGAAAACACAGTGATGATTGCAAACATGAACTAAACATGAATAAATGCAAAAACAGAAAAGTAAAAGACTGGAACAGAGTGCATTTGGATGCTTGATGAATATTTTGGAGTGTTATGAAGATTGATGAAAATCACTGAAAATCACTAGTGGGACTCATTCGCCACTGATGGTGAATCAGTCCTGCTTCTGGTGAAAACTGTGGAAAACAAGTTTCTGACTATTGTGACCTGGAATCTGACAAAATCTGGATTTCCAGCCTTAAGGTGGGACTCATTCACCATAGGTGGTGAATCAGTCCTCTCTCAAAATTCTAAGAAATGAAGGACCAATTTTGTAGCACCAAATCTGAGATTGTCTGCTTGTCAGGTTTTCAAAGTCAAATCTACAAAAAACAACCTGCAAGTCTTCTCCAAGCTTGAAATATGATTTAGTTGGCTTGAAGCACTTTGTTGACTTCTTGTCCACTTTTCAACACCTAAATACTTGTCAAATTTTCATACACAAGTCTGTAAACACACATGCAAAAGGGGAAAAATGGTTAAGTGTTAGGTTATAGGGATTTTCATTGGTCAAATCCCACTTTGGTAATCAAACCCTTAATGAAATAATGAAATGAAATAGAATGATAAATGAATAACATGCAAATTCTATCAACTTACCAAGCCCTTGTAGAAGAAATTTGAAGATAATGCAATGGTTGCTCCACAATACTTGACAATTGCTTGATTCAATGATGCAAAATGCTTAAATGATTTGATGATTGAGTGAATAAGTTAATTGGATGAATGCTTGAATGAATGGGGTTAAAATGGATGTAAAAACACTTATTTATACATGCTTGTGCCTTAGCAACCTAATAATACCTCATCACGGGTCGACATAAGGTGATTTTAAATAGAAACCCAAAATAAAATTTGAAATCTTTTGAATTTGGAGCCAAGAGGGACTCATTCGCCACCCATGGTGAATGGGTCCCACCTTGGACTTGAAAGTCCAAATGTCAGGAATTATTTTTCATTTAATGTTGTGTGTCTGGTTTACATTAAAAAACACACTTAATTAATCCTTATAAGGGCATAATGGGGTCATAAAAGACATAAGAAAGGTGTAAATAAGGAAAATATCCCTAGAAAAGCGTGAATCTTTGTTACAAGACTTTACAACACTTCAAAATAGGACTTGATGAGTAATGAAAAGATGATTTTTAGGTGAATTTTATTAAATAGAGTCTAGAAAAGTGTAGAAATGTTTTACAACACTTCACAACACTATCACAAGACATCATAATTTGAATTTTAAGGACTTAATATGAATATTCAAGTCACATTGTAACATTGAATCAAAGTAAAATGGACCAAATATCATGAAGAAAATCCTAAAAGACCATGAAAATGACAAGGGGCCATTTTTTTGCAGTGCAATTACAATAATACAAGCCATTTGATACTCTATGAAAACCATATATTTGAAAAGGAAACATGCCTCTATTTGTGCAAGAATGAGAACTAATCTATCAAAAATATGCAATGCTTTAGAAAATGCAAAACAATTTTCCAAAAGATTTGATGATTTTCAATATTAAAATGCAACATTTTTTCATGAATTTGCAACAAATCAAGCAAAATGACATTTTCTTGCACATTCAATAACAATTTTTAGAATTTCAAGACAGACTTCTACAAGCAAGAACAAAGTGAAACTATAGAGGAATAAATATGTGCAGAAGCTATCTAAGACACTTGTACAAGGACAGGGTGTCCCAAAGGAAAATGGGTCTTTGTACAGGGTTCTGAGAATGAAAATTTTGAAGTTTTATGTTGATGTTTTTTTCTCCAATTGCAAACAAGTTAATCAGTGAGTATTTTTTCAATTTCTACTCAATGTAGGACAAGGTAGTGCCAAATGCAAGTGTGAAACAAAGGTGAAAATGTTTTGAAAATTTTTTAATGCAAATTTTAGATCTAAAATGTGATAATTGAATGATTTTAAGATGCCACAACTTTTTTTTTAAAGAGGGGTGAACACTTTTAATCTAGAGCTATGAACTAGTGAGGTCACAAGTGGGGTAGGGTGCTGTCATAATAATGGTTTACAATTCCTGAGAGGAACGAATTTTAACTGAAATCACATATTTTTAGAAAATATAATGATTTAAGCCTTAAAAAGTTCCATTTTAAGGATTCCACTGAAAAGGGTTTGATCAAATCACATTAGATCAAATCCCCCTTGGATAGAACTCGCTAGTTTTAAACCATACCTATAAATGTGTCTCCTTTACACCTATCAAAATGTTGATAAAAAATCACTTTTCATTTATCTTTGGGGATCAAATGAATTCATTTAAAATTTATTTCAAATGATTATGGTATTCCTCAGAACAAGCTATCCAATGAATATAATTTTAATATGTTTTGTTTTGTTATGTATTTATTTTTAAGTTTTATTAAACATAGGTTTTTCATCGAAAATGAATTTCTTTGTTCTTCACATGTGGAAAAATAGAAGATTATCAAAAAAAAAAAAAATTGAAAATATGAGAACACCAGATATTGAAGTCCTTGATCCAACAAAAAATTTTAAATTTTGACATATACAAAAAAAGTTACGGGTTATAATTCGCTGTGGTCTAAATTGTAATTTGTTTGACTTTGAAACTTGATTAAGGAAAAATATTAAATAAAACTATCTAACCAAGTGGGAAGCACTAGATATCAGAGTTACAAATCTAAATTTGAAAGAATTATAATTTTATCCTTCATGGAAAAAAAAGTTATGTGTTATACGATAACAAGCACTTTTTAAAAATGTTGTTTTCTCAAAAAATCAATTTTCGTGGGAGATGGAAAAGAAGTAATTTCATTCCAAAATTTTGAAAAAATATTTTAGAATCTATAGACAAAATTTGATGAGACTCTAGTTTGCACCATCTTCAAATTCCTCATAGTTTAGCTGCTATAGGTCCTCGAATGTGAAGATTCAGTTAAAAATAATAATTTCAGTGTCCAGTTTGGCCAAAAATTATAAACCACTATTATGGGATCACCCGGTACCTCATCCCCAACGTAAACACTCAACAATTACACCCCAATGGGGTTTGAACCTTTATGGAAAGAAAAACACCACAACAACCTAACCATTATACCATGCCATTATTGGCTAAGATGCCACAACTTGAAAATGATGATTTTGATGCAATTTTTGAAACAAAACTATGGAATTCTTTTACTTGTTTTTGAGCTAAAATGAAAGATGCAAATTATATGCAATGATTTTTTTTAGATTTTTAACCACTTAATGAATGCAAATTAAATGTAAATATGATCTAAAGATGACTCTACTACAATCTATAGTGCAATATGTGGTGTAAAATTTATGATGCAAAGATGAAACCCTAAACGAGAAATGCAAAGCAATGCAAGTAAAAACCTAGATGTAGGGTTTGAAAAAACTCCCAATTTAAGAAATTCTAAATTGTTAACATGTTGGGTTCACCAAAATGAAACATATAAAAAGGTGATCCTAGGTCCTAAATGAAAAGAACCGAGGATGCAATGGTTTCCTTTTTCCAAATTTCATTAGGACATGTGTAGATCACAAGGTGCAAAAGATTGACTTTCAACCTCAAAGGTGAATCAATCAGACCTAGATCTACATCTAAAATGGGGAACAAAATGGATTGGAAATATCTTGGAATGATTAAACTAATGATCCTATATGCCCTAATACATAAAATACAAGATCCTAACAATTGACAAACAAAAACAATAGTTTGCAAGTGGATCCAAGAAGTGTAGAGGATAATAAACCTACTCAGAAAAATTGGTTTTGATGTGCCTACAAGGACTCATTCTCCCAATGGATAATGAGTCTTTGAAAGGATGTCTTGAAAAATTTTTAGGTCCTCTGGTGCTAGATCTAAGATGTTGTTTTCCACTATATATTTTTTAATTTAAGGGGTAAACACTTTTGATCTAGAGCTATGAACTGGTGAGGTCACAAATGGGGGAACTAATCCCCAATTTAAATATTCAACAATTACACCCTAATGGGGTTTGAACCTTGATGGAAATAACAACACCACAATAACTTAAAGGTGATCCCATAGTCCTTTACAATTTTTGGCCAAACCGACACTTAAATTATTATTTTTAACTAAATCTTCACATTCGGCACCTATATCGGCTAAACTGTGAGGAATTTGAAGATGGTGCAAACTATAGTCTCATCAAATTTTGTCTGTAGATTCTAAAAATATTTTTTTCCAAAATTTTGGAATCAAATTGCACTCTTTTTCCATCTCCCACGAAAATTGATTTTTTTCTAAAAGAACATTTTTAAAAGTGACTTAAATCGCGATAACAAATAACTTTTTTCCATGAAGGATAAAATTCTAATTCTTCAAATTTAGATTTGTAACTTTGATATCTAGTGCTTCCAATTGGTTAGATAGTTTTATTGAATATTTTTCCTTAATCAAGTTTCAAAGTCAAACAAATTACAATTTAGGACACAACGCGACTGTATAACGTAACTTTTTTGTATATGTCAAAATTTAATTTAATTTTTTGTTGGATCAAGGACTTCAATATCTAGTGCATTCATATTTTTCAATTTTTTTGTTAATAATCTTCTATTTTTCCACATGTGAAGAACAAATCAATTCATTTTCGATGAAAAACCTATGTTTAATAAAACTTAAAAAACAAATACATAACAAAACCAAAACATATTAAAATTATATTTATTGGATAGCTTGTTCTGAGGAATACCATAATAATTTGAAATAAATTTTAAATGAATTCATTTGATCCCCCAAAAGCTAAATGAAAAGTGATTTTTTATCAGCATTTTGATAGGTGTAAAGGAGACACATTTATAGGTATGGTTTTAAACTAGCGAGGTTCTATCCAAGGGGGTTTGATCTAAGGTGATTTGATCAAACCCTCTTCAATTGGAATCCTTAAAATGGAACTTTTTAAGGCTTAAATCATTATATTTTCTAAAAATATGTGATTTCAGCTAAAATGCTCCTCTCAGGAATTGTAAAACCACTATTATGACACCTTTAACCATCATACCATGCCACTATTAGATTTTCCACCTGCAAATTTGTCAGAATATCAAAACTTAATTCTATGACTTAGTTTCTATAGGTTGACAAGAATGATGACAACAAATACAACAATGCAAAATTTCTCTTCAAGATCTCTTCAATCCTTCTTCAACCTATAATCTGCACATACAAAAAGAGGGAGAAATGTTTGTGCAATATAGGGGTTTGCCTCAGTCCAACCCCATGAATAGTGTTCCCACTTTCAGAATGGAAATGCCAATGATGAAAACCTTAATGGAAAGGAGGGGAATTATGAATGAACAAGTTGCTACAACTCACCACCCTTCAATAGATTCATTGAAGGATTGAATACATGCATATCTCTTCAAGGGAATTGGATCTTGCTTACTTGATTTTATTGAATGCTTTAATGCATGAAGACCTACAACACAAGTTTTAGCCTTCACAAAATAATGAAAACATGATAACATAAACTCACAAACACTTTGACATCATGCTTGGATCTTGAAATGCTGCAATGGAACTCTAATAATGTTTTCCTTGACTTGATCTTGGATGCTCTTAATATTCACCTCTTTCTATATTATTTTCACTTAGATTTCAAATGATTTTAAATGACTAAGTATTTATAGGAATTTATTTAATTTCCTAAAAAATTAGATCTTGATTGTTGACATTTGTAAGTTGAATTTTGAATGTTAAATTACCTCTAAAAACATATTTTAAAATGGGTCCTAGCTAAGGAAGAGAATTCATATTTCTAGGACACACATTTTGGGAAACAAATGAGTTGTATGCATTTATTCAATGCTTGGTTTTTATTGAAAAATGGGACAAATGGGCTATATTATACATAATTTTAGGTACTTATGGGGTCAATTAAGCTCAATAATTTAGATGGGGAAACATAGTGTGAAATTGTAAAGGTATACAATTTACCACACTACATATAGTTTCACTTACAAAGAAGGACAAAGACAAAGACAAAGAAAAAAAGAAAGAGAAAGAAAATGCATTCTAAAGAGTCATCATTCACATTTGGCAAGCGCCAAATTCAGCACTCATCATATTTAGCACTTGAAAAACTTGGCTTAGGAAGGCTTTGGCTTGGTCATCTAAGCCATTTGGCACTTGCCAAATGGTCATTTTGGGGAAAAAATAATGTGGCATATTTTTTATGTCACATCTTTGTGCACTTACCCACATCCCTATGTATAAAATAAGTATACACATAAAAGTCCTATATCTATAAAAATAATCACCATTAGAAATAAACATGAGCATCATACACATTCAAACATATAAGCATCAACATACATACATCTAGTTATGCATCATACACATCATAAGAATATAAATCACATAAATCTAAATTAGTATATCATATTATCATCAATATATAATCATGTCCATTTCATAATATAATGTGTCATGAATATATCAAAAAATCATGTGTACATCAACCCCATAGAGCATTTGTGTATGCATAGCCAAAATGTGTCCCTAGGGAATATGCCAAAAATGTATCACCTCTATCCTAGCCTTTGGCCATTATGGCTAGAGCCTTTCCATATTAATAGCCTCGATGATGTTGGTGGATTTCAATATCATGGTGATACCATACACATTGACCTCCCTAGCCTAGCTAACCCAAAGACCCTAACCTAGGTTGCTTCAAATAACTAGGATATATTTTATCTATTGGTATTGCCTACTCATATAGAGACTACTAGTATCTAGCCTCTCACAAAGCTCAATACACCTCCATAAAATATTAATTCATCCTCGTAAGAAAATTTACAATGCAAAAAATAGAGAAAATTAATAAGCACAATATTAACACAGTATTTACGAAAAACCTAGTAAAAATATACTAGGAAAAAACCATGAGCAAAGATCTTTCATGTTTTTTTCTTAGGAAATTCGTAATTACAACAATCTTCTGAAAAGTTATAGAAAACACGACTTCAACAGAGTATAAGAAATCCAAGTTGTAGAGTCCTTTTCAAACACAAATTTCCAAAAATAGAAAGTGTGGCTCATACAACTGCATGTTGAACATTTGGAAAAACAACTAAACAAAGAGAGTCCCAAAAAAATTCCTATATATCTTCGTTCACTTCAACTATCCCCTCAGCCTATCCCTCTCTATGGCTATATGATCTCTTTCTACATGTATAATATCACATAGTTTGTAGAAGGTCCCTCCCAAAAACATCTATCTAGGCCCCTATAGAGCATCCAACTTGTTCAAAGTTTGTACCTTGACCATATCTCCATCGCCTCTTCCTCATCACCCCTACCACCTTGTGTTGACCCCTATGTCTATCCATGTGATGGTTTTTCTCCTTTCCCACTTGTACCCATTCTTTATTGATTCATGGAATATAAAAAATTCAAGGGTACTAAAGACCCAAAACAAAAACTTTGTAAAGGTCAACTAATCATTCACCAAAAAATCACTACTTTGCAACTTGATTCCACATTGCTTCAAAGACACTAAAAGTGGAATAGAGAACCAAAAAACTTATTGAACTCACAAAACACCTTAATAATCATATTTTAGATAGGTTCAAACCAATTTCACTCTCAGGAAACCTTGATTCATCAACTCTTTCAACATTCACAACCAAGACACTCATTTGCTTGTAGTAGTCCATAACAACAAAAGGGGGTATATCTTCTAATCCACATGTAATCTCCCTAGAAAAAAAACATTTTTAGGGACCCATTACAACTTTATTTAACATACCAAAAGATAAAGTATGGTTTTTTTGAAAATTTTATCAAAATAAATGACTATCCGCTACTTTTAGGCTTCAAATAGGTCTAAATTACAAAACAAGTACTAACAAAACAACTCCCAAACCATTAATAACCATGGAAAAAATTGTAACAGGTTATGAAACTACAAAATAAACAAAATTTTGAACTCTTAAACCATTCTATAGGCCACAAAACACAAACCCTTAATTTTAGGCTTCACTATGCTCAAATAGAGAGGGTTTACTGAAAGTATGCTCTCCAAACCTCCATTCAACTTTCCAATGCTTCAAAAACCCTATAATATTCCCACACAAGGTAAATAAACAACCTTAAATCCTTTAACCTAACATTTTTAGCCAACTAATTCCTTTAGCCATCACTTTTGAATCAAAAACCAATGAAAACCAGTTGGGACAACAACTAAACTAATACAAATTTCCTTCCCCTGCATCTTCCAACTTAAAAAAATTAAAAACCACACTAAATTAACCCATTCCACCAATATTTCAATCCTCCATTGGTGGAATGGTGGTTTTAATCCTCACTAGACTCTCAAAACCCTTGAAATGAGGGTTTCTTAAGCAGTTTTAGAAAAACAACTCTTAAATGCACCAAATTTAATGAAAACTCCTAAAAACTCTTACAATTGAAATTTAACTTGATAATTTATCCAATTCAAACAATGTTAAATCCTAAAGATTCGGTGTGGACCAGTACCACGTCTGGGAGCAGTAAAAAGAGCTTAAAAATTGTAGAAAATAGGGGTTTTATTCAAAAACTTCTTCAAGATACAATCTTCAATGATTTAATCACCTTCACAAGGCATTTATAAAGATATTACAAAAATTAATATGACTTCCCCTTGAGTTCCAACTAACCCATTAACTTCCCTTTACAAAATGACCCTTCAATTTCCATTTATGTGCATTTTTTTGCATTTTTGCATTATCGACAACAATTGCAAGATTTTCATTTTTTAACACTTTGACCACCAAACCTCCTACAAACCTAAACAACTGATTCAAATACATAAAAATGATCTCATTACAATGGTAACATGTTAAAGATTTGAATTTTTACAAGATTGCTTGATTGAGACATAAAATGCACAAGGTGCTCCTGCACCAAACAACCGGCCTAAAAAGTTTCCAAGTCCCTTTGGAAATGTGTTGTTGTAGATAATTCTTCTTCTCAAAATTTCTTTGACCCTCAAATACTCCTTCATGTGGTGATTCTTTCCACTATACCAGATATTACAAATTTGAATCATTCCTTGCATATTTGAACTTGCTTCCACTTGAATGTTGCTTCACCTTCACTAATTGTCTTGACATATTTCTCAGACCTTTCCATCCTCTGAAACTAATGTAGAACTTTCATTTACACTTGCAAACAATCCTCTACCAACTTTATCTTTGACTATCCACTATTTTCCTCTTTTTGTATACTCAAACTCATTCCTTTTTCCTTTCCTTTGACTTGGTTTCATTCCACCTTCTATCTTCAGATTCTCTATCCCAATAATCTCTTATGCCATCACTGTTCTAATAGTATTCATCTTGCCTCTAACCTTTTCTCAATAAAAGGACATAGGATTGTCCCTTCACATTGCTTTTCTAAGCAATCTTTCATCATGACCTTCTCTTGACTTTCTTGTCATCATCTTCTCATCTTCTCATCTTCTCCAATCATTGGAGTACTCTTCAAACTTAATTTCAACTATTTTAATGTCTACAAACTCTCCAAGTTCTTTTTCAGACAAATATCCATCTCCCTCACTGCTTCACCACACAACCTCAGCATTCCATCCATCTTACCCAACAATAGATCCTGAAAGATGCACCTACCACTCTTTCTCTTAGTGGTGTCACTCTCTTTGCACCTTCTCCCCAACTTAATCTCTTTTGGAGGACAATGAACATAGACCTCATCCTTGTTTGTAACCAACACACTTTCTTACTCTCCTTGCAACTTTAAGATGGATCAAGCACCTGCAACCAACAACTTAACAAACCACTAGATCAACCAGCTCTGATAACAATTGATGTAGAGAATCTACAACATTCAAAGGTACTAAAGACCCATAACAAAAACTTTGTAAAGGTCAACTAATCATTCACCAAAACATCACTACTTTGCAACTTGATTCCACATTGCTTCAAGGACACTAAAAGTGGAATAGAGAACCAAAACACTTATTGAACTCACAAAACACCTTAATCATCATGTTTAAGATAGGTTCAAACCAATTTTACTCTCAGGAAAACCTGATTCATCAACTCTTTCAACATTCACAACTAAGACACTCATTTGCTTGTAGTAGTCCATAACAACAAAAGTGGGCATATCTTCTAATCCACATTGAATATCCTTAGAAAAAAAACATTTTCAAAGACCCATTACAACCTTATTTAACATACCAAAAGACTGAGTATGGTTGTTTTGAAAAGTTTATCATAATAAATGATTGTTTGTTGCTTTTAGGCTTCAAATAGGTCTAAATTACAGTGCAAATACTAACAAAACAACTCCACAACCATTAATAACCATGGAAAGCATTGTAACAGGTTATGAAACTACATAATCAACAAAATTTTTAACTCTTAAACCCTTCCATAGGCCACAAAACACAAACCCTTGAGTTTAGGCTTCACTATGCTCAAATAAAGAGGGTTTTCTAAAAGTATGCTCTCCAAACCTCCATTAAAATTGAAAATGCTTCAAACACCCTAGAATATTCCTACACAAGGTAAATAAACAACCTTCAAGCCTTTAATCCTACATTTTTAGCCAACTCCTTCCTTTAGCCATCACTTGTGAATCAAAAACCAATGAAAACCAATTAGGACAACAACTAAACTAATGCAAACTGCCTTCTCCTGCATCTGCGAACTTAAAAAAAGTGAAAACCACACTAAATTAACCCATTCGATCAATCTATCAAGCCTCCATTGGTGGAATGGTGGTTTTAATCCTCACTAGACTCTCAAAACCCCTGAAATGAGGGTTTCTTAAGCAGTTTTAGAAAAACAACTCTTAAATGCACCAAATTTAATGAAAACTCCTCAAACCTCTTACAATTGAAATTTAACTTGATACTTTATCTAATTCAAACAATTTTAAATCCTAAAGATACTATACGGACTAGTACCATGTTTGGGAGCAACAAAAAGAGCTTAAAAATTGTAGAAAATAGGGATTTTATTCAAAAACTTCTTCAAGATACAATCTTCAATGATTTACTCACCTTCACAAGGCCTTTATAAAGATATTACAACAGTTAATATGACTGCCTCTTGAGTTCCAACTTACCCATTAACTTCCCTTTACAAAATGACCCTTCAACTTCCATTTTGTGCATTTTTTTGCATGTTTGCATTGTTGACAACAATTGCAAGATTTGCATTTTCTAACACTTTGACCACCAAACCTCCTAGAGACCTAAACAATTGATTCAAATACATAAAAATGACCTCATTACAATGGTAACATGTTAAATATTCAAATTTTTACAAGATTTCTTGATTGAGACATAAAATACACAAGGTGCTCCTGCACCATTGATTAACTCGAGATTGATCTTGAACCACTACCACTCTTCCTGATCCTCCCCCTATTTTTGATACTCCCCTTCTCCCCTCCTTCAACCTCTCCTCTTGTAGTTTTTTCTCCCTTCTCTCTCTCCTCTACCTCCTCTGCCTCTTCTCTATCCCCTCCTACTCCACCGGATCCCACTTGTAGGATGCACCACTTGACACCCCTAACCACTCTAAACACTCCTCTCCCTCACCTCATCACCTCTCTAGTGGCTTCCTTGATCTTTTCATGTAGCTTTTTACACCTTGGTGTTATCAACCTACAAGATACCCACTCTACCCACCACCTCTTATATGTTGTAGCCACCTTGACACCAATCACCTCATTGTAGTCCTCATAATCCACCACTTGCATTTCCTCCTAGCTGTATAAGGAATCTACCCTCACAATCTAAGGGATCCACTATTCCACATCTTTTCATTAACACTTTATTAGGCCTATACAACTTAATGATGAATGTGTATCACCCAATCAAATAACACTATGTAATTGCATATCACAGATATCTCTCATCATCCTACCACCCCTCCCCCTCCTTATAGGGCTCTAAGTGATGTCTTCATTATTGGTATGTGGCAATTGATCATGTTGACATTAATATTTTTGTGACTTTGGAAGTCGTGTTTCCCCCCCAAATTAATTTATGGGGGAGTGCAGCGAGGCATTGCCTCTCTTATAGGGTCTGGGGGTGGATCCCACAATGGGGATCTAAGGGAAACACCCCCAACAAGGGCTGCTAGGGACAGTGCCCCTAAAGAAAAAATTGCTCATTTTTAATAAAGGATTTTTGTTATTATGTTCTCTTGTAAAATTATTTTATAACTACCAAAAATGGGCTTATTCTTGGTTGCAAATGTTAAAGGTGAAGATTCAAGGGCATGAGTGTTTGAAGGAACACATAATAGCAGGTTAAGTTTCAGATTGAATGTGAATGTGAATTAGCACACAATAGATTGGGTTGCGAGTGAATGTAAAACTAAGATTTATGTAACCCGATTATTATTGGTTAATACAATTAGTGGACAACTGTTTTTGTGGATGTAAGGCGCATTAGGTGAACCACATTATTTTATTTTTTTGTGTAATCATTTTTAAATTTTGTTATCTATATTTATAATTTATGATGTTTGATTTCTCTTGGCCTACCATGTACATCCTAATAATCTTCCTCATCCAACTCATCTAAAACTCATTGCTAGTGATCCATATCACCCATGTGTCTATACCATATAATGTGTTATACTCTAAATACTTAAGGCTCACTAAAATCAAGTCTCGCCCTGTCTCCAATGGTTTAGAGCACTACAATATGCTCCTTGGACCATACCTATAGTAGTTTAATATGACCAAAACTCCTACCCTCCATGTATACCACCAAATGTAAATCTCTATACAAGTGTGCTAATATGCATGACCTATGCAAAGCATTACCCTAACCCCACCATCTCTATGACATAGTCTACTAGTCCAATGTGGAAGAATCTCCCACTCTTATCAAGAATCAAGATGCCAGTGACAAGAGTTTACATTACAAGAGGGAACACCAAAACTATCCCTATCTATGCATCCAAGTGTAAGACCATCCCCTTCCTTGGGAGGTCCACCCTCCCAAATAATCTCTACAAATCTACATGTCCACTATCGTCAATGATTTTTATACCAATTGGTTCATAATAAACACTTTCTCATCTTTAATATCCACTCCACCAAGTTTGTTAGCATGACCCAATGCACATAGATTATAGGTATCCATGCCACATATTCCAATACTATTGTACATAGAGTATCCCTCTTTGCATTGCTCAAATAAACCATCAAAATCAAAAGCCTATGTCTTTGTTGTTGTTTCTACAAGGGCTCTAGTCACTCCTACACAACATTCCACAACACTTGTTAGTTATATTCAAACTATTAAAATCCTCCTTTGCATGCATTTTACTCCTCCCTTAACCCATTTTCCCTCCTAGGCACAACCACTAAGTTTCTCAATGCAACTATTGAGCCTCGCATGTAGTCATTATTTTATGGGTAAATGCAAGAAGATGAGTCCACGAAACATGCAAGTTTTTGTCTTAGACAAAAACCTAAAATCAACTTCAAGAAAACATGATCCCATTTTTTAATAAATGGAATCCTGTTTAGGTTTGGGGTCCCGAGCCTAAAATCCAAATGGGATCCCATTTTTTATTAAAAAATGGGATCCTATTTAGTAATGGTGTCTTGAGCTAGCCTTTGAGAAATGGGAACCCACTTTTTACAAAATGGGATCTCGTTTTATAGTGGGATTTATTTTTATTTTTTAAAAATAATAGTCATTTTCACCTATACACATGGGATCCCAATTGAGGAAGAGCAAACAACAACCTCCAGGTACGAGCCTGGCCCCAAATTTTTGCATTTTTCACTTTAAAAAAAAAAATTTAAATACAAATTTAGGTTTTAGTATGTATTTTTTCAATTTATATGGAGTTTTTTGCATTTTTATTTACCTGTAATAAAAGAAATGGTGATTTGTAGAAATCAAAAGAAAACATGAAATGAAAGCCTCAAATATTGAAAAGAAACAAAAAAGTCAACCTTAAATCATAACCGAAGAAAAACATTTACCTTTCGAAACCCTAAATTGTTCAATCAAACAAAAAAAATTGTATTTGAAAACCCTGATTGCTTTTTGAAACCCTATTTACTGAAATCAAACATAAAAATTGTATTTGAAAACCCTAAATTGAAATCAAACAAAAAAATTTGCTTCATAAAACCCTAATTGCTTCTTGAAACCCTAAATTGAATTCAAACAAAAAAAATTGCATCTAAAAATCCTAAATTGAAATCAAACAAAAAAAATTGCATTTGAAAACCTTGATTTCAAGCTTAAATATTTAAAAATGGAAAAAAACTCATTTGCATCGGTTAATGTTTTAAATTTCATTTGCATTGTATGGAGACAAGTATGTAGGCATGCCTATGGAAGAAATTATTCCATAGATTTATGTTGATACATAGTAAATTAGGGTCCTTTATATTGACAATGAAATAGGATTTCATAAATATTATACTTTTAAATGTGTATTCATTAAGTTAGAGACATGTTGAGACACAATCAATTAAATTTTATGAACATAGATATAATTAGATTAGAAAACAATATTTTAAACCTTACTTGTGGGACTAGTGTATCATTAGAATTGATATAAATTGTGTGTTTCTATTATGGATTATGGTCAATTAGTTTATGTATTTATTACCACATGATAAATTAATAGATCTAAATGTCTACATAATTTATGATGCTTCATTATGTTCTATTGAGATGTTAAATTATTATTTTTACCTTACAATGAAAAATATTTAACATGTACTTAGGTGTTTTATATTGTTTTCTAATGGCTAATTAAAGGGTAATTGTATGTGGTACCTTAATTGAGTTAATAATATGGGCATTATGCATCTATTATGATTCATACTATCTTACAACATGATACTATGCCATAATATGTTACAATTGAAACCATGATTGTTAAACTAAGTAGATAGTTAAATTTAGATAAAGAACAAACACTAAGTTTATATATGGAAGATCATTAACATTTCCTCACTAAAGAGTAGAGACCTCAAAATAATTTTATGAGATCACTCATATACTTATATGGTAGTGATATATTCTATTTTTATGGATCTTCAATGAGTAAACATATGTGTGAAGCCTAGGCTCAAAGCCATGTTTGCAAGGTATCTAGATAGAGCATTATAAAACTTGGTCCATGAGTTAAAGATCATTACTCAATAATTATATGGGAAAATACTCTTAAAATAACTCTACATTGACTCACCTCTTAAGGGTTTTGTTGACCTTGTTCCCAAGAATAATGTAGCTAGTTTAGGATCAATGAATTATTTTTCCCTACGCTTGAATGCTTAACAATCCTCAAATTTACTATGTATGATTGCTTTTCTCTAGATAGAAAATTAATCCAACTACGGTCATAGGTTATATTTCCACTCCTTTTATTCATAGACTTTGAAGAAGATTAGGGAAGGAATAGAAATTGCCAATACTAATCAAGGATTCAATATCCAAATTTTAAGATCTAGCTCCAACAACTTGTCAAGACACATTTTTATTTTCTATAAATTCAAGGGTAGACCATAGAGACTATCCTAAATTGTCAAAAAGTGGGCTAATTTATAGTTGTGTGCTTAATTCCTCAATCATAGAAGTAATATAAGGAAATAGTCAATCTATTCATAAATTCAAAAATATTCATAAACTAATGTTCTTGCATATGTGATGAATAAAAAATATTAACCCCCTTACTTTCCATCTTGTTACCCTAAACCCTAAATTAATGTCTTAAGGTGTCCTAATAAGAAATTTCTTAAGGGGATCAAAGAAGTTCTCAAATTTTGGTGAAGTTTCCCAAGGCAACCAAATATAACAATAATTATACATTCAATATTTAGTGATTATACTATAGCCTAGAGCCTTCCCACCTTCATCTTGTAAGGGGTGTTAAGGCCTCAAACATTTAAAGAGAGGCTTCTCATGGAATGGGAGGGTGAAGGCTTATCATGATAAGATCATGCAAGATTATAATATGAATGAGATTTCATGAGAGGTTGGTTAGTCGAAACAAGAGCTATTTCAATACTCTATTCCACAAGAAAATGTTGTTCTATGAAGAAAAAATGGTTTGCTAAATGATTCAATGTCATTGCATAGTACATGTACATAATTCAAAGGCTCTACGCATCTTTTCCATTCTTTTATGAACACTACATTTTTCACTAACTTGCAAATCCATTATTCCAAGGGCCATCCAAGCTTCAACATTTTTAGGTTCTATCAAGTCCATTATTTGGAAGGAACTCATTTTGGAAGCCTTTTATGTTTCAAAATGTAACTAACATTGTAGTTATATCATGAGTAGCTCAACCAATAAAAAAATTATAAAACATTGAAAGGTCTTTTGAAGACCCTTTTTAATATTAACTTTTAGTGAACACATAGAGTTGAGAAAGATAGTGCTTCATTATTTACGATTTATTTCTAGTTTGACATTTATGTAAAAAAAATAGTTAAATCTAGAAGCACTATCTTGAATCAAGGAAAAACGAAGCCAAAATCCACAAGAAGGACCCAAATGAGTGTGAAAATGTCCAAAGATCCATTTTTCTATGCTACAAGTTAATTTCTTGACATTGAGAAAAATTTGCAAAATTATCATGATGGCTTCAAGTGAAGAGTCAACAATCAAGCTAGAGCACTCTACCTTGAAGGCTTCCAAAAACATTCAAAGTTGCACTTGAGACCTAATCCTGAGTCAATTTGGGAGGGACTTTGCAATATTTTTTTACCTTGGCTAATTCCATTGTGGATGAAGATAGATTCTTCAAGAAACCCAATTTATGTAAGTCTGACAATCATTGCATTCCTCATAACCATATTTCTTTGAGGTAGTTCTTTTTAGCAACCTCATTGAAATTTCATGTTGTGCATAACTACACACTTCCCGCAACCATTGCATTTACCGAGATGGCATCACACTTCAATATTCTAGGCCATTTCCATCAAGGAGTCTACACCCATATTTGATTAAATTCCTCAATTATTTATGCTTTGAAGGATGTCCATTTCCTATTAGAAAATTCCCCATTTTGTATAGGCTAATAAGAAGGTTTCAATGATTGAGGAACTTGTCTTTACACATGCTGATAGCCTTTGCTTGAATCTAAGAAACATCTAGTTTAAATTGACTACAAGATTGAGGTTATAATTTGTAGCCACTGGTTTCTCATCTCCAAGCCCATTTTCCTACTCCCTTCCTATGCCTCTATTCTTCACCCTTTATCCTTTCTATTTCCTCATGTCATACTCTCCCTTCTCACACTGACCTCTCCTCTGTTCTCTTATCCACATGATTTTATGTATTCTCCATCATTTTTTCCCTCTCTTTGTGCCTCATCATTGCTTCCATATTTCATGTCCCTCCTTGCCTCTGCATTCAACTTTGACCTCTCCTCCTTTTTATCTTCTCCTAGATTGTTCGATCCATGACCCATGATTTTTTCTTAATGATGAGGGTTTTCGTGCTCATTTAATGGCACAAAATCTCCTTTTGTTTTAGTGGTGCCATGCTTCTCCATGTCTAGACCATGCCCATTTATTTTGGGTTGTGTCCTTATTGTAAGAAGGATAGATGGCTCATTAAATTGTGCCTTAACTTTCTTGGGTGGTTAGTGTAACTAAGGTAAAAATCTAGGTTAGCATGAAATCAAATGCATAAACAAAACCCTAGTTAAACAATGAAGCACAAAGGAGGAAAATTAGCATAAAATAAAGGAATAATTTCACCAAACAACCTTTATGCCCTCCATGATTAACCTTCATTTCCCTTTTCCATTCATTGTAAAATAATATTTTCCCTCATATTTTTGTGTGAGCAACTATGACCTATGACAAGACTCAAGCAAATATTGAAGGATTTGACTCAAAATGTAAGTGTACTCAGAATTCTACAAGCATGAAAAAGTGTGCAAGCATAAATTTTGAAGCATGAAGTGTCAAATGATGAAGTGATGAAGTCAGGAGATGAAAAAAGTCCCCAAATGAGGTTGACATTTCCTTTTTATAAAAAAATCAATTTTGGACAAATGGCCAGGATTGAAAGCTGAGAGATGCCCTAAGATCAAAGGTTGTAATTAAATGTGACAACCAACAATTAGGATTAGGCAAACATTAGGGTAAAATTTGAAATGAATGGCTGAGATTTGATTTTAGAAAATGGACAAGAATGCATGAAGGAGATATTGGGCACAAAAAAAGAGGATGCTGGAGAATCAAATAATAATTTAAAATTATTTGATTTTAAAGACTGAGTTGACCTTTTGAATTAAAAATGAATTTAATTCAAAATTGGTGGGACCATGTGACAGTTAATAATGATTTTTAATTATTTACTTGGAGGGAAAATAGAAAGTGGACAATCCTTAAATGCAACTATTTCCATTTAAAACTAGGAAAAAAAGTCATAGAAGATAATAACAAAATAAAACTGAGGAATTTTATTTAAATTGCTATGAGTATTTACAAAAGCATTGAATGACATTTTAAATAAATAAATGAAGTTTTATTTATTTAAATAATCGTGAAGAAAAGGCGGAAATAATAAATTAAACAAATTTTAGGAATCATTTAATTATATTACAGAAAATATTTATTATATTTAAACAAAATAAATATAATTTCATTGACAAAATAGCCTGGAGGAAATTAAAGATATGAATTTAACAAATAATTTATAAATTATTTAACTAATAGTTGAATTTGGTGGGATATAATTAAATACTTTAATTATGTTAAAAAGAAATATGGAGAAAGTAAAGTTCGCAGGCCTAGGTCAATTTTATGTGTCTACATTTTTCCCCTCTTTGTCATAATGCAGTTTATCGCATTATGACAAAGAAAATTTAGTTGAAGACATGCCCCAACGAAAGTACATAATATCTATGCCCCCTCGAGAGGGTCGAGTTGGGTTTAGAGAACACGAGTGGGCTCTCATAATGGATGAAAGGACTAGAAGATGAGGAACAAAAGGATAGGGGAAAATAGACAAGGATGATGAGGATGTGGACTAGAAGAAATGTTAGAGCAGAAAAGAGGAATGGTGGGATGAGAAAAAAACCTTCAATATTTTTCCAAAGTACAAATAGGTGTTGCATAATCATCATTTGGCATTAAAATGACACAAATGGACAACAAACACCATGGTATGACATAGACAAAGGTGTACAAGGTCATCCACTTTCAAAATAGATAGTCGCAAACAAGGAATGCACTAACTTGTACTAAGGGCTAAGTTGCCCCAGTCTTTTTGTCAAGACACGCCAAAGACATCAATCAAGGAAAAACAGGTCATGAGACATCATTACACCTCTAGATACTTCATGGGACATCCTTGAGATGGCTAGTAACATGGCCATTCAATATGTTTGCCAATATTTGTTTGTCAAAGGTGGATTTCTTGACTATTTGATAGTTTTGACGGTTGGACGGTGCCTTTCGTCAAGGACACATCCTGAAAAGGAAAATGACATTTTGACGAGGTCCAAGTCCAAGAAGGATGCATCTTGGAGGGGACCATAGAGTGACGAGATTAACATTGTTTTGACAATTTGACTGATTTTGACTGGATGAGTGATGGGACCATCTTGTCTGTTGGTTCACGATTTAAATGTTGACGTTTTGAATGACTGACTATGTATGACTTATTTGACTGATGTGATGAATGATGAATCTGTTTTGGGATTTTTGAGATTTATTTGGATTTATTTGTATTTTTCGGATATTTTGATTTTTTTGTATTTTTGTTGTTAATGATTTTTTTGGATTTTTGACATGTTATAATTTTTTTTTGTATTTTTGAATTGTTTTGGGGTGTCAATGGATGAAAATTTGTGTAGCCTTTGAGCTAGATACCAATGAAAAAAGGGAGGACCAAGTGTAGGTGGATGTAGGATAGATAGGCGATAATGGATGGAATGGATGTATGTGTAAGAGAGCAAGGATGTGATCTCAAGGACTATGTCACATAGGAATAACATGCCCCATTGTAGTTATGATTTGACATGACAAAGATTAGGATAATAGGATGATAAGATGGATAATGAAGGGATTTCCTAGAAGGGATAAGGTATGCCAAGAGACATCCAAAACATGTGTCAACATTTTTTATTTATTTTTTGTTTTTTCCCCCAATCTTTATCAAGATCAAAAGGAGGAAGAGAGGATGAATGAACTTGATAGGTTTATGTAGGTGTGGATAAGGATGGTAAGATGGATTGGAAATTGTAGGATATCATAGGGAATGATAGGATGAAAATGATAGGTTCAATGAGACATTGTTCCCCCAAGTGTAAGTTGCATAGAAGATCAATCTACACATGATGCCTATTTGTTAGGTTTTCATCATGGTACTTATCCAAGGTGTCTGTTTACTAGGTTTTCACTGTTGGATGAAGGGATCTATCTTTACCTTTTTTTTGTTTTTTGTTTTTGTTTTTGTTTTTTGACTTTTTTGAATAGAAAAGTTGGAATATGGATGAGAGGGACTCAAGCATCTAGTTCCATGATAGGTGATAGTCCCTTTAGAGTGTGATGCCATCACATGGATCATGTCAAGTCATTATGCTCATCGATGTTGGTAGGGTGATTGTGTGAGAGTGAGATGGATTAGGTAGATAGTGGATTATGACAGGTGCGATAATAGATTATGATGTGGATTATGTAGGACCGAAATTGGATTATGATGTGGATTATGTAGGACCGAAAGTGGATTATAATGTGGATTATGTAGGGCTAATGCAAGGAAGATGGGTGAAATGTTTATGCAAAATCATGGACGATAGGGATAGGGTGAGTGAAATATGTAGGAAAAAATGGGGTGGTGGAGGTATGGAAAGGAATCATGACCAACAGCTACACACACCGTGAAAAACATTGAAGCTTTTGAGTGGATGGTGGGGTAGGAAGCAATGGTGATGTTATCTTAGTGGATGGATGACATAAGCATTTAGGTACCCACATAGACTTAGTGTTTTTATGACTTTTCCTTTTCATGTGGGATGGAGGAATTTGATATTTTTGTATGGAATGACATTTTTGAAGGGGTGAGGAGGATGGTTTTGATTTTTGAGATGTGGATGCCTCATTTGACTTGCATTTTTGTTTAGGGACCCATATCATTTTAGTTTTTGACTTTTCTTTCGGAGGTATGGGTTTGGGTGGATTTTTGAATGTGTTTTTCTTTGGTTTCTTGCATTTGTAACCTAAGGGACTAAGACCCTTAGAATCTTTAGCTTTATGAAAGGGGGCATCCAAATGTTTATTTTTGAATCCCATGGGGTGGATGGAATGAGTGGAAGCTTTATGTTTACACAATGTGTGCATTTTTTGGTCATAACTAGGATATTTAGGGTATTTATGAATGATTGGGGTATTAGGTGTTGGAAGCAATGGTGGAAAAGTGGATGGAGGGATATACGGAGTTGGAAGAAGCAAGGGTAAATTGGATGGCGGAAGGTGTATGGTCACATGCTTTTGACACTTGTAGGATAATGGACGTGGAATGAAAATGTATGTTTTGGGAATATGATAAGGCTTGTGGTACAAAGTGGACTTAGGATGGATGGAGGAAGTAACAACATCATTAGGTTGTTGACCTTGGGGTGTGTATGCAAGGCCATATGAGTGTGGAGGAGGGACTTTGACATGTAGAGGCTCCAAGATTCCTTATTCAAGAAGGCCTAAGCCTTTGCCTTGATAATTCATTTTTTGGAGCATGTGATTGACTATAGGACTAGGTGTAGTTTTGGAACTAGATTTGAGTTGATTATTGGATGAAGTAGGCGAAGTGATGGACAATGGTTGTTGATATCCTAAGGAGGAACACTTATGAATGAAAGAAGATAAGCTAAGTGGATATGATGGTTGTTTTGAAATAGGGTTGATGGTGGATGTGGAAGGATCATTAGGATCTTGATTAGTATTGTGTTCACTAAGATCCAAGGTAATGGTTTTATCTCCTATGTTTGCTTGGGAGCCACTTGTCTCATCATGGGAAGTGGATGTTTGTGCATCATGGATGGGTGAGGTGGCAAGCTCTTGACCATGGAATGCATAAAGCTGGCTAAGAGGATCATCATGGTCTTCTTGATCATAAAATGGATCTTGATCAAAGATGGGAGATTGATCATGAATAGGATTAGCTGTGTTATGAATGAAATCATTAGGAAGTTGTTGATCTTTATGTGGATGAGGGGGTAATGTTTCCTCATGTTTAGGATTGTGCTCTTGACATACCTCATGACTTATTTGAATGGAGGTGGAAGGGGATTTCTCATGGAGAGACTTGACATGTTCTTGATAGTCAACAACATAGGAGCATGACAGAGGGTGTCTTGGACTTACAAGGGGAGACTCTTGAATTGGCTCAAGGGGTTGTGGATGACATGGTTGGCTTGAAGGACTTGGCATGATGTTTCTAGACTCTTTTGTATGTTCAAGTATATGTGTTGAATGACATGGTGACAATTGATTCCTTGCTTGTAGCCATTGGGTCACATCCTTTATAGGTGTAGGGGTGGAAGGTGTTGGCTTAGGGTTTTGACTTTGATTTGATGGAGGAGTGAATGGATTGAGTGGGTTGGTGGATTTGGGAAACTCCACATGTTTAATTTTGTAATGTTTGTACTGAGGATGTGGAGTTGATGTATTGGCAAGTGGATCAGAGGATGGTAAGGGTAATTAAGGGGTTAATGGGTTGGAAAGTGTATGGACCATTGGATTAGGACTAGGACATGGTGGCTTAAGGATAGGCTTATGATTGGATAGTGGTGTAATATACTTATAGGGTACATAACCTAGATTAGTGTTCCCCTTGTCAATGTTTGCATTAGAACATGAGGAAGTTTGGCCTTGTTGCAAGGTAGAACTTAAGTTCACATGTGTTTGTTGTGATGTGGCTTGATAGGTTAACATGGCATTGGCATGTGAAGAAGTGGATGGATTAGATTGGTATGAGGTGGAAGGGGATGGCACATAAGGTTGAGGTGGCATTGGTTGATAATGAATGGATAGGGGATGATGTTGTGGTTGTTGGATTTGACAAGTGGAAATGAATTGATTGGCTTGAGCTAGGAGGTGTTGGATTGGAGGTGATTTAATATGTTGAAAAATTTGGAAGAGGGTTTGAAGTCAGAAGGTTGCGTGTTTGATTCACGTCGGGTTCACCAATGTGACTAAGGTAAAAATCTAGGTTAGCATGAAATCAAATGCATAAACAAAACCCTAGTTAAAAAATGGAGCACAAAGGAGAAAAATAGCATAAAAGAAAGGAATAATTTCACCAAACAACCTTCATGCCCTCCATGATTAACCTTCATTTCCCTTCTCCATTTGTTGTAAAAAGATATTTTCCCTCAGATTTTTGTGTGAGCAACTATGACCTATGACAAGACTCAAGAAAATATTGAAGGATTTGACTCAAAATGTAAGTGTACTCAAAATTATAAAAGCATGAATAAGTGTGCAAGCTTAGATTCTGAAGCATGAAGTGTGAGATGATGAAGTGATGAAGTCAGGAGATGAGAAAAAGTCACCAAATGAGGTTGACATTGCCTTTTTATAAAAAAGTCAATTTTGGATGAATGACCAGGATTGAAAGCTAAGAGATGCCCTAAGATCAAAGGTTATAATTAAATGTGACAATTAGAAATTAGGGTTAGGGAAAGGGTATGTGTAGGATCATCACGGAAAAAACAAGCCCTTAAGTGGCAATGAAAATTTAGAAAAATTAGAGTTATGCAACTTGACGTAAAAATTTGAATAATTATGATATTGCTATCAGGATTCAATTTGAATAAGTTATCTATATTATTTCAAAAATATGTAAGAATAGAATTTGTGGAAAATTGAATGTAGTTTCTAAACTACTAGGTTTATTTTTCTAAAAAAAAGATCTATTTGGTGAAAATTTGAAATTCCAATGCAATAGTACTTAAATTTCCGGGAAAAAATAAGAAGTAGGTGTCTGTCTGACCACCCTAACCATAATAAAATCATAATTTTTTTTATAAGATTTTAGATATAAGTAGAGGACTCATGTACGGATGTGTTGCATATTTTTTAAAAAATATGTAAGAAAAGAATCTATGGAAAATTGAATTTGGTTTCTAAACTACTAGGTTTATTTTTCTAAAAAAAAGATCTATTTGGTGAAAAATTGATATTCCAATGCAATAGTACTTAAATTTCAGGGAAAAAATAAGAAGTAGGTGTCTATCTGACCACCCTAACCATAATAAAATCATAATATTTTTTTAATAAGATTTTACATATAAGTAGAGGACTCATGTACAAATCTGATGCATATTTTTTTGTATTTTTTTTCTAAGTAAATAATTAATTATGAATTTTTAATGACAACTTTTAAAAAATATAAAAACTCGTATGTTTGTTCACCTTAACTTGGTCAAAACTTCATGAAATTCAATTTTTTTTTTAATCCTATATTATGCGAAGCATAGAATGTGACACATGTTTTGGATTCAAAAAATGTGATGTCGTTTGAAAGTTATAAAAAAATTTCAATTAGGCTATCAATCAGGACTTTAGTCATAATTCTAATA
>VDFB02168118.1:177135900-177257275 GCA_007258455.2 Sequoia sempervirens
ACCCTAAACCTTTAACCCTTAAACCCTCTACCATCTACCATTAACCCTTAGGTCTATGTGTACACAAATTGGATATCTAATTCAAATCGGATATCCGATTTGAATCAGATATTTGATTTGTAGAACTAAAATCATACTGTTACAAAAAATTCTAATTTTTTTTCAAATGAATCGGATATCAGATTATAATGGATATTAGATTTTTGGGCCATAGAAAATCCCCATTTGGGCCATCTTGTGCATTCCAACGGACCCTACATTTTGTTTGCAGGCGACACACATGCGGTTTCAGAGAAGTTGAAAAGTGTAACATTTCATTATGAGTCATATTAATGTGAAAAATATTTTTATTTTGGCCTTAAACTGTCATTAAGGTTTCAAAAGTCAGTTAATATTAGTGGTTAAAGGCATTGGGAGTTGGATTCCAAGGCATAGAAATTTACTTAAGGCCTTCAAGGGCTCGAGACATGTTTGGTTGAAGGAGTTTTTTTCTTTGAATCAATAAAGTTTCAATTGCTCAATTCATATTTTACTATTTTTCTTGTGTTTTCTGCCTATGCACAAGCCATTCAAGAATTTTTGTATCAAAAATTTATGTAGAAACATTATTACATGTCTTGAATTTATTCTAAATTCTTAATAGAGGGTTTCTTTATTCATTTTGTGCCTCAAAACTCAAACTTTCTTTAGACAGGTTCCTGAATAGGGGAATAAGAGTTTTGCAATTTTAATGGCTTGAATCTCATCCCACCTACTGTGTGCCAATGTGAATTAGTGGGATGAGTTGGTAGGGATTAGGAAATGATATTTCAAGAGTGGAAGGTGTGGAGAACTGGGTTTTGAAATAAAATGAAGAGTTAAAGGTCTAAAAATGGTGGTTTTTTTTCACTTGAAAATAGAGTTTTTACCCTAGGGTTTGCAAAAATCTCTAAGATACCAAAAGTTTCTTTGTTTTCTAAGCATATCAGGGCCTAAATAAAGATTTCTAAGGTGGTGGCAGATTTTGAAAGGTTGTGGAAGTGCTACATCCAATAAACCCTCAAGAATTACACTAAAAATAAGGGTTTTCTGATTTGATGGTTACAGGTCCGTACAAATGGAATCCAATTGCAAAATCTTTGTTTTCTTGGAAATTTATTTTCTACCCCAAGGTTTCAGGGGTCTGTGTGGTGTTTGAAGGTATGTTGCTTTGCATTTTTGGGCTAATTGAGTAGCCTTTTCAAGGGTGAATGTATAGGAAGTCAACATTGGTCCAAAGGAGTCTATGTTGTTTCTCATATATGTTGTGTAACTTGGATATGGGTGTTTGAATCAATCATGTGTTGGTCTGGTGTTTTGGAAAATTGTGGAGTAATTGGACAAAAACTAGTTTCTCACTATTACAAGGGTTTAAGGGGACTAAAGAGGGAAATGTGTATTTAGTTTCTTGTCAAGTTTTAAAGGATTTTTGGAATTTCCAAAGAGGTCAAAATAATCTTGTTAGATGCCTCAAATAGGCAGGTTACAAAGAGTTTGTGATTGTGCCCTTGTGTCTGCATCAAATTTTCACCTAATTTCACTCGATCCAATGTAGCTCAGAGTGATTCGACATATTTGGTTGCAAAAGAGGACCATCCCTAGCGTAAACATACCCATCTGAATTTGTTTGGTCGTACGAGTTGCTGAATGAAAGTTGTGCCACTTTGCAACTTTACACTGCTTGCATCTGACAACTTTTCCCTCAGCTAAAAACTTGCCACCATGGGAAAATGTCTCTGAGATAGCAAAAACCGAGAGAGATTATTGTAGATGGGACAAATGTGATCCCATAGCCTCAAACAAAGAGTCTGTAAATGTTACAGTTTCCAAGAAATATCCCTTCAAAGATTGATACATTTTAGCACTTTGGACTCTTAAGGGAAATCGTTGGTCCAATGTAGCTCAGAGTGATTCGACGTATTTGGGTGCAAAAGAGGACCATCCCTAGCATAAAAGTACCCATCTGAACTTGTTGGAATAGTCTGTTTGGTCGTACGAGCTGCTGAATGAAAGTTGCACCACTTTGCAACTTTACACTGCTTGTATCTGACAACTTTTCCCTCAGCTGAAAACTTTCCACCACGGGAAAATGCCTCTGAGATAGAAAAAACTAAGAGAGCTTATTGTATATGGTCCCAACATGATCCCATAGCCTCAGACGGAGATTCTGTAAGCCTCACAGTCTCCGAGAAATAGTGCTTCAAAGATTGTTGCCTTTTAGCACTTTAGACTCTTAAGGGAAATCATCGGTCCAATGTAGCTCAGAGTGATTCAGAATATTTGGGTGCAAAAAAGGACCATACCTATTGTAAACCTACCCATTTGGATGTGTTGGAACAGTCCATTTGGTCGTACGAGTTGTAGAATGAAAGTTGCACCACTTTGCAACTTTACACTGCTTGCATCTGTGAACTTTTCCCCCCACTAAAATGTCATCACCATAGGAAAACGCCTCCAAGATAGAAAAAACCGAGAGAGTTTTTTGTAGATGGTCCCAACACAATCCCATAGCCTCAGACAAAGAGTCTGTAAGCCTCACGGTCTTTGAGAAATAGCCCTTCAAATATTTTTGTCTTTTAGCACTTTGGACTCTTAAGGGAAATCGCCTGTCCAATGTAGCTCAGAGTGATCTGGTGTATTTGGGTACAAAAAAGGACCATCCCTAGCATAAAAATACCCATCTAGATGTGTTGGAATAGTCTGTTTGGTTGTACAAATTGTGGAATGAAAGTTGTACCACTTTGCAACTTTACATTGCTTGCATCTGACATCTTTTCCCTCCATTGAAAAGTCATCACCACAGGAAAACACCTCTAAGATAGCAAAAATCGAGAGATGTTTTTGTAGATGGTCCCAAAAAAATCATATAACCTTAGATGGAGAGTCTGTAAGCCTCACAGTCTCTGAGAAAATAGCACTTCAAAGATTGCTGCCTTTTAGCACTTTGGACTCTTAAGGGAAATCGTCAGTCCAATGTAGCTTAGAGTGATTCGATGTGTTTGGGTGCAAAAGAGGACCATCCCTAGCATAAATGTACCAATATAAACATTTTGGAACAGTCCATTTGGTTGTACAAGTTCCAGAATGAAAGTTGTACCACTTTGCAACTTTACATTGTTTGCATCTGATAGTTTTTCCCTCCACTGGAAAGTCATCACCACAAGAAAACACCTCTGAGATAGAAAAAACCGAGAGAGGTTTTTGTAGATGGTCCCAACACGATCCCATAGCCTTAGACATAAAGTTTGTAAGCCTCGCGGTCTCTGAGAAATAGCCCTTCAAAGATTGTTGTCTTTTAGCACTTTGGACTCTTAAGGGAAATCACTAGTCCAATGTAGCTAGGAGTGATTCGGTATATTTGGGTGCAAAAGATGACCATACCTAGCATAAACGTACCCATCCGGATGTGTTGGAACAGTTTGTTTGGTCATACGAGTTACAGAATGAAAGTTGCACCACTTTGCAACTTTACACTACTTGCATCTAGCAACTTTTCCCTCCACTGAAAAATCATCACCATAGGAAAATGCCTTCGAGATAGAAAAAACCGATAGATATTTTTGTAGATGGTTCCAACACGATCCCATAGCCTCAGACAGAGAGTCTGTAAGCATCACGGTCTTTGAGAAATAGCCCTTCAAAGATTGCTGCTTTTTAGCACTTTGGACTCTTAAGGGAAACTAGTGGGCAACATAGTTAACTTTTTCACAAACTTGATTTGAAGTAATTTCATTCTTTTTTGTGCATTTAAAATAGAGTTTTAAGCCTTCCACCCCAAAAATTACCTCTAAATAACTTCAAACACCTTAACTACCTTAATTCTTATTCATTTGTTTTGCAAACAAGCATTTTCATTCCAAGAGGCTGAGCTTTCATTTTTGCTTGTTGGATTGAAAGCAGACCATGACACAACTTTCTTTTTTCAAAAATTGTTCAGCATCATTGAACTAAGAATTTATCACACATCTGCATACAAAATAACGTTTGAGACTGCAAGAAGACATCAAAATGGCTAGTGTACTAAAAAAAATCTTATGATTTTTGAAGAATGTTGATAACTCTACTCAGTTGTCTTCTTTTTTCAATATCATACAAATTGAACCCTAGCATCAATAGACTTTGTATATCAAGCTACCACAATTCAAGTTTCAATGATGAATATTTATTGTGCATGTTTTAAATGGCATTCAAGTTTATGGTGTTTTTTTGTTTATATGATGTTATGTGATATTATAATCCTAATTCATGCTTCTAAGTTGTGTATGCAACCTAAAATGGTCACCTAGACTTTGGGCCCCATTTATTTAATTTGTCAACATCAACTTTTTGAATCAATGATTGTCGCATTTTCAAATCAAATTTCTTAATCAATTCATAACTATTTCAAATGTTTCAATTTTCCCTAAGGTTTGAATGCTTCATTAATTTTATTTAATCAAAGAAATAAATCCTTTTAATAAATAAAATAATGTTATTTAATTGAAGTTAATATTACTTAAATAAAATGATGCTATTTAATTAAATCTATTTTTAATTAAATAATTTTATTTTATTTTATTAATATTCATTTCTAAATTACATAATCTTATTTTATTTTATCAAAAGAGATATTACCATCTTAAATTAAATAAAATAAATGAAATATCCTCTCAAGAATATCCTGTGATGAAAAAAAGGAAACAAATCAGTTAATAGGGAAATAAACTAGAAAAAAGAATTCCAATCAAGATTTGTTTCTATTCTTCTATTTATCCCACATTGCTTTTGAATTTTCCTTCAATTCCACTTTTTCCTATAAAATGAGCCCTCTCATTCTCATTTCAAAAAAAAAAATCACGAATTTTTACATCAGACTTATGCTACAAATTTTCTTGAATTTTATCATTTGAGATTACCCATTAGTTTGATTTTATAAGCATCTTAGTTTTAGAGCATATAGTTTAATATTACATTTTAACTTAATCTTCATAGTAGATTAACTTGCAAAGCAAGTCATTTATGGCATTGCATGTAGATCAATTTTCATTTCAATAAATTAGTTTTGTTTATTGCATTTTACAGTCATTTAGATTAGTCTTCATTGTTGCATTGCAAGAACAGGATTCATGGAGATTGGCATTCTTGCTTCTCCTCTTTGAATCTCTCATTCTAAGACTGTATTTGCAGGGGTAACTGGGTCAATTTGAGGGCCACAATATCAATCCCTACTCTTCTCGGATAGAGAGTTGTGAATTGATTTGCAAGGACTCATTATTGAGTATCAAATAATCCATGAAAATTAATGAATTTAGGCTCTTCTCGGATTCATTAATGCTCTTCTCGGATTCATTAATGCTCTTCTCGGATAGAGAGCTGTGAATTGATTTGCAATGACTCATTATTTTGGCACCTAATGTCAATCCCTGCTCTTCTCGGATAGAGAGCTTGAATCAATGATTGTCGCATTTTCAAATCAAATTTCTTAATCAATTCATAACTATTTCAAATGTTTCAATTTTCCCTAAGGTTTGAATGCTTCATTAATTTTATTTAATCAAAAGAAATAAATCCCTTTTAATAAATAAAATAATGTTATTTAGTGAAGTTAATATTACTTAAATAAAATGATGCTATTTAATTAAATCTATTTTTTAATTAAATAATTTTATTTTATTTTATTAATATTCATTTCTAAATTATAATCTTATTTTATTTTATTAAAAGAGATATTCTCATCTTAAATAAAAAAATAAATGAAATATCCTCTCAAGAATATCCTGTGATGAAAAAAAGGAAATAAATCAGTTAAAAGGGAAATAAACTAAAAAAAAGAATTCCAATCAAGATTTGTTTCTATTCTTCTATTTATCCCACATTGCTTACGAATTTGCCTTCAATTCCACTTTTGCCTATAAAATGAGCCCTCTCATTCTCATTTCAAAAAAAAAAAACCAATTTATTGAAATGAAAATACTGTTATATAGCTCTTTACACAAATTTAGAGGCCACCCTAAACCCTGAACTTTTTTCGTTTCTTGGGGCAACCTTGCTTGAGATTCTTATCTCTCACTTTGGATGTGATCCCGAATCGACCTCATGTTCAAAGGCCTTTTATTTATGTTTGTCTAGATGTGATCTCGAGTCGACCTCACATCTGAGTTGTTTTGTGATCCCAAATCGATCTCACATTGCAACTTCATTCTTTGACTGTATGTGATCCCGAGTATTGGTTGAACCATATGCTCAAGATATGACCATTTTACTAAATATGCTCATTTAGGATTTAAACCAAAATTTTTATTAATCTAAAGATGAAAAAAATTAATAAAATATTTAGCTGAACCTTCATGCACGAAAATTGAGGTAGCATAGAAATCAAAATGGTATAGAAATCGATGTGTTCGTATGAATCCGTACGGATTTTTTTTGGCAATTGATTTGAAATTTCTCAAAACACTAAAAAAATTAATTTTTAGCAAACACTATCATATTTTATATGAAAATAGGGGTTTTTGGGACTTCTGAGCACATTTATGGAGTCCGTTTTGCACTAGCATGCACTGTTTGAGAGATCAAAATTGAAATATGTATATAACTGAAAATATATAACTAAAAATGTATAACACGGTGGGCGCCAAAATGTATAACTAAAAATATGTTATATTTCTGTGAATCCTTACATGGAAGGATACTCAATAATGAGTCCTTGCAAATCAATTCACAACTCTCTATCCGAGAAGAGCAGGGATTGATATTGTGGCCCTCAGATTGACCCAGTTACCCCTGCAAATACAGTCTCGGAACGAGAGATTCAAAGAGGAGAAGCAAGAATGCCAATCTCCATGAATCCTGTTCTTGCAATGCAACAATGAAAACTAATCTAAATGACTGTAAAATGCAATAAACAAAACTAATTTATTGAAATGAAAATTGATCTACATGCAATGCCATAAATGAATTACTTTGCAAATTAATCTACTATGAAGATTAAGCTAAAATGTAATATTAAACTATATGCTCTAAAACTAAGATGCTTATAAAATCAAACTAATGTGTAATCTCAAAATGATAAAATTCAAGAAAATTTGTAGCATAAGTCCGATGTAAAATTAAGATTTTTTTTTTGAAATGAGAATGAGAGGCTCATTTTATAGGCAAAAGTGGAATTGAAGGCAAATTCAAGCAATGTGGGATAAATAGAAAAAATAGAAACAAATCTTGATTGGAATTCTTTTTTAGTTTATTTCCCTATTAACTGATTTGTTTCCTTTTTCATCACAGATATTCTTGAAAAGGATATTTCATTTATTTTATTTAATTTAAGATGATAATATCTCTTTTAATAAAATAAAATAAGATTATGTAATTTAGAAATGAATATTAATAAAATAAAATAAAATTATTTAATTAAAAATAGATTTAATTAAATAGCATCATTTTATTTAAGTAATATTAACTTCAATTAAATAACATTATTTTATTTATTAAAAGGATTTATTTCTTTGATTAAATAAAATTAATGAAGCATTCAAACCTTAGGGAAAATTGAAACATTTGAAATAGTTATGAATTGATTAAGAAATTTGATTTGAAAATGCGACAATCATTGATTCAAAGTTGATGTTGAATAAATTAAAAGAACAAACAAAGTCTAGACCATTTTAGGGTTGCATACATTTGCCCCTCTTACCAATGAGGTTGACTAAAAAGTTCCAAAATTGATATAATGATAATTTAAAAATTCATAAAAAAAAAATTGATATATCATTTTCAAAAATCCAAAAAATTCAAATATGATACAAAAATATAAAAATTTAAAAAATTCAAAAAGAAAGAAAAAGTGCCTTGGTGAAAACTTGGAAACAGGCGCCTTGGTAGCAAAAATACAAAAAAAATATATATATATAAAAAGTCCTAAAAAAAAAAAAATTCTTCCAAGTGGTGAAAACCTGGAAACAGGCGCTACTTGAGGCCTTTGCATCCCTATTTCTTAGCATGCATCCTCGACACTTATCCTTTCTCCATCATGCCTTGTCCTTATTGCCTTGTTTTGGAATTGGTCTTTGTCTTTGTCTAGGGCATCGGCCAGGTTAGGCTTTGGTCTCTTGATATGCTTGTTTCTTGGGGATTACCTCGCAAACGCTGTTTTCAACACTAACCCAATCAGTGTTTTTCAACACAACCCCTCTACATCGCGGTGTTTTGCCACCTCCAATGCCTTTGGTCTTATCCAGCCTTGGCCATGTGGATCTTACCCATTTGCAAGATTCGATCCTATCCTCTAACTCCTGTAGACGGGCTTTTACACTTAATATTTCTTTTGATTAAATAAAATTAATGAAGCATTCAAACCTTAGGAAAAATTGAAACATTTGAAATAGTTATAAATTGATTAAGAAATTTGATTTGAAAATGCGACAATCATTGATTCAGAAAGTTGATGTTGACAAATTAAATAAATGGGGCCCAAAGTCTAGGTGACCATTTTAGGTTGCATACATTTGCCCCTCTTTGACTAATGTGAGGTCGACTCGGGATCACATGCAGTCAAACAACGAAGTTGCAATGTGAGATCGATTTGGGATCACAAAACAACTCAGATGTGAGGTCGACTCGGGATCACATCTGGACAAATATAAATAAAAAGCCTTTGAACATGAGGTCGATTCGGGATCACATCCAAAGTGAGATAAGAATCTCAAGCAAGGTTGCCCCAAGAGAAGCAATTGATAAATTGATAAAGTTGAATCACGAATTGAAGTTTGATAGGTACTAGTTTGATAGGTACTGCCCCCTCGCGATCGAAATCGAAATGAGATAGAGGAGAAATAATAAATTGAAAATTTTGATCAAATCAAACAAAAGATAAGGTTCTTGATGTAAGATGAAAAATATAAGAATCACAGAACCCAGGTAGATCAGCAAGAAAATTATGCCCTAAGGTTGAATTAGAAGAAAAGAAGTGGGGTGAAATCGAATGGAAGATAGAAGTTTGGAAGAAATGGAAAGAAATGGAGAGAAGGAAGAGAATCTGCCTCAATAAAGAGGATGCATCAAAATCAATCAACTATTTAAGATAGGGAATTTCGATTGAGATCATGAAAGAAGATAAGGAAATGAAGAACGTGATCACAGTTGATGAAAAATCCACAAGAAAGATGAAGGAAACCCTCTCAAACCCATAATACAGCCTAAAAGTGCAAATTAACATTAAGTCTAAATAATGCAAGCTACATGAAAATGCAAAGGTGTACTTGCAGTAGGGTAACATAGGTTTTTGTGTGTTCATCATTCATTAGAGAATGTAAGAGAACTTATTTTCATCATTGGGCCATTATTACTGGACATTGGACAATCACACAATCATAACTAGTCACAAACGCAACTATGAAGATATGAATGTGATTTATATCAGCTTGGAATGTGGAAAGATTCTAACATGAGCATCGAAGACATGAAGTTAAAGATGACTACAATGTTAGCTTACCCAATTTAATGTAGCAAAACCACGCTCGCATCAAGACATAAACGCCAGGATTACCATGAGAATGGTTGTGCAAAAACATTCAAGGATGATGCCATAAATCTATTAAGTGTGTCAAGGAGATAACAAGAGACACTGAAGAGGTTCAAGACAACACCCACAAGCAAAAAGCAAATAAAAACATGCCCCATGCCCCAAGTCCTCTAGCTATGCATCACGGAGAGACTTATTAGACAAGGACACTCAACAAAAATCAATATCAATCAGCACACAAAGAAAAGATCATGGCATATCTCAAGCATTAAGTGTTTCAATTAAAAAAAATTCAAGTGTGTAAACTGATACTGAGTTTCGAGGATAAGGATTGAATGCTTGCAAGTAGGTAAGATCACATGACCGAATTGGATAAGAGCAAACTGATAAGTGTTGAAAAACACACGATGTCAGGGGTTTTGTTGAAAAACACAGTTGGGTTAGTGTTGAAAAACACCGTTTGTGAGGTGTCCTTAAGACAAGCATATCCAAGAGACCAAAGCTAACACAATGATGCCCCTAGACAAAGACAAAGACCAATTCCAAACCAAGGCAGTAAGGACAAGGCATGATGGAGAAAGGCTAAGTGTCGAGGATGCATGCTAAGAAATAGGGATGCAAAGGCCTCAAGTAGCGCCTGTTTCCAGGTTTTCACCACTTGGAAGAATTTTTTTTAGGACTTTTTATATATTTTTATTATTATTATTTTTGCTACCAAGGTGCATGTTTCCAGGTTTTCACCAAGGCACTTTTTTCTTTTTTTGAATTTTTGAATTTTTTGAATTTATTTGTATTTTTTCAGCATCATATTTGAATTTTTTTGGATTTTTGACAATATATCAATTTTTTTTTGTAATTTTTTCAGTATCATATATCAATTTTTTTGGAACTTTTTTCACGGTCATAATTATATACAAAGGATGCCCCCAGACAGAACGGGCATCAAGGATAGAACTTCTTTAGGTGCAAAACATTGATAGGCTCAGGGAGCTGCTCCCCCTCTTCAGTAGATAGTAGATAGGCACCTGTGCCAAAAGCTGTTGTGATGATGTAGGGTCCAAGCTAATTAGGTTCGAATTTGCCCTTCTATTCTCGATTCTGTTGGTTCTTAGGATTCTCTCACAGGACAAGATCTCCTACTTGGAATTCTCTAGGGTGAACCTTTTTGTTGAAGGCTTTGGACATCCGCTTTTGATAGACCCTCATATGGTCAAATGATGCTTTACGCTTCTCATCAAGAAGTTCCAATTCTTGCAATCTCATGGCGTGATAGTCTTCATCTGTAACTAGACCTTTGAGAGAGACCCGAAGTGATGGAATTTCAACCTCTAAAGGTAACACTACTTTAGCACCGTATGTGAGGGAAAAAGGAGTAGCCCTAGTTGGAGTACGAATACTCGTTCTATAAGCCCACAGGGCCGGATTTATCTATAGGTGCAAGTCTCTACCATTCTTATGAACTGTTCTGTGCAACATCTTGAGAATGGTTTTTTTTTAAGCCTCTGCCTGACCATTTTCTTGTGGGAAGTAAATGGAGGACCAATGTTGCTTTATCTTGAATCTTTGGCAGAGCTCTTTAAGGTCCTTGTTTTTGAACTGACCTCCATTTTCAGTGATGATCTCATATGGCACTCCATATCAACAGATGATATGGTTTAAAATAAATAAAGACAATGTCTTGCCTGAGGCAATAGAAAGTTGAACAGCCTCTACCCATTTTGTGAAGTAGTCAGTAGCAGTGATAATGAACTTATGCCCACCTGATGAGTTGGGATGAATCTGCCCAACAAGGTCAATGGCCCATCGCTGAAATGGCCAGTGAGATATAGAAGGAATTAGCTCCCTACCTAGAGCATGTATCAGGTGTCCATGTTTCTGACATTTTTCACAAGACTTAGCAAATGCTACTGCATCTATCTGCATCATAGGCCAATAGTACCCTGCCCTAAGCAACCTTCTAGCCATGGAAAGACCATTAGAATGTCCTCCACATATGCCCTCGTGGATGTCAACTAGCGCTTGATCGGATTCCTCCTTTTCTAAGCACCTAAGAAGTGTTCCATCTAGACCCCTCCTATACAAATCACCAGAGATGAGGGAATGGCGAGAGGTGTTGCGGATAAGGTTTCTTCTTTCAGATCGGTTAAATGTATCGGGATGATGCCATCACGAAGATATGAGTAAATAGCACCATAGCGGGAGGATTCATGATTGACAAGGGTACAAATGACATGGCTTTTGGGTGAGTCAAATATGGGATATCGTAGCTCTTCCACTAGGAATTCATATCTGGACTCATGTTCCTCTAACTGAAGAAGTGAAGCAAGGGTGGCCATAGCATCAGCTGCTTTGTTCTCAGCCCAAGGGATTTGCTGAAAGGTGACAAAAGTAAAATATCGTCTTAATGAATCAACCATTTTTTTGTAAGGTACCAACTTGTCATCTTTTGTTTGGTATTGTTCATTGACTTGGTTGATGATTAGCTGAGAATCCCCATAGATATGTAGTTCTGTGATATTCCACTCTATGGCCATTTTTAGTCCATTTGTCAAAGCCTCATACTCAGCTATGTTGTTTGTGCATGGAAAGAGTAACTTGTAAGATTTAGGAATAGTATACCCATGAGGAGAAACAAACAACACACCAGCTCGAACCATTTTGCATGCAGGAACCATCAAAGAATAGTTTCCAGGATCTTTCAGTCATGTACATAAGATGCTCATCTGGAAAGTTGACTTGAATGGGCATATTATCTTGAATAGGGAAATTAGCCAATTGATCTGCAATAGCTTGGCCTTTGATTGCTTTGTGCTCAATATACTCTATGTCAAATTTAGAAAGAATCATCATCCATTTAGCAAGTCTACCCATGAGAGCAGCTTTACCGAGCAAGTATTTGAGAGGATCAATTTTTTCTATGAGGTGTATGGTGTGCGTGAGCATATAGTTTCACAATTTTTGAGAAGCAAACACTACTGCGAGGCAAGCTTTTTCAATACTAGTATAATTAACCTCATAAGAAACAAGAGTGCGACTAATATAATATATGTCCCTTTCTTTCCCTTGTTCATCTAATTGAGCCAACAATGCCCCCAGTGAAGATTAAGTAGTTGAGACATATAAAATGAGAGGTTTTCCTGGAATGGGAGGATTTGCCAAGTATTATTTAATTTGATCCATGCTCTTTTGGCAATCCTCATTCCAGACACATTGAACACCTTTATGCAATTTTTTGTTGAAAGGTTGTGCTCTATCTACCAATTGTGAAATAAACCTCCTTATGGATTGAAGGTGCCCTTGAAGACTCCTCATTTGGCTGACATTTTTGGGAGGTGGCATGTTTATAATGGCTTGAACCTTTTCAGGGTCCACTTCTATTCCTTTAGCTGAAATGATGAATCCCAATAATTTGCCAGAAGTAACACCAAATGCACACTTTTTTGGGTTTAATCTTAGTTGAAATTGTTCCATGCAATCTAGAATCACTTCTAAATCAGTCAAATGTGTTCCTCTTCTCTTAGACTTAGCTAGGGTGTCATCCACATAATCTTCCATATTCTTATGCATCATGTCATGGAAGATGGTTGTCATAGCTCTTTGGTAAGTAGCTCCTGCATTTTTCAATCCAAAGGGCATGACATTCCAAAAATAAGTACCCCAGGCACATGTGAATGCAGTCTTTTCTTGATCCTCAGGAGCTATCTTGATCTGATTATACCCAGAAAAACCATCCATCAAAGAATAGATCTCATATCCTGCTGTCATGTTCACTATCATGTCTATGTTAGGAAGTGGAAAATCATCCTTTGGGCATGCTTTGTTAAGATCTCTAAAGTCTGTGCAGATTCGAATGGATTTATCATGTTTAGAAAGAGGTACAATGTTGGAAATCCAGTCAGCATAGTCTATGGCTCTACTGAATCTTGCACCAAGGAGCTTTTCTAATTCAGCTTTCACTAAAAGAGCTATATGAGGGTGCATTTTTCTCAACTTCTGTTTGACTGGTTTCACACCTTGAGCTAGGGGAAAATGATGCATAATGAGATTAGTGTCCAACCCTGGCATGTCTGAGTATGTCCATGCAAAGTTAATTCCCTTCTTTTAGAGGAACTCAGTATAGGATTTCTTTTCTTTAGGTGATAAAGATTTAGCCAAGTGTACAATTTTTGGAACTTCCTCTATGCCCAAATTAACAGCTTCTATAGGTTCAACCAATACTGATGATTTGTCCTGGAAATAGCTTGGTAGACTATCAAGTACCTCATCCGTAGGTGCCTCTGGGAGGTTTTCACCTTTGGATATGTCTTTTATTTTTACTTTTTTTGGTTCTGACACCGCCACATAGTGGTTTTCGCCATTAGAACTTTTATTCCTTTTTTCTTTTCTTTTTATCTTGTGACTAAGGTACTTGATGTCAGGTTTTGTCATACTGGTAGCTGGTTCACTGGTGGAAGAGACTACAGGTTCAATGGCATTTAGATAGCAGGTGATCTCATAGTCATTGTGAAATGTCAAGAGGTGAGGCTCTTGGTACCGTTGAGACCAATCAATAAGGTTGGGGTGAAGAAGGGGTAGGTTGATGACCGGTTCAAGATTAAGGATATAGGTGGTGTCATCTCTGGTGACTGTAGAATTAGAATCTATCAAGTTTCCCTCTAAAGTGTCTCAATCAGAATTTATCCTAGCAAGCGAAGAATCATCTACTAATGTGACATGTGGGTTCCAATATTCTAATCTAACACATGACTCGTCAGTTACATCAGGTTGAGAACTATAAGCGTGGACAACATCCATATCCAAGTCAACTGTTGCATCTGAGAGTGAATCCCATTCAAACTCATGAAAGTCTATTTCTAAATTATTGTTGGAGCCTTGTGATGTAGAAGCCTCAAGATTTGGAAGAGGCTCCTCTCCTCTAGCGATTTGCTCAATCACAAAATTATCTTGCTTATCACCATCTGTTGCAGCTGGGATGGAGACACTATCCATAGTCAAACTTGCATTCATATAGTCACTATCTATTGCAAATGAGATAGGAGGACTATCAATTATTAAATCTCTTGAATCTTCCCAAAGCAGATTTGTTGAAGGTACCCAATCATCTGTTATGTCTTGTTGATTGGTCAAATCTGGTTCATATTCTATGTCATATTTACTATCCCTCCTATCAAAAATGGGGACAGTGCATTTATTGTTGTTCATAAAGCCTAGGCCAACCGGTTTCTTAGACTTACGTGCAAAAAGATCATGATTGAGTGGTTCGGCTCTAGCATCTAACCTATGACTAAGAGGGCCATATCCTGGATAACCCATCTTCTTGAAAAAAGTATATCCTCTCCCATAGGACTTAGGAGAGGGGGATAAATTTTCATTGTGCTGGTATTTCTCCTCTTTGTATATCCAATCTCGAATAGCTACTTCCTCTTTTTCATCTTGTATTGGTACTGAGGATTCAACAAACTTGTCAAATAGTGTCATTGCTGAAGATGATGGTTTCATCTCATGTGAAGGCTTTCCATATGTCCTAGGCGAAACAGGCATCTTTGCAAAAGAGTCAAGTTGATACACCCCCGTGCCAAGGTGTACTGACTTAAATTTGTTTTGACAGTCTGCTAAAGTTGTTTCATAATCCTCTGCTGCTCGGTTAAGAGGGACATGAACATTAGCTGAGATTGAGTTAATTGATAAGGTGTTATCCCTTGGTATGCAAATTTATGTTCCATTGTAGGGGAACTTAACACACTGGTGGTAGGTAGACGGCACTGCCTGCATATCATGAATCCATGGTCTACCCAGTAAAATGTTGTATGCAAGGGGTCCAGTATCAACAATTTGAAACAAGATATCTTTTTCAACTGGGCCAATCCTGACAGGAAGGACAGCCAACCCCTTAGAACTTCGTTCTGCCTCATCATAGGCCTTTATGGTGATCATTTTTCTAGTGTCGATCACTTGCTCTGAATAGCCCAAAGTTTTTAACAAATTCAAAGTACAGATATTTAACTCAGCACCCCCATCAATCAACACCTGCCTGACACGGGTTTTATGAATCATGACTTCAATGTGAAGGGCAAGATTGTGTGGATGGCTTAGGGATTTGTCATCATCTTCAGAGAAAGAGAGGTAATGTGGGCTAGTAATGTGATTCACCATGCCTTGGAATTGGTCTATATCAATGTTGTTGGGGACATTTGCTGTGCGCAAAGCGTCCTCAAGGATCTGCTTATGTCTAGGGGACAACTCTAGAAGCTCTAAGATTGAGATATGTGCTGGAGTTTTCTGTAACTGATCTACAAGATTGTAGTTTGGTTTGAGAGCAGTGGCGGACTTTATAGTGACATTCTTGGATGCCACTTGCTTGGATTTGTTGGATGGACCTGAACTAGGCCCTCTGAGAATAATAGGGGCTTGACTCCTGGTAACAACATTAAGGGCTTGGGAAGATAACCTAGAATGAGGACCTCTCAACACCACAACAAGGTTGGTTGTCAAAAATAGGGGGAGAGTCATAACCATGCGGGTCCTTACTCCTTATCATATTAACACTTGGCTCCACAACTTCAAGCATGTTTATCACATTTTCTGCCGCTGTATAGGTGTAGTTGATTGCAGCTTTTCCATTATGTGATTTAGAGGTTTCCCCCTTGTCGTAATTAGGCAAAGGTTCCTTAAAAGCCTTATGATCAGCATTGGTATTTAGGCCATCAACTTGAAGCTTTCCACTTTCTATAAAATCTTGGACGATATGTTTTAATCTCCAACAGTTTTCAACAGTATGGCCAGGGCCATTATGAAATTTACAGAATGCCTTGTCATCCCACCAATGTGGCTTAGGATCTGGAATGTGAAATTTTGCATAATCCTGAGGATGTGCCAAGTTGTTAGCAATGAAAGTTTTGAGAATATGCTCATATGAGTCACCCAATTTGGTAAATTGCCGCTTCTGGTTTTTGGGCCTCTCCTGATATCTTGATTTACTTTCTTGTTGTGGAGGTGCATTAAGCTTCATTGCTTGCATAGCCTTAGTCAAATTAAGAACACTTTGATCTCTTGATTGGGAAGAATCCACAACTCCATCATTGACAACTTGTTTGTTTTTGTTCCAATTGTTGTTCTTCCCTTTATCCTTATTGTTGTGTTGACCATTGTTGGTATTATTGTTATGTCTGGTCAAAATTCCTTGTTCTTTTAGAACATCCTCAATGCGGCATGTAGTTTCAATCATGGTATCAAAGGAAGTGAAGACTATCTTTTTGATCTCGTATCTCATTTCAGGCACCAAATTACTAACAAGTATGTCAATCTTTTCATCCTCATGGATCGTCCTAGGATACCGAGAGCATTGTCTCATCCACCTTTGCAAGAAGGTAACAAAGGGTTCCCCCTGATTTTGTTTCAAGTTGCATAGGTCCAACATAGTAACAGATCTTGACAGATTATATGCGAAGTGTTGAACGAATCTATGAACAAGTTCTCTAAAAGTCTTGACAGGAGGAGTGATATTGGTAAACCATTCCATTGCTTGTCCTTTAAGACTCCTAGGGAACAACCTCATCAAATAGGAGTCATCCTGATGGAATTCAAAGCTCATAGTATAGAACTGACGCACATGGTCGTGTGGATCACCACTGCCATCATATTTATCATATTGTGGGAATTCCACCCTCTTTGGAAAATCTTTCATACTCACACTCTTGTCGAATGGATTAGGAAAAATTGAGTCTAGTGAGAATGAGCTCTTAGGTTGCATCATTTTCTCCATCATTTGCTTCATTTGGTGGATTTCTTCCTGTTGAGAGGGATTTTGCTTTTGTATTTTGTTGTCCACATAAAAATTATAAGGGACTCTGGCACCCTTGTTGATTAGACTTTCCAAGAACTTATCTTTGTTTTGTTCCAAATACCTCTCCACATACTGTTGGAAGATAGGCTCTTGTTGTATTCGCATGAAGTCTTGAGTATCAAAGTCATAATGTGAGCTACCACCTCCATGTTGGGAACCAGGATGTACATGTTGGGAGTGTGGTGTTGAATTTCTGGGAGGAGTTTTCCTCCTATAGTGAGCATACTGAGATGCCCTTCTTCCTCTAGGACTAGGAGATCTAGAAGGGGTCCTTGACCGCCTTCTACTTCTTGGTGTTCTGGAAGGGGTGGAGGGAGGAGAATTATGTCCACTGTTAGCACCCCTTGTATTGTATTGTTTGTTTAATTGGTGGGCTAACTGCCTATCTTGCTCCTCTTGAGTGAGTTTCCTTTGTACTTCCAATAAAGCTTGGCTCTCTTCCTCAAGTTGTCTAAACTTTTCTTGCTATTAAATTAATGAAGGTTGCTCTTCTCGGATAGATGATCTTTTCATTCTCATGATTGTAGCATCTAACCTGTGAATCCTTGCATGCAAGGATACTCAATAATGAGTCTTTGCAAATCAATTCACAGCTCTCTATCTGAGAAGAGCAGGGATTGATATTGTGGCCCTCAGATTGACCTAGTTACCCCTGCAAATACAGTCTCAAAATGAGAGATTCAAAAAGGAGAAGCAAGAATTCCAATCTCCATGAATCCTGTTCTTGCTGTAATCAAGGGAAAATCAGATTTGTTAAAGGGGTTAGCACAATAACATTAAAATCCATTGAAATAACAAAGCACAAAGGAAATAAACATAAAAACAAAAGGGAAAATGTTACCCTAAGTCCTCATCTTCCATGGTTGACCTTTGTTACACCTCCTAGCTTGCAGTAAATAAAGATGCCCTCAGATTTCTAATGAGCAACTATGACAAATGACCAAGCCCTATGCAAGTGTTGAAGGATTTGTATAAAAGATATGACCTCACAATGACCTCACAATAGACTAAAAATGACAATGGCTGCAAATGATAATGACTGCAAAATAATAATAATAGCCTAAGTTAAAATCTAAGCATGAGAGAGAGGCAAATGAGAACAAAATTGCCATTTTATAAAAACTGCAATTTTGAATGTGTGGCCAGGATGAGAAGATGACAAATACCCTAGAATCAAAGGTCAAGATTGAATGTTGTAGTATGAACTAGGGTTAGGTCAAAATTAGGGCAATGATAAGGATGAAGGGTTGAGATTGAATTATAAAATAATCCAATCAAGGGCTGAAATTAAATGAGATGTCAAGAGATAAGATTTGATTTGGAAGATAAGATTGGCACGGACAAAGAGGTTGATGGAGAAATTAAATAATAGAATTTATTTACTCCAGGTGACCAGTAAATAATTTAAATAACAAAGATATCATTTAAATATGGAGGAATGTGACAAAAGGAATTATTTTGAATTAAATAATGATTTAATTCAAAATTCAAAAGAGTGGACCAAATTAAATAAATAAAATTTATTTAATTTAATGAGAGAAGAGGCTAATGAATAATTAAAATTATTTAATTATAGTGGAAAGTGGACAAAATTAAATAAATTAGAATTTATTTAATTTTAAAAGAAGGGGACTTAAGTAGTGATGTAATTAAATAAATAAAATTTATTTAATTAATTAAGAGGAAAATAAATGACAAAAGGGGAATTAAATAAATTAAGAAATTTATTTAATTAGAGGAAGACTTTAGACAATTAATGATGTATTATATAAATAAATAACATTTATTTATTTAATAATCAAGGAGGAACAAATGACATGAATTAATTAAATAATTATGAATTATTTAATCAATAGTTGAATGTGGACCAAGGACATAATTAAATGACTTAATTATGCTAGGATGAAAGTGGTAAAAATGAAGCTTGCAGGCCTAGGTCATTTTTAGGTGTCTACATTTTGCCCCTCTTTGTCATAATGTTGCTTGTCACATTGTGACAAAGAAAAATAAGTCACGAATATGCCCCAGTGAAGGTACAGAGTATCCTTGCCCCTTCGGAAAATTTTCAAATTTTGGGTCGACACCAGAAAAATTTGCAAAGGGTCCCGATAAATCAATTTGATAACTAGAAAAACAACGGTGCAGTCGGTTTCGGATTCTGACATGTTTAAAGCAACTTATGGAGAGGTAAAAGGTGCAGAAATGAGCCTCCAGTATTGACTTTGGTTGAAAAATGTCATTTTGACCTTATAAATAGGTTGACAAAGGGGTAAAAGTCAATTCACTTTCACTATTTACCTTGCGAAACTTGAGAGCTCAGAGCGAGAGGCGCAACGACGAAGATGGTTATTCCAGTGTCAGAGCACCGCAGAGAGATCGTAAGGACCTTCAGACGACCAAAGGGCTCAGAGCCGGCGGTATGTACCCTAAACTTACTTTGTCAATTTATCGTTTTACGCATTATTTAATGCTTTCTAGGGTAGTCAATGAATGTGACGCAATGCATATGCGTTCGCATAAGCCACAATTGTCTTCGCGTTCGCCGCATTTGATGTGTTACGACACAAGTGCACAGACCAAATTGAACTCACCGGTTTTTCACACCGCTTTTGCCAAATCGTGCGACGCAAGTGACTTTCTAAATCACAATTGACTGGTAAAATGCCGCAATCATTAGTTTGAGCCACAATCGCCATGTTAAATGCCGCAATAGCTATATTGCGACGCAAAAGTGATGCTGCAACACATTCACTTTTTTAGGGACGCAAATGTGATGTCAAGCCGCAAGTGCTAAAGTACTACGCATTTGATGTTTTGAACGACGCAATTGCTTTTTTGCGACGCATTTGCCTGTTTTGTTAATAAAACTTGTTTTGATGTTTGCATGCCCTTAGTTGCTTTTCATGATGTTGTCAGTTGTCCAAAAAGTGCTAATGCATTGTTCATTTTTTTACAGAGGCAGCTTGCCCCTATTTATACTAGAGAGAGCAGACTGACCACCTTACGGTTTGCTGATCAGTTGGGCCCGCGAGAGCGGCGACGATTGATGAGACTGGGCCTATTCTATGCTGCGTTCATGCCCGCCATTCGGGCGAACAGGGGTTTGTTGATGGCCTTGTGTGAGCGATGGCATTCCGAGACTTGTTCCTTCCACCTGCCTACAGGTGAGGCTACCATTACCTTGGAGGACATCTACTGTATTCTCTAGATTCTGATTCGAGGGGAGTGGATTGTGTATGATCCACGTCATGGCGAGTAGACCTTTCATGCGTACTATTAGGATCAGGGTGCTGGGCTCAGCATTAAGGGTTATGAGATCCATTGGGATTTCCTAGCAGAGCACTATGGGCGCTTTGATGCATTCCTGGTGACTCTGATTGGTGGCATTTTGGTCCCTAACCGACGGGAACATGGATTTCCGATTGGTTGGGGGGACGTCCTGGTCGGCATGAGGCAAGATAGGACAGTTAATGCGTGGGGTCCTTGCCTGCTAGGGATGTTATATCACTAGCTTCATGATGTGGTATATAGGAGAGGAGAGAGCATCTCCTGTGGGACCACTCTTATGATGATCTAGGCATGGGAGCACATTGCCATATTCCGCCCTCCTATTGACAGACCACAGCTTGCCGTGGGGATGCCCTACTCCTATTATTATGTCGACGCATTACAGCAGACCCACATGGGCGAGACAGGATGGTGGCGGCATCGGATCAATACCATGGTGACGTTCACTGGAGGCCGTACAGGGATTGTGAGGCATGGGATGATGAGGATGAGCACCTCAGCTTTTGCAGGCAGTACAGATACCTTATTGGTAGGACAGTGCAGACGTCCTTGATCATTGAGATGTACCTGCCGCAGCGTGTGTTGAGACAGTTCGAGGAGCAGCAGGATGTGCCTATGGGGATGGCAGAGTATGCCAGATCCTCCCGAGAGCATGCATGGGAGCCGGCCATTCCAGTGGCCTTTGCAACTCAGCAGATAGATGGGCTAGTAGCCCAGGCCTGGGGTTGGAGAGGTGGAGCAGTGGATCCAGGTACCACACCAGCTTATGATCTATGGTGGCAGGCACACAGACCCGTGCCATTGACAGATCCTGACGGGCTAGCACCAGTTGACAGGCGATCAGTCATTCCTCAGATGCCACGAGCTAGGTGGGGAGGTAGAGGCAGAGATGGAGGCAGAGGCAGGGTGAGGGGTGGGGATGGAGGGAGGGATGGAGGCAGGGGTGGGGATGGAGATGGAGGGAGGGGTGGAGACAGAGGCCGTGGTGGTGATGGAGATGGAGGGAGGGGTGGAGACGGAGGCCGTGGTGGGGATGGAGGCCGAGGTGGAGATGATGGTGGAGATGGGAGGAGGCGATAGCGTGTGGCGAGGGTAGCGTTAGATGCTATCCCCGAGGTCGGTGAGGAGGGGGAGATGGAGGAGCAGCCCAGACAGGAGGGAGAGGGCAAGGGGAGACAGGAGGGGGAGCCAGAGGTGAGGGGACAGGAGGAGGTGGAGGGGGAGAGACAAGAGGAGGATGTGGAGATGGATGTCAGGGTACCAGAGGTGGAGGTGGAGGTGGCAGGGGAGGAGGAGGTGGAGGTGGCAGGGTAGGAGGATGATGATGATGACGAGGAGGATGAGGCCATGGGTGAGGCAGAGAGACTCCTGAGATGGCAGATGGTGGAGGGGGAGGAGGAGATACCGTCCTCAGGGTTGCCGTCAGATGCCACAACAGATCAGAGAGTGGCAGATCTTCAGTAGAGATTAGATGCCAGGTTGGCATAGGTTAGGTCTCTACAATCAGCACTGGAGGTAGCCCGTGTAGAGCGGGATCAGACAGTGATCTGCCAGCAGGATGTAGTGCGGTGGTGCACAGAGTTTGCGGCCCTATGCATAGGACCTACAGGGGACATGGCTCGGGAGCTTGCCAGGGTGAGCACCAGGTTGGGGCAGTACAGGACCCTTTATGAGCAGGCAGTGCCACCAGAGCAGCGAGATCCTACCTTGTCCCGATCACAGACGAGGACAACCAGTGGGCATAGGTCGGGCAGTGGCAGTGGGACTAGGAGCCATACCAGTGTTGGAGGGTCTACTTCCACATGAAACACTTCGAGCCATAGGTCACACCATTCTCGCAGGCATACTTCGAGTCACCATTCAGGGCACAGTCAGGGTTCTATTGGTTCAGTGTAGAGGTCAGGCCAGGTACAGCCGCCAGTCACAGATCCTTCTATTACTCAAAGTCCAGCCGCAGTGACCTCACAGGTGCATTATATTGTCACGATGATTCCTTCACTCGCAGTTCCCTCATCTTCACAGACACAAGCCAGTACAGGACCATCCCTTGTTTCAGCGCTCGTGACAGAGTTGCCTCTGCCACATTCTTCTCCCCAAGGAGATGATGAGAGCCTTCCCTAGGGAATTTTTGTATTGTGACACACTATATTATTTGAGCCTGCGAGCTCCATTTTTGGGATATCCATTGACTCTATCCTGTGACATTGTATATTTTTGAGATGATATTATATGATGATGTAGTTTTGATGCGGCCTATATGTGTTATGTGATTTTCATATGCTTTATGTACTATGAAATGTATGATGTAAGATGCTTAACTTATGATGCCATGTATGCTTATTTGTGATCTTTGATGCCATGATGATGCAATGCTTATTTATCTACTTATGTTAATGATGTGTATGATGTATTTATGTAAAAGATGCAATGCTAATGGTTATGTTAATGCAATGCTTGTGCTTATGTATATGATCTAATGCCATGTATGATATTATTAAATGCCATGGATGATGTATGTATGGACCTAATGCAATGTATGTAATATGTATGCACTTATGTTTTTGGATGTCACAAGATATCATCGTGGGATGGACTAGAGAAGATGACGAGACTGATGAGAGAAGATATGAGACCAAAGAGGAGAAGATATGAGACCCATGAGAAGATACAAATCCTTCAACACCTTACTGTAGGACTTTTAATACTTGTTGCTCTTCAATCATCATTGGGAAAACTGTTGTAATGGCCAACAAACACCATGATATGACATAGATCAAGGTGTGCAAGGTTGTACCATTACGTAAGACAAAACAGTCATAGACAAGGATGATTATGACTCATACTAGGAGCGTGCTTGCCCCAGTCTTGTCGTCATAATCAACCACAGGCAGAAAAAGATAATGACAGATCATGAAACATCGTTGCTTCTCTAAATCCTGTTTCCAGGACATCCTTGAGAAACTAGTGACATGATTGCCAAACTACAAAAATAAAGTCTCTATCATGATATGTCGTTGCTTTTCTAAATCCCAAGATCAAGATCTCGCTGAGAAGCTAGTAGTCATGCGTGTCAATTGTCATGCTACGTCGCTGCTTCTCTAAATCCTATTTAGTGGGATCTCGCTGAAAAACTAATAACATGATAAAGGATGAAAAGATAATTGTCAAGTGTTTGCCAAGTGCATCTGGATATCCATTGTTCTGATGCCAAGGTGTCATGTTTGATGATGTCGAGTTGTCCGAATGTTTAAAGTTTTGATGACCTTGAAAATGTCGAGACTTGGTGAATTCAGGAAGGACACATCCTAAATGATGTCGATGTCAGGAGGATTTGATCCCTAATGGTTGTAAGGGGTCCCTCAAAAATAATGACGATGCCTAGGAAGGACACATCCTGAAGCATAAATGACAGAGTTTGTTCTTCAAAAGGACTCATCTGAAGAACACTAATGTCAGGAAGAGTAATCTTTAGATGTCAAGAAGATCGCTCAAAAGGCCGAATGACGATGACGACACCTAGGAAGGACACATCCTAAGGCGTAAATGACAGAGGTTATCTTTCAGAAAGGACTCATCTGAAGACTAACCAAAATTTGAAAGTTTGATCGGTAATAATGATTTGACTTGCTTTGACTTGTGTTTGTCTATATGCCGATATTGCCTTGATGATATGAGATTGCACTGATGAGATTGTCATGCCAAATAACATGATTGTTTTACTCTATTTTTAGGAGTTTTCCTCATGTGGAGAAATGATTGAAGACTTTTGTGTGTGTGTCAGTGTAGTGCCACGAACCCTAATGGACTGACCTAGTGTGGCCTCGGGGGCTCATCGATAGATGGCCTTGCCTACGTCATACACTCAGAGACCTCGTAGTTCGACACAACCAATGACTTTGTCTTGATGACCAAAGATTTCGCCATGATTTATTTTGACAAACCTAATAGGACTGACCTAATGTCTCGAGGACTCAAGTATGAGTCTTGCCTACCTAGCAAATGCGCAGAGACAACGTAGTTCGGGCAATGACATGGACTTATTGACTTGATTGACTTAGACCAGAGATGATAGTGCACTTGTGTGCCTTGCGCAGTCTAATGTTTTGTTTGGTTTTCTTCAAGACGTTTTATGATTTTTAGGTCTTTTTCCAAGACGTTTTGCAATGTTTTTGGGCTTTTTAGGACTTTTTATGATGTTTTTGTCTTTTTTTCAGGACATTTTATGATGTTTTTGTCTTTTTTCAAGACATTTTATGATGTTTTTGTTTTTTTTTAGGATATTTTATGATGTTTTTGTCTTTTTTTAGGACATTTTATGATGTTTTTGTCTTTTTTCAGGACATTTTATGATGTTTTTGTCTTTTTTCAGGACATCCACTGTAGTTGCATGATAAACATTTTTCCCCCAGTCAGGCTTAAGACTTAGCCATTTGCAAGGAATACGGATAGGATGCTGCTGACTTGCTGGACAGACAGTCGTCAGGGCTTGATGTCAATCGTTCATCCACTATGACAGGTAGAATAGGATGTGATGGCGATTTGCGGAATAGCGGCGAAGATAGCTTTCATCCTAAGCCAAGTTTAGGCCAAGGGACAATAGATGGAAAAGCAATGATTGATTACGCATGGCGCCTGTTTGCCAGGTTTTCACCATGGTACTTGTCCAAAGCGCCTGTTTGCCAAGTTTTCACTATTGAACGAATTATTTTTCTTTTTACTATTTTTATGATTTTTTGATTTTTTTGGTGTCACCAAGATGCCTATTTGCCAGGTTTTCATCAAGGTGACGCTTTTTTACCATTTTTCAATTTTTTTGTATTTTAGAGCTTTTAGCTTTGTCCTCTGATGCTATGTGTAGAACTTTCGGAGGTGTAAACTGTTGATGGGATCAGTCAACTGTTCCCCATCTGGTGTTGCCAGTTGATATGCTCCAGAACCAAAAGAAGATATGATAATATATGGACCCAGCCAGTTTGGTTCAAATTTTCCTGGATTTTCTCTGTTTGCTTGGTTCTTAGGGTTGTGCATGAGAACCAGGTCGCCAATGTCAAACTTTCTGACCATAACCTTTTTATTGTAGCTGCGACAAAGGTGGTTTTGATATGCTTGGAGGTGATTCAGTGAATTTTGTCTTCTTTCGTCTAGCATTTCCAACTCGTGCAAGCGTGATTGTCGGTACTCCTCTTCATTAGTTAGACCCTTCAAGGAGACTCGTAGCGAAGGAATTTCGACCTCAATGGGTAAGATGGCTTCAGCGCCAAAGACCAAGGAAAATGGGGTGGCTCCTGTTGGCGTACGAATGCTAGTTCAGTAAGCCCACAGAGCAGGGTTAAGTTGTATGTGCCAATCGCGGCCAGCGTCATTGACAGTCTTTTTAAGGATCTTGATAATGGTTTTATTCGATGCCTCAGCTTGGCCGTTTCCTTGGGGGTAGTATGGGGATGAAAAGTGGTGTTGGATATGGAATCGCTCACATAACTCACAGACGTCTTGGTTTTTGAACGGACATCTGTTGTGAGTGATGATGGACTGTGGAAGGCCATACCGGCAAATGATGTAGTTGAGGATAAACTTTGATATTTGTTTGCTAGTAATGTATGTCAATGGGATGGCTTCGATCCACTTTGTGAAATACTCAGTGGCAGTGATAATGAATTTATGGCCGTTGGAGGAGGTTGGATGAATCTTTCCCACAAGGTCAAGTCCCCATTGAGCGAAGGGCCACAGAGAAGTGATTGGCTAGAGTTCTTGTGCTGTAGCATGGACTAAGTCGCTATGGATCTGACACTTGCGACAGGTTCTAACATATTCCAGTGCATCTTTTTCCATTGTCGACCAATAATATCCAAGTCTCGTTAGTTTCTTAACCAGAGTAGGACCGCTCGAATGAGATCCGCATATACCATCGTGCACTTCTCGTAAGGTCGTACATGCTTCATCGGTGTCAAGACATCTAAGGAGGGTATTGTCGAAACTACGGTGGTATAGGGTGTCACTGATAATGGCATACCTTGCAGATTTCCTAATGAAGGACTTCCTTTGGTTACTAGATAGGTTTGGTGGAAGGGTTTGAGTCTTGAGATATTCATAAACATCCTGATACCAAGGAGAGTTGGGACCAACAAGTTCGCAAACCATTTCTGACTCTGGGATATCATATGCTAGTATCAATAGCTATTCTACAAGGAACTCAAATTGTGACACATTTTTAGGGATGTCCAAGAGAGAACTAATAGTAGCCATTGCGTCGGCTGCCTTATTTTGTGCCCTGGGGATTTGCTCAAAAGAAATCAATTGGAAATATGTCAGGAAACTGTCCACCATCCTCTTGTAAGGAAGCAGCTTCTCATCTTTTGTTTCATAGTCATCATTCACCTGGTTGATTACTAGCTGGGAATCTCCGAATACAAGCAATGTCTGAATTTTCCATTTGATTGCCAACTTGAGACCTGTAACTAATGCTTCATATTCAGCAATGTTATTTGTACAAGGGAATGCGATTCAAAATGACTTAGGAATTGAATCCCCTTGTGGTGTGATGAACAAGATTCCAGCGCCTGAGCCATGACAAGTGTGAGACCCATCAAAATATAGTTTCCATGGTGTTGTTGGTTCTGCATGAAAGATGGACTCATCAGGAAAATCAGTTACTAATGGATGAGTGGCTTGAATCGGTGCATCTGCTAATTGATCTACTATTACTTGCCCTTTTATTGCCTTGCGTTCAACATACTGTATGTCGTACTCACTTAGGATCATGACCCATTTTGCCAACCAGCCTGTTAATGCTACTCGACTTAAGAGGTATTTCAATGGGTCGATCTTGGCCACCAGTTGTGTCTGATGATTGAGCATATAATGCCTTAGTTTTTGGGCTGCAAAGACAACCACGAGGCATGCACGTTCAATGTATGTGTAATTCAACTCATAACCTATCAGTGTTCGGCTGATGTAGTAGATTGCTCTTTCTTTCCCTTCATGATCATTTTGGGCCAGCAATGCCCCCAGTGCTGAACTGGTAGTTGAGATGTATAGAATCGAAGGCTTTCCCTGAATGGGTGGCATGAGGACCGGTGTTGATAGCAGGTAATCTTTGATTTGCTGGAAGGCCTATTGACATTTATCCATCCATACAAAGGGGACACCTTTGCGCAATAGGTACTATAATGGGTGGCACTTATCTGCCAATTGAGCTATGAAACGGCGAATAGATTGTACTCTTCCTTGCAGAGTTCTGAGTTCACTGATCCCTCGAGGTGGAGGCATGTCTATGATTGCTTTGACCTTTTCCGGATCAACCTCTATGCCTCTTCGGGAAACTATGTACCCCAATAGTTTACCTGACGTGACCCCAAAAACACACTTCTTAGGGTTTAACTGAACTTTGTACTCTTCCAGTCTCTTGAAAATTTTGTCGAGTACCTTCAAATGATCTTTCCTTGTTGCTGATTTGGCCAATAGGTCATCTACATAATCTTTCATTATATTGTGCATCATATCATGGAAGATTGTGGCCATATCCCTTTGATACGTGGCGCCTACGTTTTTAAGACCGAAGGGCATGACGTTCCAACAGTATGTCCCCCATGGGCATGTAAATGCTGTTTTGTGTTGATCCTCAGGAGCGATGCGGATTTGATTATAGCCAGAGAAACCATCCATGAGGGATAGCATCTCATGTCTTACAGTTAGGTCGACTATGATGTCCATGTTGGGCAAAGGAAAGTCATCCTTTGGACATGCTTTGTTTTGGTCTCGAAAGTCTGTACATACTCGGATTAGTCCATTTGGCTTTGTCACCGGCACTAGGTTGGAAATCCATTCAGCATAGTCTATAGACCTTATGAATCCGACATCCAATAATTTCTTTAATTCAGCCTTGACCAATAGAGCAACTTGAGGGTGCATTTTGCGCAACTTCTTCTTGACTGGTTTAGCATTGGGTAAGAGTGGAAGATGATGCAAAACCAGCTTGGGGTCCAATCCTGGCATGTCTGCGTAGGACCATGCGAAGTTTATTTTCCGTTCTGCAAAGAATTTATGAAATTCTGATTTCTCTTCATCAGTCAATGATGCGGCAAATAGAACCATCTTAGGGTCTTCTGCAGTTGAAATGTTATCCTCTATTGTGTTCTCAATAAGCATGGCCAATTTCTCCTATTGTATGGGAAGAAAGTCTAGTCCTCCATCTTTGGGTGCCTCAGAGAGATTTTCACCCGCAGATTCGTCCTTTATTTTTACTATTTTATCATCAAGAGGTGCCTTTTGGTTTTCACCTAGAGACGTTTCATTTTTTATTTTATTTTTACTTTTGCGACTAGAGGACCGGATAGTCTCGCCAAAGTATGCCGTGCAGTCTAAATCAATGGTAAACCCGGATTTGTTGTCTCCACTTGGTATGCCTTCTCTTAATCCCATGAATTCGGCAATGGCTTCGTCATTTTGGAATGTATCTAGAACTGGCGGTCCTTGTTGGTCCCAATCAACTAGTTTAGGGTAAACTAATGAAATGCCATCATCAAGGCTAGTGAATTCGGGTGAGGATGCTGATAGCATACAGATGGATTCGTTGGTGTTGTAGATGAGGTTATCATCGTCCAACTCGACATCGAACTCTATCCAGTATTCTCCTTCACTAGTGTCATATTCGTTGTCATAATAAGGAGTGAAGGTTTCAGATCCCTGGCTATCAATGTCATCTGAAACTTCGGATAGATTAGACTGAGGGGGTTCGGATGATGGTTGTTGTGTGTCATGGGAATTCGTAGTAGGATTTTGACTATTTGGTGCTCGTTCAATTTTGAATGTTTTCCAAAATCGTTGTTCATAGGTTAGTTCCCCTAGTTCGACAAACAAATCATCAAGACAACAGTCACTTAGGGATCGTTCTGAGCCAAATTCCCATTCATGGGAGTCCGTTTCGGTGAGGGTTTCCCTAGTAGTCTCAACACTGTCAGAAGCATGTACTCACTCATTAGAAAGTCCAAAGGTACGTCGATCATCATTATCGAGTGATCTAAACCCTAATCCAAGATACTTCAGAGTTTGAAAAGTTTCTATAGGTTTCCTTCTACCAGTTTTATTTTTTCCAAGGCCACTAGTACCATCGTAGCCTTTAGCCTTCATGATGTTATAACCCTTGCCATATTTTTGAACTGGTAACAGAGGTAATGCGACCGTGTCCTTATAGATCCATCTTGTGATGTCAGCAAGGTCTTCATCACTCATGTCTCCCCACTTGATAAAGACTGTATTCGGTGGAACTTTGAAGGTTTCTTGAGGTTCCATTCTGAAACATGGCCACCCATATATCTTTGGAGGAGTAGGTATTGTAGTTATGTTGTATGTTGTATTTAATTTGAATTCTCTGCAGCCCAGGTCCTGGATTTTGACAGTTGCCTCAGTCTTAGGGCTGGTGAAAGGTGGTGGTATGGCGGAAGACGCAGATGGAGTGGGTGTGGAAGATGACATCAGTGTGGAAGGATCGATGTATTTGGACGACAAGGAGCCAGGTGCTTCTCGATTAATAGGTACTCAATTTTCAGAGATACTCCTTAAATTGGTACAATATTGGAAAGGGTCGGGGTCTCCATATATAGTTACTTCTGTGCCATCAAAAGGAAACTTGAGGCATTGGTGGTATGTTGATGGAACAGCTTTTAATGCGTGGATCCATGGACGGCCAAGTAAGATGTTATATGGTAGTTCCAAATCTAGGACCTGGCAGGTGGTGTCTACAATGACCAGTCCCACTCTGAGAGGGAGAGAGATAACACCTCACGAAGAGCATTCCTCGTCATCATATGCTTTGATCACTATGCTTTTCATTGGATTTATGCATGCATCAGAGAATCCAAGAGCCTTAACCAATTTGAGAGAGCATATATTCAATCCTGCTCCGCCATCTATTAAAACCCGTCTAACCTTGTGCTTGTGGACAAAAACTTCTATGTGTAGTGCGTCATTGTGGTTGGTTTTATGTGATGAGTAATCTTGGTCCAAGAAGGTGACGTGGTGCGGCATGGTGAGATACCCTACCATAGTTTCAAACTGATTGACATCAATGTCCTTCGGGACCGACGATTCTAAAAGAGTTTTATCTAGGATTTATTTGTGCGTAGGAGAGATACGAAGCAACTCATAATAGATATTTGCGCAGGAGTCTTTCCTAGTTGGTCAATTAGGTTGAACTGCCCTTTGGGTTTCCACTGTTGTGGGGTTGAGACAGGTTTTGGCTGTTTAGCAGATGAAGCGGGTTGTGATTGCTTAGTAGATGGGCCTGCTATAATGATTTTGGCTTGTCTGGGGGGAGGTGGATCAGCTATAGTGACCTTGCCACTTCGTGTAGTAGCGTTACACTGTGGTGCTCTCTTGATTGTAATGGTATTGATGTACTCATCGTCAGTTCTGACATTATTTATTATTGGTCCACTAGAATAATCGTACTTGGCGCGGGTGAAGTTGGCTTGGTTTTGTGAACCTAAAGTGGAAGAATTATGAGAACCATGGTCCTGCAGTGGATTCTTGTGGATAGTATGATTTGAGTTGGAGTTGAATTGCGATCCACCCACTTCGATGGTGCGATTTTCAATAAGGTTTTGGATTATGTTTTTCAGTTGTCGACAGTTGGAGGTTGTATTCCCTTTGACTCGATGGTATTCACAAAGTGCCTTGTCATCCCACCATGCTGGTTTGAATTGTCCTGGATCATAAGGCTTGATTTCCAGAAGTTTGATGACCCCATGCTGGATGCATTTCTTAAGGACTTCTTCAATGGGTTCACCTAAATTGGTGTATGTGCGACCCCTAGGAAATTGTCTCATTTGACGATATTGTCCTTGACTATTTTGACCACTTTGATTGTTTGAAGCAGTATTGGGAGGAGGTGTCAATGCCATTGTTGGTCTATTTTGTTGTTGGACCCCTTTCAGGGCCAATATAGGAGTTGCAGTCTTGGCGTCCACAACACCATCATTTGTAACATGCTTATTCTTGACCCAATATTTGTTTTTATCAGCGGGTGGATTGGTGTTCATGTTTTTGGAACCACATCTCAGTTCTCCCTTTGCAATAAGGGCTTTCTCAATTTGGACTCCCTTTTCCACTAATTCTGTGAAATTTGTGCAACAATGTATTTGCAATGCGAATTTTAGGGGTCCTATAAGTGTTTGAACAAACATGTCAACTTTTTCCCTTTCAGGAATGTCGATGTGACATCGACTAGCAAGGCTTCTCCATTTTTGAAAGAATGGAATAAATGTCTCACCAGAGTCTTCTTGCATGAGATTGCACAAACTAGTGATAGAGGTATCCATGTCAATGTTGTATGCGTAATTTTTTATGAACCTTCTTTTGAGCTCATCCCATGTCTGGATATCTTTTTGCGTTGAAAACCATTCAAGGGCTTGACCCGCCAAACTTTTGGAAAAAAGTCTCATCAAGTATGTTGGTTCGTAGGTGATATCCATACAGTTAGTTGCGAATTCGTGAAGATGTTCGATGGGATTTGTCTTGCCTCTATATTTTGTGAAGTTGGGTGACACGTATCCTGGTGGAAATGCAGGCATGTATAGGCTCGTGTCAAATGGGTATACATCTAGGTCATATGATATTTCTGATTTCCCACCTGAAATGTACATGTTTTGCATAGCTCTTTCCATGTCCCTAATTCTTGCTTTGAGTTCATCTATGGTAGGGTTGTTTACATTTCCGTATGTTGGATTGCCTGGTACACCATGTGTTCTTGTGTGGTGTGCGTGAATGTTGGTGTATTGTGGTGGTATAGATTGTTGCGGTACGTATGACATATGTGGTTGGTATTGGAAGTTGTGATTAGGTGCATGTTGATGAGTATGAATGTTGGATGAGTATGTTGGGATATGTCCTCCTCCCATGTGTGACGTTATTTGAGGGATGTAGTGGCCATGACTATTATAGTGTGTTGATGATGTCATGGGTTGTGTTGTTTGGCCACCCTGTGTGAATTACTGATTTTGAACAAGGGGGACGTTTGTGTTTGTGCCTTGGGAGGTAATGACATTTGACTGTGTTGTCGTGTTGACGTTATGTTGTTTTCCTTGAATAAAGATACGTCCTGTGGATCCTGTTGGAGGATTTTGTGAAGTACTATTGAACGGATTTGTCGAGGTTGTGTTTACGGTAGTAGATGTAATTGTCAAGGGGGGGTTGTGGTGACTTGATGATGCCCCCGTGGTATTTACTATTGTAGTAAAAAGAGGATTGGAATAATTTTCCCATGTTGTCGAGGAGCCAAGAGTGGTTCCATCTGATTGGGGTAGTGTTGTGGATGTTGTGGATGATTGTGATCCCCCAATAGATGTAGTGTTTATTGTATTGGAGATGTTTGGAATGTTGGATGTGGTATGCGATGTCGTGGTGTCAAAAGGGGTGTTGTTCGTAGTATTTAGGAATTGACCACTGTGTGAACTGTTATGTGTGTCGTTGGCATTAGGGTCATTTAGTGTGTTGATGTCAAATCCTTGTGGTAACTTAGCTCCTTCACTCAAGAGCATAGCTACGAATCTGTCTCTGTCATGACGTGCTATTGTTTCAACAAGCTAATAGACCTATGGGTCTTGTGTCAATGCCTCTATGTGTTCCTGAAGTAGTTGACCATTTTCATCTCTTTGCAAGTAGAGATCGAATGTACTGTTTGATGAGGACTATGTTGTCACTAGAGGTTGATTGTCTAGATTAGAAAATGGATCGTACAAGGTCCAATTTAAGTCATGTGGAGGATTGTTGGGGTCTTGCCTAAAGGTTTCCATTTGCCTCTTTTGTTTTTGAAGTTTGGTTTCAACCATAAAATGAGATTGCTCAAAAGGGGATGACAACTAAATGCAAGTATGACACTATTTGAATTCTAAGGTTCAAAATGACGCCTAGAATGACTAATATTTTTGGATTTTTTTTTGTGCATAAGGTATGCAATGTGTATGCAATGTGAGATAAGGTTATCTAAGCACTTCTAAGCTTGAACTTTGTTTTCGATTTGGACCGCTAAAGGACTTTGTTGTAAATGACAAGTTGACAAGATCTAAGTGACTAGTGAGTCTTCCTAACTAGACTTTTGAGTTGGAAGAAATATCACAAAAGAGGACAATGACAAAAAGGAGGTTTGATAACTTGGTCCAAAAGGGTCTAATTTCAAAAACAATGACTTTTCCAAGGTGTGCCTAAGATTTTCCTAATCCTAAGTATGCAAAATGTGAACCTAAGGATAGTCTAATGTCAAATGTATGCAACGAGAAAGGAATGAGGTATGAAACCTATGGTGACTAATGCAAACTAAAGGTCAAGACTTTGAGCAATTTCAAATTAGGTTTCTGACAGATTCTTCTTGGTGACAGAGTTTGACAACTGGTTGACAGTTTGAAAACCTCAGGTTTTGGCTGTGAAGTTTTAATTTTTGACAGGCAGATGCATCACAGTTTAGCAGATGTGTCACAGTTAAGCAGATGCGGTTTGATATATAGATTGCGGCTTTCTGACAGTCAAATGTGACTTGGTTAAGCAAATGCAGCTTTCAGGTTATCAGATGCGTTGTGACGCCTACAGTTGCGTTGTTCTAAGTTTCAGATGCGTTTTATCAGAGCAGTTGCGTTACAGTAAAGCAGTTGCGGTTTGACAGATGCGACTCAGTTCAGTTTCAACATGATTTTTGTGTTGTTTTGATGGAAGTTTTGACTTGTTTGATGAATGTTTTGTTTGAACTGTGACAGAACCAGAATACACTTGGAAAACACGTCATTTTTAATGTGACCAAACACACATTAGATAAGCACGATCCTAAAAAGGCCAAAAGGCCAAGGGTTTGTATACTTGGTATAGCCCACCTATTATACCCCGGATTGGTGATAAACACCTTTCCTTCTCGAGAGCGGATAGCTTAGAATTTTGGTGGCATTGGCTCCCCTCCATGGCTCATTAACGTCATTCGAGCACACCAAATTTGGATTCTTTGGGTAGTGACATCCCAAGAATTGCTATCTCTACTCAAGGGGATCAGTAGTGAGTATCTTCGGGCATGATACTGTACCTTGCACTATACCAAGCAACGACCAATAGAAAGGTTGGACACTAAGACAAGAGGTGTTTAATTCGGGCATTCCGTTAGTGGGGCGTGATCCATGCGGCGAGAGTCCCCTTTCGGATCCATCTCATCGGAACCATGCTCGTGATTCTTGGGCTTTCCCCAAGAACCCACTTTTATATACCGGCTAGAAGTCCCTCGGTGTCAGGGTGCTACCGGTCTGAGTCGTCCTGGGGTGAGTACTTTTTCCCACCAAAACAGGCCCAAGTTCTAGAGTTAGTAACCGTTTCTCTTACACCCAGGATCGCACGAATGCGCAAGGGGAGAGGATACTCCGATATACCGAATCGTGAAGGGTAAAATAACAAAAAAAGAATGGGTCTGGTTTTCTAATCACAAGGTTTTCACCAAGTGAGAGCATACTCACCTACCACTCCACAAGCACAAACAATCAAAGAAGACATGATTCTTTTTATAAGCACCAAAACCAAATGTTTGCTAGTCTAGAAATAAACAAGCACAATGTTTGTTTCTTCCTTCTTTGACATGCGAATCTGCAAACAATGAATATTAGTAGTCTTGTATGTGATGGTCTTTGACACACGAAAAAGGATTTCCACACGCTACAAGAAAATATTAGTAACACAAAAAATCCAATCTAATTAACATGCAGGAATAAAAACATAGAAAAAAAATAGAAAACTAGTAAACAGAAAAACCCAAAAATTTGAAAATCAAAATAATAAAACCGAAAGAAAAATTTACCAGATGGATGCGGCTCGACAAGGTAGTTGTGTCGTTCTGGTATTCAAATGCGGCTCGGGAATGCAGATGCGTCGTTCTGTCTGTCAGTTGCGGCTTGTCAGAGCGTATGTGACACTAGGCTTCTCAGATGCATCGCGACGCATCGAATGCGTCACAATGTTTTTTTAAAAAAAAAATTCCATCGATCCGTACCTGTCCCTGCAAGACAATAGAAAACAACAAAAAAAAAACCTACGAAAAAACAAAAAGCACACGACAAACACAACTAGCAGAGATGATTAGTAACACAAAATCTAATGTTAGCCAATATGTAGGAATAAAATAGAATATAGAAGATCAGAAAAATTTGAAATCCAAAAAATAAAAACCCCAAAACTGAAAGAAGAATTATACCAGACAGATGCGGCTCAGTAAGGCATATGTATCGTTCGGGTCTTCAGATGCGGCTCTGGAAATCAAATGCGGCATTTTGTCTGTCAGTTGCGGTTTGTCAGAGCGTATGCATCACTTTCGTTGGCGGATGCATCGCGACGCATCAAGTGCGTCACAATGTTTTAAAAAAAACTTGCGGTGATCCATACCTATCCCTGCAAAATAACAGAAAACAACAAAAAACCGTATGAAAAGCAGAAAAATGACGTCGGGTTCACCAATGTAATCAAGGGAAAATCAGCTTTGTTAAAGGGGTTAGCATAATAACATTAAAATCCATTGAAATAACAAAGCACAAAGGAAATAAACATGAAAACAAAAGGGACAATGTTACCCTAAGTCCTCATCTTCCATGGTTGACCTTTGTTACACCTCCTAGCTTGCAGTAAATAAAGATGCCCTCAGATTTCTAATGAGCAACTATGACAAATGACCAAGCCCTATGCAAGTGTTGAAGGATTTGTATAAAAGATATGACCTCACAATGACCTCACAATAGACTAAAAATGACAATGGCTGCAAATGATAATGACTGCAAAATAATAATAATAGCCTAAGTTAAAATCTAAGCATGAGAGAGAGGCAAATGAGAACAAAATTGCCATTTTATAAAAATTGCAATTTTGAATGTGCGGCCAGGATGAGAAGATGACAAATACCCTAGAATCAAAGGTCAAGATTGAATGTTTTAGTATGAACTAGGGTTAGGTCAAAATTAGGGCAATGATAAGGATGAAGGGTTGAGATTGAATTATAAAATAATCTAATCAAGGGCTGAAATTAAATGAGATGTCAAGAGATAAGATTTGATTTGGAAGATAAGATTGGCACGCACAAAGAGGTTGCTGGAGAAATTAAACAATAGAATTTATTTACTCCAGGTGACTAGTAAATAATTTAAATAATAAAGATATCATTTAAATATGGAGGAATGTGACAAAAAGAATTATTTTGAATTAAATAATGATTTAATTCAAAATTCAAAAGAGTGGACCAAATTAAATAAATAAAATTTATTTAATTTAATGAGAGAAGAGGCTAATGAATAATTAAAATTATTTAATTATAGTGGAAAGTGGACAAAATTAAATAAATTAGAATTTATTTAATTTTAAAAGAAGGGGACTTAAGTAGTGATGTAATTAAATAAATAAAATTTATTTAATTAATCAAGAGGAAAATAAATGACAAAAGGGAATTAAATAAATTAAGAAATTTATTTAATTAGAGGAAGACTTTAGACAATTAATGACATATTATATAAATAAATAACATTTATTTATTTAATAATCAAGGAGGAACAAATGACATGAATTAATTAAATAATTATGAATTATTTAATCAATAGTCGAATGTGGACCAAGGACATAATTAAATGACTTAATTATGCTAGGACGAAAGTGGTAAAATGAAGCTTGCACCCTAGGTCATTTTAGGTGTCTACTTACAATGCAACAATGAAAACTAATCTAAATGATAAAATGCAATAAACAAAACTAATTTATTGAAATGAAAATTGATCTACATGCAATGCCATAAATGAATTACTGTGCAAATTAATCTACTATGAAGATTAAGCTAAAATGTAATATTAAACTATATGCTCTAAAACTAAGATGCTTATAAAATCAAACTAATGTGTAATCTCAAATGATAAAATTCAAGAAAATTTGTAGCATAAGTCTGATGTAAAAATTCATGATTTTTTTTTTTTGAAATGAGAATGAGAGGGCTCATTTTATAGGCAAAAGTGGAATTGAAGGCAAATTCAGAAGCAATGTGGGATAAATAGAAAAATTTAGCTCTCTTCCTTTAACAGCTTCTGTAGGTTCAACCTGGGTCAATCTGAGAGCCAATCTGGGTCAATCCCGAGTTAGGTTCATCATTACTACATTTAGCTCTTGGGGCAACCTTGCTTGAGATTCTTATCTCTCACTTTGGATGTGATCCCGAATCGACCTCATGTTCAAAGGCCTTTTATTTATGTTTGTCCAGATGTGATCCCAAGTCGATCTCACATCTGAGTTGTTTTGTGATCCCAAATCGATCTCACATTACAACTTCATTCTTTGACTGCATGTGATCCCAAGTCGACCTCACATTAGTCAAAGAGGGGAAAATGTATGCAACCTAAAATGGTCACCTAGACTTTGGTCCCCATTTATTTAATTTGTCAACATCAACTTTCTGAATCAATGATTGTTGCATTTTCAAATCAAATTTCTTAATCAATTCATAACTATTTCAAATGTTTCAATTTTCCCTAAGGTTTGAATGCTTCATTAATTATATTTAATCAAAAGAATTAAATCCCTTTTAATAAATAAAATAATGTTATTTAATTGAAGTTAATATTACTTAAATAAAATGATGTTATTTAATTAAATCTATTGTTTTAACTAAATAATTTTATTTTATTTTATTAATATTCATTTCTAAATTACATAATCTTATTTTATTTTATTAAAAGAGATACTATCATCTTAAATAAAATAAAATAAATGAAATATCCTCTCAAGAATATCCTATGATGAAAAAAGGAAACAAATCAGTTAAAAGGGAAATAAACTAAAAAAGAATTCCAATCAAGATTTGTTTCTATTTTTTTATTTATCTGGGACTTTTGCCTATAAAATGAGCCCTCTCATTCTCATTTCTCACGAATTTTTACATCAGACTTATGCTACAAATTTTCTTGAATTTTATCATTTGAGATTACACATTAGTTTGATTTTATAAGCATCTTAGTTTTAGAGCATATAGTTTAATATTACATTTTAGCTTAATCTTCATAGTAGATTAATTTGTAAAGTAATTCATTTATGGCATTGCATGTAGATCAATTTTCATTTCAATAAATTAGTTTTGTTTATTGCATTTTACAGTCATTTAGATTAGTTTTTATTGTTGCATTGCAAGAACAGGATTCATGGAGATTGGCATTCTTGCTTCTCCTCTTTGAATCTCTCGTTCTGAGACTGTATTTACAGGGGTAACTGGGTTAATCTGAGGGCCACAATATCAATCCCTACTCTTCTCAGATAGAGAGCTATGAATTGATTTGCAAGGACTCATTATTGAGTATCCTTGCATACAAGGATTCACAGAAGTATAACATATTTTCAGTTATACATTTTGGCGCCCACCGTGTTATACATTTTCAGTTATATATTTTTAGTTATATATTTTCAGTTATATACATATTTTGACTTTGATCTCTCAAATAGTGCATGTTGGTGCAAAACAGACTCCATAGATGTGCTAAGAAGACCCAAAAACCCCTATTTTCATATAAAATGTGATAGGGTTTGCTGAAAATTAATTTTTTTAGTGTTTTGAAAAATTTCAAAACAATTACCAGAAAAAATCTGTACGGATCCGTACGGACACATTGATTTTTGTACCATTTTGATTTATGTGCTACCTCGATTTTCGTGCATGAAGGTTCAGCTAAATATTTTATTAATTTTTTCATCTTTAAATTAATAAAAATTTTGGTTTAAAGCCTAAATGAGCATATTTAGTAAAATGGTCATATCTTGAGCATATGGTCTCCGTTTTTTGAAAACGAGATATTGTCGGAAAGCTGATTCCGACGCCGTTCTAGTGGTGCTGGTATTTTTTTCTGATTTTTCCATTTTCATACTTTTTTCGCCTGTCAAAGTCAGAAGTTGTTGTTTTCACTCCAGAAGGCGTAACTTTTGCATCCTGGCTCTGTTTTTCGAAAACAAATAGGCGTTGGAAAGCTGGTTCTGCCCTCTTCTCAGATATCAGACCTATTTTTTGCAAAAATTTTACCAGGTATCTGATTTATTTGTTATAACTCAGCCTTTATCTTTTGAGTTATTTTCATGGGAAACGTGCAATCAGGAGTTTTTTTTAGATCCAAGAGGAATTTTTTTTTAATTTAGATTAGATTTTTAATTTTATTAATTTAGATTAGTTTTTTTTTTTAATTTTAGTTTAGTATTATGATTAATTTAGTTTAATTTTAGTTTTGTTAACTAATTCTTTTTAGATTAAATTTTGACTAGATTAAATTAGATTTTTAATTAATCTCTTTTTTTTTATAGATTCCAACTTTTGTTCTTCTGGTTCTTCTGAATTTTTTTTTCACAGCATAACAGTTTCTGCAGGACGCCAGTCAGAGAACTTGAAACACACTAACGGTTTGATTGCAGGACGTGTGACAAAGACTTGAAAACAAACACTTACGCTTGTCAAAGATCTTATTTAAAAAAACATTGTGTTTGTTTTCCTGCTTTTCAATTCACATAGTCTAATTAGGGCTTCATTAAAATTCTTAGGAGTTTTGATAGTGAGTAGGGAATTTGGCTCTTTGTTACATGGAGGTGATGACCATGGACAAATCCAGGCTCTTGATGATCTTACTAATATGATGAACTCTTAGGGAGCGGAGCAAGGTAGTGAATCTTTAGCACTTTCACTCATCAGGGGATTATGCTCTTCTCTCATTAAGAAAATCAGAAACCCAAAAGCGTGTGGATTTGGTGAAGTGAAACTAGCTCGGTGATTAAGGTTGTTTGGCATGTTTGGGTAAAGAGACGGGCTAGAGAAGTATGCTCTTCTCCTTTTGGGAGAATCAGAAAATTAGAAACCCGAATCCGAGCCATGTCCAGTGTCACCTTTAGAGGGCCTACCGGAAGTTAAACCTCTGGGAACGACCCAAGTGAGTACACACCTATCGCCGGTGATTCCACCTCACTATAATAAAGAACGTCTTGTTGAGTCTAAAGACTCCAAGACCATAGTAACTTCTTTTCCATGACTTCGACGATCATCATGGAAAAGCTCTGTTTATTGCACTGAGCGGTGCCGCTCCGAGCCCTGCTTGCGGGGGTGTGTGATTTTTAGGTGTTGGTGTGGCTGCGAGGCTCGAGCTCTGTATCAGAGGCACCGAAGGTTATTGTGAATGGAAGCCAAGTAAAAACCTCTTAGTTAGTTGCCTACCCAGTTCACCTCTGAAAGGAGTCATAATCTTTGCGCAAGGAGGGGGAAGAATCTCTCCGTATGTTGATCATACACAGATTCCCATCATAGGCATACACCTGGACGTTTGGAGGCGGTTGCGACACTGGCCCCTGCTACAAGGGTAACCTTTGAACATACACTATTGAGTCCTTGGAAACACCAAAAACATGGGCGCCCTCTAGGGGGTGACACGGCTGTGTGAGGTGCACGTATGCGCATAAGCAATGGGGCAAAGGTTTTGGCTTCTCACCATTTTCTTTGGTAGGGATAGCTATGTGTTTGTTTTTGAGTCTTAAACATTGTCCAAACATCTTCAAACAAGACTCCCCTGATACTATCAAGTTGCTTTATCCTTGATAGATCTGTTATCGACTACTTTTTGTGTCACAACTTGTCTGATTGAAACCTATGTGCTTGATCAAAATCTGTTGATATAATTGCTTGATCTTGGAAAACAAACGAAAAACTGAAATATGATTTCTTCGATTAGGTGACTTGTCCCAGTTTTAGAGACCTATTCTGTATTTAGGGTTTATGTGTCCTTGACCTTTTGAATTAGTGATCCTTGATCTCATAAGCGATTTTGCTTGAGATTGGAAAATTAGGAATTGTTCCTGTCAAATAGATAAATTTTTAGACTCTTTGATAACACACTTGGAGAGTGCTAGTAGTCTCCTTGTCCACCCATTTTCATATAATTCAAACTCAGTACACTTTGTGTAAGTCATCCTCCTGATCCATATGTGCTAGGGTGTTCACCCAAGAATTGAGCACCTCTATGGCAGTGTTGGTTTGCACCTATTTGCAATAGTTCTATTTCACCATCTCTCTCGGACAAGAGAAAACTTTTACTATCCTAGTCTGGTATTGACGTTTCTTAGAATTGTCTGTTTACCTGAACTCTCCCTTTCATGTTAGTCACAACAAGATATCAAGTGAGCCAAGGAAAGTGACCTCGGCTAGTCTTTAACCAACTACCCCCAGTTCAGACTCGTCAAAAGAGAAAGGAAAAGGAACCAATATTTGACCAGTCACCTAGGAGTCAGTCTGAAACCTATTTTGACCCAAAGAGCCATTTTAGTGACTTGAGCACCCCCTCAGCACCTTCCCACTCAGGTATGGATATGAGTTATACTATCACTCGGCGAGAGAGGGAAGCCATGGATCAAAATCTTGATGATATCTATGAACAACATAGAAACAAAATGATATTTGGAAATTCTTCTCATGATGATCAACTTGGTTCACCCCTACTTAATGCAAGATATTTGGATTCCCATCAATGGGATGAAAGGTATAAGAGACGAGCTCAACAAGAACAATGGTCACAACACGAAGACCAAGACAATGAACCTCGTGATGCTCATGTCAATACAACGTATACCAATGACTTGATCAAACAGTCTAGACCAAGCTCACCACTTCAACATACCTCAAGGTTCACAAGTGATAGGCTCAAAAGAATTTAACACGAAAAGAAAACCTTTCTAGATGAACAAGCTGCAAAGCAAGAAAAGTTTAGACAACTTGAGGAAGAGAGCCAAGCTTTATTGGAAGTACAAAGGAAACTCGCTCAAGAGGAGCAAGATAGGAAGTTAGCCCACCAATTAAACAAATAATACAATACAAGGGGTGCTAACAGTGGACATAATTCTCCTCCCTCCACCCCTTCCAGAACACCAAGAAGTAGAAGGCGGTCAAGGACCCCTTCTAGATCTCCTAGTCCTAGAGGAAGAAGGGCCTCTCGGTATGCTCACTATAGGAGGAAAACTCCTCCCAGAAATTCAAGACCACACTCCCAACATGTACATCCTGGTTCCCAACATGGAGGTGGTAGCTCACATTATGACTTTGATACTCAAGACTTCATGCGAATACAACGAGAGCCTATCTTTCAACAGTATGTGGAGAGGTATTTGGAACAAAACAAAGATAAGTTCTTGGAAAGTCTAATCAACAAGGGTGCCAGAGTCAATTATAATTTTGATGTGGACAACAAAATACAAAAGCAAAATCCCTCTCAAGAGGAAGAAATCCACCAAATGAAGCAAATGATATAGAAAATGATGCAACCTAAGAGCTCATCCTCACAAGACTCAATTTGTCCTAATCCATTCGACAAAAGTGTGAGTATGAAAGATTTTCCAAAGAGGGTGGAATTCCTACAATACGATAAATATGATGGTAGTGGTGATCCACACGATCATGTGCATCATTTCTATACTATGAGCTTTGAATTCCATCAGGATGACTCCTATTTGATGAGGTTGTTCCCTAGGAGTCTTAAAGGACAAGCAATGGAATGGTTTACCAATATCACTCCTCCTATCAAAACTTTTAGAGAACTTGTTCATAGATTCGTTCAACACTTCGTATATAATATGTCAAGATCTGTTACTATGTTGGACCTATGCAACTTGAAACAAAATCAGGGGGAACCCTTTGTTACCTTCTTGCAAAGGTGGAGGAGACAATGCTCTCAGTATCCTAGGACGATCCATGAGGATGAAAAGATTGACATACTTGTTAGTAATTTGGTACCTGAAATGAGATACAAGATCAAAAATATAGTTTTCACTTCCTTTGATACCATGATTGAAACTGCATGCCGCATTGAGGATGTCCTAAAAGAACAAGGCATTTTAACCAGACATAACAATAATACCAACAATGGTCAACACAACAATAAGGATAAAGGGAAGAACAACAATTGGAACAAAAACAAACAAGTTGTCAATGATGGAGTTGTGGATTCTTCCCAATCAAGAGATCAAAGTGTTCTTAATTTGACTAAGGTTGTGCAAGCAATGAAGCTTAATGCACCTCCACAACAAGAAAGTAAATCAAGATATCAGGAGAGGCCCAAAAACCAGAAGTGGCAATTTACCAAATTGGGTGACTCATATGAGGATATTCTCAAAACTCTCATTGCTAACAACTTGGCACATCCTCAGGATCCTGCAAAATTTCACATTCCAGATCCTAAGCCACATTTGTGGGATGACAAGGCATTCTATAAATTTCATAATGGCCCTGGCCATACTGTTGAAAACTGTTGGAGATTAAAACATATCGTCCAAGATTTTATAGAAAGTGGAAAGTTTCAATTTGATGGCCTAAATACCAATGCTGATCATAAGGCTTTTAAGGAACCTTTGCCTAATTACGACAAGGGGGAAACCTCTAAATCATAGAATGGCAAAGCTGCAATCAACTACACCTATACAGCGGCAGAAAATGTGATAAACATGCTTGAAGTTGTGGAGCCAAGTGTTAATATGATAAGGAGTAAGGACCCGCATGGTTATGACTCTCCCCCTATTTTTGACAACCAACCTGTTGTGGTGCTGAGAGGTCCTCATTCTAGGTTATCTTCCCAGGCCCTTAATGATGTTACTAGGATTCAAGCCCCTATTATTCTCAGAGGGCTAGTTCATGTCCATCCAACAAATCCAAGCAAGTGGCATCCAAGAATGTCACTATAAAGTCCGCCACTACTCTCAAACCAAACTACAATCTTGTAGATTAGTTACAGAAAACTCCAGCATAGATCTCAATCTTAGAGCTTCTAGAGTTGTCCCCTAGACATAAGCACATCCTTGAGGATGCTTTGCGCACAGCAAATGTCCCCAACAACATTGATATAGACCAATTCCAAGGCATGGTGAATCACATTACTAGCCCACATTACCTCTCTTTCTCTAAAGATGATGACAAATCCCTAAGCCATCCACACACTCTTTCCCTTCACATTGAAGTCATGATTCATAAAACCCGTGTCAGCACGGTTGATTGATGGGGTGCCGGGTTAAATATCCATTACTGGAATTTGTTAAAAACTTTGGGCTATTCAGAGCAAGTGATCTAAACTAGAAAGATCACCATAAAGGCCTATGATGAGTGCTGCACGAAGTTCTAATTGGTTGTCTTCCTATCGATTGGCCCCGAAAAAGATATCTTGTTTCAAATTGTTGATACTGGACCCCTTGCATACAACATTTTACTGGGTAGACCATGGATTCATGATATGCAGGCAGTGAGTCTACCTACCACCAGTGTGTTAAGTTCCCCTACAATGGAATAGAAATTTGCATACCAGGGGATAACACCTTATCAATTAACTCAATCTCAGCTAATGTTCATGTCCCTCTTAACCGAGCAGCAGAGGATTATGAAACAACTTTAGCAGACTGTTAAAACAAATTTAAGTCAGTAGACCTTGGCATGGGGGGGTATCAACTTGACTCTTTTGCAAAGATGCTTGTTTCCCCTAGGACATATGGAAAGCCTTCACAGGAGATGAAACCATCATCTTCAGCAATGACACTATTTGACAAGTTTGTTGAATCCTCAGTACCAATACAAGATGAAAAAGAGGAAGTAGCTGTTCGAGATTGGATATACAAAGGGGAGAAATACCAGCACAATGAAAATTTCTCCCCCTCTCCTAAGTCCTATGGGAGAGGATATACTTTTTTCAAGAAGATGGGTTATCCAGGATATGGCCCTCTTAGTCACAGGTTAGTTGCTATACCCAAACCACTCAATCATGATCTTTTTGCACGTAAGTCTAAGAAACCGGTTGGCCTAGGCTTTATGAACAACAATAAATGCACTTTCCCCATTTCTGATAGGCGGGATAGTAAAGATGACATAGAATATGTACTAGATTTGACCAATCAACAAGACATAACAGATGATTGGGTACCTTCAACAGATCTCCTTTGGGAAGATTCAAGAGATTTAATAATTGATAGTCCTCCTATCTCATTTGCAATAGATAGTGACTATATGAATGCAAGATTGACTATGGATAGTGTCTCCTTCCCAGCTGCAACGGATGGTGATAATTCAGATAATTTTGTGATTGAGAAAATTTCTAGAGGAGAGGAGCCTCTTCCAAATCTTGAGGCTTCTACATAACGAGGCTCCAACAATAATTCAGAAATAGACTCTCATGAGTTTCAATGGGATTCACTCTCAAATGCAACAGTTGACTTGGATATGGATGTTGTCCACGCTTATAGTTCTCAACCTAATGTAACTGACGAGTCATGTGTTAGATTAGAAGATTTGAACCCACATGTCACATTAGTAGATGATTCTTCGCTTGCTAGGATAAATTCTGATTTAGACACTTTAGAGGGAAACTTGACAGATTCCAATTCTATAGTCACCAGAGATGACACCACCTATATCCTTAATCTTGAACCGATCATCAACCTACCCCTTCTTCACCCCAACCTTATTGATTGGTCTCAACGGTACCAAGAGCCTCAACTCTTGACATTTCACAATGACTATGAGATCACCTGCTATCTAAATGCCATTGAACCTATAGTCTCTTCCACCAGTGAACTGGCTAGCAGTATGACAGAACCTAACATCAAGTACCTTAGTCACAAGATTAAAAAAAAAAGAATAAAAGAATAAGAGTTTTGATGGCAAAAACCACTATGTGGCGGTGTCAGAACCAAAAAAAGTAAAAATAAAAGACATATCCAAAGGTGAAAACCTCCTAGAGGCACCTACGGATGAGGTACTTGATAGTCTCCCAAGCTATTTCCAGGATAGATCATCAGTATTGGTTGAACCTATAGAAGTTGTTAATTTGGGCACAGAGGAAGTTCCAAAAATTGTACACTTGGCTAAATCTTTATCACTTGAAGAAAAGAAAGCCTATACTGAGTTCCTCCAAAAGAAGGAAATTAACTTTGCATGGACATACTCAAACATGCCAGGGTTGGACACTAATCTCATTATGCATCATTTGTGCATAGCTCCAGGTGTGAAACCAGTCAAACAGAAGTTGAGAAAAATGCACCCTCATATAGCTCTTTTAGTGAAAGCTGAATTAGAAAAGCTCCTCGGGTGTGATTCCATGAGCTTGCTAGACTAAGGCCGACCGATTTCCAACATTGTACCTATTTCTAAACATGGCACCCTATTCACCCGTACTGCATTCTTTAGAGATTCAACAGAAAGCATGCCCAAAGGATGATTTTCCACTTCCTAACATAGACATGAGATAGTGGACATGATGCCGGATAATATGAGATCTATTCTTTGGATGGATGGTTTTTCTGGGTATAATCAGATCAAGATAGCTCCTGAGGATCAAGAAAAGACCGCATTCACATGTGCCTGGGGTACTTATTGTTGGAATGTCATGCCCTTTGGATTGAAAAATGCAGGAGCTACTTACCAAAGAGCTATGACAACCATCTTCTATGACATGATGCATAAGAATATGGAAGATTATGTGGATGACACCCTAGCTAAGTCTAAGAGAAGAGGAACACATTTTGCTAATTTAGAAGTGATTCTAGATCACATGGAACAATTTCAACTAAGATTAAACCCAAAAAAGTGTGCATTTGGTGTTACTTCTGGTAAATTATTGGGATTCATCATTTCAGCTAAAGGAATAGAAGTGGACCCTAAAAAGGTTCAAGCCATTATAAACATGCCACCTCCCAAAAATGTCAGCCAAATGAGGAGTCTTCAAGGGCGCTTTCAATCCATAAGGAGGTTTATTTCACAATTGGCAGATAGAGCACAACCTTTCAACAAAAATTTGCATAAAGGTGTTCAATGTGTCTGGAATGAGGATTGCCAAAAGAGCATGGATCAAATTAAATAATACTTGGCAAATCCTCCCATTCTAGGAAAACCTCTCATTTTATATGTCTCAACTACTGAATCTTCACTGGGGGCATTGTTGGCTCAATTAGATGAACAAGGGAAAGAAAGGGCCATATATTATATTAGTCTCTTGTTTCTTATGAGGTTAATTATACTAGTATTGAAAAAGCTTGTCTCGCAGTAGTGTTTGCTTCTCAAAAATTGCGACACTATATGCTCGCACACACCATACACCTCATAGCAAAAATTGATCCTCTCAAATACTTGCTCGGTAAAGCTGCTCTCACGGGTAGACTTGCTAAATGGATGATGATTCTTTCTGAATTTGACATAGAATATATTGAGTGCAAAGCAATCAAAGGCCAAGCTATTGCAGATCAACTGGCTAATTTCCGTATTCAAGATAATATGCCCATTCAAGTCAACTTTCCAGATGAGCATCTTATGTACATGACTGAAAGATCCTGGAAAATATTCTTTGATGGTTCCTGCATGCAAAATGGTTCTCGAACTGGTGTGTTGTTTGTTTCTCCTCATGGGTATACTATTCCTAAATCTTACAAGTTACTATTTCTATGCACAAACAACATAGCTGAGTATGAGGCTTTGACAAATGAACTAAAAATGGCCATAGAGTGGAATATCACATAACTACATATCTATGGGGATTCTCAGCTAATCATCAACCAAGTCAATGAACAATACCAAACAAAAGATGACAAGTTGGTACCTTACAAAAAAATGGTTGATTCATTAAGATGGTATTTTACTTTTGTCACCTTTCAGCAAATCCCTAGGGCTGAGAACAAAGCAGCTGATGCTATGGCCACCCTTGCTTCACTTCTTCAGTTAGAGAAACATGAGTCCAAGTATGAATTCCTGGTGGAAGAGCTACGATATCCCATATTTGACTCACCTGAAAGCCATGTCATTTGTACCCTTGTCAATCATGAATCCTCCCGCTATGGTGCTATTTACTCATATCTTCGTGATGGCATCATCTCCGATACATTTAACTGATCTGAAAGAAGAAACCTTATCTGCAACACCTCTCGCCATTCCCTCATCTCTGGTGATTTGTATAGGAAGGGTCTAGATGGAACACTTCTTAGGTGCTTAGAAACGGAGGAATCCGATCAAGCGCTAGTTGACATCCATGAGGGCATATGTGGAGGACATTCTAATGGTCTTTCCATGGCTAGAAGGTTGCTTAGGGTAGGGTACTATTGGCCTACAATGCAGATAGATGCAGTAGCATTTGCTAAGTCTTGTGAAAAATGTCAGAAACATGGACACCTGATACATGCTCCAGGTAGGGAGCTAATTCCTTCTATATCTCACTGGCCATTTCAGCGATGGGCCTTTGACCTTGTTTGGTAGATTCATCCCAACTCATCAGGTGGGCATAAGTTCATTATCACTACTACTGACTACTTCACAAAATGGGTAGAGGTTGTTCCACTTTCTATTGCCTTATGCAAGACAGTGTCTTTATTTATTTTAACCCATATCATCTGTCAATATGGAGTGCCATCTGAGATCATCACTGACAATGGAGGTCAGTTCAAAAACAAGGACCTTAAAGAACTCTGCCAAAGATTCAAGATAAAGCAACATTGGTCCTCCATTTACTTCCCACAAGGAAATGGTCAGGCAGAGGCTTCAAACAAAACCATTCTCAAGATTTTGCACAGAACAATTCATAAGAATGGTAGAGACTGGCACCTACAAATAAATCCGGCCCTGTGGGCCTATAGAACGAGTATTCGTACTCCAACTGGGGCTACTCCTTTTTCCCTCACATACGGCGCTGAAGCAGTGTTACCTTTAGAGGTTGAGATTCCATCACTTCAGGTCTCTCTCAAAGGTCTAGTTACAGATGAAGACTATCACACCATGAGATTGCAAGAATTGGAACTTCTTGATGAGAGCGTAAAGCATCATTTGACCATATGAGGGTCTATCAAAGCGGATGTCAAAGCCTTCAACAAAAGGTTAAGCCCTAAAAGAATTTCCAAGTAGGAGATCTTGTCTGCTGAGAGAATCCTAGAACCAACAAAATCGAGGAAACGAAGGAAAATTCGAGACCTAATTGGCTTGGACCCTACATCATCCGCAGTGACTTTTGTACACGGTGCCTATCTACTATCTTTTGAAGGGGAGCAGCTCACGAGCCTATCAATGTTTGCACACAGAAGTTCTATCATGTGATGCGGGTTATAATTTTAGGGGGCATCCCTTTGTATATAATTACTTGATGACCCACGAAAAGTTCCGAAATTGATGATATATGATCTTGAAAAAATTACAAAAAATTGATATATTGTCAAAATCCAAAAATTCAAATATGATGATGAAAGATACAAAAAAAGAAAGAAGAAAGTGCCTTTGTGAAAACCTAGAAACATGCTTGTAGTAGCAAAAATATAAAAAATATAAAAATGTAAAGTGGTAAAAAAATTCTTGCAAGTGGTGAAACACGGGAAGCGAGTAGCTACTTGGGGCCCTTTGCATCACTATTTCTTGCTTGTCATCCTCGACCTTAGCCTTTCTCCATCATGCCTTGTCCTTATTGCCTTGGTTTGGAATTGGTCTTTGTCTTTGTCTAGGGGCATCGATTAGTGTTAGCTTTGGTCTCTTGGATATATACTTGTCTTTAGGACACCTACATAGCGTTGTTTTTCAACTACTAACCCAACTGTGTTTTTCAACACAACCCCTGGCATCGTGTGTTTTTCAACACTTATCGGTTTGGTCTTATCTAGTTCAGTCATGTGATCTTACCTACTTGCAAGCATTCGATCCTTATCCTCGGAACTCAGTATCAGTTTACACACTTAAAATTTTTTAATTGCAACACTTAATGCTTGAGATATGCCATGATCTTTTCTTTGTGTGCTGACTGATATTGATTTTCGTTGAGTGTCCTTGTCTAATAAGTCTCTCCGTGATGCATAGCTAGAGGACTTGGGGCATGGGGCATGTTTTTATTTGCTTTCTGCTTGTGGGTGTTGTCTTGAACCTCTTCAATGTCTCTTGTTGTCTCCTTGACACACTTAAGAGATTTATGGCATCATCCTTGAATGTTTTTGCACAACCATTCTCATGGTAATCCTGGCGTTTATGTCTTGATGCGAGCGTGGTTTTGCTACATTAAATTGGGTAAGCTAACATTGTAGTCATCTTGACCTTCATGTCTTTGATGCTCATGTTAGAATCTTTCCACATTCCAAGCTGATATAAATCACATTCATATCTTCATAGTTGCGTTTGTGACTAGTGATGATTGTGTGATTGTCCGATGTCTGGTAATAATGGCCCAATGATGAAAATAAGTTCTCTTACATTCTCTAATGAATGATGAACACACAAAAACCTATGTTACCCTATTGCAAGTACACCTTTGCATTTTCATGTAGCTTGCATTATTTAGACTTTATGTTAATTTGCACTTTTAGGCTATATTATGGGTTTGAGAGGGTTTCCTTCATCTTTCTTGTGGATTTTTCATCAACTATGATCACGTTCTTCATTTTCTTATCTTCTTTCGTGATCTCAATCAAAATTCCCTATCTTAAACAGTTGATTGATTTTGATGCATCCTCTTTATTGAGGTAGATTCTCTTCCTTCTCTCCATTTCTTTCCATTTCTTCCAAACTTCTATCTTCCATTCGATTTCACCCCACTTCTTTTCTTCTAATTCAACCTTAGGGCATAATTTTCTTGCTAATCTACCTGGGTTCTGTGATTCTTATATTTTTCATCTTACATCAAGAACCTTATCTTTTGTTTGATTTGATCAAATTTTTCAATTTATTATTTCTCCTCTATCTCATTTCGATTTCGATCACGAGGGGGCAGTACCTATCAAACTAGTACCTATCAAACTTCAATTCTTGATTCAACTTTATCAATTTATCAATTGCTTCTCTTGGGGCAACCTTGCTTGAGATTCTTATCTCACTTTGGATGTGATCCCGAATCGACCTCATGTTCAAAGGCCTTTTATTTATGTTTTTCCAGATGTGATCCCAAGTTGACCTCACATCTGAGTTGTTTTGTGATCCCAAATTGATCTCACATTGCAACTTCATTCTTTGACTGCATGTGATCCCGAGTCGACCTCACATTAGTGAAAGAGGGGCAAATGTATGCAACCTAAAATGGTCAACTAGACTTTGGGCCCCATTTATTTAATTTGTCAACATCAACTTTCTGAATCAATGATTGTCGCATTTTCAAATCAAATTTCTTAATCAATTCATAACTATTTCAAATGTTTCAATTTTCCCTAAGGTTTGAATGCTTCATTAATTTTATTTAATCAAATTAAAAAAATATTAAGTGTGTAAACTGATACTGAGTTCCGAGGATAAGGATCGAATGCTTGCAAGTAGGTAAGATCACATGACCGAACTGGATAAGAGCAAACTGATAAGTGTTGAAAAACACACGATGTCAGGGGTTGTGTTGAGAAACACAGTTGGGTTAGTGTTGAAAAACACCGTTTGCGAGGTGTCCTAAAGACAAGCATATCCAAGAGACCAAAGCTAACACAATGATGCCCCTAGACAAAGACAAGACCAATTCCAAACCAAGGCAATAAGGACAAGGCATGGTGGAGAAAGGCTAAGTGTCGAGGATGCATACTAAGAAATAGGGATGCAAAGGCCTCAAGTAGCGCCTGTTTCCAGGTTTTCACCACTTGGAAGAATTTTTTTTAGTACTTTTTATATATTTTTTTATTTTTTTTATTTTTGCTACCAAGGCACCTGTTTCCAGGTTTTCACCAAGGCACTTTTTTCTTCTTTTTCTTTTTTTTTGAATTTTTTGAATTTTTTTGTATTTTTTCAACATCATATTTGATTTTTTGACAATATATCAATTTTTTTTGTAATTTTTTCAGTATCATATATCAATTTTTTGGGAACTTTTTAATTAGGCCTCACATTAGTCAAAGAGGGCAAATGTATGCAACCTAAAGTAGTCACCTAGACTTTAGCCCCCATTTTATTTAATTTGTCAACATCAACTTCTGAATCCCAATGATTGTCGCTGTTTCAAATCAAATTTCTTAAATCAGTTGCAACTATTTCAAATGTTTCAATTTTTTTTTTCCCTAAGGTTTGAATGCTTCATTAATTTTTATTTAATCCAAAGGAAATAAATCCCTTTTGTAAATAAAATAATGTTATTTTGAAGTTAATATTACTTAAATAAAATGATGCTATTTAATTGAAATCTATTTTTTTTTAATTAAATAATTTTTATTTTTATTTTATTAATATTCATTTCTAAATTACATAATCTTATTTTATTTTATTAAAGAGATATTTATCATCTTAAATTAAATAAAATAAATGAAATATCCTCTCAAAGAATATCACAGCTGTGATGAAAAGGAAATCGTCAGGAGTTAAAGGAAATAAACTAAAAAAGAAATTCCAATCAAGATTTGTTTCTATTTTTCTATTTATCCCACATTGCTTCTGGATTTGCCTTCAGTTCCACTTTTTGCCTATAAAATGAGCCCTCTCATTTCTCATTTCAAAAAAAAATCATGAATTTTACATCGGACTTATGCTACAAATTTTCTTGAATTTTTATCATTTGAGATTACATTAGTTTGATTTTATAGCATCTTAGTTTTAGAGCATATAGTTTAATATTACATTTTAGCTTAATCTTTATAGTAGATTAATTTGCAAAATAATTCATTTATGGCATTGCATGTAGATCAATTTTCATTTCAATAAATTAGTTTTGTTTATTGCATTTTACAGTCATTTAGATTAGTTTTCATTGTTGCATTGCAAGAACAGGATTCATGGAGATTGGAATTCTTGCTTCTCCTCTTTGAATCTCTCATTCCGAGACTGTATTTGTAGGGGTAAATGGGTCAATCTGAGGGCCACAATATCAATCCCTGCTCTTCTCGGATAGAGAGTTGTGAATTGATTTGCAAGGACTCATTATTGAGTATCCTTGCATGCAAGGATTCACAAGTTAGATCCTACAATCATGAGAATGAAAAGATCATCTATCCGAGAAGAGCAACCTCTCCCATAGGACTTAGGAGAGGGGGAGAAATTTTCATTGTGCTGGTATTTCTCCTCTTTGTATATCCAATCTCAAACAGCTACTTCCTCTTTTTCATCTTGTATTGGTACTGAGGATTCAACAAACTTGTCAAATAGTGTCATTGTTGAAGATGATGGTTTCATCTCCTGTGAAGGCTTTCCATATGTCCTAGGGGAAACAGGCATCTTTGCAAAAGAGTCAAGTTTATACCCCCCCATGCCAAGGTCTACTGACTTAAATTTGTTTTGACAGTCTGCTAAAGTTGTTTCATAATCCTCTGCTGCTCGGTTAAGAGGGACATGAACATTAGCTGAGATTGAGTTAATTGATAAGGTGTTATCTCCTAGTATGCAAATTTTTGTTCCATTGTAGGGGAACTTAACACACTGGTGGTAGGTAGAGGGCACTGCCTACATATCATGAATCCATGGTCTACCTAGTAAAATGTTGTATGCAAGGGGTCCAGTATCAACAATTTGAAACAAGATATCTTTTTCAATTGGGCTAATCCTGATAGGAAGGACAGCCAACCCCTTAGAACTTTGTTCTGCCTCATCATAGGCCTTTATGGTGATCGTCTTTCAAATCAACGATGAAAATAAGTTCTCTTACTTAAGGTAATGTTTTCTGAATCAATGATTGTCGCATTTTCAAATGCCATGATCTTTTCTTTGTGTGCTGACTGATATTGATTTTCGTTGAGTGTCCTTGTCTAATAAGTCTCTCTATGATGCATAGCTAGAGGACTTAGGGCATGGGGCATGTTTTTATTTGCTTTCTGCTTGTGGGTGTTGTCTTTAACCTCTTCAGTGTCTCTTGTTGTCTCCTTCACACACTTAAGAGATTTATGGCATCATCCTTGAATGTTTTTGCACAACCATTCTCATGGAATCCTGGCGTTTATGTCTTGATGCGAGCGTGGTTTTGCTACATTAAATTGGGTAAGCTAACATTGTAGTCATCTTGACCTTCATGTCTTTGATGCTCATGTTAGAATCTTTCCACATTCCAAGCTGATATAAATCACATTCATATCTTCATAGTTGCGTTTGTGACTAGTGATGATTGTGTGATCGTCCGATGTCTGGTAATAATGGCCCAATGATGAAAATAAGTTCTCTTACATTCTCTAATGAATGATGAACACACAAAAACCTATGTTACCCTATTGCAAGTACACCTTTGCATTTTCATGTAGCTTTCATTATTTAGACTTCATGTTAATTTGCACTTTTAGGCTGTATTATGGGTTTGAGAGGGTTTCCTTCATCTTTCTTGTGGATTTTTCATCAACTGTGATCATGTTCTTCATTTCCTTATCTTCTTTCGTGATCTCAATCAAAATTCCCTATCTTAAACAGTTGATTGATTTTGATGCATCCTCTTTATTGAAGCAGATTCTCTTCCTTCTCTCCATTTCTTTCCATTTCTTCCAAACTTCTATCTTCCATTTGATTTCACCCCACTTCTTTTCTTCTAATTCAACCTTAGGGCCATAATTTTCTTGCTGTTCTACCTAGGTTACGTGATTCTTATATTTTTCATCACACATCAAGAACCTTATCTTTTGTTTTGATTTGATCAAATTTTTCAATTTATTATTTCTCCTCTATCTCATTTCGATTTAGATCCACGAGGGGTCGAGTACCTATCAAACTTCAATTCTTGATTCAACTTTATCAATTTATCAATTGCTTCTCTTGGGGCAACCTTGCTTGAGATTCTTATCTCTCACTTTGGATGTGATCCCGAATCGACCTCATGTTCAAAGGCCTTTTATTTATGTTTGTCCAGATGTGATCCCGAGTCGACCTCACATCTGAGTTGTTTTGTGATCCCAAATCAATCTCACATTGCAACTTCATTCTTTGACTGCATGTGATCCCGAGTCGACCTCACATTAGTCAAAGAGGGGCAAATGTATGCAACCTAAAATGGTCACCTAGACTTTGGGCCCCATTTATTTAATTTGTCAACATCAACTTCTGAATCAATGATTGTCGCATTTTCAAATCAAATTTCTTAATCAATTCATAACTATTTCAAATGTTTCCAATTTTCCCTAAGGTTTGAATGCTTCATTAATTTTATTTAATCAAAAGAAATAAATCCTTTTAATAAATAAAATAATGTTATTTAATTGAAGTTAATATTACTTAAATAAAATGATGCTATTTAATTAAATCTAATTTTTAATTAAATAATTTTATTTTATTTTATTAATATTCATTTCTAAATTACATAATCTTATTTTATTTTATTAAAAGAGATATTATCATCTTAAATTAAATTAAATAAATGAAATATCCTCTCAAGAATATCCTATGATGAAAAAAAGGGAAACAAATCAGTTAAAAGGGAAATAAACTAAAAAAGAATTCCAATCAAGATTTGTTTCTATTTTTCTATTTATCCCACATTGCTTCTGAATTTGCCTTCAATTCCACTTTTCCCTATAAAATGAGCCCTCTCATTCTCATTTCAAAAAAAAGAAAAAATCATGAATTTTTACATCAGACTTATGCTACAAATTTTCTTGAATTTTATCATTTGAGATTACACATTAGTTTGATTTTATAAGCATCTTAGTTTTAGAGCATATAGTTTAATATTACATTTTAGCTTAATCTTCATAGTAGATTAACTTGCAAAGTAATTCATTTATGGCATTACATGTAGATCAATTTTCATTTCAATAAATTAGTTTGGTTTATTGCATTTTATAGTCATTTAGATTAGTCTTCATTGTTGCATTGCAAGAACAGGATTCATGGAGATTGGCATTCTTGTTTCTCCTCTTTGAATCTCTCGTTCCGAGACTGTATTTGCAGGGGTAACTGGGTCAATCTGAGGGCCACAATATCAATCCCTGCTCTTCTCAGATAGAGAGTTGTGAATTGATTTGCAAGGACTCATTATTGAGTATCCTTGCATGCAAGGATTCACAGAAGTATAACATATTTTCAGTTATATAGGTTGCATATATATATAATTTTTACATGTTTTCTCCATTGTTTGACCCCTACACAACAAATCAAATGGCTGCATAGCATGTGGAATGAGGGGGCAACAAACCTGAGACCCCTTGAAGGTTTGTTTGAGTGCATTTAAAATGAAGTTTTAAGCCTTGCACCCTAAATGTGACCTCTAAATAACTTCAAACACCTTAACTACCTCATTCTTATTCATTTGTTTTGCAAACAATAATTTTCATTCCAGGAGGCTGAGCTTTCATTTTTTGCTTGTTGGATTGAAAGCAGACTGTGACACAACTTTCTTTTTTCAAAAATTGTTCAGCATCATTGAACTAAGAATTTATCACACATATGTAGAGAAATAGAGGAGTACTACAAACTAAAACACATTACATTTTAGTTCTCACTAACTTGATGTACTCTCCAACATCTCTCTTCTCTCATGTGGAGAGTTAGAACTACTTGGCCATGCCTTTGCATGATCATTAGGGAAAGTTTTCTCATTTTGACAATGTCAAAAGCATGGTTGCATACAAATTAGGAAAAAGACCTTTCATTTTTGATTAGCAATGCATGGAAGATTCAAAAAGTATCCTTGATATTACAAAAAGGTATGTGTTTATACACTTCAAACGTGCAATCACCCTTTGGTTCTTTCAAAGAAAAATCTTCCTATGCCACTATTACACTGCACAAGTAAACCAGATTTTGTATTGTAGACCTATATTAAGCTACCACTCTAAGACCAATGTAACAATGATACAAAATAACATTTGAGACTAAAAGAAGACATCAAAATGGCTAGTGTACTAAAAAAATTCTTATGATTTATGAAGAATGTTGATAACTCTACTCAGTTGGCTTTTTTTTTTCAATATCATACAAATTGAACCCTGGCATCAATAGACTATGTATATCAAGCTACCACAATTCAAGTTTCAACGATGAATATTTATCATGCATGTTTTAAATGACATTCAAGTTTATGGTGGTTTTTTTGTTTATATGATGTTATGCGATATTCTAATCCTAATTCATGCTTCTAGGTTGCATATATATATATATATATATATATATATATATATATATATATATATATATATATATATTATTTTTACATGTTTTCTCCATTTTTCAGCCCCTACACCGCAAGTAAATGGTTGCATAGCGTGTGGAATGAGGGTGCAGCAAGCCTAAGACCCCTTTAAAGTTTGTTTGAATTCTTTATTTTCATTTTTTGTGAGTTTTTGCCAAGTTTCCTCAAAGAAATGTGGTCTCATAGAATTCCATGACAAGCTAATGCAATTGATAGTTGCTCCTAGTTATTAGTTATGTAATGTGAAGTAATTGCATAATTGCTTAGGTTGACTTTGTAAAAACTATATTGTTATTAAAAAATCTTCTATCAACATCTAGTTGTTACTTATGCAATGTGAAGTAATGCTTTGAGTTTGAAAGATGTGCAATGCAATGTAATCAACAATATGAATATAAACTACATAATATAACCATTCTTTTTATGCTATTGTACATTGATATTTAACCATTGCTCACTTGATTAAATTTTCAAAGAGTTTAATCATGCACATGAGGAAGAAATTAAATTTTGATTGTCAACTTCTATATATCAAATTATCCAATAATCTTGAGTGTATCTCCATTTACAAAAATGGCATCAATGCCAACTCAAACAAAGTTTTACAAAATGTGGCATATGCCATCTTGATGTCTATTCAAAATTTACATGTCAAAATGTCTATCTCATCCTAAACTACTAGTGGATCATCAAAATGGAGCCTCTTTGTAGCACTCGTTGGCTCTGAAGGTAGCTGCACAAGAAAAATTCAAACCACAATTGAGATTAGTTATACTATATGATTTAAAATTGAATAATTAACATCAAAATCAATATACATTGAATTATAATTGAACTCTAAAATTTTAATCTTGATTACCTGAAATATTTGTCTCTTCAAAGGGTCAGGAGTCCTAGAATATGCCCCTCTCAAAGAACCGACCAAACCAACTTTTGTAATGTCAATCTATATATGTGAACAAAAACATAAAATTGATCCAAGCTAGTATACAATTGTCAGTAATAGGAACATATAAATACCAAACACAAAATAAATTAAACACGTACCTCTTTAGGCTGATCTTTTTCTTTATCTCCTTTAGGTGTTTCGATGCCTCCTCCTTGAGGTGTTTCAACACCTACTCCTTCAAGTGTTCCAATACGTACTCCTTCAAGCTTTGTGGCACTTGACAACAGTGATGTATAGCTCATAACTGCCTATACATAAAAATGACAAGTACATATGAAACTACCAATCTATATTGATGTATGTATAATCGATCTTAAAAATCTTAATTCAATTGAATTTGAGTTCAATTACCTTCCCCTTGTCTAACATTGCACTTCCATAATCTGGACAAGGTTGCACCTTGCTTGCACTTGTCAACAATGACGTATAGCTCATAACTACCTGTACATAAAAATGACAAGTACATATGAAACTACCAATCTATGTTGATGTATGTATAATCAATATAAGATTTTAAAATTCTTAATTCAATTGAATTTAAGTTCAATTACCTTCCCCTTATCTAACATTGCACTTTCATAATCTGGACAAGGCTACACCTCGCTCGCACTAGGTATTTCCTACAAGAGGAAAATAAGATAAACATATATAAGTTATTATATAATTTCATTTAAATGATAATTCAAATGACAAACAAGTATATAATAAAAAAATGTAAACGAGTGAGTGCGAAAATATATATTGTGTGTGTGTCGAGGCCAAATGAAATGGCCCTAAGGGTGCTATCAGTCACCTATGCAAGCTCCTCCTTAGACATCAACTATTAAATATACCATGTAAATAAATATTAGTACATTATACTATCTCTTATTAATATTCATTTAAAAATAAATGCAAGTTATGAATTTAAAACTTAAATCTTACCTATGTCACTATTCCAATGTCCCCCTCTCTAGTAGGAGAGGACTCTATAGGTTGTGTTCCACTCCCCTAAGTCTAATCTATAATGTCCAAATTTTGGAGGTCATAATCAAAAGTGTCCAAGGGATGCTCGGCGGGCTGTCCAAGAGGACCCAAGCATATCTAGCGGCACATGGAGCAAGTATGTGGCACACAAATATGTGGACCTGATGAGGATGATGCAGCAGCACTTGAACCATCACCAACATCACCAGAATGTGGCTGAGCTACTTGTTACATATTTTTTGCCTTAGCTCAAATGAAGGAGCTGGCTAATTATTATTTGCCATAAAGTGGAATTGTTGATTGGATTTTAAAGGCTGTTTCACATTATCATTATGCACTGAATATCAGTTATGCATTTTAATGAAGTTATGGAGTTGCAGAGTGCTTTCAGATGTTGCAAATTTAAAAGAAAGACATAATTGAGTACATGTACAAAATAGCATTTCAAATGCTTTTATTCATTGCAAAAGAACTCATATTTTTACAAGGCTTCATTTGATTTCACAATGAGAATAGTATTACAACATTGCATGAGATAGATTTTTCTTTTCAACTGAAAAGCAGAATTGAAATCAAAGATCCACACAAGCCGTGGATATAACTGTGACTATGACAATGTATTTCTAACAGCACATTGCACTACTAAAGATGCAAAATGAAAACATATAAGCAACAACATAGTCATCATTGCCTAGTTATCAACGCTTGATGTTGAATGGTGCACCTCGTCATCTCGAGCTTCATCAACCTGTAAGAGGAAAAGAAGGGTGTCAGTGGCTCCGACTATGACATAACTCATATGATGCACCTACAATAGTACAGTATACGATTAGAAATGCATTGAAATAATCAGATTCAGTCAAGTGTAGTATGAAGAAGTGAGCTGAAGGAGAAGTATCAACATCATAATCAACATGTTCCATTTTTTGTGCTAACATTGTTTGTTTCCTTGTGCAGGTATAGGTAAAGTCATGAAGCAGAACATTATTCGAAGACCGAGCATGTGGAGTAAAACGGGCGCCCACAACGGTAGAGCCCGGCATGCTGCCCTATACATTAAATGGGTTGTTTTTGAAAAGATATTTCATCATATACATCAAACAAAGTGAAATACAACTGGAAGAGTAAAATAGAGTTATCCATCAAGTAACGAAACCAACTGTGCATTCATAATGATCAACATTTCTTTCTGAAGGCTACAGGTGAACAGTGAGTTTAGTTCACTTAAGGAATTTAACTAAGTGCATTTGCATCAGAAATTGTTGAATTACTTCATTTTCTGTGCTGATTATAATCATATATCATGTGAGTTTCAATTCATCATTTCTCTTTTGGATAGTGAACAGGCATACATATTCCTTAATGATTTTTTCTAAATTTTAATCATCAAAAAGAACAGTTTCTGAGGGCAGTTTTTGCAATGAAATATAAAAATGCATGAAGAGTACCATGTTGCTCATGAATACAAATATAGACAGTGCACCTAAGTGTTAGACAAATTTCTAGTTCTGAGTTGACTGGTGAAGGAATACTGCATTATCAATGGTAATAATAAAGTGGTCTTTTTAGGAAGATAACAGAGGAACAAGTATTTTCTTTCCAGAATGATTCTGAGTTACCAGTTATACATTTGAACTGGTGTTTAAAAGTGGTTCATACTGATGCAATGTTTCAATTCAAAAGCAAAATGGAAAAGCCTCTATAGAATTCAAATATAGAAAATGAAAGCTGCTATGTTAGAGTTTAATACTGATTAACAGAAGAGACAGCAAAAGCAGTGAACTCATTTTGATTATAATGGTGCCTCAAACGGGATCGTGTGTCAATGATTAGTCAAGGACAGCAATCAAAAGTGATGTTCTTTCATTTTGTTTTCTATGAGTTACAGGTGTCAAGAAAAACATCACTTGTAATGGGTCAAGCCATGAATTAAATTTAACAAATATGCAGGATGTTGATCATTTCCAGATTATTCAGTCTAAGTCTTGACAGAATAGTGAAGTAAAGTTTCTGTCATATCTACAAGAGAGCTACAAAAATGTCAAAACGGAATACCTAGTAATATGGGCCAATGAATATAGACAAGCACACAAGTTCTTGTTATTCCATCATGTTCTTGTATACTTTTGAAGGCATTTTTTAATTAAGCAATAGTGATGCAATAGGTGGCTCTCTTTCAAGATGAATAGTATGCTAATGAGGTTAAAATAAAGACAAACATTCAAGATATCTTTTGTTACGAAGGTGAAGGTTGCTGTGTTAAAATTAAGAAGGGACAAGGAGAAGCGACTATTGTGTTTACAGTGAGTAAGCATAGATACAATATATTTAAGAGGTCATTTCCTTCACAATGCATGAGTATAGCCTTTCTGGGGGAAGTTTTAAGTGACAACAAGTGAGCTTTCCGGAACATGAAAGAAGGAGCAAGCAGTTTCTGTTAGCCTAAAATAACAAAGGAGGCATGAGTTCATTGTCTAAATAATGTAGAATGCGGATTATAGGAGACCATAATGGAATTTCAGTTTCGAGCTTCATATGTATACGAGGTTCCAAAATGTGCATTCAAGACAGATCTTTCAAATTCTTAGTACCTGGAGAGTATTCTTAAAATACGAATGTTGGGTGTTCTTTTAAAGAAAGGTTTACAGCTCTATGTCAATGAAATTTCCAGAATTGAGCTCAGGTATTATTACTATCTGGAAGGTTACATAAATATAAAATGCCACTGGCTTTCTGAGTCAAAGTCCTGAAAGAAATGCAATCAAGTATACAGTTTATCACCATTGCAAGCAAATAAAGGAGGTCAAGTTCTGTTAGAAATGAAATACATGCTTTTGCTTTGAAAAAATTCCAAAAAACCATGATATTGTTTTGTTTCAGAAGTATGGGGTAAATCACTTTTCGTTCTAGCTCGAGCCATATGGATAAAATGAATTACAATTATTTCATAGTCTCTAATGCTTTCAAATACAAAAAAATGCATTTTTCTTCAGAAATTTTGAATAACTTCATGGGGTTTTGCTTTCAAAAGTGCAAAAATATGATAATTGATGATACCCATATGGGTTTTTCATGAAATCAGCAGTAAACTACAAACAATGAAGATTTCTATGTTGAATCGAGTTCAGAAGAGAAGCAAAGGCATTTTCCTTGAATAATTCAAAAGGCCCATTTCCAGTTTAGCATGAAATACAGAAAATGGAGTTTTTCCTTAAAATTTCGAGTACCCATTTTCAGGGTCGGCTTCAAAATGCAGAAAAAGATCAATTACAGAAATACCCATGTGAAATTTGGATGAAATGGCAAGAATATAAAAGAATACAAACTCTCAGATTTGAGTCGAATACAGAGAAAGTAAAATGCAGTTTTTTCAACTTTCTGTCATACCCACAAATAGAAATGTTATTAAATTAACATAATGGAGAATTTATGTTCTGGGTCGAGCCCAAAGTTTGAAATAATGCTTTCTACAGTGCGCATTTGGCACGGCCTAAACATGGCCAAAATCTATGTTTCAAGAAGGAGTACCTTAAAGTTTCTAGAGAAGCGAAGAAAGATGGAGAAAATTACCCATTTAAAAATTCTGATAGAGTCTAAAGCCACGGCCATAGTTTTCTTTTTAGTTTCCATTGCAGGGGTTCGAGTTTTCAAGTGGTGGCCAAGCTCTCACTGGTGAATGGAACGTGAATGGAGAGCAGCAATGAGCACGAGAAGCACACAAAAATGCAGATTAATGTCATTAGAGTGAGTTCACCATGGCCTCAAGGCCAAAATAGAGGTTATAAAAACCATTAAATTTAGCTTACCTTTGCACAGAAAAGGAAAACTAGAACACAAGTCAAGCTTCCATGGAGTGGACTATAGAAGTCGAGCTCGAGCTCATAATGGTATGGTGAAGACAAAGGAAAAAGTAGAAGATTAGAAACAAACTCACACAGGCCACGCCTTAGGGCTTTTTGATGCTTGAAATAGTGAGGTAGAGAAAATATTTTGCCATGAAAAGAAGCTTACCCACTAGAGATTTGGTCAACTAAAGAGCAGGGGAAATTTTCTATGCACACGGGCTCGAATCCAACATCATCATGGCGGCAGTTTTCTCTCAAACAAAATTTCTTTCCTTTCAAAAGTCACAGGTGTGAAATGATGAAATTAGGGTTCGCCCCTATTTTTGGTCAATGCCCTAATTCGAGCTTTGTGAAGTTCTGAAATGTTCATTCAAATGCACATGTTGAATATCAAATGGTGGTCGAACCCATAGTCTATTCCTTGTGATTTATTTTAAGCCTAAGTCCAAATCAATGATTATGTTAGGCCGAATTTCTTATGCCTAGGGTTGTGTTTAGGGGCTTTAGGATTGGAGCTAATATTATCTTATGCCTTAGGAAAAATTTGAATTGAGACTTGGGTGTAAGTCATGTTATTATTTTATGTGAAGACAATGAGATAACATTTGTGAATACCCTATGACTTAGGGTTAATTATTTTTAGGGTTTTATTTTTGATTGATTTTGGAGAAATCAATGATGGAGTTAAAAGGAAGATTATGTAATATTTTTTTTTGATTTTTTGAGAAAATTAGAATGATATCTTGGAGAAATAAGCAGTTTTATTTTTGCAAAAGATTTCCAAATCTTTGAGTTGCAAAAATAGACAAAATTGTAAAAGTCTGCATCTTGTAAAGCAGAAGCATTAAAGCGATATTCTATAAATTGCTTTATGTTTTCTTGCTATTTTTAGTAGATCTTTGACTGATTTTTCTTCTTGGTTGGATTCCAGACTTATCTTGGAGGGATAAGGTGTTTTTTGAACTTTTAAAGCAGGATTTGCCTATTTTTAGAGGCTTGACAGTGTAATCATAAAAGCTTTGTGCTTTTTTCTGCTTTAAAGCAATTTTTGAGTTTGTTTGAGGGATTTTTTCCTTGAGCTTTTTCTGAGCTCGGATTACGGTTTCCTTGAGAGTTTATTGGATGGATTTAGTCTTTCAACTCTCCATTCTCGGCAATTGAGATCAGTTTCTTGCCCTTACTCATTTCGGGGAGCTTGTAGACCTTTTGATACTCAGTTTGAATAGATTGACACTCTTCTAGTTTTAATAGAGCAGCAAATTTCTCCATCTCATTTTCTGTCTCAAATTTTGTAATAGCAATCTGATGTACTTGTGTTTTCAAATTGAAATCCTTTTATGTCTTGTTGTTATAGGTGGTGTTTTAGAATTACATGTTTCAGGTTGTATGTTGTATTTGTTTTCTAGATCTTCATGCAAATCATTGATGGGATATGTGCCAATGAGATTGTGAGGATTACTACAATAAAGAAGTTATTATGAGTGGTTAGGTCTAAATTCTTAAGTTTGGTGAATCATCTTTTAGAAATAGGTTTTTATGTTCAGTTATTCTCATCATTTTCCTCAGAAGTTGTTTTAGAATAGAATTCATCATTCAGAGAACCAGCTCACTCTGGAGATTCCTCTTTCGTGTAAGATCACCCACATCTGAAAGAGGTTTCCATGTTTCAGTAGTTTGTTGAATATTGCATTCAGCAGGGTGCAAAACTATTGATAACACTACTATAGGAGCATGAAAAACCAAAAGGCCACTCAAAGAGTGAATAGCCTAGATAGTTTGTGTGCCTGCATGCTACATAATATCTAGATGATATACTGGAGGTGGCGGAGGAAGGGGAGGAGGGGGAACATATGGGCGCAGGACTACTCTAACTGCCCCTGGTCTATCTTGGGGCATACTTCCACCAACACCTTGGAAGGGTTTGATGTCAAAGTAATTTACATGATGCCCTAACACAAAATCAGCATATAATTTTTTAATAAAGTAAAATGATATATCACAATTGTTGTTCGGTGGTTTATCAAATTTAACCATACACCAACAATCCCAAAAGTTATCTACAATGTCCCTATGCGTGCACCATTTTATAGAAAGTTTCGGTTTATTAACATTAACTGGCAAACCAGTGTGGGGGTTAACAAATAAAGAGGCTATTTGGGCTTTTTTTATTCTGAGATCTTTCACATCATCATAAGACAATCCACATGCATAATATTCCCTCATGTCTTATCGCCACGAATGAAAGGCATTATGTTAGGTGGAGAGGGTTTCTATATTTTTAATTATATCCTTCAATGTGTTTGACATCTCGAATAATTGAGGGATTCTCTTATAAACTTCAGAAATGCCCTTTAATTGCTGCAATTTTTCACCAATTAATTCTTCAATTGATGGTTGCGGAGGTGTTGGAGCATTTGGTATTTGTGCATTTTCATTCTCAGCTGGTGGATCATTTGGAATTTGTGCATTTTCATTTTTAGTAGCCATAATGCCTAATTAAAGTTAAAAACAAATTAATCTAATTGAAATTAGATATATAGTATACATAAAAATATTGTAAAAATACCCTAGTTTTTAAAAAAAACCCAAAAAAACCCTACTTTTTAACAAAAATTAATAAAATTCTCTAATTTTTATTACAAATACATAAACAACACTATTTTTAAATCAAAATCCATAAAAAACATTCATTTTTAATCAAAATCCATAAAAAAACATTCATTTTTAATCAAAATCCATTCTAAACTCAAAATTTTCATAAAAATTCAATCAAAAATGCTATTTTGAAAAAAAATCCATAAAAAACTAACTAAAATTATACAAATCTAATTCAAAATTCGATCAAAGCAAAGAAAAATCTAAAATCTAACCTTTTCAAAATGGATATTGGATAAATCGGATATCTGATATGCGGAGAACCTCCTCACTGTGCACCGCCGCCTGTTTGTGAATGCCAAATGATTTTAAATGGCCCAATTTTTTTATATATATGTTTGCTTCAAATTGGATATTTGATATGGAGATCTTGGTTTGGTTTTTGCTTTGGAAGTGTGTACTGACACCCAAGCCACAAAAAAGTCAACTCGACATTTCCACGTTTTTGGGTTGATGAAAAACGTAATTTTTTCTCCATTGCCACTTTTTGGCCCATCATGATCCTGCACATACCTACAACATCAGGGTAAAATTTGAAATGAAGGGTTGAGATTTATGGACAAGAATGCATGTGACAAGGAGATATTGGGCACAAAAAAGAGGATGCTAGAGAATCAAATAATAATTTAAAATTATTTGATTTTAAAGACCGAGTTGACCTTTTGAATTAAAAGTTAATTTAATTTAAAAGTGGTGGGACCATGTGATAGTAAATAATGATTTTTAATTATTTACTTGGAGGGAAAATAAAAAAGTGGACAATTTTAAATAAATGATTTTATTTAAAATTAGAAAATCCAAGGTGGATAATAATTTAAAAAATTATAGCAATTTATTTAATTATAAGAAGACATCAGGAATTAATGACATATTTAAATAAATAAATGAAGCTTATTTATTTAAATAATCAGGAAGAAATAGTAGGAAAATAATAATTAAATAAATTTAAGAATTTAATTATAGAGGGACATAAGAAATTAGCAGCATATTTAAATAAAATAAATATAATTTATTTATTTAAATAGTCAGGAGGAATAAAAGATATGAATTAATTAAATAATTGAGAATTTTTTAATTAATAGTTGAATTTGGACTATAGGACATAATTAAATACTTTAGTTATGTTAAGAAGAAATATGGAGAAAATAAAGTTTGCAGGCCTAGGTCAATTTTATGTGTGTACATTTAGTTGAAACTTCACAACCCCAATCGATTTTTCTCATATTTTTTTGTTTTATTTTGTTGACCATGAAGTGTCCACGTGAAAGGGGTCTTCATTAATAGGGATGTGACATCCTCCCCTCTCTATAGGGTCTCCAAGTGATTTCTTCCTCATCCAACTCATGTAAAATTCATTTTCATGATCCATATCACCCATTTGTCTATACCATACAATGCAATTTGATCAAATACATAATGCTCACTAAAATGAAGTCTCACCTTGTCTCCAATGGGTTAGAGCACTATAATATGCCTGTAGGCCCATACCTATAATAGTGTAATGTGGCAAAAAGTCCTACCCTCCCTATATATCATTAGATGTAAATACCTATACATGTGTGCTAATATGCATGCCCCCATGAAAATCATTTCTTTAATCCCACCATCTCTATGACATAGTCTACTAGTCCAATGTGGAAGGATCTCCCACTCTTGTTTGGCAACAAGATACCACTAACAAGAGATGCCATTACAAGAGGAGATGCTAGAACCATCCCTATGCATGCATCCAAGTGTAAGGACATCCCCTTCCTTGGGAGTTCCATCCTCCCAAACAATCTCTACAAAGCTACATTCACTATCATCAATTATGTGTATACCAATTAGGTCCTAATAGACACTTGTAGTATCCTCCTATACATCCTCAGGCATCATTTTTATCTCCCTAGTTGAGAGATTGAAAGTGCTCATCTTTAGTATCCACTCCACCTAGGTCGTTAGAATGTCCCCAATGCACATGGATTATAGGCATCCATGTCACATAGTCCAACACTATCACACATAGAGTATCCCTCTTTTCATTGCTCAAAGCAACCATCAAACTCAAAAGTTTGAGTCTCTACTCTCATGTCTCCAAGGGCTCCAATCACTCCTACACAACATTGCACAACAGTTTTCAGTCCTATTCAAACTACTAAAATTCTCCTTTGCATGCATTTTACCCCTCCCTTAGCCCATTTTCCCTCTTAGGCACAACCACTGAGTTTCTCAATGCAACTATTGAGCCTCAAATATAGCCATTATTTTATCCCTTCCCATGTTTTGCATGATTACTATACTATATCATGCAACCACCTTGTCTTTTAACAACCCCAGATTCCATAAACTGAGGCAATTACATAATCACCTTAGTTTATAGTATCACGCCACTTTTCATAGAAACACCATTTTTCTCTGTAATCATCACAAATCTTGAGGATCTCGATATAGCGACCTTGATTGCAAACACAACTACCGATTCATATTTTTACCACTTAGGTGGTTTCATCTTTGACCAACTTTACCTACTACTAATGGCACCTAAATGCATTACTTGTTAGGTTAAAGGGTACATATTGTTGAGACTACTCTCTTCAAGTGCATGTACCTCATCACTTGCTTCATGTAATGCTCCACAACTAGTACGTTCTCCATATTTTCTTAGTTTCTCCTTCGCTTTCATCTTAGAATTGCTATTTCTTAGGGTAAAATGAATCTAGTTTTCATCCTCTGGGCCTATTTATTCACCCCATTGCATTGTTTTTTCTCTTATTTCTTCATCCTAACTCTATTATACTTTTTTTTTCTTTTGTACATTCCCATTTTCCCTCATATACCTTTTTTTAATACTCTTTTATTCTTTCCAAAGGCCATCAATCCTCTTTTTTCCCCATCTACCCTCTCAAGGGGGCATCACCCTTTTACCAATTTTCCCACCATCCCTTTCACACCAAGGCATCCATTTTGCTCCATAATTCTTTTTATGACCTATGTTTTATTTTTCTTTAAAATAATGTTATGTTAACATCATTTCAAAAAGGGGGAAAATGTAGATACCTAAAATTGAACATTTACATTTGATCAATTTACCCTTTCTTTCCTCATGTCTGACTCACATCAATTAAATAATATTTTAAATATTTAATTAATATTAAAAGTGCTTGTTCTACTATCTCATCCTTCATCTAAATTTATTTCTTTGTTTACCCTTGAAGCTAAACCTTCAGTAAATAATTATTTACCCAACCTATATCCCCCTTCACTTTCTAGCATTTTCCATAACCCACCCTAATCCTCCATTATCTTCTAACCTCCTCTTAATCATTTGCATATGGGATAACCAATCATTAAGTTTGGTTTTGACCGACCCAAAAATCCACTTGTTGTACCAAGCACTTACAAGTAGCACTCCAAGGCTTGGATCAAGCTTCTATTCTCCAATTTTTAATTTTCCCATGGTTCTTTGAAGCATAGGGAAATCCACCTCTTTTTCATGAAAGAAAATTTTAAATTCCCCATGTACCCCTAAGGTATGGGTCAGGGCATGATCTACCTTTTTGAAGATCCTTTCTAGGTACTTGATAGTACTTGGTCCCATCCTATCTCTCCATTAATTACCATGTCAATGTCTTCCTTGATTCGCTTATGATCTTGGAGCTACAATCTTTAATCAATCCCCTTGTGCCACTTTTCAAGCAATCCATGCTTGAGAGTTTGTCATTCCTTGATTCCCCGATGATCCTGGAGCTACAATCCTCAATCAATCCCCTTGTGCCATTTGTCAAGCTCTCCATGCTTGAGAACTCTCAAGCATTGTGAACACTTGACCCTCCAAATTGATCTCAACCCTCCATTCCATTGTTCTAATTTCTCTAAATTAGAGTTCATCTTAGCTATTTTCATCAGGATCAACCCTCCATTCCATTCTTCTAATTTCTATAAATTAGAGTCCATCTTAGCTATTTTCATCAACCATATGGATGCATTGTTATGTTGTCAAATTACGAGCACACATCGTAATCTAGTTAGGCAAAACCACCCTTTGATTGTAACTAGAGGATTTAGCATAGTTCTATCTTTGGATATTTAATGTTTTTTTTTTTTTAATCTTATAATGGCCTATTCCAAGTATTTGTATGTTTTCATGATTTTTCAATTTGGCTTAGTCTAGGTTGTTCTTTATTGTCACAATTTTTTGCACACAATTTCAATACCTTTTTTAATCTTATAACTATTTTTCAATGGTTTTAATAAATATTAAATATTTGAGAGATTTTAATACTTTCAAAAAAGTCCATTCAATGCCTTCCTAATGGTAGCCAATAGATTTTAACACCTCACAATAGAGAACTCAACTCAACTTATGCGTTAATAAATGAAGCCTTGAGCATTTCAAGCACTCTTTTTGATAGATTCAATGACAACAACAATTTCTAATTCCTTTAGATATATTTTAATGGATAAAATAAGGCATCTAACAAGGAAACAACAATAGATAAAAGCATTATTCAATACCTTAGCCTTAACAAAAAATCTCACCAAAATCCTACATTCTTTCATCATTCATGCAAACATGCTAGTATAATTCATCCTCTCAATTCAGTCAATCTATATGACGCAGCAATCATATTTCAACAATTGCTTTCTTTCACTTTTTGCCATGACTTGATAGCAAGTTGAAAAATATAAACAAAAATATTGTAAAAATTAAATCATAATGCTCACCAAAAACACCAAAATATATTAATATTATTAATGATCAGTTGAAATCCTTAACAAAACTAACTAAACATTTTAATTACTAACAGTAATTTATTGCAGCATTTATGTTGTAATTTTCAACATATTCAACATCTACACTATTAAAACTTGGCATTATATTTTATATTATAGTTAATTTATAATTACAATTAAAATTTAATTAGATTAGAGGAGTTTCTAGGCAGTACTGTTCTCCGATGTTATCCCATGCGGAAGATAACCTGAGCTCCATATTGAGGTCGTAGAGTAATTGAATGGATAGGAGCATGGGTATAAGAGGGTGAAGTGACAAAATAAAACTTTTGCAGAATCATGGCCAAAACTATTTTTGCTTCCAACAAGGCAAAATTCTGACCCACACATATAGTTGGACCTGCTCCAAAAGGCATGAATGCCATTGGATGCTTTGCGGCCTTTGCAATTCCTTCACTAAATCGCCCTGGGTTGAAATCGTTGGCATCGTTTCCCCACAAAGCAGGATCATGGTGTATTGCAAGGATCGGAAGCTCGACTTGAGTGCCTGCAGGAATTGAGAGCCTTCCAAGTTTCGTTGGCTCACATGCCTTTCGAAATATACGCACAGCAGGTGGATAAAGTCTCAAGGCCTCATTTAGGATCATTCCCACCTACACAACATTCGTACAATTTTTTATTAGGCAATTCCAAAATAATGCCATTGAAGTCAAGTCTCAGTGCTTGATAATTTATGATTGTTCAAGTCTCAGTGCTTGATAATTTATGATTGTTTAACAGCACATTCTATGATTGATAACTGAATCTATGTTTCTCTAAGGATGCCAGCAGATACCTCATGTACAGGGAAAAGTACAGAGGCTTTAGTCAATTTCAGTTTATTAGAGCCAGCATTCACTAGTTTCCAAATAACTTATGGTATTAACATGGAAATTTCGGTCTGTGTTAGATGGTCCTTACAATTTTGAGGCGATTTAAGCTGTCTGAATCTGGATAATTGTTTCTCCCACATACTTCTACCACCTCTCTGCGACCTCGCTCTTGCCAATCTTGATGTATGCCCAACAATATTATACTCCATGTCAAGAGTATTGCTGTCGTTTCATGACCGGCAAAGTAGAAAGTCTTACATTCATCGACGATTTCCTCTGTAGTCAGGCTTGCTCTACTTTTGACATTGACTCCCGCCTGCTCTTTGCTCTCAGACATCATTAAGCCAAGCAGATCGGAACCATATCTACCCTTTTTCCCCATCCCAGCAGTCTTTTCCCTGGCATCGATAACTTCTCTTAAAGATCTTCTTATGTCTTTCTCCAAATTCCAACGTTGTCTATTCTTTGTGGTAGGCAGAAACCTGATGATTGGAGATATGTAATAATGCAAGAAACCAAAAGAAGTTATAGATTACGTATACTTCAGAATCTGAATAAACGCTCTTTTAGTACAAAGCAATTTATGCTATTGAATAAAATGTCTTCACAAGATTAAAGTTTCTAAAAATAAAAACACCATGTACCGAATGCACATAATTCTTGAAGGATAAAGGCATTTGAAATGGGAAGATTTAGTTGAAAAATAAGTGGCACTCTCAACTGTAAGACAAATATTGGAAAACCTCTCCAACGACTGTCTCAAGAAAATACATGAAAACATTCAAATCAAAAATTAGATTGCATTCTTTGACAAAACTAAAATTTCTCACCTGAAACCTGGAATATAAACACTGTGAAGTGATTCAAATGCAAGAATCATTTGTTTGGTCTGCAAATCAAAGATATGCTTTCCCTCTGTAAAACTGCTCCCAAATGCTGTGCGGGCAATAATATCTGCTGTGAGATCGTGGAATTCCTTTAGTACTTCAATTTCTGGTGCACCTGACAATATCAATTTACTCCATTCATCCAACATACTGGCACTGCTTTTCACAACTGTTGGAACCATACCCTGCAGTGGCAAAACATATCTTCCCATGATATTCTGCATATAAATATCAAAATAGAGAATAGTTTACAACATAATCAGCATAGATTTTAACAGATCAGGGTTTTTGCAGAGGAATGTACCAGGAATATATTTGAGATAAAAGTAATTTCTACGGATTGGGACAGAATATCGATGTTCATAAGCACAGCTAAAACATCTCAATAGTATCTCAACTATAAGTCTACTCTTCACTGGCCAGTATATTAAACAAAATTTGTAAGTAATTCCAGTCTCCGGTGTATCTCCTTTTGACTGCTGGAAACACGCTGCAACCTTGGGCTTAGCACTACACATAATCTTCCTTCTGCTTAGATGCCTCAAGATATAAACCTTCAAATTGAGCAGGGTTTTGCACTCAGATATAACCCTTCATTAAAGATATGCCAACCCAGGGCAGCAGGGGCATGGCCCTTATTTTGGGTTTCCCAATGGGAAGCATCACTGCCTTTATTCTTAATCACAGACGAACAGACTGGATTGCACTTTTTTTTAAATATTTGTCCTTAAGAAATAGGGCCCTACCCCAGACATTCTTAAGAGTAGCTTAAGGTTCAAAACTAGAAGCTTCTTAAAACTGAGTGCGTGCTAATTGAAAATGATTTTTAACTTTGCGCTGTGATGAGGTTCAGGGTTCAAATACTCACCAATGCTTACGCAAAAGTGCAAAATTTCATGATGGAGACATTATTTGGGGGCTCTAATTGGCCATGGGATGTTTGGGGATCTAGATAACCTGGGAATTACACCTAATCAGGGGAATCAACCTGGCTATGCAAATAGTAAATGCCCAATTGTCTGCCACTGCATGCTTGGGAAATGGGAAGAAGGATTTATCCTTGTTGTTTGGATGCTGCTGCAACAATCAACCCTCTTGAAATTTTTAGAAGAGTGATGTGCAAAGTATATCTATCCTTATTTATCAGTAGGAACTTGATAGATTTCTCTCTAAAATATAATTCAGTCTATTTATTAGATCAGTTGGGTCCTACTTTAGGACATAAAAATAGATATTCAGTGTCTTACCTTCAAGAGATCCATATGGAAAGCAGGATTGATAATTTTTCTGTGCTGAGTCCATTTCTGTCCTGTCAACCACAAAAGTCCCTCTCCAGCCAGTTGTCTTAAAAAGGGATTAGTCGGAAGCTTTGGATAGTTGCCAAATTTAGTGGACAATATCTCCTTAATAAGCTCAGGGTGGGGAACAACCAACCTGGCATGAGGCCCAAACCAGAAAATAAAATCCTGACCTATACCACATATAACAAGTTTATTAATGAATAGGGTTTTCATAATTCTGCATCTTCTTCTTAGTCACTCAGTATTCTTCTTAATCGGCGGCTACTCTAGGTCTAGCAGCACCCTAGCAAAACAATCAGTGGTACTAAGCAGGAATTCCAGTAATATGATTAGTAAAATACCATAGGCCTAAAATCATGCATAATACGCGTACCATAGGTTTTGGTCCACTGGTGAAAATAGGGAAGAACTCGAGGGAGTATGTCATGTGAGAGTGGCATGGGTTTGGATTGCTGTTCACGGACCATTCTGGATATCTCTGTAGAATTCCCATGGAATAGCCTGTATGCAGGGCCTCTGATTCCCTGAGCGTCAAAGGACTTTTTCACTTGCAGAGGCTTCCACCATATCGTTGTTGCAATCTTGAACATAAACAAAACTAAACCAGCACAAACAGCCGCCAGACACCAAAACACCCACTCCATATTCCAGTCGTGTCCAACACTCAGTAGTAATTCTTTGGTTCTGAAAGCTTCAGATTTGCAGTAACTATGTCTACGCTGCCCAAGTGTCAGATCCCTTCAGTTCTTGTTACGCCGAAGGCGTTCCCTTAAAGTCTCTTCAACTAAATCTTCAAATCAACGATGTAATTAATCTGGCCCGTTCACATCACATCACCGTAACTGCTGCATCCGATCAATCATGCCCGTTAGCATCAAGTCAAGGTTACACTGCTGCATCCGACGGAAACAGACGAAGCAACGCGTTTTCAACGCGTTTTTATGTCTTGCAAGTATTTTGTTCGTACGCTGTCTTCTGCAGGGTGCAGTAATTGTATTCCACTATACATTGTATTCCCCTATACACTGTCTCCTTCACAATTAATATACCATATGATAGTAATGGGCGGCGCACTACGAGCTGTTCCATTCGTGATTCAACTGTAGCCTCGTCCATACGACATTTAATCCAATGCCAGTGCAGTTGCCCCGCTGCCATGTTTACCATGTGAGAGCCATTTCAGCCTGATGCGGAGTGCCCACCTCCCTGTCCTCTCAGCTTGACTTGCAGAGGATTGAAAAGACGGCGAATGGTGGAAATGAAGGACGTTGATTATAACCCCCAACAAGTATCTTGACTTGCAGAGGATTGAAACAACGCCGAATAGTGGAAATGAAGGGCCTTGATTATTACCCCAACAAGTATCTTGCGCAGGGCGTGTGCATGATTCCAGGATGGTGTCGAAGTACTGTGCGTATTTATTGGGACGAGATATAATGACCGACAGCATAAAAAAACAAGACTGGCTACTAATTATAATGTATCGGCTATTTAGAAAAAGAATTTTGCATTCATCTACAGTGCTAACCAAGAGAGCTTATACAAACAACTTTGGTATATCTTGTGATGTCGAATAAGCTTTTTGAAACTTCGGATTTTGAAACATTTTATTAGTCTATCATATAGTATAATGTCAAACATTCTGTAAATTTTAATATTAGGTTTAATAAACAGTTAGTAAATGTTTGAAATGGTGTTTAATATTTCCAAAGGAGCAGCTACAAAAGAAACTAAATATCACAAGATTACAATATATATTTTAAAAATATATATAAAATATAGAGATTTTTTATTGAGACCACATATTAATGTAAGATTCTAATTTAAAATAATTTATACATTTATTTAGAATTACAAAAATACTAAAAAAAAAAAGAAAAAAGAACAAATATAAAAGAGGATATAGACGTCTACTACATATGTACGCTCATTTATATCCATGTCAGTCTCAACCATATCCACAAAGCCACATGGTTCCATGAACGAGGTGACTTTTAACAACTATATACTTCCTATAAACTATATATTTAATATATAGTATAGATAAATATTTATATATATCTTTATAACTATAAATATTTATTAATATATTAATAAATATTAAAATATTATAGATAGACAATATCTAATATTAGTAATTATAGGCTCTAGGAAAATTCACCACCAACAACTCACCATGGGAAAATTCACTATCACAAAAATCCAAGGAAAATTCACTACGAGCAATTCACCCCCACTTTGCATTAACATTTTTTAATATATATTTCTAAAACTTTGAATTTATTTGCAAAAAAAAAAATGGGCCAAGTTTATCACCGGTAATGGATCCTCCCCTGTAACAGGGCGGTTTGGGTTACTTTCAACTTCGATAATCTTATATTTGGCATATGTTCTGTCTATGCCCCGAATGACTTCAAGGAGAGAGCGTGTCTCTGGGATTGGTTGTCCGCTCTCCCTAATATCCCTTGGCTTGTTGGGGGAGATTTCAACATGATTGAGTCTCAGGAAGATAAACTTGGTGGCCGCCCGTTTGTCTGGAAAGATTTAGAAAAAATGCAATGGTGCAAGATGTTAAGTTCCAAACATCTGTTTGATCCTTTAACCAGCGCTAAGGACTCTCACCCCAGATTATGGCATACCTGGTGTAATTTCCAGCAGGCCCCCCCTATAGGATTTACTCCAGACTTGACCGCTTCTATGTTAGCAGGAACTTTTTCTCCTTTCTCCCTGATAATTCTGGTCGCTCTGTCCTGGTTACCCCCACCTCTCTCTCCGATCACCACCCTATCTCTTCTTGTGTTAGGATCAATAGCTCCCCTTATCCTTGCAAAAGACCCAACCCCAAATTCTTTCTCAACACTAATCTGCTCATAGATGAAGACACTTTGTGCGCCATCCATATCATTAATATCTTAAACAAAAAAAGTTTCCCTTCCATGTCTCACATAGACAAATGGAACCTGAATGTTCATGCCTGGCAGAATCTCTTGCGGACCATAGGGCAAAAAAGGTCCAAAGACTTTAGGTTTGTGGAAAAGAAGCTTTCCTCCGAGCTGCAGGTTGCCGAAAATAATATCCAGGCCAATCCTACTAATTGTGAGTTCATCTCTCAAGTGGTGAAGGCTAAGGATGCCCTTAGACAACATCAACAGGTCAAGGTCAAGGGTGCCATGGTCAGGTCCTGTGCGCACTGGCTTCTTTGTGGGGACAGAGGCTCCAAATTCTTCTTCAACCTCATCAAACAAAAGCAGTCTAATGAGAATATCGAAAGACTTGTTGTTGATAACCATGAAATTAACGATCTGGATAACATCAAAAAGGCCTTTGCCAGTTTTTATAACAATCTCTTTACCTCTGAGGATTTGGAGGATGCTGCCCTCTTGAGAGACCAAATCCATTCCCTCATTCCCAACAGGATCTCCTCGTTAGAAGCTAATCAGCTGTCCAAAGAGATCTCTCTTGAAGAAATTGAAAAAGCCATCAAGGAGCTTAATAATGACAAGGCCCCTGGCCCTGACGGTCTGCCTATTGAGTTCTACAAGGCCAATATAGATTGGATTTGCAAAGACCTGCTGGATATCTATTCAGAGGCCATTACTAGAGGATCCCTGGGTACTTCTATTAACAGGGGAATTATCAAATTGCTCCCCAAGGATGGGGACAAAGCGCTCATCAAGAACTGGAGACCTATTACTCTCCTCAATGTTTCCTACAAAATCTTGGCCAAAATTCTGGCCCTTAGGATTAAAAATATTCTGCCTAAGTTTGTGTGCCCTACTCAAACGGGATTTATTAAAGGGAGATACATTCTGGAAAATTTGATCACCGGTTGGGAAGCCATGAATTGGGCCCATGTCTCTAAGCAAGATTCTGTCATGTTCCTCCTGGACTTCGAGAAGGCTTACGACAGAGTGGAGTGGAATTTCATCTCCATGATGCTCAAAGCGTTTGGCTTCCCCAGTGTTTTCTGCAATTCTGTTAAAATTCTTCTCAAAGATGCCTTCGCGCAGGTTGATGTGAATGGCTCCCTGTCGGATTCCTTCCCTCTTGGGAGATCCATCAGACAAGGCTTCCCCTTGGCCCCTGCCCTTTTTGTGATTGCCTCTGAAGCTCTCTATTACATCCTTAGAGACAATACTATCTCCCCGGCTGTTAAAGGTATATCTCTTCCTAATAACAATGAGCTCATTAACTGCCAGTTCGCTGATGACACCGCGATCTTCCTTGAAGCTACGGTTGATAACTTCGAAACCCTTTATCATAAGCTCAACATCTTCTGCAAGATCTCAGGTGCTCGCCTTTCCCACCTCAAGTCTGTCTGCCTTGGTTGGTTTGAGCAGCCGCCTAACTGGTTCAAGAATTATAACTTTCAGTGGGGTGGCCCTAATAAGATTGTGAGATATCTTGGTATTCCCTTCTCCATCGACCCCTCCCTCAAAGATATGTGGTTTTGGGTCAAAGACAATATTTTAAATAAGCTCAATAAATGGCATAACAGGGCCCTGTCGCTGGCCGGCAGAGTGCAGGTTTTCCAAAAAATTATTTCTTCGTATAATATTTATTACTCTTTAGCCTGGATGCTCATTAACTATCAAATCTTGAAAATTCAAAAAGAGATTAGGAAGTTTCTTTGGTCTGATGGCAAAGGTAAGAACAAAATGCATGCGGTCAAGTGGGAATGGTGTCATACCAACAAACTCCTTGGGGGGCTTGGCCTGAAGGATCTTAAGCTCCAGGGGATAGCCCTGGCCGCCAAGTGGATCTTTCACTCTCTTGATGGTGATGATCCCTGGAGGGTCTTGGTTAGAAACAATATTGAAAGGGGTATCCCCAAGAAGGCCAAGTATTGGAAGAATCTTCCTTTTAATGATCTTGTCCTTGGTGACTTTCCCGTGAATGTGCAAGGATTTGCTGTTTTTAGATCCATCTGGAAGTCTTGGAATTATGTGAAACATTTTATAACTAACAGGGCCTTCCACGATGATGCCCATCTTTATGGTGAAAGGTCCATTTGGTCGAACCTGAACTACTCTGGCAAGCCCCTCGCCCTCTTGCAGGGCTGCTCTGCTAAGCAATGGAACAGTAAAGGCATTTCCCAATTGGCTGACTTGTTTGAGCATGACAGTTTAATTGGCTGGGAGGATCTCAGTAACAAGTTTGACCTTCCCGCCTCCCAGAAGAAAACTTACAGTTTGATCCGCAAGACCACCATGAGTCTCCCGGCCTCTTGTCAAATTGACTCTCACAGATTTTTAAACATCAAGTGGCCGGATGGGACTGTTCTTAACAAAATCAAAGCCAAAAATATTTATAGTACTATCGGGCATTATGAGGCCGTTATAGATCATATTAACAAGGTCTGGTACTCTACTCTTGACACCCGTGCTTGGAAAAGTTCTTTTGAAAATCTTTGGAAAGGGCCTACTGAACCTAAGATTAAATGTTTTAATTGGCTGGTTATTCTTGATAGACTTCCTATCAGAAAAGATTCCCTTGTTATTGATAATTGCCCTATGTGCAGGTTACCCGAAACTGGTAGACACATTCTTTTTGACTGCATATTTGCTAAAGAGATATGGCATATGTTTGGCATTATATATCCTTCGCTTTTTAACATCATTGAGATTATTACTGGGCATATTGTTGGCTTGAAACAAGATTCTAATTTATTTTGGAAAATTCTCTCCTCTGTTATCTTGTGGCAAATCTGGAAATGTAGAAACGAAGAGAGATATCAGAACAATCCCAGAATTCTTACTGAGTCTTTTCGGAAACTCATCTATTTAAAAATTTTCTTGCAGGTCCGCACTACTATGCTGATTGAAAAAGAGAAGCTTAAAAGGTTCCTTAAGAATGGCTTTGCCACATTTTTCATATACGAGATGCAAGGAGGATACGCTTGGAGGCAGACTATGGACAATCTGCAGCTATTTGAGAAAACGTGCAAAATTCTGACCCAAGAAGTGAAGAACAATAGGAAAGTTAACAAGGAGTAGATCCTCATGTTGGCTCAGATTTAGGAAACTAAGTGCATCGTCTGGATGGAAGGCACCATGGGGTGGATGGCCTGGGTTGATAACATCGAAGACATCTTAAGCTAGTGGCTGCTCTGCTTTGTGCCAGCATCTCTTTTTGTTGTTCTTATGTTGTATATATCTTTTTGTACTCTTGTTACTCTGTTCGCTCCTGATGTGAGGCCTTGCCTCTCTTGAGCCGTACTCTTCGAGCTTATTTTTTGATCTCTCTATATATAATATAAAAAAAAGTGCAATAAAAATTATTCTTTTGCAAAAAAATTCCTTGAGATGAATTTGTCAAATTTTGTTGTGGTCAATTATTGGCGGCCAATATATAATTATATTATAACTAATTATAAATACTTTAATATAATTACAATAGAGATAATTATAGTTATAAATTATAGTATATAGAGTTATACTAATATACTATATTTAACATATTATTATTATTAAATTATATATATTAATTCATTATAATATATAATTATATATATTATTAATAATATAATATAAGAGTCATCCCCTCTCTTTCATTGTCTCCCTCTTTCTCCCTCCCTATCTACATCTCTATCTCTTTGTCTCCCTATCATCTCTCTATCTCTCTCCCTCTCCCTCTCTATCTATATCTTATTATCTATATCTATCTTATTCACACCATCTCTCCCTCCATCACTCTTGTAGCATATATATGTCTTTGTCGTCTAAGCACCTACACAATTTTTTATGTTATTTTAAAGATTTCCATGCCAACTAATGTGCCCCCTTACGTGTGTTTCAAGTTTCAATGTCCACTTGTAGTTTGGATTGGGACAATAGAGTTGAAGAGAGACATTTCAAAACCTTGAAGTTGCAAAATTGTTTGTGGTTTGCCTATTTGACTGGATAAGCGAAACAACATGGGGCAAGGCTAAGGTAAAAAATGTTACAAGAGATGAATAATATCTAATATAATATTAGATATAATAATATCTAATATAATATTAGATATAATAATATCTAATATAAATATATAAATAATTTATGGGAGCATGTTATGCCTGAAGTTGCATTTTTTGTCAAGATATGGAAGCATGCAATGAATTTAATGAGATGCAATACCTAAATGAATATAAATATAAATATGGTGTAGTTCAAGTTGAGAAGGCACTTGAACAAGAAACTTTTTAGTTAGGTATTTATGAATAATTTTTTTTTTGTGTGGGATTAAATTTAGATTAGTTATACTTTCTTGCACCCTATGACTGTCGGAGATTTATTAAGGGATGTATTGTTGATTTAAAGGAGAGTGAATTACCTTATCATTGTGATCAATACAATTCAATTTGCACATCCCATGTTAATGGTTTTTTCAAACCTAATCCTCTTAGCTTGGATGGGAAGTGTGATTTTTTCATTGTAACAACAGAAATTGTACGCCCTTGGAAATGGTATAGTTTCACTTAATTTGAGAATAATTAATGATAAATTGGACTTGATTTCCTTGATCTAGTGTTGTGATGTGTTTTACACATCCACATTAGATCTTGGGCCCTTTTTAAGCTAAATAAATTTAACTTTACCTTAATTAGTGTTGTAAAGTGTATTTATTTACACCTTCACATTAAATTTAGAGGGCTTATAAATTAAATGGACCTAATCTAGTGTTGTAATGTATTGTACACTTTCACATTGGGTTTAGGACCCTTTTAAGCTAAAATGACCTATTTTTTCCTTAATTTGATGTTGTAAAGTATATTTATTTACACTTTCACATTGAATTTTGGGCCCTCTTACATTTATGACCTTAATATCATCATTAATAGGCCCCTAAGACCCTATATTGTGCATCCCAAGGAATATTTCAATCAAAATCCTGACAATATCAACAAATAAACTTAATTTCTTCACTCCCCAACATTTTCTCTCTTCCCCAACATTTTCTCTCTTAAAAGGCCTTGTGGGACCCATATGCCACCTTGGGCATATGAGTCCCATCTAGGTGGGACCATATGCCCCAGATGGCATATGAGTCCCATTTGGCCTATTTTTAAGGTTTTGAGTGGAAAATTTAGGTTTTAAGTTCAAATTTTATGAATGTCATCCTATGGGATCCAATTAACAGGATATTAGATGGATTACCTATATAAATAAGGTCTCAAGTCATTATTTCATATAAGAATTCATGATATGAAGTCAAGCACTCAAGAGCTAAGCATTCCAAGACTTTACAAGATCATCAAAAGAGCATTTAAGATCATTCCTAAGGCATTCAAAGGTAGAATTATTCATCAATTATTGCATCCATTTAAGATCCATCATCATGTCAAGGATATCAATCATCAATCATGTTATTGAGCTAGTGTCGTGATGTAGCATTGAAGATCCATTTGTAAGCATTGTTTCATATCAAAGTTCATGATTTAGATCTACATCCTTCATCTCCATTTCATGTTAAATTGCAGATTTACAAGGCATTATTCAAGGTATCATTGCTTATGTTCCATATTTCATATTTCATCTTTCATGTCCTTATTTCATTGTCTCATCATTTGGTTTAATGACCTCAAAGGGGTTTAACCTAGACTAACCCCTATCCTTTAACAAACAAAAACAATTCTTCTCTTTAATGTGTGATTGTAGATCTAGGTATCTTGGAGCTTGAAGATCTTTTGAAGATTAGGTTACAAGCTTGGAGAAAGATGTTGGAGTTTTTCCCTCATTTGCAAGGTTGTCATATTCACTAAAAAGTCATCTACAGGTCTAAAATCAGGGTTTCAGATCTGAAAATCAATAGGGAAGGACAAAGCAGACATTGAAGACTAGATTCAGACTTTGAAGTTCCATAAAACCCTAACTTGACTCATACGCCAGTCCTGGCATATGAGTCCTAGTTTAGGTCATTTTTAGATTTTTGCAGTTTTGGATACCCTTTTGCCATATTTCAATTTTCTGCCCAAAAACCCTGATCTAGGACTGATATGCCCAGACTAGCGTATGAGTCCCAATATGCCAAAATTTTAGTAATTTTAGCATTTCAGAGCTTCAATCAGTCTTCTTCAAGCTTCCAAGTGCACACATTCCATCTTGTAGTTCTTTGTTCTGTTTTGCATGCATTTTTAGGTCATTTAGTGAAAGATTGCATCATACTAGGTTTAAGCATTTTTATTTGCATTGCATTTTTCTTTCCAAGCCCTAGCTTGGTGGTGAAACCCTCATTCAACCTCAATTAGCCTCTAAAAAAACCCTAGGATACCCTATTGCAAGATCTCTTTCCCCTTTCTTCATTGGAAAGTGGGTTCTGCTCTATGTTCTAAACCATAAGAAAGCATCTCACCCATTTTTAGTTGTTTCTAGACATCCAAATTTGGACACTTAATTTATCCAAATTTATCACCTTTCATCTAAACATCCTCTTATCCGAGTTAATTAAGTAATATTACTATTATTTAATTAATATATTTAATTCTGCCAAATCCCTAAGGTATTTAATTAATAATTAAATACCTTACCCTCCTTAATCCTCTTTTCATCAAATAAATTAAATAAATATTACATTTATTTAATTCCTCACATGTCATTTTCATCTAATCCTAATCCATTTCTTAATCTTTTCATTAAGGATGTGCACATGCCTAATCCTTGATTAGGATGTGTCACATCCTCCAACTTTTGCAAGTTGGCTTTTAATCCTAATTAGCCCCTAATTATCCTCTAATTATAAATTAATTAAGCCTAATCATTCTCCAAGGAATTTTTAATTCCTTTTTATTTGTCCTAGATTCCCCTCCTTTATATGTGAATTTTTAATTCACATTCCATCCTTCCAAGGCTTCTAGAACCTTGGACTTGTCACAATCTTCACATGTGACCAACCTTGGACTTGTCACAATCTCCACATGTGACCAAGTCCCACCTTTTTGGAAGCCCACCTTTTATCCTCTAGATCATCCTATGAATGTGAATTTTAATTCACATTTATCCTCCCCAACCACCTTCCTTTTCCCATGTAGGTTTTGAGGAATTCTAAAATTCCTCAAAAGTCCCTTTCACTCCCACTTGGGGACAAGAAATCCCTTTTTGTGGAAATCCTCTCATCCCCCAAGGTGCATGTCCTTTCCACCTCATGTACCTTTTTGACAACTCATCTCCACCTCACATGCCCTTGTCCACTTCACCCTCCACATGTCAAGATGTGAGGGCTTGTGGGTTCTCAACCCACCATAGCCCTTCATCTTGACCTTGTTGGATCAATCTTGACCCTTGAATTCTCTAGAGAATTCAAATTCCTCTATAAATACCCCCTCCTCAAGGGCATTTACACAACACTTCTTCATTTGAGCAACCTCATGCTGCTAAATTTCCTTCTCCACAACACTTTTGATTTTCATAACCTTATGCTGCCATTTTTCCTTCACAACACTTTGCACTCTCACAACTACATGCTGTCCAAGTCATTTTAGATCATTCAACCATCTTTTGTCCATCATTTTGCATATTGAAGCTTGCATTTTAATCACTCAATCTATCATCTAAGGAGCACACAACCCATCCACGCAAGGGCCAATCAAAGAAGTTTCAACAACAAGGGAGGTAAAAGTGTTTTGTGTTTCATTTTATTTGCATTCCTTTTCGTTGTAACTCTCTTTTGGCTAATCTTGAGGTGTCCTTGGTGTTTTGTCTTTCATGTTTCTTAGTTAGATTCACACATTTAGAGTAGCATAAAATATCAAGGTATCACAATAGGAATCAAAAGTGTCGAGGGAAAAATATTAAATGCATAATTTAATTTCCCATGTTTGATTTTCCAATAATATTTATAAAAATGAGCAATTGATGCATAAATAGGTCCAAGCAAATAGGGAGAGCTAAGCCTAGTGTGGAATTATCAAGGGTGATAATTTTTTATGCTACATTTAGCCCCCTCTTTAGTGAGAGTATCAACTTATGCTCATAATCACACTAAAGTACTGATAGGTCAAGAGGGGTTCAATTATCCAAATATTAAAGAGAGGATGACATTGAATCTAGGGGACATGCTAGCCCCCAAGATTCAAGATCTTATGGAAAGACAATATAAGGACAAAGGAACACACATGTATGAAATGCAATGCAGCATGACAAACATTTAAGCATACATGACAAAAATGTAACACATAACATAACATAACATTAACATGAGATAAAATAACATAATGCAAATACAAAGAAGGCACATAAGAGACATAAAACACAATACAAAGGTTATTAATAAAATGATTCAATTCAGTAGGGAAAAGAGAACTCAGTCTTAAATTTTTCTCAAATACCAAACGTCATATCATGAATATATGTTAGACAAGATAGTGCTCTCATAAGGGCTATCAAAGTGTGTTATTTCAAACCACTCATGAGCTACATAGATCCACTAGCTAGCAAGTTGTGTTATGCTAGGTGTCCATGCATATAATGGGTTCCATAAGACTAGCAAGTTGTTTTATGCTAGGTATCTCATGAAACACATGGCTCCACTAGCAAGAAAGTTGTGTTATGCTAGGTGGCCATGGTGAAAGGTGCTCAAGTTCACGAATCAACAAGTTGCATTATGTTAAACCCACGGACTATTTTACAAATCATGCCTTAGGGAGCATATACAGTTTAATTTCATAGGGGACTGTTTAACGTCACAAGGGATGAAAATCACCTCAAGGGGTGTACAAAGTTTAATTTCATGGGGGAGGAACAAAAATCACCTTAGGGGGTTTATAAATTTTAACGTCACATAGGATGAAAATAAAAGGGTCATGCCTCAAGGGGAATTATAAATAATATCACCACCAAGGGTGCATGTCAGTAGATCATAATATGTTGAAGGCCACAACTAAATACATGAGAGATCACACCTTAGCGAGCATCACACATGACACCACCACCAAGAGAGGACAAATCATGGAATGAAGGGGCACACCTTAGGGAGCACCAAGCATAGTACTACCACAAATGGGACATAACATGTCATGAAAATTCACGCTTTTAGGGGGTATAAATCCTAATACCACCACAAAGAGGACAACCAACATATATTGAGAAGCACACACTTTAGTGAACATCCATGTGATATTACTACTAAAGAAGACACAATGTGAGAAACAAGACCAAACTTTTAGAGGATTTATGATATCACAACTAAAAGGGGCCATTTTTATTCAATTATTGGTGATATATGGGGTAATATGCCCCCCCCCCCTTAAAATTTTAGTGTACTTACTACACTAATATTTTAAGGAGATAATGGATTATATAAAGGATCCCTTATACAAAGGAATACACCTTATAAGAGACTAACTACCCCTTGTCCCCAAGTGTAAGGGAAAAGGTGAGCCTATATGGATTGGGTTGCATTGCTTAGTGATAAGATATGATTGCATAGAACATCGTGTACCCCCATGCATGGAAAAGAGTATTCGATGATACTACAACTACCACATAACAAGGAGAAAATTCATATCTATTTTATTTATCATCTTATCATATTTATCCTTACAAGGATCCATGTCATCTAATATCTTCTTTAAAGTACAACATTCATCAGTAGCATGACCAAATAATCTATGATATGCACAAAAGGATGAATTTTTATTCTTGTGTTGAACATCTCTACTTTCTTGCATAGGAGATAATTTAATGAATTTCAATTGTAAAAGTGTTCTTAAGGTACATTTAGCTATGAACAGTGGATGTGGAATGGGTAGGATACCCCTTCTAATAGGTCCATAAGGTTTATATCATTTAGATGATGGTGTAATTGTTTTATGTAAAGGTGGGGGACTTTGATAACCAATTTCTTGTATATCTTCATATGGTATTTGTTCCAAGAGGGTGTGTATTTCATGTTCATTCTTTATGTAACAACCTTGTTTAGTAAGAATCTTAAATCCTTGACCATAACACTTTTCTAAGTTGATGGGAGCATCACCCAGTTTTTTTTCATATGATGGAGGATAATTAATGGTCTCATCTTGAGTGGTGTTTGAGAGGGTTATCATTTGTAACGGTTGAGGTATAAATTGTAAAGCACTTTCCTTGTGTGAGGAAGATAACATGTCAAGTGGAGGTATGGTAGGTGCTACTGATTTTTTATAAGGATAAGTAGGCCATATCAATGAATGATAAAGGATATTTTTGATTTAGTGTTAGGTATCATATTATTTAAGAATTCATCTATGATTTCTTCATCTTGCCTCAAAATATCCTCATTAAGAATATATGCATTGGGAGATGAAGTGACATGAGTCTCATCGCTTGAAGGAGAGTCGTTACTGAAAACACAACATGAAACATCAACCAAAGATTACAAAGAAGACAACATTTTACCAAAGCATTCAGACATTGTGACAATTTTATGCTTAACCAATATATGCATTGGGATATAGACTGCTATATCATAGTGAACAGTGAAATTGAAAGCAGATCTAGATAGAATACCTTGAGAGATTTTGCCACAAAAATTTGAGCAAAAATATCCTGGCCAAGGGTGCAATACACCCTAGACCAACAAGGTATTTTTACTGAGTTCAAATTTTAGGTGTGTTCTACAATGTTTAAGTATCTTCTTATGTGAATGTTCAGGTTTGACAATATATATTTTTTTAGAATTTAACAAATTTTTTATTTTGCAATATGAAATACAATTATGCAAGAAATTTTCAAAATCCATTAATGATTAATACAACTTGGAAATGCAATTTTTAGAATGTAAAACATAGAATTTGCTTGATCTTATCTTAAAAAATCTAAAAATTGAATTTTTTATGCCTTTGTAACAATAACAATGCACTTTTGCCACTTTTTCACTATATGAAAATACCTAAATGAATGTTTTGAAGCCTAATGCAATTTATCAATGCAAACTTGAACTAATCCTATTTTTCAATGATGCCTAATGCAATTTATCAATGCAAACTTGAACTAATCCTATTTTTCAATGACTAAATTTAACCCTAGATGCAAAATGCAATGCAATTTTTTATTTTCTTAATGCTTTTTATGATAATTAGGTACGCAAATAATGAATACAAAAACTCTAAGATCTATTTCAAATTTTGAAATGATAACTTCAAATTTTAGAGGTGTTAAAGTGTTTGAAACAAGCAGGTCCACCAAAATGTTTGATTGGGAAAAGGATGAAAACCCTCTTCCTAAATTGAATTAATTGGATTAAAGATGACCTCAAGAACCACTTGGCTACAAACCTATTAGGGAGAGCCAAAATGATGGATCAAAGCTTTAATATAATTGTTTAGGTGCGTGTGAGGTTGACTAATGTGAATATGAATGAGTAATTTTTAAAATACAATGATCTAACTATGAAAACTATGCAAATGCAATGATTTATTATGATTTTTGACAAACTAGATGCAGACAAAAAAATTTCAATTCTAGAAATGAGAAGAGAAGACACAAATGCATGCGATATATAAATTTGATCCTAATCTTGTTGGTCTAGGGTGTAGTAAAACCTATAATTTTCTCCTTTTTTCTCAGATCTAAAAATACAAGCTTCAAGACACCAGTTTGTATCTTCTATCCTTCGGGTGTTGTTATCAGAATTTCATTTATTGATGAGAAAATGTAGATTTTGTGACTTGTCAACTTGTAGGGTTAGAGTGCATGAATGAACAAGGAGCCTTTAATCTTCCTTCAACTCTCTTCAAATCTACAACCTGCACACATGAGAGGAGAGGAAGGGTTTTTCCATATAGGGGCTTGCCTCAGTCAAACCTCATGTTGGTATTTCTACCCCCACAATGGAAAATTATGATAAAAGAGGGTGTATCCTTGGATGAATAGAGGCTAATTGACAAATAAGTAATGAATTGACAACTTGCTACAACTCACAACTCAGATCTGATCTCCTTGATGGACTAAAGTCACACTCATCACATTCAAGGATCAATCGTTGCTTGATTTGATTTGGTTTGATGACCTACAAGTTTTAGTACACATAAAATACATGCAAAACATATGTCAAACTTACATAACACATGATATGATGCTTGAATAATGAAATGTTGCAATAATCTTGATAATTCTACTCTTGACTACTCTTGAATGATTTTAGGACACTTGATTTTATTGATTGAATTCTTAATTATGTTTCTTCTCATTAAAATGGGGAAAATACTTTGTATTTATATGCAATTCTTCCAATTTCTTGAAAATCAAATATCGATAGCTAACACTTGAAATTGGAAATTAAAATAAGAAATTGTTGACATTGACATATTCAAATTTGGGGCCAACTTAAGTGGTCTAGGGCGCAATGTGCCCTAGACTAGATTCCTACTTTTTAGGAATCAAAAGTGTTAGGGGAAAATTATTAAATACATAATTTTATTTCTCATGTTTGATTTTCCAATAATGTTTATAAAAATGAGCAACTAATGCATAAATAGGTCCAAGCACATAAGGGGCAGCTAAGCCTAGTGTGGAATTATCAAGGGTGACAATTTTTGATGCTACATTCCAATCTTAAACACCTATATGATGTAAAAAAACCTACAAGGAAACTTATAAAGATAAAATCTATATAGAAATAGGAACAAGGTAGAAAAACTCATAATCTCAAAGAAATTAGCTTGCACAAGGCAATTTTTTGCTCAAGATAAAATAGATTATATAAAATCTAATACTAGTTTTTCTTTAGAAGAAGTTGATAATGTAAATATTAAAGTCTCAAAAATATCAAAAATTGATGTAGGAGTATCTAGAGGTTTAAGAGAAATCTTACATCACCCAGAAAATACCTTATTTTATTTTTAGTTTGGTTCTGTAAATACCCGCAAAGCTTATTTCCTCTAAAAATCCCTAAAGAGTTGTGTAGAACATCAAAAGTTTCCAAAAGGGCTAAAAGTAGTAAGGCCTCCATTTTTAGAAAGTTTGCATGCACATATGGACCTAAAATTTTGCCCAAAACTCCAAAATTGTAAAATGAACATCGTGGGTGACTTTTATGCCAAAGTCAAGTCTAAATATGAAGTCATTAAAGATAATATTCTAAAAATTGTGAAAAAAAATAAAATTTGAGGTTTCAAACAATGGAATGATGCCTTAAAAGTTTAGGAAATCTAATGAATTAAATTTAAGGGGTGTAGAGCACTCTAAGAACTATAGTTAAAAAAGTGGGCCCAATTAGATGCCCAAATCAAAAGATGAATCCCAAAAGATTCCATCTAGTTGAATGTATGATGTATGTGTTTTATGTACTAGTGATTGGATCTATTTAAGCTTTATTGAGAAAAAAATTACCAATCTTGCAGAGGTAATATGTTCCCTTGACATGATATTGCCCATATTATTGCACAATCCTTCATGATATTTTTCCAACATCATAATTTTCTTTAATGGTATTTACTTGCTAGGAAAATTCTACATGCACTTTGAGGTTGTCTTACAAAAGATGAGAAAGATTCCCATCCAAAGATAATTTTTAGAGTAAAGTGATAACACAATTAACTCTTGAGGGTAGATTATATGTAAAAATCCCATTACATCTCACTTTCCAAGTGAAATGAATAATAGTGTGCATGCAAGTTTCTAAAATATATTCTTTCAAATATCCAATCCAAGTAAGGGTCCTTCCATAAATTATTTAACAAAAAGAAACAAGGATTCAATTGAAAATAGATGGCCATATAAACTAGACATAAGAATAGTACCAGAAGATATTTTTAAGAATATTAAGACAATAACATATAATAAATTTACAATACAAGAGCTTTTAGGTGGAAAGTTGAGCTTAGCTCTTAGATTTTGATTTACAAAAAACAATACACTATTTATTAATTTGATGTTGTAGAAGTAACACCTCCAGTTGATGTTTAGTCTAAGATCATATGTCAAGAGAGGAAGAAGAGATTGATTTGAGAGGTAACATATTACTCTTATTCCCATTGGACCATATCTAATCCTTACCAAAACTACACTCCATATTAGTAGACATATTATCAAGTAGAGTAGGTAGAGTAGGTACAAGTTATTTTATATAGGAGAGAAGATGATAGTAACTACTACTAAGGGAATGTATTGTTTGATAATAATCTTAAATGTGGATTCTCTTTCCAATGTTGTAATAATCTATTTAGCAGTAAAACTTATTTCTTGTTCCCTTTCTTGTTTCCCAATTTGGCCCATCAAAAAATTATGGTCAACTTAGTAAGTTGGTTTTAACCAGCTTGTGAGGGGAGCCCATAAGAGGAAATGCACACACGAAAAGCTATAAGAATATTATTGGATACTTGTAAATCAACCTACCATGGATAAGAAAAAATTTGTCCCAAAAAAGAATCTTATTTTTTATGTTTTTGAAGGTACCATTTCCACATATATTAAAAGGATACTCTAACACCAGAGAGAATGAGAAGGTATCTAGACAAAAATTTACGATCCAATGTACATAAGATAACATTATGTGAGGATCCAACTTGGGAGGTAGCAAATGAGGTCATAAATAATTTGGTCTTATGCATAGAAATTTTAGAACTTGAGACCAAACATAGAAGACCAAGTACTTATAGTGTATTGGAAAATTCATCAATTATATTTCGAATAAAAACATTATGCCATCAACAATATGAGAATTTGTCACAAAAGTGTTTCCATGAGGGTGACACCTTTAATTAGAGAATTGGACTCGGCATGCTAAAGGAGATAGCCTAGACAACCTACTACAAGGAGATAGAGAAGGGGGGCCAAGTTGCATACTTGTCTAATGGGTCTTTGGATGGGGAAGGATGGCATAAGGGAATAATTAACTAGGCAAGCATTAGCATCAATAAAAGGTAGGTCATGTGGGAAATGGGTTTGTTACCAAATCTAAGCCATCTTAGCATTTACAAGATGAATGGACATCTTATAGAATCATAAGATTTATGAAAAAAATGTAATGCCCTGTCTTATAACCTAAGGAATGTTGCAATTGTCTATAAAAGTGAAATAATTTTTTTTTTAAAGTGTTAATATTAACTTAATTAGTTGCATACATTCTCTAAGTTACGCGACGTCACACTACTTGAGATTCCATAGACGAATTTAGTATTTAGCATTGCATATATTTAATTAACATAAACTTTAAAAGTAAACATTGCATAACATTTAAATTTCCATTCATGAAAGTATAAAGTACAAATACGATTCTTACATTGCATTTGAAATAATATTACAATACTCATTCTTCAAATGAGGTAGATCAAATAATAGATTACAATTACATACTTCAAATGTTCACCTCATAAACAATTAAGGGATGTTTCAAATACAAGATGTCCAATGATACAATAAAGAAATTACATATATATCCAAGTACGAGCTCTCCATCCATGAAGCTCTCGTTGCCATGATCATAAATTGGGGACCCAATAGAGTATGGTGCATGTTCCACCCAACCATGTGGTACTCGTAGGTCCACCCCCCATGCTAGGAGATAGTAATATGGTTACCTAGACATAACCTATTCACCCTAGACACAAGTACATAACCAATTGATGGTTAAATTGCTTCTAGAATTAAGACAATCAAATGTGCTAAGTACACAAGGTAAACTGTTATTTTAGGTGGAGTGTCATCACAATGTTGCAAAGGTTACCCTGGTGTTTCTTCTTAGGTTTTGGCCCCCAACTTGGGTTACCCTGGTAACCTCTTACAAAACCCAGCCCCATTCGCAAACTATTACAGAATCGAATATCTTTTAAAGTAACAAGATATCGATTTGCCATTCCAGGCCTTCTCATCTTATACTCAAGACTGAACTAGCTCTAGAGTCTATAAGCAAGGCATAATAATCTTATTAAAGATTTTAATCTAACTACTGTGTTGTTTAATTATCACTGACTTACTAACTCTTTGTAAGTTACCCTGACACCACTTTGTGTGTCGGCCCTCACATAGAGCCACTCCCCTAAACATAACAAAGGAATTCTAAGTTTCCCTGACTAAGGTAGACAAGGTGTACAAAAATACAACATAAAATTCTACACTTTTCATAATGAACATCAAGTCTATGTTCATAAAATAAGGTGTCTAAACACCATACAAAAATCATGTACACAACCTTAGCCAATACAAGAATTCAACTTAAACAATCACAACTCCCACGTTTTACAATTTGTCTTAAAGACTTGTACATCTAAGACATGCCCAATTTTCCCAATAAAGAAACAAGATTTAAAGCAAATTGAAAAATAAAGAGTCTACATTAGGATATACTAAATCCAGTCAAGCAATAATTTGAAGTACCAAAATTATTCATCTAAGATTTAATTCATCTTCCATGCAATACGAAAATCAAATCTATAATTTACCCAATTTCATAACCATATATTATAATGAAATCTATATAAACTCCACAATAACAATCTATTCTAAGCACAAATAACTTAATCATGATAAATTAATTATTAAAATATCTATATCTAGATATTTAATAAATTATTTCTTTTAAATATCTCATTTAAACATGATAACACTTCCAAATTTTCTTGACATTAAATAAATATATAATTATAAATATTATATATATATATATATATATATATATATATATATATATATATATATTATATATATATATATATAATATACATTATATATAGCATATATACATATAATAAATATAAAATATATATATAATTATTAATGCTAATAATTACATATTAAAATTACAAATTGAAAAATCCACATGAAAAATCTGCATGAAGTTTTAAAACTTAATGTTAGAAGTTAGGGCTTTTTATGCCCTAACCCCGCACACTGTGGGTAGGGTTGCCTTCGCAGCCTGCCCCATAGGCTCGGCCGCGGCGACTGAGCTGAGCGCTGCCCGCAAGGGCGGCGCTGGGCTCGGCCCTCGCTACCGTCCCCCTGCGGGGTCGGCCGCGGGTAGCCCCGCCTCACAGAGCTTCGGCTCTCATGTTTTTTAATAAAATTTTCTAATATAAAATCTACAATATATTTATATAACGGCGATTTCACTAATTCTTTTTTTTAATAAAATCCTCAAATTCGCCTGTACAGCAACTTTTCAATATTCTTATAAAGAATATAAAATTTTCACATTCCAATTTATATATGAATATATATATATATATATTTATAATATATATATAAATTCAACAGAGTTTTCATATGGGGAATTTTTAGAAATTTCTACAGAGTTACTTTGGAATAAATTTTCAACAGGGTTTCAATGGGGAAATTATAAAATTTCAACAGGGTTTTACTGGAAAATACGCACAAGAATTTCCAATCAATACTAATTTATTCCCTGAGGATTCAATTTCTTTTTCAACAAATGATTTCCCTCACAATAATTTACTCAATCTTTTCTACAGAGAGAAAGAAGTTTTCAAGAATCAACAAATCCTAAAAAAATAAAAATACAGTAATCAATTTTTCCCGAGAAGTACAGGGATTTTAATAAAATGAAATTTCCTTTCACAGACTTTCTTTTCAAAACAAACAAATTAAAAACACAACGGAAATACCTATTTTCCTTAGCTTCAGATATCTGTCTGGTGAAGAATAGCTTTGCCTGTAGCTTCCAAAGCCTTTCCCGAACACAAATTCTCAATATGCCAAACCAGAGAACTTCCAGAAATATACAACAATTCTCAAAGCAATCACAAATTTTTCCAAAAACAATTTTAACAGCAAACTATTTTTTTTCATTTTCCGAGAAGAAAAGGTAATCCTCTGTATTTCCCTAAATCCCATATAACCTCTGAGAAAATCCTCCACCCACAAAGGCAATTCATTCAACTGGCACACATGTCGAGAAGAAACAAATATCTTTCAACAACCTCACGGCAATCATTCATTTCTTCCTTATCAAAATTTAAATGCCTTTTTAAATAATTTTCAATTTTCAATTTTCAAAATGCAAATTTATTTAACAATTAAAAATGCCATTTCCCACATAATAATTAATTTTAAAATTAAGATTTATTCACACAATTAAAGCAACTTTAATTTAATTAATTAGTTTATTTAATTAAATGAATTTAATCTCAATGATCAAATTACTTAACCAAACAAACTAATTAATTAATTAAATAAAATGTAAAACTTATTTTTCAACATTTAAAATTAATTTAAATCAACAGTAATTTAAAGAATAATAAACTATCATTAAATTGATAAAATTTTCCTTTCAAAACAATTAATCCAATCAGGGACAAACAAGACCACCAAAGACACCAAACTAAAACTGACGATGTACTGTGACTGGGTTAAAGACTAGACTAGGATAAACCATGTTACTACCTCCCAATCAACATTTTTGTTGAGTCTTGACACGCTCAGACCTGAGTAATCAGGTGGAGTCGGTGTCATGTACCTGCAATCCTGCATCCAAACAAATAACATGCATATATATATAATCCATTGTACAAACACACCGTGCGAAGAAAATCACGAAAATCACAAGGCACTCACAAGCGAGTGATGCAACTCCGTTCTCCACACCAATACACGTCACATCAAACTCACAAATTAAATAACAGTTAGTCCATCATAAACATATATATATATAGCAATAACATCTGAAGGAAATATCTACGCTATCACAAAGCATGTCAGAAATCAATTATCACCATACAATGTATCATCATATCACAAAGTGAATCCACTGTCACTCAAAATCAGTGATCAAAATATCCAAACCAAAGTACCAAAGTCTAACAGTGTGAAAACATGCAAACAGAAAACATAAGCATAAATGGAGGGGTACTACAAATTTATACATTATAGCATCTTGGAATTTTTTCTAGCCCATTCATTTATTTTCCAAAAAATTATTGAGCTATCAAGGATAAACCTACCTCCAAGAGATCTTATTTTCTCAAATTTAACAATTCATTAGGTAATTTGATTTAAACCTCCTAGTAGCGACTTTGGCCAATATCTTTTAGAATGTGTTGAGGATGTTATGAGTTTCCAAATAGCCATTCAATCCTTGTTATTTCATTTTATAAGAAGCTTGATGAGACCTTGATTAATGAAGGGCCTAAATATCCTTTATAAAGGGATTAAATATCCTTTATCGAGAGCTTCTAGGTAAACATAGAAGTAATCCATTTGACATGTTCCTACATGGCTTTATAGAAATTTATGGGAAGGTCGTCTATTCTTGTACTTTTATCCTTAAGCATAGCAACAAGGAATTCATCAAATTATTCTATGATAAAATGATAATTGAGGTATTTATTGTATTCTTAATCAACTTTGGTGAGGATGCATTCCCCCACAACAAAATCAATGATCTCTTGGAGAGGGTCTTGCTTAGAATTGTCAAAGAAGAGCTATTTAAATTGTTAATAGAAGGAATCCTTGAATTGAGTTGAATTGGAAATGAGTTGATTATCTTACACTTTGATCTGGCATTTCTTCCCCTTCTTGTGCATATATTTTAGAAATTAGAAAAACTAAATTGTTGCTTTTTTTATCCCCAATTCATTTTCTAGTTGAGTCTAGATACGATTTTGGCTCCCTTTCCTTTATAGACCTCAAGTTGTCTAATTTTTTATATATTATAGATAGTGCTTGTTGGAGGGAAAGCGTGAGTGGGGTTGGAGGAGAGGAGTGTTTTTCCTTCAACACATTAATGTCTTGGGGTGTTTTTAGTTATATTCATTTTACTTGCATCCCTTCTACTATAAGCTCTCAAAAAATCTATATATCTAGTGGTTTAGCTTTATTGCACTAGGTGATGCAACCTTTAGAGGTGGGTCTTAGTTATGGATCCTAGATGGTTGCTAGAGAGGACACAATAAAGTTGATTAAGGTCCAAGAAATGATAAGTTTTAAATGGAGTTTAGAAGTGGAAGGGAGGTTTTTTTAGAGTTGAAGGGAGAGGGCAATGCATAGGTTGTTTAATAATTATGACATAAATGTCTACTTGAACATAATGACCCACATTAGAAGGGGTGATGACAAAGAAATGGGATACATAGAATACATCAAGCTTGTTGATCTTGTTCAAAAGGCCATATCTTTAGCTAAACCACATAAACCAAAATGGAAGTTAACCATTCAGTTTACCATTGATATGATCAAAATGTCTAAGTTAAATGTGCTTAATCCTATAGTATGCATAGGGTTATGAGTAGTCGGGTTGTAGCTACCTTAACTCCTAATTAAGTTATATGATCATTATTATATTCTTATTTAGATAATTAGGTCATCCTAGGTGTTATATTTAGGTATCTATGTTAGTTTAGATGACAACCAAGGCATAAGAATGGTATATGTATTAGGTAGAGGTTAGTTATTATGATCATGTTGAGTATTTTGTCCTTATTGAATATTATTGGAGGTTTCCCCCTCAAAGCGGCATATTATTCTTAATTATTTTGAGCATATTTCCTCCTTTGTGTAGTTTTTTTGTTACACTAAGGGTTGTGGTAGAGGATCTACATATCAAATTCAAGTTGAGAGATTTTTTGAAGCACTTAGCTAGCTCTAATACAAATGATGCATAGCCATATTGAAGTCCTCCACCCACTCACCTACATGAGTAAGTAATATCTCATACATTCCTAAAGTAGGATTCTCTCTCTAGGCTCATTAGGTGCATGGATTTAGTTGAACTCTACTAATTGATTTTAGACAAGGAGAAAAACCTACACACAACTTTAAGAAGGGTAGGTTCGTAAGAAAACTAAAAATATGGAGAGCTTGTGTACTCCAAATCTATTTTTTCTGCTACTATGTGTAAATTGAAGGTGGTGGCCATATGTGTTGCACACACGTGACTTTATATTTATCTAAATCACTCTTGCTCACATAACAAAAGCAAGTGGAGTGAAGGAGTGTTTGGAGGACTACCTTCTTCATGAGAGAGAACTTGTGACTTATACGTCCTTGGGGACCTAACTTGATACCTCCTTCTCTTCTCCCTATTTTGAAGTTGCCCCTTGATGGAAGGATGATGGGAAGCACAAACAAAGGTTGAAAAAGAAAAAAAAAAATAACATCCTACTATAGTGATTGATCGTAGAGCCTAAAAGCTAGAAAATAAGAAATTTAGGACCCAAAAGGCTGAAATAAAATTTGAGTTATAAGGGAATCTATAAAAAGAGGTGGAACCTTGATGTATTTATCTAGAATAATCACTCAAACATATTTTTATAATTGTATATGGAGAGGCAAGATCTAGGATTTCCAAAAGGAAACAATCAAAAGACCCATGCAAATCCAACTGGGGGAATATTAATAAGGCTAGACCCATAATTAGAGCTGCAAACTAGAAGTTATCTTATCTTACGCACAATCAAGGGTTAATTGGACTTGAATTTGGGAGCTAAGGTTGATGCAAAAATAACAATTGTATAAAATCACACAAGAAATATTTTAACATATGATTATCAATTATACCAATGGTAATCAGTAGGGTGCTTGTTTTACTATCAAGGTGATTTTACCTAGAAAGAGGGAATCATATAATTTAAAAGAAAAATAATAATTTTCATAGAGAAACAAAGCATGGAAGGTTGGTAAATGGCTAGCAAATAGGGAATAGAAGAGTCCTACAAGTTGACATAGCACTTACATCAAGGTTGAATAAATTGAGAGATGTTTTATTCAAGCCACGTGGGTCATGTGCTAGACCATTGGATCATTATTGAATTTCCATTTGTGCCTAAGAAATTTCAAGCACTTGTAAGATCAAGGAGCTAACTAAGCAATGATCAATCTTGAAAAATAACTTCTTTCCAAATGTGTTGTAAACCAAGCTCTAGTTGTAGACTACCAACCTTGACTTCTTGATGAAAAATAATATTAAGATGGTTATACAAAATTATATTTTTCACTTGATGCTTTCTCATGGGGATTACCATTCCTAGAGCATCCCAAGAGAGCACTCTACAATTCATTAGAAATTAGAAGTGATTTCACTCTCTTATTTAGAACCATGAATTGGTTCTCCATAGGAAGTGGAATGCCTTTATCAAAAGTATCAAAATGTGTAGTGAGTCTTGATGGAGACCTTGACCTTGACATAGATATTGAAGATCTTAGGTGGAAGGAATCAAATTGTTGAGGTGATGGCTCCATTCTAGAATTTTCCCTTCTAGATGGCATTTAGATGTGATCTCTCATTACAAGTAAAGATTATTTTTTCTTCTTAAGATGAGTACCTAGTCAACAAGATTCTTATCAATGTGCAAAGCAAAATTAAGAAAGTAAGGGATGGTATATAGAAAGAATAAGGGGTCTAAGCAGGGGTCATATGTATGCTTAGTTCGCCATAAAAGCATAAATTATTTTATAGATACGACACAAATTATTTGTGAATGAAAAAATTCATTTGATATAAGACTAATGCACATAAAATTGTCTCGCAATCCACCAAAAAAACATAGATTGAAATAGACCTACAAATCCAAACATCCCCACCCACCTATAAGTCAAACCCTCTCAACATTATTACCAACCCACTCATCCAATCCACTTTACCCTACTTATCAAGCACCCTCCAAAACCCCCATTCTAGAATGTTCTAATAGAGAAAATGGAGTTAATCCAGAAGATCAAGAAAACTTTTAGCACGGATTGCCATTATCACTTGTCTCTATCAAGGAAATCTTTCATTCATATCAGTACGTTGAAATAATTTGTTGGATTTGACAGTCTGCAAGTTGTGGATGGAAAGGTGATAAGGACCCATGGAATCCCAAGGGCCGCGCATAGTTGGTTTTAGGAAACGACTAGTCTTGCGAGACCCCACGCCCTCATTAATGACCTCCCCCTATCGTATCAGCATCCGCCACGTCAGCCGATGGACAGGGGAGTGCACGTAACAGGTTGGGGTCGTATGGTCTAGCTGGCATTCCATGTGCCTGGTCAGCTTTCAACTGGTTTGAACTGTCAACATCTTAACTTTTGTCTTGTCGTCCCACGAATCCGCGGGTCCCACTTTACCCGCTACCCTTAACTCCGGGGTTAGTTTGAAAGTTACCAAGCATGCTTGTGGTATTTTTAGTGAGGTCTTATGGAAACGACCGACAAAATTAGGATAATTACTTTTAGGATTTAAGAATAGAAGTGGATAAATAAATTGAATATGACTTAAAGCTTTTTAATGTACATATAATATTACATTTATAGAAAAAATTAAGAATGGCATCACAAAACAAGTGACACACTGCGTCAAGTTTCTACCGTCAAGCAAGGAGCTTTTAGGTTGTTAGGGGAAGGGAAAATATGGTTCAAGATTTGTAAAATGAATTGTAAAAATGAAATGTAAGTTTGTAGTATATGTTGCTTAATTGTCGTTGAAAGTTAGAGTTAGAGTTGGCCTAATGGTGGAGAACTTGTCCTCTTGAAAGAGAGGTCACAAGTTCAAATCCTGCAGGGGCTAAGGTATGTACACCTCATATTGTGGAGCATGAGTTAGGTGCCTCCCTCAGATTTGGGAGTATGAGGAGTCCCATATATACTATAAGCTGTCTGTAGACCCAAAAACAGATCGCCCGATATTCGTGGACTATAAAAGAATATTTATTTTATTTTTAATGTAGAAAACTAGAACCAATGAAATTGAAGACTATATCATGTGAGAAACCAGATATAGATGCTAGAGTTTGTTAGTGATACTGTGAAATTTGTCTATTGTTTTCCTACACTAAAATTTTGTTGGAACAATTGTATATTAAAATTCATATTTTTTGTGTGCTTGTTAAATAATATTAAAAAAAAATTATATAAAAGTAATTTAGGAATTTAAATTGGTTTAGTGTGAAGGTGGAGAGTTTATTTGTCAAGGTAGTAATAGGGAAATGGGCAAAGCGATTGCCATATTGTAAGAAACAAAGATGGCCATATTTAAGAAACTATTTAGTAAACATAATTATTTGTTAATATATAAATCGTTTTGAGTAGATATGTAAGACATAGAAAATAAAAATATTAGTGATAAGTAAAAAATTTAAAAGCATTTTAGAAAATGGAGATATTAAAAATATAAAAATATTTTAATTTATTTTATATACAAGACATATAAAATAAATATATTAATAATAGACTAAAAATTTAAAAGCATTTTACAAAATGAAGATATTAAAAATATAAAAGTATTTTATCTTTTTTAATACCATATTATTGTGTTCAATTAATAGAATATTTTTGAATATTTTAACCACATATTATATATATATATATATATATATATATATATATATATATATATATATATATAACTGACTTAGTTAAATAAACTAACTATAAATAATTTTATTTACCCTGAATTTAGAAAATAACATATGCCCATGAAAAATAGGTCATAAAAAGTAAAGTCCATAGGAATAACAACTTTATAGCTAGACTAGAGGTTTAAATATTAATTACTTTCTTTGCAAATATTAATTCACTTACATCATTGAGAAGGCCTACCAAAAACAATATGTTGAGGCTAGTGGTATGGAGCAATCCCAATACCTTGTACTATTTTAATGGTGAATAGGTGTAAATGGGAATGCTTCTATATGCCTCACTACTCTTCATAGCTTCCAGACGTTGACTGAGTGCATAGATAGTGAGAATGGAAAGGGTGTTACATGTAAACGTGTAAGAATATAGATTGGAAACAAATTTGTCCTTTGATTGATGCATAAGAATATGATCTGCAAATTCTGTGAAGAACGTTGAGGCATAAAGAAGTGTTTTGTTGTTTGGAAGGCATAGGACATTTGTAGAAGAACAACTAAATTCTGGAGAATTCCATAGAGGTGAGTTGTTATTGCTTTGTAAAGTATCAGAGATTGAATGTAGAAGAACTTTCACTATTTGGTAAAACCTAACTTAGAAATCCTACCAAAGTAATTGCAAATGACAAATGTTATGTATGTCATAAACATGAAACAATAAAAGCCAAGAAGCAGGACACATATGAAAAACTAAATGCTTTGGGCAAGGTCTTGTTGACTGTGAATGCATCAAATGCATTGACTATGGATTGACTGCAACAATTTTGCATTTTACTTGTCAATTTTGTCATGTGCTTTTGTGTTTTATGTTTATGAATAATGTATTATGTGTAAACAACTGTGGTGGTTTGTTTAAATTTTCCTTGTAATAGGAACCATTTTTTGGAATTGGAGTGGAGATAAAGCCCTGTAGAGCTACAAATACATTTGATTCTTGAAGGAGAGACTGCAAGGTCAGAGTATCAGATGTTTTTTCTCCTTTGTTTCCAATAAGTTTGATTCTTCAAATGTCTAGAAAAATTATGTGAATTGTTTGAATTTTTCTATTTTTCCCATAAGCAAGTGACCTTTGCAATCGTTTGATTGCAATAATGTTGTAGTCAAAGATGTGCATAATTGCAATGATGTGATATGCAATTCATATGCAATATGTTGCTTAGTACAACAATCAGATTTTGAAATTGTTTCAAGTAATGGAGAATAGAAAAATTGTTTTGTTGAGGGGCAAGTTAGTGTTGCAATTGGGGTAGGTCACTATTAGAATTGTATGATGTGCATTGGATATGGTAAACTTATCGATCAATCTATAGCTATTGCATTAAATGACTCCATAGTCAACAAGACCTTGTTCAAAGTATTCAGTTTTTTGTTTCGTAATTCTCATTTGCTTACTATGTATGAATTCCAAAGGAAACAATTACACATATCTAGGATTGTAACCTTTGTCAAAAACAACATTATTGTACGTGTGAAATTGGTCAATGCGTTTACTATTGTAGGGTGCATTAGGCTAAGAAAAAAGCCTATACAATTTGCATTTAGCCTACTTCTTGGCTTCAACTATTCCATGTTTGTTGGTTACATAGCATATGTCATGTATTGTACCCATTTTCTGTGTGAGAGCTTGTAACAATAAGCAATACCTCTAGTTGTAGGAGCACAGTAGCAAGGGGACATGTTTCCTCTATTTGTAAGAAAGAGCAACAAAACCAATGAAAAAAGGCACAGTAGTTAATAAAAAACTTTATTGTAAGAGCTAACAGTGTATTTAATAACAAATAACAAAGTTTTGGTGAGTTATAAGAATTGATTTGCAAAATGTTGTTCATAGGATTTGTAGATTCAACTGAATATTGTCATGTGTTTACATGTAACATTCCTACTATTCTTAGCATCAATACAGCTAGTTCATCTATATGATGTGTGCAGGACATGAAAGCATACACAAGCATTCCCGTTTAGGATTGCTCCCTTTGATTAACACCAACATATCATGTTTGTGAATGAACTTTTGGGTGTTGTCACCTCACATAATTTTCATGCACTAATTAAAAATTTGCCACAATATATAATGTTCCCCTATTCCTAATTTACTTAAGCAAAAATGAATAATAGGCCTACTCCAACTAATAGAAAAAGAGATAAATCATAATTTTCAAACACAAAAAATATGTCCTTAAATCCCAACTGTAGGAAAAAGACAAAAATATTTTAAACAATTCAATTTCATTGGTCAAGCAACTATTTCAAAAGAAAATTTAGGAAATGCAATAGTAAACGTGCCTACTACATTTGCTATGTTTTGTTATAAAGTGGATGTTGTTTCTTACTAATTTATCCACAAAAACTAAGTGGGAAAATAGCTCAAAGAGAACTTAATCAAGTATCAACTAAATCTTTCATGTCTCAAATTTATCATTCATCTCTCTTCCTATTGCGTGGAGTAGGTCTGTTATTCTTCTTTGTGTAAGCAAATAAGCGAAATAGAAACACCTTATAAAATTTATCAAATAAATTTGATTACCGAACCAAGTATGTCAAATTGAAATGCAATAATTGCAATAGCAACTTGCCCATTAAAAACATGCATGTTTTATATTTCTGACATATAGCATGCTTAAAAGCTATAATACTGTATTTTAATCCATTTTAATGGGGACATGAGAAAATAAAGTATTGTCTAGCATATAAATGAAAAAGATGTCGATTGTAAAATAAAAGTAGCAAGAAGTTTTAAGTCACAGGACATGAAATATAGTGATATAGGCCAAAGAGCTAGCAACAAAAGCATAACAAAAAGAGAAGTGAAGGTCGATGCAATGGCAAGTAGCTTTGCACTTGCTTGTGTTTCTTCATCACCTGCAATATCACTATTATGGTTAGTACAAATTCTAAACATATTTTGGAAATTGAAGAGCGAGAAAAGTATTTGTATCAGTATTATTTTTTACCTCACTGTAGCATGCATTGTTCATTCAGTTAGGAAAATAGCCTATGTGATGACATTATTTTGATTGAGGTTAAAATGGCATTCGGTGACAAAGTCCCATAGTGCAAATATAACTATTGATTTTTCCTTGATGTAGTCTTCATATTTCATGTCTTGAAGAGCAGGCAAGAGTTGTCACAGGACATGGCTTTGGACTAAACAATGGATTGTTTGCTTGTCATTTGTTATGATGATAGCTTTAGGATGAAGTGAGTAATGTAGCTCACTTCCTTGTCACATTGGCTACAATGAGCAGTTTCCTATTGGAGCATGCCATAAGTGTTGAATTTATAATTGCAAGTCAGGGAAAAAACTTCAAATGGATTTGAAAGTTTGTTTGTTTCTTTTAATGTGCCTGATACCTGAAACATGTGAATATAGATTGTTAGAAGGGGTAGTTTCAAAAAAATTAAATGAGAGTGCAAAAATATTTTTTAAAGTCACCTTAAATGTTGATTGCTTCAAAGTAGTTAGCTTGTCCATTATTATTTTGTTATTCCATTTGCAAATAAATGTTGATCAACCCATGTGGAATGCCTTATTTTGATTTGTGCTTTTTAGGATATTCTTGAAAAGAAAATCTAGGGTTTTGTTCTTGTGTAGTTGTTCCTCTATTTGCAAGTATTGTTATTCATGAGATGGACGCAGTTGCAATTGCATGGCAATGAAAAAGTTAGTCTTTGTTACAAATAAATTTTAGAAAAGACCACAATGCTATAAAAAAAGGTTAAAATGGATTAGTGGCATATGCATGGGAAACATTTGTACCTGTGCTCTGTCAAATTTTGCTATGCCATCTTTGATATCAACTGCATATCGGTTGCCTACTTCTTAGCACCAACAACTAAAGCACCTATTGTTCCAATTGGATACTGATTTGTGGTTGTTAGTAGTTGGCTAATAGTTGTATCTGGAATGAAGTAGTAGTATGTAGAAAAATGAGGCATGCTTTCAACTGTGCTTGTGTCTGTCAATATCAATATGCAATCACAGTCTCCTCTGTCATAATCTATTCTAGGTGCAATTTGGAAGCCTAATATTGAAACTCCCAATCTTGGAACTATTTTGTGCTCATGTTATTGCATAAGGATTCCACTAATATTCAATGTAATTGTCATTTATGCTTTAAGATCTATGAGATCTACACACAGTACTTCACGTGTTCTATTGACTTTGTCTAATGTTGCTTTGTGGACAACAAGGACGTCATTTTGGAATGTGTCACTAGCTTTTTTTGCATTTAAGTCTTCAATTGATATGGTCTTTTTTACTTTTATTCTACAAAAACCAAGAGAAATGTAAATCTTATATTTGAGCAATGCAGGAATGCACATGATAGGTAAATAGGATAAGTTGTTTACCGTTTGCTTGTGTCTTCTTCCATGTCTTGCACTTGTTGTTGTGGTCTTTTTCTTTGATCCATCATTTTCTTGCAAATTAGTGATATAGTATTGGAGAATCCATTGGAGAATGTATTACTGATATATGCTTATGTATGGTGTAATGTTGAACTAATTCAATGGGTAAGATGAAATTTTAGGAAAATAGCAAAGTGGTCAGTCCAATATGCCTCTGATTTGTAAATATTGCATACGCTTGTGATTGAATTTGACCAAATATGGTCAATGAGCGGCTTTTGTAGACTATGTGATTTGTTTAACAAAAAATGAATGTTGTTAGTTTGCATGAAATTTTGGAGTGTTCTTTTGCTTTTTTTTTCTAAACACATGTCGATATTAAAGTCACCTACAATGTACAATATGTTTTTTGTATCTGTGTATGCAATTATAGCTTGTAGAATTGTTATTATTTTTTGTATGGGAGTATCAGGTCTTGCATAAATATTACAGATATTAAGTTCATTGGTACATAGCAGTATTGTGATTGTGATGGCTTCAATATTTGTAGAGTTGTGTTATTTAGCTTTTGATACAAACAAATGTTTTTTGGCAAAAGTTGTTATGCCATATATCATATTCATACCAAAGGTATTAAAATATTGTGATAATATATTAAGTTGTAAGATATGCATGTGTACTTCTTGTAAACACAAAATGTCAAATTGCATTGTGTCATAGTCATTGGCAATGTCATGTGCATGTGGATTTAACGTACAAGTGTTTAGTGTGAATAGAAGCATTTGCACTATATCATGTGGACATGTAGTTTGAATATTGAGTTTCCACTGTACAATTGACTGGAGGCAATGCATTTCTAGATGTATCTTTTCCTAACTTTAAATTTTTTTGTAGTTAAAGGTTTTAGCAGGAATAACGAGTCTATTGTCTTTGTTTGTGATAGTGTTGTATAAGTTAAGCCATGTTGTCTTATGCCTGTTGGGTAAAAAGAAAAAGCTTGCATTGTTAGCCCTTGTGATTGATGAATGGTTCATGCACATGCTAGTCGTATTGGGAATTATTTTCTAATTATGATTTTCTTGTTCATTGAATTTTTTTGTATTGCTCTAGAAATGCACAATATAGGAACCCATTCTTTGTCAATAAGATCAGTGTAGTATTGTGCTAGTTTTGTGTGTTGTTGTCTAATTGTTGGATAGGTAAATTTGACTAGGCCATCTTATGTATTATAGTTTCCTGATTTCGACAAGGATATCCTGTGTAGTACCCCTCCATTTATGCTTATGCTTTCACACTGTTAGACTATGATACTTTGTTTGGATATTTGATCGCTGGTTTTGAGCGACAGTGGATTTATTCTATGACATGATGATACATTGTTTGGTGATTACTGATTTTTAGACATGCTTTGAGATAGTGTAGATGTTTATTTTTAGTTGATTAATGTTATGTACATGTTTATGATGAACTAACTGTTAATTTATTTTGTCAGTCTGATGTGATGTGTATTGGTGTGGAGAACGGAATCACATCACTTGCTTGCGAGTGCCCTGTGATGTCCGTGATTTTCTCTGCACGGTGTGCCTGTATAATGGTTTATATATATATGCATGTTATTTGCTTGGTTGCAGGAATTGCAGGTACATGACATCGACTCCACCTGGGTACTCAGGTCTGAGCATGTCAAGACTCAACGGATACGTTGATTGGGAGATAGTAGTTTGGTTCACCCTAGTTTAGTCTATAACCTGGTCATTGTACATTGTCAGTTTTAGTTGTGTCGTGGTTGTCTTGTCATTTTCTGTTTGGATAAATTGTTTGAAAGGTAAATTTGGTTAATTTTAATGTTAGTTTATTGTGCTATAAATTATTGATATTTAAATTAATTTTTAAATGTTGAAGAAATTAGTTGCATGTTATTTAATTAATTAATTAGCTTATTTGGTTAAATGGTTTGATCTTAAGAGATTAAACTTATTTAATTAAATAAATTAATTAATTAAATTAAATTATTTAAGTGTGTGAATAGCTTTATTTGAAATTAAATTAATTTGTGGAAATGGCAATTTTTATTAACAAATAAATCTTGCATTAGAAAATTGTAAATTTTAAAATAAATTAAATTAATTAATTAAAAGCCATGCAAATTGAAATTGGCAAGATTGCCGAGAAGTGGTGGAGAGGATATTTTGCAACCACTTCTCGACATGTGTGCCAGTGCATTAATTGATTATTGTTGAGGAAATTTGTTTACAGAGGTAAAATTGGATCTGGAAAAATTACAGAGGTTATGCTATCATTCACGGGAAAATAATCTTGTGCTCTGCAAAAATTCTCTATAAATGCTTTTTGGTATTTTGTTGCAATTTGTGGAAGATCTCTGGCTTTTTATTTTGGAATTGGTTCTCGGGAAAAATTTGGAAGCTACAGGCAACAGAGGCAACATAGGCTCTTTTCATCAGATAGCAAAGGAAATCAGGTATTTTTCTTGTAGATTTTAATTTGTGGGTTTTTGAAAGGGAATGCTTCTGAAAAGCAATTAGCTTAGTTTAAATCCCTATATTTCTCGTATAGAAATTGTTCTCTGTATTTCGTTTGTGAAGAATTTATAGTTTCAGAAAAACCTCTGTAGCATACTCTCTGTAGAAAGTATTTGAATCTTTATGAATCTTTATGAAGGGAATTATTTGTTAAAAAGAAAATTGAAAACCTCTAGGGTAGATTGGATTTGAATAATATTTACTGTGCGTGTTTTCTTTTGGAAACCCTATAGAAGTTTGTAAAATTTCCCCAATATCCCCACTGTTACCCTGAAGAAATTTATGTTTATTTCTTTGATAAAACCCTATGTAATATATATATATTGATTTGTTAAATTGGATTATGAAAGGGACTTAATATATTTTATTTAATTGTGTGGAATTGCCATACAGGCGAAGTTCTTTATTTTAGTTTTTAAAGGAAAATATAAATTCGTCAAATTTGTTTCTATCAGTACGGAAATTGTGAAATTCATTTTTTTTTTTAAAAATTATTACACTTTTATATACAATTGCAATATTCCTTAGGTTATTAAGATGGGGCATTACAGATTGGTATTAGAGCCAAGGTTACAAACACTGGATGCTCTGGGTAATCGCGAGCCCATTAGGTTGACCTAGTACGTAGTGTCACAACTGTTAGCCTTGGTTGAATAGTGTCTAAGACTTGTTATTGTTGTGTAGGAACATGCCTAGGCGAGGAGGAAGAGGTCATGGTAGAGGTCGAGGTGGAGGCCGAGGGCCAATCCCTCAGGTTACTCCCCCTTTGAGTCCTCATCACAGTGATCAGGCAGAACAGTTGGGTCAGAGAAATGAGGGACAGAATCCTGAACAGTCAGGAGTAGAGGGTTCTCAAATACGTCCATTATTAGAGGAGGTCCTAGCTCATCTTGGACCTAGACAGGAAGTTGAGCAGGAGGTTGTTAGAGAGAGAGATAGATCTCCTAGGAGAGTAGATGACACAGCACACCAGGATGCTATTATTGCTGGACACATGAGGGATTTACTGAGGGCACGCCCTCCTACCTTTGATGGTTCAGAGGCTTAGAGGCAGAGACCTGGCTACTGGATTTGGGTAGATGCTTCACCATGCACCCATACAGTAGCAATACCCGTGCGAGATGCGCTATTATGCACTTGAGAGGATTTGCCTCTATGTGGTGGCGCCTGGAGGAGTAGAAGCTCCACTTAGATTTTGGTTATGTGTCTTGGGAGATTTTTCTCAAGAGGTTCAGAGCATGGTTCTTATTGGAACATTGGAGGCAGCGTAGGGCTGACGAGTTCCATGATCTACGTCAGTTGGCTCTTTCTGTTGAGCAATATGAACGTAGGTTCTATGAACTCAAGCAGTATGCTGGTATTGGCAATGATGAGCCTATGTTAGTACAACACTTCATTAGAGGTTTAAATGCCCGCATCAGTAGTGGTGTCCGAGTCTTTGAGCCAAAGACTATGGAAGTTGCGGTGGAGAAGGCTTGAATAGTGGAGGAGAACCTTATTATGGCTTTAGGTGGGCACACAGGAGTGCAGATTAGGAGTGCTCCTATAGCAGGTTTTAGTCCATGGGGTGGACAGGCACAGACAGGTGGTTCCTCTAGGAACCAACAGACACCCACAAAGGGTGGGCAGCAACAACAACAAACACCTCAAAAGAACAATAACAACCCACAACCACAACAAGGTAATAGTCCTCAAACAGGAAAGGGTCACAACTGGTGGCGCAACAAGCGCAATAGGCAGGATCAGCCTACGTAGAGTGCTCAGTCTACTATCAGTAGGGGTAGTTTCCAACAATCCAATGCACCTTCGGGTGGCAGAGGATTCGGTAGAGGCACAGGCACAGGTTGTTACTCATGTGGGCAGCAAGGACACATAGCTAGGCAGTGTCCGATGAGAGGTTCTACTAGTTTTGGGCCTCGACCTACAGTTTCAGAGCCTACAGTGGGTGATGCTAGATGATCACATACAATATATGCTGCGGTTAATGACCACCAAGCCGATCACCAGAACACAGTGGTCGAAACTTCAAGTAAGTTGCATGGTGTTAGTGTTTCCATTCTTTTTGATTCTGGAGCCACTGACTCCTTTATTTCACCGACCATTGTTGACCATTGTGGTCTTGTGGCGGTAAAGCAAGGTCGTAAGTGGCAAGTTGAATTCACCTTTGGGGTGAAAGTAGCAGTAGAAAACTTAGTACATAACTGTGATCTTAAAATTGGTACGTTAACTACCTTAGTAGATTTATATGTTACACCTTTAGGATCGTATGACATAGTATTAGGTATGGATTGGTTAGCATCTTATCATGCTATAATTGACTGTCGACTTAAGACAGTTAGTTGCATTAATGATTTAGGTGCGAAAGTGGAAATTGTAGGTATTCAAAGACCTATCTCTTTGTGGATGATATCTGCTATGCAATTAAAGAGATGTCTTCGTCAGGGATGTCAACTATTTGCAACAACAGTTACTGATTTGGAAGAGGGTGAGAGTCGAGAGGTATCTCTTGATGATCATCCTATTCTTAGGGAATTTGTGGACGTGTTTCCTGATGACATTCCTGGAATGCCACCGAAGAGAGACATTGATTTTAGAGTTGACCTAGTTCCTGGAGCTGAGCCTATATCTAGAGCTCCTTATAGAATGACGACTGAGGAGTTAGAGGAACTTTGTATCCAGTTGGAGGAATTATTAGAAAAGGGTTTCATTCATCCAAGTGTTTCCCCTTGGGGAGCACCTGTCATCTTCGTAAAGAAGAAGGACAGATCTCTTAGGCTGTGCATTGAATATCGTCAATTGAACAAGGTTACGATTAGGAATCGTTACCCTTTGCCTAGAATCGATGATCTTTTTGATCAAATTAAGGGAGCTAATGTGTTCTCTAAAATCAATTTGAAATCTGGTTATCATCAATTGCGAATTGCTGAAGCTGATATTCATAAAACTGCTTTTCGAACTCGTTATGGGCACTACGAATTCACAGTAGTACCATTTGGGTTAACGAATGCACCATCAGTATTCATGAGTCTAATGAATGGTGTTTTTCGTACATACCTTGATCGCTTTGTCCTGGTATTTCTCGATGATATTTTAGTTTATTCGAGAAACATGAAGGAACATGAAGAACACTTGAGACAGGTATTGCAATGTTTAAGGGAAAATCAATTATATGCGAACTTGAAGAAGTGTGATTTCTTTCAAACTGAGATTAAATATCTTGGACATGTGATATTTGGTAAAGGTATTGCTATGGATCCTTCAAAGATTCAAGCTATTGTAGATTGGCCTGCGCCTACTAATGTAGGTGAAGTCCGTAGCTTTATGGGTCTAGCCGGTTACTATAGGCAATTTGTAGAGGGATTTTCTAGAATCGATCATCCTATTACTTCTCTTCAAATAAAAGGGAAGAAGTTTGTTTGGACAGAGTAGTGTCGATTAGCGTTTCAGACTCTTAAAGAAAAGTTGACTAATGCGCCTATACTGATTATTCCTGATCCTACTAAGGATTTTGTGGTTTGCACAGATGCATCCTTAGAGGGTTTGGGGGCAGTTTTGATGCAAGATGGGCATGTGATTGCTTATGAGTCTCACAAACTCAAGGATCACGAATTAAACTATCCTACTCATGATCTAGAACTAGCTGCGGTAGTGCATGCATTAGTTCGTTGGAGGCATTTCTTATTAGGTCATCATTTTGAACTTCATACTGATCACCGTAGTTTGCAATACATTTTCACGCAACCTAACTTGAATGCTAGGCAGAGATGGTGGATGGAGTTCTTGTGTGAGTACGATTTTGAAGTGAGATATGTTCAAGGAAAAGAGAATGTAGTGGCTGATGCTCTTAGTCGTCGTCGACATGAGATCTCTGCTACTACTCTTGAAGTAGATTTGAGAGGTCAAATATCAGCTGCACTTCCTACTGATAGATTATATCAGGAAGTAAAGTCAGAGATTGAATCTGGTAGACCTTTAGAAGGTCGATTTGTAGGGTATGTCCTTGAACTAGATGGTATATTACGGCATTTAGGTCATATTTATGTACCACATTTCAAGGGTCTTCATACTTTAATTATGACTGAAGCTCATCGAGCTCCGTATTCGGCTCATCCAGGTGTCAAGAAAATGCATGCCGATCTTCGGCAATTGTATTTTTGGCCTGGTATGAAACGTGATATTGCTGATTATGTATCAAGATGTCTTGAATGCCAGCGAGTTAAAGCTGAGCATCAACATCCCGCTAGATTATTGCAGCCACATCTCATTCCTGAATGGAAATGGGATATTATATCTGTTGACTTTATTGTTGGGTTACCTACGTCATCACGTCGACATGATGCCATTATGGTAACTGTTGACCGATTGACTAAAGTGGCTCACTTTTCACCAGTACGATCATCTTACAATGCTTCATCCGTAGCTAGGATATTCATGGAGGACATCGTTAGATTGCATGGGATTCCTCGTAGGATTATATCGGATAGAGATCTCGTATTTACTTCAGCCCTATGGACTTCATTACAACATGCTTTAGGTACCTAGTTGAACTTTAGTTCAATGTATCATCCTCAAACTAATGGACAAACGGAAAGAGTTAATCAAATATTAGAGGATATGCTTAGGATGTACATAATGGACCAACAATCACGTTGGGAGGATTATTTGTACTTAGTAGAATTCACTTACAATAACGGATATCAGAGTTCCATAGGTATGCCACCATTTCAGGCATTATACGGTCGTCCTTGTCGAACTCTGCTTAGTTGGGATCAACTAGAGGATAGAGTGTTACTTGGACCTGAGATGCTTTGAGACATGGAGCAACAAGTTGACCGTATTAGAGAACATTTGATAACAGCACAGGATAGGCAAAAGAAATATGCTGATGCACATAGAATAGACCGACAGTTTGCTGTTGGAGATAGAGTGTTTCTTCAAGTGCGTCCGCGAAAGAGTCCAATCCGTTATGGAAAGGGCTCTAAGCTTGCGCCTCGTTTCGTTGGGCCATTTGAGATTTTAGAGAGAATTGGTCCCGTGGCATATCGACTCGCCTTACCACCCAGTTTGTCCCGTATTCATGATGTTTTTCATGTATCTGTTCTTAGACCATATCATCCCGACATATCTCATGTACTTGATTGGAATGTGTTACAGGTAGAGGACGGGCAGCTGGCTTTGGAGCCCGTGGCCATTCTACAGCACCAGACGCTCGGTCTCAGGGGTCAAGACGTTGATCAGGTGAGGGTCCAATGGGATCCTAGTCATGAGGCTTCTGCTACTTGGGAGGATGCAACACGCATGAGGGAACTTTATCCCTATCTGTTTGCAGGCTTTCAGGAGCAAGCCTAATGCTAGGGGGGAGGATGTAGTACCCCTCCATTTATGCTTATGCTTTCACACTGTTAGACTATGATACTTTGTTTGGATATTTGATCGTTGGTTTTGAGCGACAGTGGATTTATTCTGTGACATGATGATACATTGTTTGGTGATTACTGATTTTTAGACATGCTTTGAGATAGTGTAGATGTTTATTTTTAGTTGATCAATGTTATGTACATTTTTATGATGAACTAACTGTTAATTTATTTCGTTAGTCTGATGTGATGTGTATTGGTGTGGAGAACGGAATCGCATCACTCACTTGCGAGTGCCCTGTGATATCCGTGATTTTCTCTGCACAGTGTGCCTGTACAATGGTTTATATATATATGCATGTTATTTGCTTGGTTGCAGGAATTGCAGGTACATGACATCGACTCCACCTGGGTACTCAGGTTTGAGCGTGTCAAGACTCAACAGATATGTTGATTGGGAGATAGTAGTTTGGTTCACCCTAGTTTAGTCTATAACCCGATAACTGTACATTGTCAATTTTAGTTGTGTCGTGGTTGTCTTGTCATTTTCTATTTGGATAAATTGTTTGAAAGGTAAATTTGGTTAATTTTAATGTTAGTTTATTGTGCTATAAATTATTGATATTTAAATTAATTTTTAAATGTTGAAGAAATTAGTTGCATGTTATTTAATTAATTAATTAGCTTATTTGGTTAAATGGTTTGATCTTAAAAGATTAAACTTATTTAATTAATTAAATTAAATTATTTAAGTGTGTGAATAGCTTTATTTGAAATTAAATTAATTTGTGGAAATGGCAATTTTTATTAACAAATAAATCTTGCATTAGAAAATTGTAAATTTTAAAATAAATTAGATTAATTAATTAAAAGCCATGCAAATTGAAATTGGCAAGATTACCGAGAAGTGGTGGAGAGGATATTTTGCAACCACTTCTCGACATGTGTGCCAGTGCATTAATTGATTATTGTTGAGGAAATTTGTTTACGGAGGTAAAATTGGATCTGGAAAAATTACAGAGGTTATGCTATCATTCACGGGAAAATAATCTTGTGCTCTGCAAAAATTCTCTGTAAATGCTTTTTGGTATTTTGTTGCAATTTGTGGAAGATCTCTGGTTTTTTATTTTGGAATTGGTTCTCAGGAAAAATTTGGAAGCTACAGGCAACAGAGGCAACAAAGGCTCTTTTCATCAGATAGCAAAGGAAATCAGGTATTTTTCTTGTAGATTTTAATTTGTGGGTTTTTGAAAGGGAATGCTTCTGAAAAGAAATTAGCTTAGTTTAAATCCTTGTATTTCTCGTACAGAAATTGTTCTCTGTATTTCGTTTGTGAAGAATTTATAGTTTCAGAAAAACCTCTGTAGCATACTCTCTGTAGAAAGTATTTGAATCTTTATGAAGGGAATTATTTGTTAAAAAGAAAATTGAAAACCTCTGGGGTAGATTGGATTTGAATAACATTTATTGTGTGTGTTTTCTTTTGGAAACCCTATAGAAGTTTGTAAAATTTCCCCAATATCCCCACTGTTACCCTGAAGAAATTTATGTTTATTTCTTTGATAAAACCCTGTGTAATTTATATATATATATATATTGATTTGTTAAATTGGATTATGAAAGGGACTTAATATATTTTATTTAATTGTGTGGAATCGTCGTACAGGCGAAGTTCTTTATTTTAGTTTTTAAAGGAAAATATAAATTCGTCAAATTCGTTTTCGTCAGTACGGAAATTGTGAAATTCATTTATAAAAAAAAAAAATTATACACATTGGGGAGGGCCGAAACCCTCCCCACATTTTATTATGGTGGGAGCAGCCACCATGGCTATGCACAGCAGCCGGTGGCTGCTGGGCGCAACCTGGTAAGGCTGCGTCCTCCCACAGGAAACACTGTGCAGAGGCCGCGGGCCTTACTTATATTTGGTTTGGTTTTTCTTTTAAGTTTAATATGTGACTTTATGGCATCGATTATAAATCCGTCTTTTATTGGATTTTCAATGTAATATAGGTATGAAATATGAATTCGGTTTTTATTGAATTTTCAATATAAATTTATGGACCGATTATATATATTCGGATTTTATTAATATTTAATGTATATATATGTGTGTGTGTGTGTATGTGTTAATAATATAATTAATTATATATATATAATTATATTTATTATGGTAGGAAAATAAATTTGGTATTTAAAAATAAAAAATAAAAAATCTTTATTAAGTTATAATGCATGTAGATACATGTTTTGTGGGAGAATAAATTAGTCTTTATTTTAATATTATGAACAAAAAAGTAAATTTAGTTATTTCTTTTGTATAAGAAATTGAGGAAGTTTAATTTGTTTAATTGAAAGTGAATTTTAATTAAATTGACTTAATTAAATACAAATTAGATTGCTTGAATGGATTTAGTATATCCTAAAGTAGATGTATTATTTTCTTTCAATTTTCTTTTAATCTTATTTCTTTGTTGGGCAAATTGGGAAAGTTTTAAATAAACAAGTCTTCCAGACCAAATTCAATACCGTGGGAATTCTGATTGTTAAGTTGAGTTTATGAGTTGGCTAAGATGTGTACATAATATTAGCTTGGTACTTAGATACCTGATTTTTGTGAACATAGTCATTGATGTTCGTCATGAATGGTGTTGAAATTGTCTGTTGTATGTTGCACACTTTGTAAACCGTAGTCAAGTAAACTTAGAAATCCTTGTTATGTTTAGGCGAGTGGCTTTTTGTAAGGGCCAACACACAAAGTGGTGTCAAGGTAACTTGCAAAGAGTTAGTAAGTCAGTGATAATTAAAGAACACAATAGTTAGATTAAAACTCTTAACAAGATGTTTATGCCTCGCTTATGACTCTTGAGCTACTTCAGTCTTGAGTATAAGATGAGAAGGCCTGGAATGGCAAATCGGTGTCTTGTTTCATCAAAAGACATTCGATTCCACAATGATTTGCAATAGGGGCTGGGTTTCGTAAGAGGTTACCAGGGTAACCCATGTTGGGGGCCAAACCTAGGAAGAAACACCAGGGTAACCTTTGCAATATTGTGATGACACTCCACCTAAAGTAACAGTTAACCTTGTTTATGTAGTACAATCAATTGTTTAAATCTGGAAGCAATGTAACCATTAGTTTGTTATGTACTAGTGTCTAGGGTTAGTAGATTATGTCTAGGTAACCATATTACTATCTCCTAGCACGGGGGGTGAACCTACAGGTACCACATGGTTGGGTGGAACGTGCACCTTACTCCGTTGGGTCCCCAATTTTGTGATCATGGCATCATGAGCTTCATGGATGGAGAGCTCACACTTGGAAACTTATATGCACTTTCCTTATTGTAATTTGAAAATCTTGTATTTGAAAACATCCCTCAATTGTATATGAGGTGAACAATGTAAATGTAATTGTAATTATTATTGAACTACCTCATTAGATGGATGAGTATTGTATATTTTATCAAATGCAATGTATGAAACATGTTAGTACTTTATGCTATCTTGAATGGAATTTCAAATGAAATGCAATGTTTATCTTTAATGTTTATGTTATTAATTAATATGTGCAATGCGAAATACTAAAGTTGTCTATGGAATCTCAAAGTAGTGTAACATCGCGTAACTTAATGAATGTATGCAATTTAATTAACTTAATAATTATACCTTAAAAAAAAAATTATTACACTTTTATATACAATTGCAATATTCCTTAGGTTATTAAGACGGGGCATTATATCGTGTTTCAAGTATATTTGAGGTGGAAGAGCACTTGGTTGTATGACTGTAAAGGCGTATCACATTGTAGTTTTCCTCATCCTCATCTATTTCATTTAGCACTATCATTTGACTCGGAATGGCCAATAGAATTCTATGGTTGTGCGCATCCACATCAGCTTTCCTATAGAACAAGTATGGAAGTGTTGGATCCAAAGGTGTAGGATCGAAGAAAATTCGATTAAGATAGTCTATGTCATCATTTTTTTAGTGTACTTTGGTTCATTGTAAACAATACATAAAGAATTAGTTGCTCTCTACAATTATTCTCTAGATCAAAGTGCTTGTTGAAGTTAATAAATTGTATTACATTTGGTTTAGCTTTTGGGTCAACTATAGTTTCATTTTTATTATAACTTGAAATGAATTTTGCAAGACATATGTCTAACAATTTTTGAGGACGTATTAAATAATAGTCTGCAATAGATTTCAAGAGTATGTTCTTAGATTCATCCAGTTCATTGTTTAATTGTTTGATGGATTTTATAATGAATCTATGATCACTATAGAACTACATGTCAATGAAAATGCATTTTCTTGAACTAAAGTTTAGTGGAAGTGATAAAAAAATATGAGCAGCTTGTTGTGCTGACATTTGTTGCAAGTTCAACAACGCATTTCCAAATTTACCTATCATTTATATTGCATCAATATTAGCTTGTTGGTGGTCCTTATGTATTCTTTTGAATGCATATGTCATTGACTTTCCTACCTTTGCAATGTAAGAGTTGCAGTACATTGTTGTGGCATATGCATTAAGCATGAACTAGGCCTCTGTATTGGCCTTCCAAAGGTGCGGTATTTTCCTTGCAAAACTATTGTTCCATATTTCTGATGGTTTTCTTTGTAAGAAAAGTGTTGGCCTATTTAGTGTAGAGCTCAAAGCTATTATATAATCAGTTTCAGTTATTTTTATGTCATATAAAAACATGTCTAAAGTGCATTCTTTGTCATAGTTTTCTTTTTGCAATATCGAGTAAACGTTGACAACATTTGAAGTTATTGTTTTAGTCTTTTCTAGTATTGGTGAGAGTATTTGTGTCTTTCGTATTGGTTGAAAAGGGAAATTGTATCTGCAAAGTGTTTTCCTTGATCTCCTGCATCTCTTTGTGTGGTGATACCTTTGTAAACTAGCCAAATTAGGTTGCAAATGATCAGTGCTACAAGTAATGTACTTGTCGACAAAAGCTATGATGTTTGTGTTACTGTTTTCTATGCAGATTGGTACATTTTTCACCCATATTAGCATAGGATCATACTCATTTCCTTAATTTTGGAACTTAGTCATAGAAAAGTAATCAATAACATTTCCAAAGATAGAGTCATCTACAAGCATCAATTTTTTCATTACGTTTATTCTATATCTATAGTACCGTACACAAGTAATAAGATCCTTCTTGATCAGTTCAAATTTTTCAATGTTCATTTGAGAAATTTACTCTTGTTGTTTTTGACTTGATTGATTTTGATTGTGCAATTCTTGTAGCATTCTTATTAACGGATCCCAATTTTGTTCAGTGCTAGTGAAAGTGAGGAAGAATGTTGGTGGTCCTAGCTATTGTATCATTGCAAAAACATTTTTCTTAAGTTGATGTGTATAGCCTGGGGATATTCTTATTATTTTGAAGTCAACATACCCAATATCTGATTTTATAATTCTCTCAAGGTTTGGTTTATGTTTCATGTCCTTGGTGAGAAGCTTGTGTCCTTTTAGTTGGCCCTTTCATATTCTTATGGACATTATAGACAAGACTTGTAGTATTAGTATCTTGATAGTTTTGAAAAATATGTTTGTCATGTGATATGCAAACTTTTGATTATAAAACTTCCAATTGTACAATTTTGCAGTATGTAATTTTTTATAAATTGTCATCATCACGTGGATTTCCAAAGAATAATGTTGGTAAATTCATCTTCTTAGTGTATTTGTCTTTAAAGATTCTAACTGGATAGTTTTGTTTTGCATGTGGAATTTCAATGATTTTGTCTTGCATGCTATGTATACTTCTAGATTTAGTGAATCCATGGACCAAGGTCTCAGATGGGTTCTCATGTTCTATGTCACTATCTAATTTAGTTTTAGTTGTGACAAGCCTAGTATTATCTTCAAGTTCATCATTGGTATGCAAAAAATGTTTCTAATCTTTGTTTATCTAGACATTTTGTATGTTCTATAGTACTATTTTTGACAATTGATCCAAAGCTTCCATGACAAGATTGGGCCGCACCATGCCTTTTTGACATGCATTCTTGTATTCCAATCATCTATTGAGTGAAGCAACAATTGTTTGTGTGTTGTTAATTTTCTGTGGTAATTCTTTTTGTATAATGATGATGTCAACAGGGACATTAATGATGGAACCTATTAGTCCTATTTGAGATCTTTTATACCCTAGTTCCCAGATTTGTGCAAATGCAATTCTAAGTGACACAAGTTGTTCTTCTAGTTGGGACAAAAGTTGGACATATGACAATGGTTTATTAGTTTGTATTTTGTGTGGTACAACATACTTTGGTATCATGGATTGTTTTAGTGCAGAGTAGCATATACAACATATGCAATCTATCAATGCTATGGATCTTGACTATACTAGTTCATAATATATTTCCTTTTGTTTTTCTTTGAATATTCTAGTATCTTTGGTGAAACACAACATTTGGAAAATTGTGCATGTGTATTTCAACATATCTTGAATTATTCTTTTGTAAAGCTCTATTGTTGACATTTTTTCCCCTTATTTGATCTCATAGCTATAGGTTGATTTTGTTTATTGTTATTTCTAATAAAATTCTTAAGGTGTTGCAATCTTACAAGAGAGTTATGATTGAGATACTTTTGTTTGATTGTATGAATGAAATTTCTTTTGTTATTGTCTAGCTTTTTCTTTTTGTTACCATTGGTAGTTTGGTATTGTGTATTGTTTCTAATGAGTTTTTTAAGTTGATTTAACCTTATTGGCTACTAGCCATTTGGATTGTGTGATTGAATCCTTAGAAGCGGTTCAAAATTCCCACTTTGAGGGGTTGTATCATGGAACAAAATGGAATATGATGGAAAATTGGCTACATTGTTAAAGTGCAAGTACTTTTTCCCTGATGTTGTTGACCAAACAAATATCTATATATTCAGCCATTCGGATAGCCATTGAATACAAAATACGTCTCCCCATAAGTCAATTTCAATGTTGGCGAAATTTGGGTTCATAAAACATCTATTAATAGATGTATTCACAGTCATGCGCGTATGAAAGTCTATACAAAGTTTTAGGGTCCTAGTTGGAGGTTGTATGATTTAATTGCATCTTTATCTCATTTTGCAAGGCAACATAGAAGTAATCTACATTTCCATATAGCGGCTGATGTATCTTGTTGTTCAACAATACTTGTAATAGATCAAACAAGCAGTCTCAACATTGTACTTAAATGTGCCTCTACATAGCCCATTTGTTTTTATTTACATTGTTTATATTGCAAATTTACCCAGCTGAGTTTTCATACATACCTATCAGCATCTATCATTTCTATATTTTGATATCTTTTTTCCATTCAAAATGCATATAGTATTAGATTGTTGAAAATGCTAATTGGCCTTAATATGTATATATGCTAAATATTTAGCACTTTGTACAAAAATGCAAGGCAACAAAGTTGATATTTTGCATAAACATTAATTTTTTTCATTACAAACAAAAAAGGAACAATGATCTAAGAATTTGACCTTGTATTTTCTTGTTCAATAATCGACTATATTTGCAACAATGTAGATTTTTGTCTCCCATTTAAATTGTAAGCAATGGTTCCTGTTACAAGGGCATATCAGACAAATGAGCATAGTCGATGGAATATTATATGTTATTCATAAACATAAAGCAATCAATGCTCAATGAATGCAGTAAGCACTAGACCAATACTATTGCAATCACTTGGTTTGTATTTCATAAGCTTAGTTGGCTAATGAAAATTTATTACTGTGGTTTGAATAAGAGAATAGATAAAATAAAGGTAGAACAATTGAAACAAATGATAAATTTTGACAAATATTTAAGCATTAAATGCAAACTATCCAAAGATTTAGTTGATACTTGATTGAGTTTTGTATGAGCAATTATTCTAGTAACTTAGTTTTTGTTGGTAAATCACTAACAAGCAACATCTACTTTATAACAAAACATAGTGAATAAGAAAGGAAACTAATTTTATAGAATGTAGTGGCAACATATATTGAGGGAACTATCCACTAATTATA
>VDFB02168118.1:177257375-177420369 GCA_007258455.2 Sequoia sempervirens
CTAAGAAACATGAAAGACAAAACACCAAGGACACCTCAAGATTAGCCAAAAGAGAGTTACAACGAAAAGGAATGCAAATAAAATGAAACACAAACACTTTTACCTCCCTTGTTGTTGAAACTTCTTTGATTGGCCCTTGCTTGGATTGGTTGTGTGCTCCTTAGATGATAGATTGAGTGATTAAAATGCAAGCTTCAATATGCAAAATGATGGACAAAAGATGGTTGAATGATCTAAAATGACTTGGACAGCATGTAGTTGTGAGAGTGCAAAGTGTTGTGAAGGCAAAATGGCAGCATAAGGTTATGAAAATCCAAAGTGTTGTGAAGGAAAATGGGCAGCATGTGGGTGCTCAAAAATGAAGTGTTGTGTAAATGCCCTTGAGGAGGGGGTATTTATAGAAGAATTTGAATTCTCTAGAGAATTCAAGGGTCAAGATTGCTCCAACAAGGCCAAGATGAAGGGCTATGGTGGGTTGAGAACCCACAAGCCCTCACATCTTGACATGTGGAGGGTGAAGTGGACAAGAGGATATGAGGTGGAGATGAGTTGTCAAGAGGGTACATGAGGTGGAGGAAGTACAAGTACCTTGCAAGTACATTGGGAGATGGGAAGAATCTTGGGTGAATAAAAGTGAATTTTAAATTCACAATGATTGGAAGAATCTAGAGGGTAAAAGGTGGGCTCCAAAAAGGTGGGACTTGGTCACATGTGAAGATTGTGACAAGTCCAAGGTTGGTCACATGTGGTGATTGTGACAAGTCCAAGGTTCTAGAAGCCTTGGAAGGATGGAATGTGAATTAAAAATTCACATATAAAGGAGGGGAATCTAGGACAAATAAAAAGGAATTAAAAATTCCTTGGAGAATGATTAGGCTTAATTAATTTATAATTAGAGGATAATTAGGGGCTAATTAGGATTAAAAGCCAACTTGCAAAAGTTGGAGGATGTGACACATCCTAATCAAGGATTAGGCATGTGCACATCCTTAATGAAGAGATTAGAAATGGATTAGGATTAGATGAAAATGACATGTGAGGAATTAAATAAATGTAATATTTATTTAATTTATTTGATGAAAAGAGGATTAAGGAGGGTAAGGTATTTAATTATTAATTAAATACCTTAGGGATTTGGCAGAATTAAATATATTAATTAAATAATACTAATATTACTTAATTAACTCGGATAAGAGGATGTTTAGACGAAAGGTGATAAATTTGGATAAATTAAGTGTCCAAATTTGGATGTCTACACCTATAAAGCATGAATCTAGTCTAGGGCGCACTGTACCCTAGACCACTTAAGTTGACCCCAAATTTGAATATGTCGGTGGCGGTAATTTATTATTTAAATTTCAAATTTCAAATGTCAACTATCAATATTTGATTTTCATGTAAATAATATTACATATAAATATGGTATTTTCACCATTTTAATGAGAAGAAGCATAATTAAGAATTCAATTGAGAAAATCAAGCGACTTAAAAGCATTCAAGAGCATTCACGAGAAAAATTATCAAGATAATTGCAACATTTCATTATTCAAGCATCATGTCATGTTTTATGCAACTTTGTCATATGTTTTGCTTGCATTTTATTTATGTGTACTAACACTTTTAGGTCATGAAATCAAATCAAATCAAGAAATAATTGATCCTTGAAGGTGATGAGTGTGACTTCAGTCCATCAAGGAGATTAGATATTTGTAGTGAGTTGCAACAAGTTGTCAATTCATTACTTATTTATCAAATAGCCTCTATCCATCCAAAGATAAACTCTCTTTTATCATAATTTACCATTGTAGAGGTAGAAATACCAACATGTGGTTTGACTAAGGAAAGCCCCTATATTGCACAACCCTTTTTCTCTTCTCATGTGTGTAGGTTGTAGATTTGAAGTGAGTTGAAAGAAGATTGAAGGCTATTTGTTCATTAATGCACTCTAACCCTACAAAGTTGGCAAGTCACATAATTTGCATTTTCTCATCAATAGACAAAGTTTCAACAACAACACCCAAAGGATAGAAGCTATAGATTGGTGTCTTGAAGCTTGCATTTTCATATCCGAGAAAAAGGAGGAAAGTCTAGGGTGTACTATGCCCTAGACTAGCAAGATCAAGCTTAAATTTACATATCAAGTGTATCTGTGTCTGCTCTTCTCATTTTTTGAATTAAAATTTGTATGTCTACATCCAATTTGTCATAAATCATAATTGATCATTGCATTTGCATAGTTTTCATAGTTAGACCATTACATTTTAGAAATTAGTCAATTAACAATCACACCATTCATATTCCACAAACATACAAAAACACATAAATATTGGATTAAAGCTCTAATCCACCATTCTAGCTCTCCGCAATAGGTTTGTAGCCAAGTGATTCTTAAGGTCATCTTTAATCCAATCCAAAACAATTGGGAAGAGGGTCTTCATCCTTTTCCCAATCAAACAAGATACTTACTTGATTTATAACTTACAAGATTTTTCTTTTGGGAATTCATTTGAATTTTACTCTTAGTTATCTTTTCTAACTTTTTTCTTGACAAGTTTCTCTCCTTGATTATTCCATAGAGATACTTTTTGCATGATATTTTATTTATATGATTGGGCTATTTAGGAGTTTTTTGGATGATATTTTATTTCATATATGTGAGAGCCCACCTTCTGTGTTCCTAATTTTCTTTAAGTTTCTTATTGTTATCATGACTCATAGTGGATATTTTCACGTGTTTATTGTTGGACATTATATTCAAGATATTTATGGATGACAGTTGTTACCTAATGGATAGATGTTATTCTTATATTTGTATATATGTCTTGACTATCATGATTATTATTAGATGATGCATTTACATATTATTGATTAGATGGAGTTATCATTTGATTTCATTAAGTGATTATGTGAGTGGGTATTGAGAATATGAGAATTATATATGTTAGATTTCATGGCTATTATATTTGATTTCCTAATTAATTATTATTTTAAATTTTTATCTCAATTCATAATATTTTATTAGGCTATAATAATTCATGCGATGTACTGACACCTCTTTATTAAGTGAAGAGGTAATTTTTCCAATGGTGGATAGGGTTACATAACTACTTTTATTGTTTTATCCTTGTGAAATACCAACCTTGTCTTGTATGGAGAAATAAGATCATGTAATGTGTTGTTGTGAAATATTATTTTATGTTGTGTGATCATGTGTATATGTAAAAGTTCATTTTATTTATCTTTTGAGATATCTTTTAGTATATTAATTTAGTTTATGATAATATGGTTCTTTATGTGTTTTAAATTTTATTTTAATAGTCTAAAAATTTCCCTAGGTGATAGACTTTTAGGTTAAGGGAGCTATTTTACCAAGTATAAAATACCTTTATTAGTGTTTGAAACCCACTTATATTTCTCATTTTTGAAAAGTGGTGAAATTATGAGTTGGTTGGTTGGTTGGGAAAACATTTACTTTTCCTTTTCTTAGAGTGTGAGGGACTTTTCATTTTTTTTTTGTCATTTCTTTGAAAATTTTTAATCTTGGAAAGTTGAGAAGGTTAGAGAGAGAGGAAGGGAGAAAATAGGTGTTGAGGAAGGGAAAGTTGGAAAGAGGAAGCAATTTTGGGTCTAGAAGAGAAAGGAAGGATTGGAAAGGAGAGGCTTTAGGCTTTCTTCTTCAAAATTTTAACTCTTTGGAAAGAGATTTTAAAGTAGGGTTTTGAGCCTTCTTTTCAATATTTTATAATTTTTATGTATGTGAAAGATTGTAAAGGTTTTGCATCTTTTTGTATGTTTTGTAAGAAATTTGTGATTTTTTTTGGAATTGTGATGTGTTTTGTGTAAAGGGAAAATTATGATATTTTGTAGTTCTTATGTATTTTGTGTTGTGTGAAGTTGACCATTCTTGAGAGGGTTGGTCCTCCTTGTAATTGGGGTTTGAGTAGGTGAGGCTCCTACATGGGGTTTAATTTTAGGATAAGAGTACACCATTCTATTATTCTTTGATAAGAGTATCTAATATGTGATATTTTGTGGGAGGAATAAGGGGTTTTTGGGTGGATGGAAGTTTGTGTACAAATGTGATTAAGAAGAAGTTTGTGGGTTTCAAATATGAATCAATTTGTGAGATATTTTTCCCCTAATTGTTGTTGAGTTCCTACTCCCCTTGCTAAGGATTCCAAGTAGAATCCTTTGTGTTGTAAGTTTTTGATGAGTTATTATTGTAATGTGAAATAAACTTGTAAATGTGCAATGTGAATGAGATGTTTGGTTGAGAAGAAGTTATGTGTTTTATGTGGATTGTATTATGCTATGGGTGAACTTGAATTTGGCTATGTGATCCCTTTTTCTTGAGGGTGGGTTGGATTTACGACCCTATGGTTGGGTGGAGAGCCCATTGGACCAAGTGGTTTTTTTTTAACCTATGTTCTTGTGGAGACTACTATGGATGGCCATGTTATAGGTTATAAGTGAAGATATCTATTATCATTATGGAAATGGTGAAATGTTGAAATATTTTTGAAATAAATGTAAGTAGGGTTTCAATGTAATAGATGTATATGGTTTGTATTGAATTATATGTAAAAACAAAAAGAAATAAAAATATTTTGTAAAGTATTCATTATTTTCTTTTATGTGCATTTAATCTATTCATTATTTTCCTTCATGTTATAATTATTGTAGACTTTTAAATTGTATATAGCTGTAACTATATGTAAAGGTTTCAAAATAAATTTTAAATTTATGACTCATTAAGTATTTTTCTGTTTGAATCAACTTAACCCACTTGACTAATCAAAAGTTATGGTTATAACACTGCTGCCCCTATGTCAAACAATAAATTGTTATATAAAGAAGTCTTATAGATTTGATCATAAAAATGATAAACATGATAAACATGATATTGGAATATACAATTTAATGGGTTTTTACATTATTGATCTCAGAACAACATATTAAAAAATTGTACTAATCAAAATCAACAGTTGTAAGTTATTAACAAAATATTGACATCTTTTTTCATAATAATAATCTGTCATAAAATAATATTACATTTGTGATCACACAAAATGATTGACACAAAATTAAGACATAAAATTTAAAGGGTTTTCTTTATTATAGAGATTGGTATGACATATCTAAAAATTAGATCAAACCAATAAATTGATTAAACTTTATAATTAAAACATTACTATACTCTTTTTCAAAACTAAAAATGTTTTGACAACAAATTTGGGGGTAGAACTGAGAAAGAATTTCATGAATTCATACTATGCCAAGAGAGCTGCAAAATGTTTATTTCAACTCCTCCCTCTTTCCAAACTTACAATACAAACAAATGAAGAAATGAAAGAAGAATCCCCTTTATTTCTTCTTGCATAGAAGTTAGGGTGGTTCTAGTTTTCCATAAAATCTAGTGGCTCATTACATATATATATTTATATAAATTTTAACCTACAAAATTTTTTATTATTGATGAATATAAATCTTTTTACCTGCAAATATGGTAGGCAAAATTATTAAAACTATAATACAAAAACTATTATGAGAAAAATATTAAAATCAACAATAATTACTTGCAACTTGGTTGAATTTTCATTCCTAAAAAAATTCAAAAAATAAGAGAGATAAGTGTTAAAAAAGAAAAAGAAAGTGGTTAATTAGTTTTTTGTCAGTGAAATTAACATATTTTGTTTAGAAAATTTTCCATTTGCATTAGTGAAAAATAAAATATATGAGAATAGCATTATAATTAGATTAAAAATTATATATTTTTTCTGTCATTTTGAAAACCTATTGTTCTACTTTTGTAAGTTAATAATTAAATATTTGAGGAATTTAGACTTATTGAATTATTATATTATGATGATGGTATTTTATTTAGTATTCAAGATGTATCCTTTTTGGATAATATATTAAGTTATAGGTAAGAATTCTTAGTTTAAAAGTAGTTATAAAGGAATTGGGTTTTAGAGATTTGACTATGGATTAAATTGAAATGTAGACTTATTAATCATTTAAGTTTCAATGTTTTAATCATATTTGAGTTTCTTTAATTGTGTGATTAAATTATTTAGTGTTCTAGATAATTTTTTTTTTTTTTAATTTATTAATTCATCAATTTCATCAATAATTAAGGTATATGAAGATTATAGAGTATATATTGTCTTAAGGTAGTTATTGGAAAATTATTATTATTAGATTTGGTAAAGAATGATTTTGTAAATTGTATTTGAATTTCTTGTTCATAGCTTAGTAGTATAGCCAATGCTTGACAAATGTTTAAGAATGTGAATTATGTATCTTTAGGTTATAGCTAGAAAGCAAAATACTATATTTTTTGCGTTAACTCTAGGGTTATTGTCAAATGTTTCCTTTAGTTCCTTTCATGTGTCTCATGAAGTTTTCCAATAGACTAGTAGATTAACCTTTTGAGTTAGGGTTTATAATAGGGTTTTCTCCTATGGTTGTCGTTATCCATTCCATGTTTTGTGTATCATGCACATGATATCATTATAAACATGACACCATCAGATGTGCAATGAATCCTAGTAAATCTTGTATTAAATTATCTTGTTTTGTAAAATCTTTGGTAGTTGTGTTTTTGTTAAAAGTCATACAAAATAGTGGGCATTACATGTACTTCATCTTCTTTATCTCCATGCCTTGTCCATTGATCTCTTCCTTCTCCTCTTCATCATTTGGAGTAAGTGCTAGTAGTAAAATAGTTTGTTTTCTAATAGGTCTACTAATTGTGGATTATTTTTGAGCTCTAAAATGGTTTCCATGGAAGATGTTGATGGATATGGATTTGCTGAAGAAAGATCTAAACTTCTCCTATTAGTATGAATATGCTTAGATGGATTATAATTGCTCTAAGACTTCTAACTAGTGTTAGACTTTAATTTATAGAGTTGGGAATTATCTATAGATAAAAATGATAGTCTAGTATGGGTGGAAATTTCTTCCATAAATTGATTTGGGAGAGTTATTAAATCAATAGCGGGTAAAACATTTTTAACAAGATGGATGTGGATATCTCTAGTTTTGTGAACTATGGACCTTCTCCATTCAATAAATTTTCAATTATTGAAAATGCTATTTGAAAGCCTATATGATCAATGCATTGACCATAATATATAACATTATTTAAACCCAAAGGATAACTTACTCCTTGAGAGAAATTTGCTAAAGAGAAGGTTGTGTTAAGTAATCTGATTGACCTACTATTGCATAGAGAAAATCTAGAACAAGGTCTACACTTTTGATTAACAATTATATGTTAGAAACATTACAATGTATTGATCACGTAAAAATGAAATAAAATTCAGTTTGATCAAACATTTAACTTCCGATAGATGGGAAATCACTAAACACTTGGGGGTTCTAACTTGTTGCCTTATAAACTCTCTGTAATCAACCATTCCTGATGCTCTCATCCACTTACATTTTGTGGATGTCTTTCTTGTCCATTTATTCTTCTCGCTTCTTGCTTTTCTTACATCATTTTCTAGTGACTGTCCCTTTGGTTCTTTGATTTTTTCCTAGGTTGTTTCAGTTTGCTGCTGCCTATTCCTGACAACACTTCTCTTTGTCTACTAATATTGCTTTTCTTTCTGTTTTTCTCCTTATTAAAACTTTTTCAGCTTCTACAAAATATAATATCTTTAATTCAATAATGATACTATGAATTATTTTCCGGAAGAAAAAAAAAACTTCTACATTAAACTTCTTTAATACTTAATTTATGTTTTGATGAAATATCGTCCACTATTATGTCAGATTGCTACTGTTGGTGACTGTGTTTTGGCCATTAAGTCTGGTCAGTTTCTCTGCAGTTTATAACTGCATTTCATTCTATGTATATTGCATTATTTCAATACCAAAAAAAAGTATGATTGTCTTACTCTTTTTTTTTGCATCCTAGCTTAATTCCATTTTCTAGATAGAATTCCAATATTGTTTTACTTATGTTTGGATGTATATAGGAAGTGGGTCTTGTAGTGGCCATGACATGGCATACTTAAAACTTAGGAACATACGTAATGCATGACGTCAGATGGTTCCAGACTTGACTTGGCCTTTGGATAGAAACAAATGAGATGAATGATGAATAAAAGTCTTTGCATCTATCTTCTTTATCTTTATCTTATCTCAACAATAAGAATATGACCAAAATTCTTTTGTTGTTGTCTCTCTGAATTGGACCCCCCAAGATTCTCCATCAACGTTTGCTTTCCCTTTCTCATCTTTTACGGGAGATCTCTTTCATAATTGTAAGCACTTTCTTTAAGGTTGTGCTAATAATTATTGTGCCTTGGATAATATTGAAAAGTTTTGGATAATATTCTACATGGAAGGTTTGTTATGATGTTTTATATTTGGGTTTTCAATTAAATATGTTTAAAAATTGTTTAAAAAGTTTTAACAAAATATTAATATATACTAAAATCATATTGTAGTAAATTATAAAGGTAGAAATAATGGTTGAATAATTGTTGTAAGAAATATTTTAATGATAATATTATATTATTTTTAATGATTCATTGTTTAATATTGCTTTTAATTCTAATTTGGATAAATATCATTTTTTGAAGAGTTTTGGTTTGACTTAAAAAAGATTAATAGTTTTACTCTTGCACAACCTTAAGACTTACTTGCCCCCTCACATCTTCTTTTAGACAATAATCATGATGCATTAACAAAGAAAGTTGACCATCTAGAACTTTTCATGGAGGATTCCTCCACATGAAATTTATTTTGTAGAATGTATCTTTATAGATGCTTCTCATAACTTCTTTATTAGGTCTACTTATAAGAAGCCCTATGCTTTTGATGTGATTACATATAACTTTGAAGATGATATGGTCAAGAATTTTAGTTCACCATCTTGCGTGATGATGGTTGTGGAAATACATGTATTTTACCTTCCCTTAATTCAATCTCTTCCATCATTTCTTGAGGGGAAGATCCAAAACACCATTTTGTGTAGATTATTCTTGACATTGATGGTGACTCAATTGATGCTATTTGTGTTTATAGAGTCAATGATGGCCACTTATTTGAAATTATTAATGTTTATGCAATTAATGATGGTTTGAAAAGAATGATATGAAGATATCTAGATGACAACTTGACGCTTTTCAATTTCTTTATTTTTGGTGAATTTAATATGGTTGAAATGACCAAAGTTATAGAGGAATCTCTATTGATAAAATGGTGCATTAGAGAGCATCAAGATTTGCTTAATTCTAAAAAACATAATAGTTTATTAAACCCATGTTTTTGGAAAATAGTTCATTAGTTTATGTGGTCTAACTCCCACATGGGGAACAACAAGATCTTCAAATAGCTTGATTTTTTCATGATAACTAAGAAACACATATTCTACCTCCTTCATTATGATGGGTGGATAGTGAAATTTCATTCATAAATGATCCTTTTTACCATTGTCCTATCACTCTTTAGCTTGTTTAAAATAGTATACCTTAGAAAATGGTCTCAAAACATAATTCTATTTAAATATGTCCCTTATTTCTCACAAGGATATGTTCCATCTCATTGCATATGTTTGGAATATTATGGCACATATGCCTCTTTTTATAGTTATATTGGGTGGTGACTAGATTTGGTTTCTCACATTATCACCTTTTTAAAAGATGTAAAAACATGCAAGTGAGATGATAATTCCACAATGAAATAATTTATGTAGCTCTCATCCCAAATTAAGAAAAATCCATTTGATACTATGCTTCAATATTTCTTATGTAGCTTAATCACAAACTCCATCTTATTAAGAGTTATTGTACCAAGGGTGCTCAAGTTAGAGCTAGTCTACACTAGGTTAAAGTTGGTGAGAAGACAACTAAGTAATTCTTCAACCTCAATCATGCCAAGAAATATATTAAAGCCATGAACTCTTCTTATGGGAATATTTCTATGCTTCTTTTTATTTCCATGGATTTTTGGATTATTTTAAACTTTTATTTCAAGCATAGGAGTAATTTTAAGATCATGCTTGTGATTTATAAGAATTCCTTAATGCCATTCCTTTTAGGATTAAAATTTCTTTTTAAAATACTTTTTTGATGCAACTCACTCTTGAGGATCCCCACTTAACATTTTTGGAAATGACCAATGATAAATCTCATGGACTTGATGACTCTTATATAAGTTCTTCAATTCCGCATGGTAGTTTGTGGGATTTTATCTTATTTATGTTTACAAGGGAACACTTAAAAATAAATATTTGTTTAGTAGAACCAATAACAAAAATATCAGTTTTATTCACAAATCTATGGATCTTGAGCTCATTTCTAATTGGACGTGTATAACTTTATTGAATGTTTCTTATAAAATCCTAGCTAGAGCTCTAGCTCTTTGTATCTACCATTTACTTCTATGGTACCTAAGAAAACTATATTGATCAAAATTGGTTACATTCCACATAAAATCTATCCATTTGGGAGTGTATCGAATGAGATAAAACCTCTTAGTAGTGCATAATTTGTTTAACGCTTGGTTTTCAAAAATAATATGACCATATTGAATGGAAATTCATTGTGGCCATGCTTAAAGCATTAGATTTGGGTGTTTTCTTTCTCTCCACTTTCAAAACCCTTTTCATTAATATATATTATTTTCTCTCTACCAATGGAAAAATTTCAATAGTTTGGACTCTTTTGGTCTATAATATAGAATTCCATGTAGATCCTCTTTATCTTTTGATTGCAAGGAATTGTGGCTATATCCTTGATAAAAATTATTAGGTCTAAGTATCCAATGTGATTGGCATCTTATTCTTTTGTACTCGTTGGAGAGTGAATTCATCATTATATTATTTTTTTTTGTATTGATCAAAGCAAAATAAATTACAAGAATAAGCTACCTGGAGTAGCAGAGAAACATCAGCTTATACAAAAATTGTACATAAAAAAACTAGGAACAACACAACGTTACAAAGGCTATCAAAAAATCAGCCATTACATACAAGGGGCATATTACAAGAGCTGAATAGCATTTTACAATTATCGACTTCATTGTCTAGCTGAAACTTCACTATTTGGTCTTTGATCTGTTGTAGCTATTGTTTGGCCCTCTCATTCTTCTTACATATAACCCGGATCCGAGAAAAAAGATCATTATATTCTTGAGGAGAGGCTATGATAATGGTTGAGGATAAACTAGGATGGAATGTGAAATCTTTAGAAGGTCTTTGTTTAAACTTACATATCCAAAAATGACCCAAAAATATACTTTGGTGAGCCACCACTTATAGTAAGGGAAATCACAGTATTTTCTCTATTGAAAACATTAATGACTAGTGAAAACATATTGTGCAAATTGATGAACACATCTTGATGCAAGAACTTTTTTTTTGAATTTTGAGTGTTTTAGCAATTTATCTTCTAGATAGTTTGATTGTTTTTCTATATTATCAAGATTGGGAGGCTATTTTAAGGTCATATGTTGATTTTACATGTTGGATAAGGATTTGTATCTCATAATAAGGTGGTTGTAGACCATTCTTGGACTATTAACAATGTGGAGTGACTAGTTTCTTCATGGTGAGAGCAATTACATGTTTATTAGGAGCTAGAAAATAATTATGTTAGATTATATATATTAGTTGGAATTGTAAATAATTTGTACTAATTTTTTTGTAATGGATCACAAGGTATTTTTTCTCTACAGTTGGAGTTTTATATTTTATGTTGGTCTTCTCTAAGGAAAATTAATTATTTAATTTTTATGTTGTTATTATTACTATTTTTTGTATACATGCATGCATATCTTTATATGTTATTGATTAAATATTTCATTGTGTATCTTAAATCTATATTTACATTGTTAATAACCCACAATTTAAGGTTTTATAGGAGTTCTTTGCATAAAGTACTTATATGGTAATAGTAGAGTGAGATTTAACCTCCTATTTATGAATCAATTGGTACTATAGTAGTTTTTGTTAGAAACCAAGATCTAAAATGCAACCCAGAAAATAACCTTCCACAAAGAGAAAAACAAAAAAGTAGAGAGATTGCATGAAGATGTGCAAATTGATATATTCGAAGTACAATAATTATAAGAGATAATTTTCTTTATAAAAGCAAGTATGCATAACCCTAATCTTATCTTGAGCAAAACGATAGCTCAACAAGATAAGGATAACAACCTATAACCTAGGAATTAAATAATGCCTAAGTAAACTTATGTAAAGTGCAATTAAATAATTAATTACACCAACACCCCCCATAAGTGCAACTTAGGGAGAAGCAGATTATTATGCAAATGATGTGAGATGGGTCCCAACAACAAAGGCCTGATCAGGTACCCATTTACAAATGCAAAGAGAGAGAAAACCCAGTGGGAAAACCCCCCCCAATGAGATGAACTGCTGCAAAGAATCACTGGAAGAACTCTGATGAAGCAACATTAGAACCCCAAATCTGACAAGCAAGGAAAGATACTTCTGTTTGCAAGAAACCATAATGGAATCACAAATGCAACAGCAGACCCGATGCCAAGGAACACTGGAAACTCACATACTGGATCAACCTTGGAATCTGTAAGCAATAGTAGATGAAAGGATGAAGCCACCCATAATGATGAAAAAATTTGGAAGCTGTGTCCTCGAAGCCAATGCCAAATTGAAACTAAAACTGCCCCATAAGACGAGCATCATCAAGATTCTGGAACATTAACCATAAAAACATGGCCCTCAAACTGAGAAGGATCTGAACCAATGTGGATCAATAACCATAAACTCTCAATGTGAACTGTGAACTGATGCAAACCAAAGATGTGTCCAGCTAAGCAAGAAAGAAGCTAAAAGAGACAACAAGAAACCAGAAAAACTCATGCGAGTTGTCACCAATACGAAGGATGGATGCAATAACCCCCCCCTAATGGAACTTTATATCAGTTCATTATTACAATACCCAATGATTGCAAAAAGAGAGAATGCAAAACATGCAAAAACTACAGAAACAAAAGCGAAAATGCAAACCTAGTGCATGAAACAAAAATGAATGCATGCACAAACTAATGTACACATCTTCTAAAAAGGACCTCATATCTGCATAGAGCACTGAACTAGCTTTCCAACACCACAAGAATGGCGGAAAATAGATAAGCGAGTCAAAAGATATGTCTCCTGGAGTGAAAACAACGACATGCAACTTCCGAGGATGAAAAAGACATAAAAATGCAAAACCAAAAAATCACACCTACACCATTGCGTAGAGATTGGAACCGGCTTTCTGATGATATCTTGTTTGCAAAAAAATGACACCGTATGCAAAAGTTATGGCCGATTCCGTGAAAATGCTTCGATTCTGCCCAATAAGGTCCTCCAAAGCCCTCAGGGGCTAAAAATATTTGGCCCTTGGTCGCATGTAGGACCAGGGGTTGGTGCACAAGGGGGTGGGCTGAAGTCCTTGGTCGCTGATATGACCGGGGCTGGGGCTGGAGATCCGGTGGGGGGCTGAGTCTTAGCACTCGGTTCCCATATGACCACAGAATAGCCCGCAGGGGCTGACAGCTGCTGGCGGCGCGTGGGTGGAGACCGCTGGTGGCAGTGGCTATGGGGTGGTGCGGCGATGGCCGCCTGGTGGCGAACTGGTGGCACTGGGTTTTTGAATGGGCCACGGCTATTTTAAACTGATTTTTTTATTTTTTTATTATTTTTTAATTTTTTTTTGAAATTTCCACCTCGTAGAGTGTGCCTTGGGGCTGTATGACCCTCAGGGAATTTTTTTTTGCCTCCCTAGTAGACTGTGTCCAAATTGGACAAATTTTATATGAAAATAGGGGTTTTTGGGCGCTGTGAATCCAACGGCGAGGTTCGTTTTGGCCCAAAATGCCCAAAAAATTAGGCAACCCCCAGATCTCTTAGAAAAATCACCAAACTTGAAACCCTCACAGATCTGGAAAATGGTGACCAAAATGAATGAAATAAAAGTCATTTATGAGTTTTTCAAGCACTATGAATCCAATGGAAAACCCCAAACTGATCCAAGATGCTCCATAAATATGCTTAAGGAATGAAACCCTCGAGGGACCCTGAACGAACTCTGCAATGTATTCCTCCAAAAAAGCTGAGAAGGGGCTACAAATCGAGGCTCTGATACCATGTTAGAAACCAAGATCTAAAATGCAAACTAGAAAATAACCTTCCACAAAGAGAAAAACAAGAAAGCAGAGAGATTGCATGAAGATGTGCAAATTGATATATTCGAAGTACAATAATTACAAGAGATAATTTGCTTTATAAAAGCAAGTATGCATAACCCTAATCTTATCTTGAGTAAAAAGATAGCTCAACAAGATAAGGATAACAACCTATAACCTAGGAATTAAATAATGCCTACGTAAACTTATGTAAAGTGTAATTAAATAGTTAATTACACCAAAACCATGTGAGAAACCAAGATCTGAAATGCAAACCAGAAAATAACCTTCCACAAAGAGAAAAACAAAAAAGTAGAGAGATTGCATGAAGATGTGCAAATTGATATATTCGAAGTACAATAATTACAAGAGATAATTTTCTTTATAAAAGCAAGTATGCATAACCGTAATCTTATCTTCAGCAAAAAGTTAGCTCAGCAAGATAAGGATAACAACCTATAACCTAGGAATTAAATAATGCCTAAGTAAACTTATGTAAAGTGTAATTAAATAATTAATTACACCAACAGTTTTATCATTCAAGTAATTACTTGTTGTAGGGGTTGCAAGTATATGTAATCTACTATATTAAGCAAGAAAATAATTTAGTGTTTTTTGAGCTTATAATTGAATCGTGGAAGTGGTTATGGACAAGAAAAATGACAAGAGAATATGATGGAGAAGATAGATTATGAAGGTTGGAATAAGATTTGGTTAAACTATTTGTTGTGGAAGGAAACCTTTGTAGCCTAGAAAGCATGATTCTTTCCTTGATAAAATAATTTATTTTATAAGTGGACCAATAAGAAGGTAAATTTTGAAAGGTGGGTGTAGAGAAATGAAATTAATCTAAATTATGGAGTTTCTTAAAACCCAAGGCCAAGATTGACATCCATCCATATGATCGAGATATTAATACTTAAAAATTTGACCAATGGGTACATTCCAAATATAGATGTAATTTATCCACACCAATAAATCCCTTTTTTAAGGTTGATTTTTCTTGGACAGATCTTACATGGTATAAAATTTATGCATATTCATTACAGGTTTGACAAGTAAAAGTAGTGTCCAAATGGGAAGACTTCAAAAATATTATTGAGGAATAAATTCTAGCCCATTTTCTATGAAGAATAAAGAGTAGTGCAAAAACATGAGCAAAGTATTCAAGCATATACAAGTGAGTTTAAGAGAAGGGAAATTCAAAATAAGAAGGATATTATAGACTTTAAGGTACTAATAAAAAATGAATGAAGTATATTTGACCACCTACAAATAATAGTTTTAATCGTGAAACCCCAAAATATAGATGAGATGTGTACCCAAGAAAACCGCCTTGAGCTAGATAAGATGGGGATTCCTTTTGAAGAACCTAAGAGTAGTGAATAAAAAATTAGTGACATCAATAACCAAGATGGATAGGGCAAAAGAATGAGACTTACATTGAAAGGGGAAAATTTTAAATTAAGTATTATTATGTTAATTGTGATAAAGATGGACATGTGGATGAAAGGTGTTGGAATTTTCATCTAGAGTTAGCATATTCTTGGTTAAAAAAGGAAAGAGACATGAAAATTATCTATATAGAAAAAGGAAATAGATACATGATGAATTATATATTAATAAGAATATTTCATGTGCTATGTTCAAACAAGGGTGTTGTTATGGCGAGTGGTAAAAATTCAAGTGAAGAAGATTCCATATCGAGATTAAATTAAAATATATGATTTTTTATGCATTATATGACTCATTCTCCCAATAAAATTAAGTTTATTGTAAGCTAGTGGAAGATATTGTAATGAAAGTAGCTAACCATCTGTTTCCTTATGACTTATAATGGGTAAAGGATAATGTAAATGTGCAGGTCAATTTTTTTTGTTTAGACTTCCTTTAGATTTCATGAAAGAGATTATTTTTTATGTGGTTCAATTAGACATAAATGTGGTCTAATATTTAGGTGCCTCTATGCATACTTGATGAATATAATCAATTTATAAAAATAAGAGATAATATAGATTTTTATTGACTATAAAGGAGTATCTAGTGAACTCTCACTATGGAAAATCTAATATTGCTTTGGATAGTACCTCAAAAAGGAAATAGTTGATCAATACACATGGAATAATTTTGATCAAATGGAAGAGGTTCCCTTGGAAGGGAATATATGGTTGGCTATAAAAGGAATATTCATTCTTAGAAATATTGATGAAAATAACAAGAAATTTAGGTCAAACAAGGGTGTTGGAAATCAAGGTATAAATTACAACAATATGAACTTATCAAAGTGATTGCAAATCTAAAATAGTTTTTACAAGATTACCATAAAATGATTAAGTGATTGAAAATTGCAACAATGAAAGAAAGATCTACAATACCACAAGTCATCAACACAAGTGACACAAGATATACGTGGAGAAACCCTTGCGGGAAAAAACTCCACACCCAATGAGATCCAATGTTTGTATTAATCTTCAAGGAAGTACACCAATACAAAAAATCCTCTCTATAATGTAGCAACACTTCGTCGTCCTAATAACCTGCAAAAAACTTATACTATTAAACCACCATCCAAAGTCTCCAATATATAGAAGTTTGTGGGAGAGAATACCACAAATGGTATCCCAAAACAACAAGAAAAACCACCTGGAAAAACCCATGGCCACCTTAGTGGACAACCTAATGAGGAAAAACTGGTCCTAGTTAGAGTCCTATGTCCTTCCTATGTTTCTTTCTAAAAGTATTTTCTTTAAGTCTTCTGGTCATTAATTACCATGAGGAATTGAGAATTGTTTATTATGTTGAAAGGAAAAAAAGTAATATGTATTGCTAGATTCATGGGGGAATTACTCTATGTTTGGTGGTGAATCAAAGGGTTGAACCAAAAACAAGGAAGTTGTTTTGATCTCATGTTAAAGGTACACATGGAGGTTGAAAATAAGAAGATAGTCGTAACTCATTCATTGCCTAAAGTTATCCTCTTGTTGAAACCATCTCAAAGATTGTCTTGAATTGATGGCTAGTGGCCAAAGGATACACTAAAATAGTTTCAGACTATTAAACAACTATTCATTTATTTTTACTTTTTTGTTATTTGTTAGACTTATATCGAGTTATGGGTTGTAGGCCACATAACTAATATTGATTATTGAAAATTATATGTGTATGCTCTACTATGGACGTGATAATATAATACTTAATCCTTTCTGGCTTGCATTGAACTACTGGAGCATTGAGATTTAATATATCATTATAAAAATTTTCAATTCACCTTGCGGCCAAGAGGAAGGGCCCACTCTACAGAAGCTTGGTTAACATTTATTTTTGTATTTCATTTATGCATTTTAACATGTTAGCTATGTGATTTGAAAATCATCAATAGGATGCTTTAAGGATTGATTCATATTGCTTCTATAATTCTTGTCAAATTTATTTATTAGCAAAAATAAAAGATTGTTTATTCAATATAATTTTATTAACTATTGCACGTTTACTTTGATTCGTGTTCCTTTAATTTGTAAGTGTGGAGTGAGTTATATTTTTCAGTTGTCTTTGTTAGCAAAACCATAATCTATTCTTGGAGAAAACTAGAAGTTGTTGTTACAATAATATTAGTCTTGATATATTCCTGTCGCCTTCATGTCAATTTGTTCATGTAGGAGTTCCTATCGCCTAACAAAACATAATTAATAACTAGTTTCTATCTTAAAAGATTTTTGGAATTTACAAATGCATTTCATTTTTACTTAATTTTTTGCTTTCAACCCTTAGGCATAGAAACCCAATGTCTTTCACAAGTTTTACATCCCATATTGACACAAGGAAAAAATTGAGATATCCCACCAAGAATTCAACCATAATCTTAAAGTTTCCAATCACAGTTTTGTCCAAACACAACCCATAAACATGGAATAAAATATTAAATTATCACATGGCCTTCACATGGGTACCTAATCCATAGCTCATAGGTTATTAGTTGTTTAAGTTTCCACTTAAGCTATTGAGTTTGTTGGGTGACTGGCCCTCTTTTACCTAAACTCCCGATTGTCTCCGCCTTGGTTGTTGCATATAAATTCAAGTGGCGCCTTGCTGGTTGGTGGAGGTATTTTTGGAAGTTCTCATAACTCCTATTTTTTCTGCTTTAGTTGAAAAATTAAACCTCTAGCAGCATTGTATGAAGTTTCAAAACCTCCATTGGCTCTGAAAAATTTAGTAGAAAATCACTTTTGCTAACAAATACGTGTTAGTTTGTGATTACATCACCATAATCCTTCACATCACTATTGTGAAGCTGAATGAAGGAAGCCCTTGGGTGATGAATGATGAATGATTGAGATCACCTGATGAAGATTGAATGGACATCACTGCATCTCTTCACATCGTGGGAACAAAAGGAAGCACTCTTTACAAATGACAATATGTGATGGATGGCAAAGATCAAAGGAGCATATATCTAACAATCATTGTTGTATTCCTCTACATCATAGAAATGAAAGGTGAGGTATTAAGTGAACCCACGATGTGTGATGGTTATATGATTGACAATGGAGATAATAAGGTTAAGATCTAACAGTGGTCGCTAAGATGCTTCACATTGCGAAAATGAATGATGATGCCCTAAGTGAAGTAGCGATAAACGATGGCTTTTGTTCCAAAGGGAAAGTGATCAATCCAATGACCATGTTTAAAGATGTTGAGATTAATGAAGAACCATTGGATTGTGGTACGAAGATAAGAGATCGATGGTCTAATTTCAAATATTAAGGTATCAAATGTTCAGGTGAATGACACTGATTGACAAGTTGGCAATTAGAGGATGAAAACGATTCAAGAAAAGGAATGGATGAATGGATATTTTTTATACTGATAACAAGATAACTGCCTGGATATCTTGAAGACTCATTAGGTGACAAAGCGGTACTATGACAACATGGAGAAAAAGAATGTAAAATAGTAAGGTCAACATGAAAGGGAAGTAATGATATAAAGGAGTAAACTAGAGATAGGCGATAGGGAGAGGCAAACTATTATATAGTGAAGTGGAGATTGAATACCCAATCTGCGTATTTGATCGACTGTATTTGATGTTTTGTAATCAAGTAGCCCATATAACTATAATTTATTTTCCATTTTAGTATTAATAAAATCACTATTCTCTTTGCATTTTTTCTATGCAAACCTATGTGTGTCATGGTGAGTTTTCGTAAGGGGAGTAACCTTCATCAAGTGGTATAAGAGTAGGTATGTCTTGAGTCTATAAAAAAAAGTCGAATGAGAGGCAGTTTGTAGTAGGACTTGTGAGTGTGGGTTGGGACCAGGATGCCTCCTAGAGTTTCCTATCATGGTAGAGGCAGAGACATAGGTGGTGGAGGAAGATATGCACCTAGAGATGAAATTAGAGCTGTCAGAAGGCAATTGCAAACCTTGCAGGAAGAGGTTCATAGGAGAGGTGCACATCAAGAAAGAGATGATAGTGAAGATGAGACTGAAGAGGAAATGGAAGAAGAAGAACAGGATCAAGTGGATTTTAGAGAACTGGGGTTGCTGAGAGCAATATCTAGCCTCGGAAAGAAACCTAAAATGGAAGTGTCAACTTTTAGTGAGAGGCTGAATCCTAAAGAATTGATCAATCGGATCAACAATATGGAAATTTTTTTCAAGCTCGAGGAAATTGAAGATCCTTACTGAGGAAGGTATGCAAAGATAAAGTTAAAAGGTCATGCGAATATATGGTGGAAAGAGACCCAACTTGAAAGAGGAAGATAAGGGAAGGATGAAATTTCCAGATGGGACATAATGGTGGCAAAACTAAAGAAGCAATTTATTCCAGTTGATTATGAGTTGGAGTTGCTCAAGAAGATGCAGAGCTTTAGACAAGGAATGAGGATGGTGAAAGAATACATAGAGGAATTTCACAAGGTCTTGATTCGAACAAGACATTTTGAGGAAAATAAGGAGAAAGTTGCTCGTTATATCAACGGGCTTGTTGGGACTGTAAAAATATGATGTTTTTACATATGTTTTCACTCATAATTTCCTGATTTGGCCCTACCGTGTGCATATTTCACCCATATTTTTCCCATATTGCCCCTTTGAATCTATTGAGTTATGCATTTTTCATGTCGTGGTCCATATCAGCATTGGTCTATCTTGTTCTCCCCGACCCATGTTGCTTGTGTGTTAACATATGTTTGCTGCAGGTGGTCGGTAGAACTTTTTCATTGTCACGACGATCGGCATCCACATTTGGATTCATATCGGCATGAAGAAAGCAGGGTCCCCCTGATCCATTATGTGCTTTATATTAGTAAACATCTGAGTTACCTATCGACAAGACATTTTTGCTATCATGGTGACCATAATTCATCTATTGTTTCATATCAGCGTGAGTTTAGTCCTCGGTGGAAGCTCTTACCGAACTCATCATGTCTCGCCAACTGGAGGAATAGGATACAACATATCTTCATGAGTTGCAGTGTCGTTATAGTGTCATGGTGAACTCTTGTGTTCTCATCGAACAACATGCGGGGGTTTCGTTTCAGCCAAACATAAAGCCTTCGGTGAGAAGTCATAACGACTTCACATTGTCTCACCGATCAGTGGTGGATGGATGTGCATATCAATATCAGTTGGGGCTATCGCCGTGAGGTCTCGGCGAGTGACCTTCGGTCTTGCCGACACTTTGTTTGAGTCTTCACTTCAACCAAACATTGGGTCTTCAGTGAAGGGTCTTGGCAAAGTGTATATGTCTCACCGACGAAGCATAAAGGTTCTTTTCAAATGACTTTCGGCGAGAAGTTTGTGTCGTCTTGGCAAATTGATGTGCTCAGGAATTTTGGTATAACTCAACAAACTCTGTGGGACTTCTCCCCGATTGTGTGTTGTCTTGGCGAAGCTAAATGAAGATTATATCTCGAGCTACAATGAAACACAAAGGGAATATGCGAATACTTCATGGCTTTGGTGTAACGAACGGAATGTTGTGGCAACATACAAGTGGTAAGTGGGCTTTTGATAAAACATTATGATATCTGTATGACATCTCTCCGACGGTGGAAGGTCATGGCAAAAGCGAGTGAAAGATAGGGAGCGACAAGCGATATATTTGCCTTTGGCATATCTACTGGGTGGTCTCGGCGACTGTTTCATTAACGATTAACAAATGCTCAGTCACTGTGGCCGACATGGATTTTTCCCGAATTATGTTGAAGGCCAACATGGAATATGAAGCGATATGTTTCCTAATGCTGGTGTATAAATATGCATTCTCAATTGTAATTGAATCATCATATTTTAGATCAGATTTTAGATTAGATACAGTAGGTAGAGGATGGACATAGTAGAATAAAGTCCTCATTTTAGAGGCTATGTTGCATGTTTTCAAATGGTGATTTCAATGAAAGTCAGTTGATGTAGCAGGTTATTTTTGGTGTCAATTTTCTATTGAGTTTATTGAAAAGCATTGCTAAGCTATCTCCAAGTTGATTCTTTCTGGTTGTTTAAATTGAAATAACAAGTTTATTCTCAGTTTATCAATGCACATTTGTTGTATCTGTGTGATTAATTAACTGGTTCTCTCAAGAATAGATTAAATCCTTTTTGTTGATCACCGTAATCAAGAAGTTTCATCTAGATGATTAAATTAGAGCTTGGTAGTCACAATCTTGCATGTTTATACAGGTTATAAACAAAATATATGCCAGCAATTTGAATTTCTGCTAGAATAAGTTGCCCATTTCTATTTCATTTGACTCTGCATACCCAACAAGGCACTGGTCTCTGCATTTCATCATTCAGATTCATTCAGTTTCTTTACATCTTTTAATTGAGCATTTTAGAATTTAGATTAGAAGATTGCTTTTGCTATTGCTATAAATTTTGGTTTCATTTGTTCACTTCCATCTGGCATTGTGGACAAATACTTGTGCAAGAAAGATAATCATAAGTCAAGTTTGCTTCATTTAGATAGGTACACCCGCCTAGGTCTGGCAGCACCTGAAGAGTAGAAGGTTGAAAGCTTTTTGACCTTGTCTGTTACCCTAAAGCATATCAAGAGATTGGCAGCCTCTTGAGGCATTCCGCCTACATTTTTGAGAGCTAACAAATTGGTGACTCTACGGGGGATTACATCAGAAAATTCGGTTGAAGACCACATTATAGTCATTGAAGAAAAGGTTATAATTTGAGAAGATTAAGAAAGAGTGATTCCGCTGGGTAAAAGATTAGAAATAATCATTTTCCTACTTTTGGAAAAGTAGGTGGCGACTCTGAAAAGGTTTGATGAAAAATGGAATTTGTATATGGAACGAGCGAATACACAAATGCAGGCAGGCATTGGATTCCTCAAATGCCTGATAATACAATTGGAAATTTTCACAATGAAGGTAGTGCATATCATGCACAACAGAATATGTACTCACCATAGCCACCACATGGTCAGCAGTATGTGCCACATCATCATACACAATACAATAGTCTGATGTACCAATATCAGTACCCACTTATCCCTCCCCATTTGTGCAGAACAATGATCAAGTAGTTCAATCTGACAGGGTTTCAACCGTACCCTTACCCTATGGATATGAATTGGAGAAGCCTTGTCCCCAAGTTTACAAGGAATAACACAATCACTGCTGAGGATCATTTGAGGAGCTTCAATGCTTTCATCGAGGGCTTGGATGTGCCATATGAGGATTACATATGAGGCTGTTTATGATATCACTTATTAAAGATGCTAGGGATTGGTTCAATAGCTTACCAATAGCTTCTATTAAATCTCTCCAAGGATTTCAGGATCAATTTCTCGAGCAATATGGAGATCTATCTGCACCAAATTGGGCTTCCCATGGGTTATTGGAGATTCAAGAAAATTAGAATTTGCAGCAATATGTATGCCAAGATCAACAATTTGAAGAAGAAGAAGCTGAGTATGTGTATACTCAAAGCCAGGACTCCAACACACAATCAGAGTATGGAATTTACCCCTTTGATACATTTCTTGGCATAGGGAAGTATGAAGGAGAAGATTTGGCTTCTCTGTACAATAGGATGATAAGTGTCTGTATGCAATTGCCTTCTGATTGTAAGCCTACAAGACCCATTTTTGTTGCATAGTTTATAAAAGCATGGGAGCCTGAATCAGCTTATTGGTCAGAGTCATCAACACATCATGCCTGTGATCACTTGAATAAATTCATTGATGCCATGGAGAAGATAAGGTATGAGAACACTAACAATGTTGATACCAATGATTGTATTTCTGATGAGTATAGAGAAATTGATCAAACAATGCATCCAATAGAAGATGAGATATTTGCAAGTCAGTATGATTCCTATGATAGCTTGCATGATGAAGATGAAGGTACAAGATATCTCTCTTGCATAACAGATTATGACAATAAAGGTAGTGCATGTTGTGAGGAATCCAGTGAGTATTCAGATTGTGAAGATGCACCTGTGGATTTTGATCTGCAATCAAGGGATTCTTCTACCTCTTATGAAGATCAGGATGAAGAGACAATGGGAAATGTTGATTCATTTGATAGTGAGTATACAATACCTCTAGTTGCAATTGAAAGCCAAGAAGATACATTTGATGATGAGGAGGTTTGTAAATCTGAGAATGGTTTCCAAAAAATTTCAGGCCCATTGCATGATGAAGATTCAAAAGAGGATCAGATAATGTTTTGCAAAGGTTTTCCCAAGAATGAGTTCCAGGTATTTTCAGATCCATGTGATGTTGAGCAAAAGGTATTTTTAGATAAACAAAGTGATGTGTCAAATGACTGTGCTGGTAATGTTGCTGATTTTCTATTCTCTGATGATTTTGGACCTCATTTTGATGATGACAAAATTGAAGAATATAACTATAGTGATGAAAGTGTCGAGACTTGCTTGCTCAGGAATGAGCAAATTTCAGACTTGCTAACTTTTGAATATCAGAGATATAAACATGAAGGTGATCCTGAATTTTTTTGTCTAGCTTACATTTGTTTTGACAGTGAAATATCTTTGTGTAAAGATTCTTGTGATTCTCAATGCATTTCTCAAGTTGATGGTGAATCTTTTGGTGTTGATCAAGAGTCTGTGTCCGTTCAAGAGGAGGTATGCGATTTTGAAATTCTTAGCTCACATGGAGAGGATGTTTACTTTCATGCCAAGGATGATAGAGGTTCAACTTTGATTGGTTCATATATGCTAGATAATGGAGATGTGAGTTATAATTTAGTATTGTCTCCAAATGGTAGTGTCAAAGAGGTGCAAAAAGTCTCAGATTTGTTTGTTTCAGATGGCATTGATATGACAGAGCTTTTTGTTTCTCAAGAGAAGCACTCTGATGGTAAATTTTTAGTACTACTAGGAAAGTGTTTCATAATGCATAACAGTGAGAGAGGTAATATAAAATGTTGTATTGAATCTACATGCATTTTGTATGTTGAAAATAATAGGGGTTTGTCCCATGGTGGTGAAGAATTTGAACTACTGAAGGGTGTAGGGATTTTGGGCCAAACCAAGCGTGATGATACTCTAAGAACTTGCAATAACAGTGACAGGAAAGATTGCATGAGTATCTTCAAGAGGAATCTGATGAACTCGAGACAAAACAAGGTATTTGACAGGGGAAAGTATGGTTTGAGTTTCAGATCATAACAGCTCAGAACAGGTCAAGTCGAAACACAGAGGATTAAGGGTTGCCAGTGCATGGACAACTCTTGCTTATCCTCTTTAAAAAAATTTCCATGCACAATAGTTTAGGGTTTTGGTGCACTTCGATCTTGCATTAATTTTTCTTTCATTCCATCTACTACTTGTCCATTTCCATTTTGCTCATTTTGTGTCTGGTTTGCTCGTAGATTTTGGATCCTTGCAATGATCTTACTATCATTCATCCCCAGACGGAGCCACTGTTGGGACTATAAAAATCTGATGTTTTTACATATGTTTTCACTCATAATTTCTTGATTTGGTCCTACCGTGTGCATATTTCATCCATATTTTTCCCATATTTCCCCTTTGAATCCATTGAGTTATGCATTTTTCATGTCATGGTCCATATTAGCATTGGTCTATCTTGGTCTCCCCAACCCATGTTGCTTGTGTGTTAACATATGTTTGCTGCAGGTGGTCGGCATAACTTTTTCATTGTCACGGCGATTGACATCCACATTTGGATTCGTATCAGCATGAAGAAAGTAGGGTCCCCCCGATCGATTATGTGCTTTATATTGGTAAATTTTTGAGTTGCCTATCAGCAAGATGTTTCTGCTATCACGGCAACCAGAATTCATCTATTGTTTCATATCGGCATGAGTTTAGTCCTCGGTGGAAGCTCTTACTGAACTCATCATGTCTCGCCGACTGGAGGAACATGATACAACATATCGGCATGAGCTGTGGCATCGTTATAGTGTCATGGCAAACTCTTGTGGTCTCACCGAACAACATGCGGGGGTTTCGTTTCAGCAAAACATAAAGCCTTCGGTGAGAAGTCATAGTGACTTCACATTGTCTCATCGATCGGTGGTGGATGAATGTGCATATCGGTATAAGTTGGGGCTATCACCATGAGGTCTTGGCGAGTGACCTTTGGTCTCACCGACACTTCATTTGAGTCTTCTCTTTGACCAAACATTGGGTCTTCGGTGAAGGGTCTTGGCGAAGTGTATATGTCTCACCGACAAAGCATAAAGGTTCTTTTCAAATGACTTTCGGCAAGAAGTTTGTGTCGTCTTGGTGAATTGATGTGCTCAGGGCTTTCGGTATAACTCAACAAACTCTGTGGGAATTCTCCTTGATTGTGTGTTGTCTTGGCGAAGGTGAATGAAGATTATATCTCGAGCTACAGTGAAACACAAAGGGAATATGCGGATACTTCATGGCTTCGGTGTAACGAATAGAATGTTGTGGCGACATATAGGTGGTAAGTGGGATTTCAATGAAACATTATGATATTTGTATGACACCTCTTTGATGGTGGAAGGCCATGGCGAAAGCGAGTGAAAGATAGGGAGCGACAAACGATATATTTTCCTTCGGCATACCTGCTGGGTGGTCTCGACGACTGTTTCATTAACAATTAACAAACACTCAGTCACTGTGGCCGACATGGATTTTTCCTGAATTCTGTGGAAGGTCGACATGGAATATGAAGCGATATGTTTCCTAATGCTGGTGTATAAATATGCATTCTCAATTGTAATTGAATCATCAGATTTTAGATTAGATTTTAGATTAGATACATTAGGTAGAGGATGGACACAGTAGAATAAAGTCCTCATTTCAGAGGCTATGTTGCATGTTTTCAAATGGTGATTTCAATGAAAGTTAGCTGATGTGGCAGGTTATTTTTGGTGTCAATTGTCTGTTGAGTTTATTGAAAAGCATTGCTAAGTTGTCTCCAAGTTGATTCTTTCTAGTTGTTTAAATTGAAATAACAAGTTTATTCTCAGTTTATCAATGCACATTTGCTGTATCTGTGTGATTAATTAACTGGTTCTCTCAAGAATAGATTAAATCCTTTTTGTTGATCACAGTAATCAGGAAGGTTCATCTAGATTATTAAAGTAGAGCTTAGTGGTCACAATCTTGCATGTTTATACAAGTTATAAACAAAATATATGCCAACAATTTGAATTTCTGCCAGAATAAGTTGCCCATTTCTGTTTCATTTGACTCCGCATACCCAACAAGGCACTGGTCTCTGCATTTCATCATTTAGATTCATTCAGTTTCTTTACATCTTTTAATTGAGCATTTTAGAATTTAGATTAGAAGATTGCTTTTGCTATTGCTATCAAGTTTGGTTTCATTTGTTCACTTCCATCTGGCATTGTGGACAAATCCTTGTGCAAGAAAGATAATCATCAGTCAAGTCTGCTTCATTCAGATAGGTACACCCGCCTAGGTCTGGCAGCACCTGAAGAGTAGAAGGTTGAAAGCTTTTTGACCTTGTCTATTACCCTAAAGCATATCAAGAGATTGGCAGCCTCTTGAGGCATTCCGCCTACGTTTTTGAGAGCTAATAGGGCTGAAGCCTAGCATACAAGAAGAATTGGAAGTGGTAATAATGACTACCATTGAGGATTCCTATCAGTTTTCTTTAAAAGTTGAAGAATGATTAAAAAAATGATTTGAAAGCAAACAAAGAGGAGGTTGTGGTGGACTAGTGAACAACCATATGGAGGCTGAAGTGGAGATTAAAAGATGGGTTAAGGATCTAGTACTAGCGAAGATAAAAAAAGAGATGATTCATATCAACCTCATGATTAGAATAGCAGAGACTGAAAAGGTAGAGGAAGATCTGGGCGAGGACTAGGAAGAGGAGGTTTTAGAGGAACCTACTTTCAATGCAGAGAAGAAGGACATAGGTCTTATGAGTGCCCTCAACATCAGGGAAGGACAAACAAAAGACCTGAAGGTAATGCTTGAGTTGCTCATGTGGATGAAGATGTTTAGTCTTCATAGTTTGAAGATGTTGAAAGGGGTGAGTCCCTTGTTGTCAGAAGAGCCTTACTAAATGAGGAGAGAGAACCAGACCAAAGGAAGAACTTTTTTTGCACTTGATGTAATCGTGAAGGTAAGTTTTGCAATATTATCATTGATGGAGGTAGCATTGACAATCTTGTGTCAGAGGAAATGGTTACTAAGTTGTAGTTGGAGAGGTGAAGGCCCCAAATCCATATCCAATTGCATGGTTACAAAAGGACCAAAGAGGTTTGGTTAATGAGCAATGTCTGATAAAGTTGAAGATTGATAACTATAAGGATGAGGTTTTGTGTGATATCATACCTATGGATGTTTGTTACATGTTGTTAGGCCAACCATGGAAGTTTGATCGGTGAGCGACACATGATGGACATGATAATACTTATTCATTGACAAAGGATGGTGTTTGGCATAAGCTGAAACTATTGAAGTATGTAGGAGAAAAGGTATGCAACAATGTATAAATTTGTTTGGTTGATAGAAGAAAATATCTAGAATGTATGAGACATGAGCACATGTGTTTTGCATTGATCCCTAGAGTTGATAAAGAAGGTGATAGTAATGTACCTATAGATGTTCAAGATTTATTGAATGAGTTTCAGGGTACTATTTCTAGTAATGTACCTGAAGGTTTTCCTTCAATAAGGAAGATTAGTCACCATATTGATTTGATTCCTAGAGCAAGTTTTCCAAATAAGACAACCCATTGAATGACTCCAGTAGAAAATGAAGAATTGAATAGACAAGTGCAAGAAATGTTGCAGAAAGGATTGATCAGGGACAATTTGATTCCATGTGCAGTACCTGTAGTGTTAGCACCTAAGAAGGATAGAGAATGGAAGATGTGTATAGATTATAGAGCCATCAATAAGATTACTATCAAGTATAGGTTTCCCTTGCAAAGGATGGATGACATCATGGATTGTTCGAGTGGAGATGAGTACTTCACAAAGATAGACCTAAAAATTGGTTACCACCAGATTCAAATCAAAGAAGGAGATGAATGGAAGACAACTTTTAAAACTAAAGAAGGTTTGTACAAGTGGTTAGACATGCCTGTTGGGATAACTAATGCACCAAACACATTCATGCAACCCATGAATGAGACACTGAAATAATTTTTAGGAAAATTTGTTATTGTTTATTTGGATGACATTTTGATTTTCAGTAAGACATTGTATGAGCATCTGATACATATCATTATTTTTTTGAGAAAATGAGAGAGGAAAAGTTGTTAATCACCTTGAAGAAGTGAAGTTTTGTGAAATGTGAGTTGGCATACTTGGGATTTGTGATCTTAGCAGAGGGTCTTAAGACGGATCCAGAAAAGGTGAGAGCTATTGTTGAATGGCCTACACCAAGGAGTGCTACAAAGGTAAGATCGTTTCATGGTCTAGCTAGTTTCTATAGGAAATTTATCAAAGGTTTTAGTAGTATTTGTGCACCCTTGACGGAAATGATGAGAGGGGATAGAAAAGAGTTTAAGTGGAGTCCAAGAGAAGCAAAGTGTTTTAATTTTTTGAAGAAGAATGTTACAAAGCAACTTGTCTTGGCACTTCTAGATTTCAACAAAGTATTTTAGGTAGATTGTGATGCCAGTGGTAGCAACATTGGAGCTATTTTGAGTCAAGAAGGCAAACCTATTGCCTACTTTAGTGAAAATTTGAATGATGCAAAGAAAAGGTATTCTATTTATGATCAAGAATTCTACACTATACTTCAGGATTTGAAGAAATGGAGACATTACTTGTTGCCAAAGGAGTTTGTTTTATTTACTAATCATCAGGCTTTATAGTATTTAAACAGTCAAGGAAAGTTGAACCAAAGGAATTTTAAATGGGTGGAATTTCTACAAAGTTACACATTTATGTTGAAGCATAGGAGTGGAAGATCAAATAGAGTTGCAAACACCTAGAGAAGGAGGCATAATTTGTTAATAGAAATGCAGATTTAAGTTGGTGGGTTCAATGAACTCAAGAATTTTTATCCTAAAGATCCTGATTTTGTTGAAAAGCTTGCAGGGAGCCTATCACTCTAGATAGGGCGAGATGGTTGGATTTTAAAATAAAATATGGTATGTTGTTTTGTAGGAAACATATGTGCATTCCAAGGAGTTCCATGAGGGAGAACTTGATCAAGAAAAAACACAGTGGAAGATTAGCTAGACACTTTAGTCGCGATAAGACAATCACTTTTGTAAGTGAGCATTACTATTGGCCACAGTTGCAGTAGGATTTGAATAAGTTTGTACAAGGTTGTAGAGTATGTCAAATTGTGAGAGGGACAAGTCAAAATAATAGACTATATCAGGGCTGTTACCTATACCAAAGAAGCCATGGGAGGACATTGGCATGGATTTTGTTCTTTGTTTGCCAAGAACACAACGAGGTCATGATTCCATATTTGTGGTGGTAGATAGATTTTTGAAGATGACACATTTCATTTCATGTCATAAGACAAGTGATGTTGTTCATGTTGTAGAATTATTTTTCAAAGAGGTGGCAAGACTACATGGTCTACCCAAGAGCATAGTTTCAGACTAAGCTACCAAGTTCATTGGGTATTTCTGGAGGACGTTATGGAAGAAGTTGAAGACTGATTTGAATTTTAGTTTAGCACATCATCCACAAATAGATGGACAAACAGAGGCGATGAATAGGAGTTTGGGTAACTTGCTGAGATGCTTAGTAGGTGACAAGCCCAAGGGATGGGATTTGATTTTACCATCGTCACAATTTTCCCACAACAATTCTGTCAACAGGAGCACTAGTAAATCACTATTCCATATTGTGTATGTGAGTAGTCCTAGAACTGCTTCTAAATTGAGGAAGATGGATAAGAGAGAGAAGCGTAGTGCTGAAGTTGAGGATTTTGATAAAAATCTAAAGAATGTGCATGAAGAGGTGAAGAAACATATCCATAATATGAATTCATAGTATAAGGCTAAGGTAGATCAAAAAAGAAGATATATGTAGTTCTAGGTAGGCAATGAAGTCATGGTTCATTTGAGGAAGGAGAGGTTCCTAGTTGGCACATACAACAAGTTGAGGATGAAGAAGTTTGGACCATGTAAGATCTTGAAGAAGAATGATTCAGGAAATGTGTATGAAGTGGAGTTTCCAAGTGAGATTCATGTTACACCTGTGTTTAATATTTCTTATTTGACATAATAAATGAAGGAGATAAGGGGAATGAATTGATAGAGGCACAATGGAGTGTTCTAGCACCCACTACAAAAAAAAAGAGATTGAAGAAATCCTGGATAGTCATGTGGGAAGAAGCACAAGGAATAAGCAATATTTAGAGTATTTGGTAAAATGGAGAGGAAGGCTTGTTAAAGATTCAACGTGGTTGTCTGAGTTAGAGATTAGCTATCTTGGTTTTCCTCTAACTCCTAAGAAGTGACAGGGTCACTTTTCAAATTACCCCAGGTGTCTGATGTAGGAGCATCCAGGGTGAAGAGCAATATTGCATCAACCAAAACAATCTGAGTTATTTATTTTCAATAAGGGTTGAATCAAGGATTTGTAGATAAACCTAAGGGTTTAATAGTCATGATGTTCAGTAGGGCTTTCTAATTCTTTGTTAATTGTCCATCACAGGTTACCGGTTGTTTAAGTTGCCACTTGTAGACACGCAAAATATGCATACAATTCAATCCAATAGTTTAATTAAATAACCTTCATTTAATCAATCCTAACATTTCATCTTTCATAAATCATCTCCTAGATTCATATTCCTCAAATTAATCAACCTTTATCTTACATCCCCCTTTTAATTAAATAAACCAAAATTTATTTAATTAAAGCCCAAATGCATTTTCCATCCATTTTGATTTAAATAAATCAAAGTATTTAAATAAAATAAGTCAAAATCACCTAAACATCATCTAAGTTAATCTAATCCTGATTAACCTAATCTAACCACCCATCACATCCTCTAGCTTTTCCCACTTGCACAAATAAATCAATTTATTGATTTATTAAAATCATCATTTTCTCTCAACAAGGCATCTTTTTGAGAATATTCTTGAAGTTTGAATATGAGGGCAAGTTGACTTGTCCCTTCCAACATGGCAATAAATTCTCTCTTACATGTCCCCCACTCAACATTTAACTCTCAAATTCAAATTTGAATCTCCCCCTCTTTGGCACATTGACCAAAACTTGCACATTCCTCAACCTATCACAATGTGACAAGTGGCTTCATCTCATTGGTCAAATCTTTATCCCACATTGCTCTATTTTGAACACTCTTAGCATTTGAAATTTTATAAATAGAGGGATTATTCTTCATCAATCCATCTACAAACCTCATGCAAAGTTACTCTCTTCAATTGAGAACTAATTTTGCCCATCACCATTGCATTTGCACCATTTGAGTTTTAGCAAGGATTGGGAAAGGGTCATTTGCACAATTGACACCAATCCAATATGGAATAGGTACATGTTATGCTTTTAGATGTCTTTTAATCCTTGTTATTGGTTACATTTTCTTAAGAATTTACATTTTATTTCATATGAGTACTTAGCAAGTTTGTATGCACTAACCTTTGTCATGAAGTTTAAGGGTGTATGCAGATTTTGAAGGGTGCTTCATTATGGCACTAGAAGGAGGGCAGTATATACATATATGTTACTGAAATTTCTAAATTTGATTGATGTTTGGTTGTTTCTGAATATCATCATCACTGTCATCTTCTATATGCACTAGATTTATAAATCTGATAGATGTGACACTGATCTAGTGCAGATTCAAATTTAGTCTTTATTTATATATATGCTACTAATGTTTCTAAATTTGATTGATGTTTCGTCGTTTCTAAATATCATCATCACTGTCAACTTCTATATGCACTTCCTATTTTGGTCTACCCTGCTTGGAATATTTTCCAACTATTCTTGTTACACATATAGAGAAAACAGTTTGCAATACCTATCATATTCATGTCTGATAAATTGTATAGCAACAGATAGGGTCATTACCTTTCTGAAATTTTAAATTGCATGAGATATTTGACAAAATCTCTCTATATGTTATGTTTTGATGGATGTCCATCCCCTTTTATAGAGCTTCATTCTTAACACGCAGGAGGATGTGGAAAAGGTTGTGGAATTTGGGTTTTACACCAACGAATTGCATTGGCTTGAAAATTTGTAAGGCCTTTCCAACTTATCCACTTTGTGCATATCCTGCATTCATTGCATTCCATGAAATCACTTTTCCTGGAAACACACTGTCAAATCATTCACGTGCCTTTTCCATGCGTCCCTATTCCCACTCGCATATTTACCAGGGCAGTTGCATCTACAACATCTGACAAAGTATATCTATCCTGTATGCCTTTAGTGGACGTCCATACCCTATTTCAAAAGAAAATGCTCTCATTTTTGCACAGACAGGAAGGATGTTGGAAAAGGTTGGGTAGTCGGGTTTTACACCTGCCATCTGCATTTGATTGAAGTTTCTGAAGCCTTTCTCTCAAATCTGCTAGTGTGTATCTTTCAATCATGCCATTCCATGAGACCACATTTCTATGAGGCATTTTGTCTACATTGCTTCTGTATTTTGCATGGATGTCTATCAGGCATTGGCATTCATTTTTTATTTTAATTGACTGCTTCAGATTTTGTTCAAGATGGTCAATTTGAGTTTGATTGTCATTTTCCTATAGCCTTACAAATTAATCAGCTTCAATATCAGAGTGAACCTTTGCTCCTTGACCATAAATTTTTCTCTACACTTGAATCTTCCAAGTATTTGACTACACCACAAGTCACATTTTGATGTGCCAGTGCTCATCTTCCAAGTATTTGAGTGATCCTTTGCACACACCATTAAGTTGCCTTGCCCAGTGAGACTGCGCGACATCTTTCTTGAAGCAATGCTATCATTTTTTTGTTACATGTGATTATCGCTTTCTGATGCATAAAAAAAGGGGGGGGGGGAAGCTTGAGAAACCCAAAATAAGCAACAGCAGGTCGAAATACACACACATAGTTCATGGCGATAACTATAAGTGCATTTAATGTTTTCGTCGCAAAATTAAATTGTCATTTTGGCACAGGCAGAAAAGTCACTGTCAAGAAGTGTGGAATTTGAAATTACACCTGCTTAGTGCATTTGCTTGAAAGCATTTATGGACCTTTAATTGTTGTTGTTTAAGTGTGCCTGTAGGATAAACTCAATGATCAAATTGAGTCTGTCTCTCTAAGTTTGGTTTTAGCAGCCCTGTAGTCATTGTTTGTTAATAAATTCCAAAGTATATGAGAAAACTAGAATGTAAACTATGCAATAAATCGCGTGGTCCCCTTCAGGGAAGTGTTCATGCTGCTTGCCGAAAAGAAAAAGTAAAAGCATTGCTTTTAACATAGCGCCTTGCATGAGCCTCCACGCTCTTCCATAAGAAAATATCTTAATGTGGCATCAATTTGAGGAAGTTTTTGGTGCGTAACAAGGAAATCAAGTTGGGTAAGATAAATCCAAACATGTAAGTACTACGCAGCTGTGTTAAAGTCTTATCTGTTTTGCCATCACTGACTAGATTTGGTATATGGTTGTCAATGCATTCGTCATTATTCAAGCACTTATGACCCTCACACATATTCAGCTAAAATACCTCTATGGCATATCAAGTCACTTTGAAAATTGATCTCTGTCAGCTGAGATGCCTCTTTGATGTCAAATCATTTAAGATTTGTAGTTCGATTCTTAAATGAACAATACTGGTAGCCACTTAAAAATGCGTGGGAATGCTGTCATGATGTGAAGGAAAATCATTTTTTTATTTGAACTTACTCAATCTGAGTACGGTGCATTTCAAAGCCCATGTCAATAGGTCAATCAAATCCAAGGGCTTCTTGGTGGAAAGCTTCCTTAAATGCGCCTTCTCGCTGCCATTTCGCATAAAAATCTGCTTGGTTTAATTACTTCATTCAATGCATTTTATTCCCATGTTTAAAATTTGTCTAAACAAAAATTGTAGCTGAAACATCTTTTTGCCAGTGCAATAACCTCAGGAAAGCAAGTGAACACAAATGAATTGGTATCAACCCTTGGGGTATACCTTTAATTTTGAAGGTGATTAAAAAGGAAATTCACTGCAGAGAGGCCCGCATGGAAATGATGCTCAAAGTGGATTTGCATTTGAAAATTTAAGTTTGTTTAGTATAGATTGTTAATATTGATATTGTTGTCTATAGCTAGCTATTGCAGATTATTGTTGGCATTAATCTACTATTGAGCATTCTCTTTTAACTATCTGATGGTGAACGAATATCGATGTTGCAGTCTCACCAATATTGCATTGAAAATCATATCTTAGATTGCAGTAGCCCATCCCTCATTTATTATCATAATTGGAATGCATTTAAGATTAAAACTATCAACTCATAGATATTGAATCCATAGTTCAGTTGACCAAGTTATAAGATTATCAATGCATGGTTTAGACTTTTTTATTGATTTTCAAGAAAAAAAGGAACTTGTGCATTAACGAATATCATTGAATGCATTTATTTTGTTTGAAAGTGTATTCATTATGATAAATTATCATTGTTTCTTTGAAGTAAATCTCATCTCTAAGATTATACTTTATAATGTTTGCAAGTAAAGGTTGACATCAAGATCAAACATTGGAATCAAGCAAAGACAAAAACAAGGTTGGAGTTGAAGAATTGAGCATCAAACTTGAAACTCAAAAGCATTTTTTAATGCTTGGAGATTCCATTTTACGCCTTAATTTTCTGTTTTAGGCTAACTCATCTTTGGTTTTGGGCTTTAAAACGAACACTTCAAAAGCTTTCAATTATCATTGCAAAGGGGATAAAATGAACTTTAGGACAACTGACTAGATTTCGTTTGGAGTTAACAATTGAAACAACTCTCACTTGTCCTTTGGTGCTTTAAAAAGAGCTCACAATTGCTTTTGAAAGGTAAAAATGAACATGTGCAACTTTGTTTTCATAATTGCTTACTTAAACTAACATTATTGAAAAGGACGTATGTGCTTCTCTCGTGCTTCACAACTATCTTGAGAATCAAAAGGCCTTTTTGATGATCTTAGGTTGAGATAAAGTGATCACCTCCACACTTCATTTTGGGTTTAAAATTGAACAAAACACTTTGCGAGTGTGAGTAAACCTGTTGCATGTGTTCTCCCTTTGTTTTTAAACAAAGGTTGATCGAAATATGAATATGTTTACTCGCTTTTGTCTATCTTAGAGGGCCTGCATTGGGGAAAAAGTACTCACCCAAGGGAATGACTCAACTGGTAACACTCTAAAGCCAAGAGTATTTCCAACTAGGATATAAATGTGGGTACTGGAGTAAACGCCAGTATCATGCGGTTGACTCCGACGAGATGGATCTAAAAAGGGACTCTCGCCATATGGGTCAATCCCCATGAATGGAAAGTCCAAACTAAAACCCTTGTTTGTAGTAACCAACCAATCCATCCAACGAGTTTATCAAAGTGGTGCATTGGAACTTAGATTCCAAGAACTTATTTGCCATGTCCGATCTTGGTTAAAATATAGAGGTTAAGACTTCATTCTTAACATACCTTTATATTTTTCCTTGGTTGCATGTACAATCATCTCTTCTATTACAAAGGGCATGAGGCAATCCCACCAAGAAAAATGTACCAATTGAGCTAGGATGTTATATTGCTTGTGAGTCAAAACACTTGCTTGATTCAAAAACATTGGGAAACAGTCATTTAACGTGAGTATCAAAATTTCAAACCCCTTAGATAGAGAAAATATCTTGACAAAACCCAAGAGCTATTGCTTACCCTAGGGATTACATCTCTAGAGGTTTCTAAGTAATTGGGTTTACATCTTAATTTTCTCTTACTAAGGTCAACATAGGCAACCATTGTCTTGATTTCTGGGAACCTCCACATAACACTTTGTGGGACGAAAAGAAGTTGTGACATTGGACATTCAATTTGTAACATAAGCAAGAAGTGTGTTTGTGGTAAAAGAAAGTCATTAACCAAGATTAAACTCAAATTGAACCCCACACATGTGCTTGTTTATCTTTTTTCGAGAAAACATTGGTCTTTTGGTTTGAACTACTCTTAGAGAAAAGCATGTTCTTCACTATCTTGGTCTAGTAAACAAGTCCTTCCTAGATTCATTTAGGATCAAATTCAAACACTTAATTCACTCAAACATTTATCATCCCATCCCACCAAACAACTTTAGAGCTTTGGAAACATCATTCTAGACTTGGGTAAATCATCAAAATAAAAAATCACCTTGTTTAGTTAGGTGTGTGGGAATGCATCCTTTCTCATACATTTAATTAAATTAGCAATCCTTTGAACAAATTCATCCTAAGATCACATCTAACATCTTAGGGTTTACAAGTTAATTATCCAAATCAAACCAATCAAAATCAAACCCTAAGTCTAGCATTGATCCAAAGTTCCTAAATGTTCAACACTCATATCATTCATCCCTTTCATCCTTCATCTCATCATTGGTCCTAAACACCTTAGATGTCACTTTTGCAACAAGGTCAAAACACAAGAAGAGCATGGAATATAAACTTGATCCATACATCATGAGTAGTCCAAATCATCTAAAATTTCAAAGCCTTCCAATGCCGATTGATTATCAATACTCACATTTATACAATCCACACATGGGATCATTATCTCCTACAAACCTCAATGGTACAACAAATGTGAGTATACCCAATCCAAATCTTGGAACACCTTTTCCGATGGTAGATTTAAATCCAAGTCCAAACCTACAAGTCTATCAACCGAACAATCAATATATGAACCTTCAAATGAACAACATCATCTCATCAAATCCCAACATGCCAAATGTGAATGTACCAAGTACAACTTTACAAAACATGAACATTTTGAATCCAAAATTGGTAAACTTTGAGATGGATATGTTTGCAAATCGTACGAATATTGTTCAAGGTCCAAACAAGATAATAACGACTCCATGTATTGATCGAAGTCAAGGTAACCTCATGCAAAATCAAAGTTACCTAAATCAAGGCAATATGATCCCCAACACCAACAATGTTCAACTTCAACCCATAATGCCAAATTTGAACATCATCCCAAATCAGAACATTATCCAAGATCAGCTTGTCCATGATCCCATTCAAAAATCACAAGTGCACATTCCAAATCTGCTTGAACAAAATTCAAATCAAGGGAGTCAAATTCAAAATCAAAATAAAATTTCACTAGAGCAACTTGCTTCACATGCCAAACTAATTGAATTATTGAGCCAAGAGATATCTTCACTCCAAAATCAGTACACTCTTCCTTTGGTTGAACCATGCCATCAAAGCATTGAGTTGTGTCCACAACCACATCAAGAACAATATTTCCAATGTCAAGAAGTTGGATATCAAGATCAACCACATCAACAAATCCAACCCCCGCGTCTCGAAGATCAATCACCACATCTCCAAAATCAATCGCGACAAGGTCAATTTAAAGTACAAATCTCACAAGGTAACAAGCGAAAGTACACACGACTTGGGAGACCAATCGAATCAATCTTGCAACAATTGGTACAAGAAAATATCATCAAGCTCCCTGTCTATGGGAACTATCAAGAACCCCTAGTTAAACCACTAGGGTATAACGAGGAGCACCATTGTGATTTTCACAAAACAAAGGGAAACACAACATCAAGTTGTATTCAACTAAAAAATCTCATCGAAGACCTCATTGATCAAAAGATAATCACTATTGGGGATAACAATGGAGATTCAACCATTGGTGATAGCATTGACAATTTCCCCACCGCAATTGTTGAAAACAATGATCAAAATTTATCCATTAATGAACACCTTGAAGATGTTTCCACCTCATCCAACAATCAAAGTGACATACATCAAGAGTCACTTTTCAATCATGATCAAAATACACCAACAATACCCAACAATGACCCAATTCAAGAAATGCCAACATCACTTGACCCTATGGTTGAAGACATTGACAATCTCTCCACCATAATTGTTGAAAACAATGTTCAAGACCTATCCTTCAATGAACACATGGAAGATGTTTTCACCTCATCCGATGACCAACTCACCATACATCAAGAGCCACTTTTTAGTGATCTATTTCAAAGAGTGTTAGAATTATTTGATTCTATTGACATAATCCATGATCCATCGACCAATGATCATATTGAAAATGTCTCTACATCACCTTATGAGTTAGAGGACATATCTCAAGAATTTATTCCAAAGCATGATCAAAATATTTCACCATGGTCTAGCAATGGTCCTTTCAGAGACATGTTGACATCCTTTGACCTCATGGTTACAGATACTGAAGGAACCCTAAACTTGACACTTGATCCAAGTCCACTCAAAGATCAAGAGGATATCAAGCCACTTCCCATGCCTAATGAAGATATCCAAGAACCATTTGTAAGAAATCCATCCTTTGAAACTAACCCATGTCAAGAACTTGATCCAAAACATGATGAAAGCAACTCCGAAATCATTCAAGATCAAGAATTTGTATCTCCAAGATACTACAATGATCTAATGGACAGTCTCCTATCTATACAAGATGTCACAAATGATGATCATATCCACATAGTAAATACTCCATCTACCCATGAGATACTTTTTGCGAATGGACATGTAGATGATCTTCATTCAGAATAGGATTCCTTTACTCCTGATATTATTACACAAAAAGAGTAGGTTATTGATTCCTACAGGCAAACTGAATTATCAACATTAGGATCAGATATATCCCAAATTTAGACTGAGGACATCATGTATGAGGATATCCAACATTATCCACTCAGTGAAACAAGTCAGACAAAACAAGGTATTCGAGAGTCAATAGAAAAACAAATTCCTGTAACATCATCTGCAATGGTCATTTATCACAGATTGCTTACTAAACAAGACATCTCAGAACAGGTAGAATCAAAGCATGAAGATACTACTTCCACAATACTGGGGGCAACTATGTCTCAAGCAAACGTCAACATAGGGAGCACAAAGAATCCTTATGATGAAACCGATGCCAATACTACAACCAGTCACATCATGAATCTTCATCCACCCATCACCCCATCCACAAATTGGGACCAACGTCAAAAGAAAGAATTGAATCAAAGTACGAAGAACATTATCAAAGAAAAAGAAGCTAGAAAGCATAATGGACAAATCAAATACAAGTGGATACCAAAAAATACAAAGAAAAATTATCCCTATCAAACTCCATCAGTCAAAGAAACTATGGGGCAAAATAAAAAGGGAAAAGTATCCATCAAAGATATCCACATAAGCAAAAGTAGGCTTTTCAAGCGACATACAAAGTATATCAAGCAGTTGGTCCTAATTCCATGCACACTTTCGTATCCACCCATCATTGCTCATCTTCCCAAGTTTGGAGAGTCAAAGGTTCCAAACAATCAACCAATCCATCTCTTATCCCTAAAAACACTCCATCCACGCTTCCGCGCATGATATCCAGTTCTTACATTAACCATGTATTGGCAGAGACCCTTCATTATAAGGATTTAGAAGGCACTCTATCACGATGTGCGCACAAAGACAAAGTTAACTCGGGTATCGACAAAGCAAATCAAGAATCCCAAAAGCTACATTCAAGTGCGCGTATCTTAGCAAAGCAACTTCTTAAGGCAGGATACCGATGGCACTTTATGATAAAAGAATCTACATCAACACCACCAGATGGTTCAACATGAGCTTAAAATCTTTCATAAAAAAAAAAATAAATATGAAAATACAAAAAAATCAGAAAAAGGATTGAAAACAATAAAGAAAAAAAAATCGTCCTCTAGTGAAAACCACATAGGCAGCGCTTTGGGCAAGACCATGATGAAAACCTGGCAAACAGGCATCATGAGTAGAATCGAGCATCTACGTGCACCAGTTCAGGTGAAGGCATCTCATCCCATCCATAATAAAATCCAACATTTTGTCCCATCCGTAATAAATCCAACATTCCATCCACCTTATCCATAATAAATCCAGTCATCCATGAGCCATTTATCCAATCCATATGCATATTTCTACATCCATGGTCCAAATTATCTTGATCCTGATGAAACTTTGGTGCACACTTTATGCTTGCTTATGGTAAACATCTTGACATGGGCCGTTTTCATTGATCCTATCCTATACAACATTATCTAAGCCATGAACCATTATCCAAGTGAGCATGTTCTTTATCTGAACACTTTATCTTAACACAAGATAATCCATATACATCCATCCATACACCTATCCAAGCATCCATACATTGCTAGACACTGGGGGCAGGTATGTACATCTTGCTTTGAGAATAAATCTTGATCTATATCCTCCAACTTATGTGGCGATCTGAACATTGAAAAATGTGAAATCAAATTGGTCAAGCATTTGTAATCCAAAATCCAAATCACTAGCCCATGGCACATTTTGATGAGAAGACACTCCTCATCAAGCTTCATCTTTCATCGAACATCAATCCAAATAATCATTATCAGTCACATCTAATTGGCACTTCAAATGTCACATCAAATCATTCAAACAGATTTTGTTCCAAATCAAGCTTCAAAATCTTGATCAATCAAATCCAATCAATCCATCATCATCTTGGGATATCCATCCTAATCCTTGTGTTGCTTAACACTATCCTTGCATTGTTGTGTATCCTCGACAATGTTATCATTATCAATCCCTCATCATCTTGGGATATTCATCCTAATCCTTGTGTTGCATAACACTATCATTGCATTGTTGTGCATCCTCAACAATTTTATCATCATCAATCCATCGATTTGATCAATCAACCTTAGCTTGGTCTTCAACAAAATCCCAAAAAAAGCACTAATATCATCACACATATCCATATCCAAATCATCAAAATCATGCAAAAACCCAAAAACATCCAAAACATATCAAAATCCAAAAACATCCAAAAAATCAGAAAAATATAAAAAATAGGGAATCCGAACTCGTCGTTTCTGAGCTTAAACGTGGAAAGGCTAATATTTGATCAACCACCGAGGCACAAAATCCAAAAACATTCGAAAAACATCAAAATCTAAAAACATCCAAAATCACATCAAAATCCAAAAACATTCATAAAATCTCAAAAAACCAAAAAATATTGGAAAATCAAAAATCAAAACATTTGAAAATCTCAAAAAATACCAAAAATATCCTCAAAACATTGCAAGACGTCAAAACATCCAAATATTTGAGAAAATCCATTTGTCTCACTTCGCTTTCACCCACAATAATCAAACATCCATGATAAACTGATCATCACCTTCATCCTTTGGCAACATAAACAGAAACAATCACAACAATCAACAAAAGCAAACTTCAATCGTAAAATCAAAATCGAAGCAACAAATAATTAAATGCAAAATCAAACTCTTGATCATTTTCAAACATGTCAATCAACCTTGTATCAACAACCTTTCAAACAACCTATCAACTTGCCACCATCCACTAACATGTCCTAGGATGTATCCTTCCTATAATGGGCATTATCTTTTGGCAAAACACTTTGGATAAACAAAATGACGTGCTGCCATCCACTAACATGTCCTAGGATGTATCCTTCCTACAATGGGCATTATCTTTTGGCAATAGTTTCGGTTCTTATCCTAAAACAAAACACCTCCCTTTGGCTCAAGGCATGAAGAACATTGGCTTGTTTGCGTACTTGATCTTTTCTTCTGATTTATCTTATTGCGCTCATTCCAAGGATCTCTCGATGATATTCGAACGAAGGGTTTATAGAGATAGGAATGGGGCAACGATCATTATCTTTTATCTGCTGTGCTTGTTGGACGTTCTTTTAAAATAACCTTGGCAAATACTTGCTTTGTTAGTTATGTATGGAGGGTGTTTTGGGAAACTTGTTGACTATTTCATTGATAGGTTATACCTTTCTGTGTTTTGGTCTGAGATGTTTGAAACTTCTAAAGTGCATTCTAGCAAGGTTTCCATATGTCAGGTGTGAACAAGAATACGCCTATCTATTTGTCGAGTCAAAGTCCATCACACTAAGTACAATGCCATCCTGGTCCTTCATACCTTGATGCATTGTGCTTATGCGTGTTATCAAACATAAGGTAAGTGACCCTTTTAAAATCCCAATCCTTGATAAGAAAAACATCCATTTCTTATCATCATTTCTCGTAAAGTTGGCTTGTTGGATCCTCTTGTCATCATCTCATTCTTGATTTCTTCTTTTCCGCACTAACATGACGTCATGAATAGTTAATCAACATCACCAATACATCCATCTTGCATCCACAAATCATTAGCATACATAAATCTCATAATCATAGCATATCACATCATCCATCTCATCATCTCACATGCATTTTCATCATCATAATATAGATCTGTTAGTCTAAGCATCTGCATAGAACATCCATTGCATAATCATATAGGAATTATTGCATCAACCATCTTAGTTGCATCATCATCATAACCATCCATTTTGAACCTCTTTATCACGAGATCAACCCTCAAATCGAATCTTTTTCGGTTGATCTCTTGAGGGGGCAATCTACTAGTGTACTTCTTTCCACTGGGGCATCTGAAAAAATTAGAATTTTTTTGAATTTTGATCACGAAAAGTTTATTCTTTGAACCAACGCAACAAGTACATTGCTTCAAAGAGGGAAAAAATGTAGACACGAAAAATATGCATACATTTCAATCCAATAGTTTAATTAAATAACCTCCATTTAATCAATCCTAACATTTCATCTTTCATAAATCATCTCCTAGATTCATATTCCTCAAATTAATCAACCTTTATCTTACATCCCCCTTTTAATTAAATAAACCAAAATTTTATTTAATTAAAGCCCAAATGCATTTTCCATCCATTTTGATTTAAATACATCAAAGTATTTAAATAAAATAAGTCAAAATCACCTAAACATCATCTAAGTTAATCTAATCCTTATTAACCTAATCTAACCACCCATCACATCTTCTAGCTTTTCCCACTTGCACAAATAAATCAATTTATTGATTTATTAAAATCATTATTTTCTCTCAACAAGGCATCTTTTTGAGAATATTCCTGAAGTTTGAATATGAGGGCAAGTTGACTTGTCCCTTCCAACATGGCAATAACTTCTCTCTTACATGTCCCCCACTCAGCATTTAACTCTGAAATTTGAATTTGAATCTCCCCCTCTTTGGCACATTGACCAAAACTTGCACATTCCTCAACCTATCACAATGTGACAAGTGGCTTCATCTCATTGGTCAAATCTTTATCCCACATTTCTCTATTTTGAACACTCTTAGCATTTGAAATTTTATAAATAGAGGGCTTATTCTTCATCAATCCATCTACAAACCTCATGCAAAGTTACTCTCTTCAATTGAGAACTATTTTTTCCCATCACCATTGCATTTGCACCATTTGAGTTTTAGCAAGGATTGGGAAAGGGTCATTTGCACAATTGACACCAATCCAATATGGAATAGGTACATGTTATGCTTTTAGATGTCTTTTAATCCTTGTTATTGGTTACATTTTCTTAAGCATTTACATGTTATTTCATAGGAGTACTTAGCAAGTTTGTATGCACTAACCTTTGTCATGAAGTTTAAGGGTGTATACATATTTTGAAGGGTGCTTCACCACTTAAGCCATTGAGTTCATTGGGTGATCAACCCTCTTTTACCTAGACTCCTAGTTGTCTCTTCCTTGGTTGTGGTGTGAAAATTTAAGTGGCGACTTGGTGGTTGGTGGTGGTATTTTTGGAAGTTCTCACAACTATTTGTTTCACTTTAGTTGAAAAGTTAAACCTATGGCGGAATTGTATGAAGTTTCAAAACCTTCATCGGCTTCGACAAAGTTAGAAGAACATCAATTTTGCTGATGAATATGTGTCAGTTTGTGATTACATCTCCACAATCCTTCACATCACTATTGTCAAGCTAAATGATAGAACCTCTTGGGCGATGAATGATGAATGGTTGAGATCACCTGATGAAGATTGGATGGACATCATTGCATCTCTTCACATCATGGGAAAAAAGGAAGTGCTCTTTACAAATGGCAATATTCGATGGACGACATAGATCAAAGGAGCATATAACTAACAATTATTGTTGTATTCCTCTACATCACATAAATGAAAGGTGAAGTCTTAAGTGAAGCCACGACATGCAATGGTTATATGATTAATGGTGTAGATTATAAGGTTAAGATCTAATGGTGGTCGCTAAGATGCTTCACATCATTGAAATAAATGATGATGCCCTAAGTGAAGTAGCAATACAACGCTTTGGTTCCATAGGGAAAGTGATCAATCCAATGACCATGTTTAAAGATGTTAAGATTAATGAAGAACCATTAGACCATGGCTTGAAGATAAGAGACCAATGGTTTAGTTTCAAATATGAAGGTCTCAAACGGTCAAGCAAATGACACTAATTCACAAGTCGACAATAAGAGGATGAAAATGATTCAAGAAAAGGAATGGATGAATGAAGTTTTTCTATACTGATAATGAGATAAATTCCTAAATATCTCAAAGACTCATTGGGTGACAAAGCAGTACTACATGGAGAAAAAGAATGTCAAATAGTAAGCTGACCTGAAGGGGAAGTACTGATATAAAAGAGTTAACCAGAGATAGGTGACAAGAAGAGGAAAACTACGAGATAGTGAAGTGGAGATTGAAAACTCGATCTGCATATTTGATCGATTGTATTTGATGTTTTGTAATCAAGCAGCCCATATAACTTTGTAATTTTTTTCCATTTTAGTATTAATAAAATATCACTATTCTCTTTGCATTTTTTTTCTGTGCAAAACTATGTGTGTCATGGTGAGTTTTCATTTGTAAGGGGAGTACCCTTCATCAATGTCCCCTAGAACACTTTCCAAAGAATGTGGAGACACATAAATGAACTTAGGGTAGCAATTTTAATGTCACCTATCCTAACATTCTCCCCTTGGCACTATACCTTGCAAGTACATCCATGAGATACAAATAAAACATATAATCAAGTATAGTGATCAAGGCCCATGGACTTCCTACACCAAGAGAACTTATTTGTGGTCACTAGCTTTATGAGAGAATCTGCAACGTTATCCAAAGTGTCAACCTTCTAAATCAAAACCTTACCATTTTCTACCATTTCTTGCACAAAGTGATACTAAACATGAACATGTTTTGTGCAAGCATGATACATAGGATTTTTAGCTAAACATATGACACTCTAACTATCACATCCAATCCTCACAATCTTACAATCAAAACCAATTGCATTACCAAGTCTTTGTAACCAAACCACCTCCTTAGAAGCATGTCTAGCTACCATATAATTTGCGTCAAGGGTGGATAATGCAACTGTAGCCTACCTCTTACTTATCCAACTCACTGCACCTCTAAACAATGTAAAAACATAGAAATTAGTAGACCTTCGACTATCCAAGTCACCTACCCAAGTTGCATCAACAAAACCCTGTATGTCCAATGACTTACCCACATCATCAATACCATGATGAAACCAAATAGTAATATGAAGTGCCACAAAAATATCTAAACACCCTCTTAACAAAAGACCAATGCTCTCTACCAAGGTTAGACATAAACTTGCTCAAAACTCCCACTGCTTGGGCTATATCTGGTCTAGTGCAAACTATTGCATACATTAAACTACTGATGGGAATATCATAAGGAACATTAGATATCTCTTCAAAATCGTCATTAAATTTAGTACACATGTCTAAAGTCAACTTAGTACTAACCAGAAATTGAATATTTACTAGTTTACAGTCATGCATATTAAAACTCTACAAAATAGTATCAACATACTTATTTTGACTTAACCAAAGCTTTCAGTGAACCTGATCTCTACTGATCTCCATCCCAAGAATATATTTTTCAGCCCTTGAATCTTTCTTATCAAATGTTCCAAAAAGACGAGTCTTAAGCTCCTTAATCATCACCTTGCTGTTACCCATAAACAACATGTCATCAACATACAAGATAATGATTGTAATATGATCATCAATAACCTTAATATAAACACAATGATCCTCCTCACTTCTAACAAAACCCAAATTCAATGAAAATACATCAAACTTCTAGTACCACATCCTGGATAACTATTTCAAACCATATAAATATCTCTTTAACCTACAAACCAAGTGTTCTTTTACTTTCACAATAAAACCATCAGGCTGTCGCATATAGATTTCTTCCTCAAGATCCCCATGCAAGAAAGTAGGTTTAACATCCATTTGCTCTATTTTAAAATCATAAGCAATAAAAATAGATAATGGGAATCTAATAGAAGTTAACTTAGCAATAGGAGAGAAAATTTCACTGAAATCAACTCCCTTTCTTTGGGAGTAGCCCTTGGCCACCAATCTATCCTTGTACTACTCTAACTGACCATCTGCTCTAAATTTCTTTTTAAATACCCACTTTCATCCAATGGGCTTCCTTACTTTGGGAAAAATCACAAGATCCTAGGTATCACAACTATCTAGAGCCATCATCTCCTCCTTCATAGCTTGTATCCAAGACTCACTTTCTTCTAAAGAAAGAGTCTCCTTGTAGGATCTAGGTTAATCATCAATACTCAACAAAGAAAATACATAATGAAAATTAGATGGTCTATACCTGTCAACTAGATTCTATTGCCTTGTGGATCTTATCAAGGTAGGAGTAAGGGGCTATAGCTATTCTTCTTCTTCTACATTCTCATCCTGCACATCATCTAAACTCTCTAAACCCTCGTCTTCTCCATCCTCAAATCCATCTGGATGTTCTTCAACATGTGCATCTTCCTACTTTTCAATCTTTGTCTTGAAGTGCACTATTTTTGTCTTATCTTTCTCCTTTGGTTGTTCTTCACCCAAGTAAGCTCTAAACTCCTTGAAAATCACATTTCTAGAGAAAACCATTTTTTGAGTTAGTGGATTCCAAAGCTTATAACCTTTTACATTCTCACCGTAACCAACAAAGGTGCATTTCTATGCTTTTGGATCTAACTTAGAATGTTTCTCTTGAGGCACATGAACAAAATCCTCACAACCAAAGACCCTTAAATGCAAAATAAAAGAATTTCTACATATCCACACTTTATAAGGAGCTTTATCAACAAGATCTGAACAAGGGATTCTATTAACCAAATAACATGCAATAATTACAACTTCTACTCAAAATAATTTATCAAGCTTAGAACCACTCAACATGCTCCTAGCTCTTTCCATCAAGGTTTGGTTCATTCTTTCTGCCACCCCATTTTGTTGAGGTGTATAAGGAGTAGTCTTTTTTTGAACAATACTTGCATTTTTATAGAACTCATCAAATTCCCTAGAACAATATTCACCCCCATTGTCAGATCTCGACACCCTTATCTTATAATCCATTTGCTTCTCAACTAAGAATTTAAATTCCTTAAACTTAATGAAAACTTCAAATTTTGCATGCATAAAATAAATCCAGGTGTATCTTGACACATCATCAATGAAAGCAACATAACAACGAGATTTTACAAAAGAGTCAACATCCATTGGTGCAAACACATCTGAATGAATGATCTCTAATAATCTCTTAGCTTTATTAGTCCCATTAGGAAATGATGATCTATTCTATTTACTAGACACACAATTCTCACAAAAAATAATTTTTACCAACAAAATAATTAGAAATATCATCAACCAACTTTTTATTCAAAATATTCTTAAGACATTTTTCATTTATGTGAATCAACCTATGATGCCACAACATACATGCATTTTCAGTGCTAGTTACATTAGAAAAAATACAAAAAGTGGAGGCATTAAGCCTAAATAAAGTCCCTATTCGAGATTCTTTAGCAATCACCAAACTCCCTCTTACCAACCTACAACCGTACTTGTCAAATGTCACATGCATTCAAAAATCATTCAACTTGGATATTGAAAGTAAATTTCTTACAAGTCCTGGAATATGTAAAACATGATCAAGAGTTTTAATCCTTCCATCACTAAAACACAACTTTACCTTTCACTTACCAACAATCTTCTTCATTTTGTTATCACCATGGAAAAATTCTCCCCTATCATAAGCTAAATATGAAGTACTACTCCTTGTGAGGATTCATATGGTAGGAGAAACTTGAATCAATAAGCCAAGCATCATCACTAATAACTTGTTAGTAGAAATAAACAAAGCATCAAAATCACCATCTTCTGAGGAATTTTCTATGAAAGTATAAAAACTCTTTTTCTTATTTCTACTCTCCTTCACATGCCCTCTCTTACCAAAATTTCAACACTTTACTCTTCTCTTCTCGGGGGTTTTAGATTGTCCTTTAGACTTGTCTCTCTTTTTTTCCCATTTAGGCCCTCCTTTTTTTTGGACCTTCCTCACACATGCAAGGTATCTCAGGAGCTCATATTCATGGATTCTCTCCTCATCTCTTCTGAAAGAAGTATAGAAATGAGTCTATCCATCTTCAGTTATGTACCACCACCACTTATGACAACAATTATATTTTCTCAAGATTCGTGTAAAGAACAAAGCATCAAAATACATTTATCTTCCTCTTCTATCTTAACATCTACTAATGCAAGCTAACTTAATCATATTAGAATCATTTAAATGTTCTATAATAGAATCACCATCCTTCATTTTCAAATAATACAAACATTTTGGGATACAACTTATTAGTTAAACTTTTAGTTTGATAGATTTCACCTATCCTCATCCACAACTTGAATGTGGTAGATTCTTTTGAAACATTCAGGAGGACATAATCTACAAGACAAAACCGAATGGTTCCTTATGCATTTTTTTCCCATTTTCTTCCAACCTTCATCAGATGTTGATTTTGGTTTCTTTTCATTAGAAACTTCCAACCACTAATCTCTCTCTTTAAGGAGATCCTCCATCTTCAACTTCCACATCTCGTATCTAGTTCCATTGAATTTGTTAATACCCAAATGAGAGTTAGAAGCCATGGTTTATAATCTTCTTTACAAATCTACAAAACCCACAATGCACAAGTTCCCAATACAACTAAAAAACTTTCAACACTCAAAAGAAAGGTGTCCCTCTCTGAACATAATTGTTCGCTCTGATACCAAATATTGGAAATCAAGGTATACCTTGTAGCAATATGAACTTATCAAAGTGATTTAAAATCTGAAATTATGTTTAGAAGATTACCATTAAATGATTAAGTGATTGACAATTACAACAATGAAAGAAAAATATGCAATACCACAAGTCATCAACAAAAGTGACACAAGATATACATGAAGAAACCCTTGCAGGAAAAAAATCCACAACCAAAGAGATCGAATAATTGTATTAATCTTCAAGGAAGCACATCAATACAACAATCCTCTCTGCAATCTAGTATCACTTCATTGTCTTGAAAAATTGCAAAGAACTCATATTAAACCACCATTCAAAGGATTCAATATATAGAAGTTTGTGGGAGAGAATACCACAAATTCAATATCCCAAAAAAACAAGAAAAACTAGTTGGAAAAACCCACACCCCTTAGTTGAAATCCCATTGTGGTGTAGAAAATTGTACCCCTTTACATTTTCACACTTGTTTGGGTCCTCCCTATTAAAATCTAGTTGATTTATGCCTTAATTTGTCCTATTTTTGCATCCACAAGCCTAGTTAGATGCAATTTTCTAAGGATAATCCTGACATTCATAAATGACAATTCATAATTTAATGTTTTTGGCTATGTTCCAAATTTAGGGATCTGGGACTCATATGCCCCTTTGGGCATATGGGTCCTCCCTAGGTCTCAAGACCTGATTTCAAATGATACATTGAACATAACACTTCTCAAAGTCTATGTCTCAGGTTTAAGCCTTTGGGACTCATACACCCAACCTGGTGTATGAGTCCCGCTTTAACCTAGGACCTATTTTAATTCAAATTCTTAGTGGGATTTTATTATTCTTAGATCCACTTTCTGAATGTTGGCTTGTAGTGTTGTAATTTTGGGAAATTAAGCATAAACGAGTATAAATACAAGGTCATTTTATTTTCTCCTAAGAAGAAGATCCTAGCCATTTTTCAAGTCATTCCTAAGAAAATTTTATGAGATCAAGAGCATTCAAGAACAAGATCAAGCATTTGAGGCTACATTCAAGATTCAAGCATCTTGTCAAAGTCCTCATGCATCATGTGTGTTTGTGAGCTAACATTTGTGATGTAGGTTTCATGAATCAAGCAAGCATTCAAGAAAAATATTCAAGCATTCAATAAAGAGTCAAGATCCACACCCATTGAATCCATTTCACACTGCAACCTTCATTTCAAGGGTTTGGTGAGTTGCAACACTGCAACCTTCATTTCAAGGGTTTGGTGAGTTGCAACATTGCATTTGTTCATTCATCATTCCTTCATGCTTTTCTATTTCATTTCAAGGTTTAATTACCAAAACAGGGTTTGACCAAGGCAAACCCCCATTGCCTAACAAAACAATTTTTTCTCTCTTGATGTGTGTTTGCAAATCTAGGTGAATTGGAGCTTGAAGATCCTTTAAAGAAAAAGTGGCAAAACTTTTCAAAGTTGTCAAGAAGTTGTCATCTTCACGAGAACTCACCTATAGGACAAAACTTAGACTTTCAGACCTAAAGATTGGACAAGAAGGAAACTACATAAGATCACTAGAGGCTACAAAAGTATCAATCAAACCTTATAAATAGGACTAAATTTCCCTACCTGATTTCATGCTTTCAAGTTTCAAGGGTTTTGTGCATAAGTGTTTGCATTTCTCCTTTGAAGCTTCATTTAATGGTGAACCCCCATCCAATCACACAAGGAAACCCCTAGCCATCCCTCAATTGAGTCACTTGGTTGAGGGATCTAGGTTTCGTAATGAACTAAAGTGCGAAATAGGTCCAATTCCATCTCCCAAAAGGTGGAACCCTATTTCCCTTATGTTCACCCATAAATATGGAATAAAATATTAAATTATCACATGGTCTTCACATGGGAACCTAACCCACAACTAATAGGAAATGGTCAAACCTGAGTGCTCCATAATTCTCTAATGGTTGCAATGGCTACATGCAAGATATGCACCAACATGCACACTTGGGAACCTGACCATGCAAGAGCATGTAAAACATGAAAATAACATGCAAGGACATGCACAATCAAGTGGTCCCAACCTATAAAGTTGGATGCCTAAGAGGAATATCCTCCCAAGATGCTTAGTAACTACCACCATAATGGGTCCTGATGGAACCTGCAAAATTCTGATTTTCCATCTCAAAGCCTTGTCACATTTTGGCTGATACCTATGGGGTTGGGAGTTTATTTTATCTTCACTATTGAGGGGTTCTATTTCACTATTGAATTCCTATTTCCCATTTCCAGTCACTTTAAAACATCTTATGTTAGTCACTTTCATCGGGTAACTAGTCCTCCACACCTAGGTCTGAGTATCTTAATTTCTATAAGGTTAAGTAAAGATCCTTTTTTACCTTTACATCCTTTGCATTTTGTGACTTAGGAGTCTTTGAGCCCTTTCTATCGTATCATCCTAGAGGGTCCCCTTCATTAGAACAACTAATGAGCACATGCTTATAGGTTTTCACTTAAGTCCCGACGACCATCTTTCTTTATCGCTCATCGTTGATTACTTTAGAAGTGTATGTCCCAAATTGGTGACAAGAAATGAGTGGTATTTCTTTGTTATCACTCATCATGAATAGCTGCTAGAGCTCTTGATATCAATGAGTGATGAGGGATGTTACTTGTATCATTGAGGGATCGTCTATCACTAATAGCTTTTGAACCTTAAGTATTGTAATAGCAATAAGCGATGTCCTCCAGCCTTATGTTCTTATTTTAAATCGCTCATCGTGGATGGTCATGAAATGATAAATTTCAATTGGCGATGAGTGATATGATGGATTTCCCTTGAATCACATATCACATATATGTTTTAAGTGCTAAGTTTTATATTAGCAATACACGATACACAATGTCATTATGAAGATCTCTCATTGCTAATTACTTGCAAAGTATATGAGGAGAATTAGCGATGAGCGATGGTCTGATGGTTTTTATAGCTCATCACGGATCCATTCCAAAGCTTAAGTTCCAAAGAAGCGATGAGAGATGGAGTTCTCTATTTAAAGTTTCTTTCACTAATCTAAATAAATCTTATTTGCGATGTCTTTTGTACTGTTGATTTTCATGCAGGTGTACGTGTCCTAATTTGATCTCTTCACTATATCTCCCATCACTAATAGGATTCAAGGTGCGAAGTTTCAATTAGAGATGTGCGATGGGAAGATGAATGTGATCAAAGATGGGCCATAGATCCAAGGGTTGAGGCTTCATTACATGAATGCTTGCATCGCTAATAGAGTTGATCAAGGATGAGGTATATCAATAATAAGCGCCAACTATTGCATGAAGAGGCAACATGGCAGAATCCCGAGGACATCCTATAAAGCAAGAAATAAAGTAGTGAGGAAAATTGATAGCCATCGATATAGTTTTGAAATAGAGTGATCAACGATCAAGGTTTAAATGTGAACAACTAATTGTTAGTTCACTCACACAAACTTACTATCAAGCATTAATGGTGGCATATATATAGGGACATAATTGGAACACTGGTTTGATTATGCCAACTATGTTGTTGATTAGATGCATGAGAATTTCCTCAATTTGAAGAAGGAGGTGCTCCCTTTACATTTCCCTCATTATTCTCTACTAATGCATATACTCTTATGGGAGGGTGCTTATGATTGGAAGAGGAAGTTAGATTTGAGACTTAGGGACAATGAAAATAATGTTTTACCAGTACAAATGTGGACATACATTTGGGATCAGGATTGTTCTAATTCCAATTATATCTTGTTTGCTAATGTTATAAGATATGGTATCTTAGAAGCATTGGGTGTACCTATTCATAGGATTTCTCCTGAAATCAGAAATATCATGCACCCAAAAGATACACCAGGATCTAGAGCAACACATAATTGGATAGATTGGTTTCTTCATTCAGAATATACTTTGATCAGAGCATATGGAGCTAAAGTGGCACCACATTGTTTTCCCCTATATGTCTCAGACAGATTGGCCTTTATGGAACTCATGTGGCAGATTGATGTTATGGATTATGAGATGTTAAGAAATCCTAGGAAGGGTACTGTGATGAATCCCCAATGTGCTTTTGCTTATTTCATAGTCACTTCCCCTAAGGGGTATGAAAAGTTTGGGATCATGGCGAATAACCTCAGGATACCTATTAATGAGATTAGGAATTTTTATTTGGAAGGATTTGTGGGAGGAAGAAGAGATAAAAACTAAAAAGTGATATGCCATGTGTTCTTATACAAAGATGATGTGTTAAGAAATTTGACAAGTGATGAGGCTATCATGACTAGAAAGAAGGAATGGACAACTAAAATGAACATTGAAGAAAGTATCATAAAGAGGAATGCCTTTTATGTAAGTCCGTATAATGTAATTGCATACCCTCTTGAGAGAGCTTTCACTATGCCAAGGGATTATCAGAGTGGTGATTTTAAGGTAAAGGTGAAGAAAGTTGCTGATAAGGGACAGGTTCTCCTAGAACAACAACAACAAGCTATGGATATCCTAGAGTAGCCTGCAGATGTTCAAGAAGTAAGGGAGGAACAAATGACAACATGTTCTAGGGAATGAGGAGGTAGAGAAAAAATTCCCTCCTCCTCATATTGAGGAAACTCATAGTTCAGATGTCCCCCTTGACAAAATTGTCAAATGGCAATATGATAAAGAAAGTTATGATGATTCCAGGATTAGAGAATGTGATGAATTACTTGTTGATGATAAATTTGTGTAGTCCAAAGAGTTTCAAGAATTTATGATTCAATAGTGGAGTAAAGAAATAAAGGAGAGACTTGAATTAGCTCAAGCTAATGTTGAACCTTCTCATCAGGAAGAAGTTGAAAAAGTAGAGTAGGAAAAGATCACGGCTAAAATTGCAGCTATTACTCCAACTGAGGCTAGGAAAATTGGCACATATAGTGGAATCATGTTATTACTAGGATGTACTATTACTGTTGCTACAACATATGATGCAGTAAGAAGAGACCCTCATGCTTCAATATTTGAGTAGTTTGAGGATAAGGTGTTTGGTTATGGATATTATCCAAAGTTTCATACTCTTGCAATTTGGTCTATGATGCCTAATACTGGTAAACATGATGTTGCTAGGCCTATTGAAGAGGTTATTGGTTCCTTAGTGGTCAAAAGAGCTACAGATATAACTCCTATCCAAACAACTAAATTAACTACTCATGTTGCAATGCTTAGTGTGGATACTGCACATATTTCTTAGAAAAAGTATGATTCTTTAGTGAAGGAGTACAATAAGGCCTTGGATGAAATAAATAAGATGAGGGCCACTGTTCAGGCTACTTAGTCAAAAAGGACAATAACCTAGCCATCCTCTTCTTCCTCAGATTTTTCTACATAGGATAGGAAGACCTTGGCCTTAGGAATTAAAGATTTGAATGATCAGTTGACTACTGAGAAAGAAAATGCCAAGAAGGCAAAGCTTGAAACTGCTAAGGTGGAAAATGAAATTTTTAAGGATGTATTGAAGCATAGGGTGACCAAGTTGGTCAATAAGGTTGATGATGTTTGGGTTGCTTACAAGAATATTCATGAAGTAAATACAAAGTATCTATAGGTATAAGTGGCCTTCAAGAATGAATGGAATAATTGGATTAGTAGGGTGAGTGCCTTAAGAGAAATGATGCCTAGAATGAAGGAGGATCCCAAGGCACCTACTAATATTCCTGAAATTTTGGAAATCATTGACTCGGTCAATGGGATAACTACCTTCCATGGAAAGCTAGGTGTGCAACTCCAAAGTAAGCTAAAAATATTTACAGAAATGGAGGAACGTGGTATGCCTCAAATATTGAGTCCAAAAGGTGAGTTGCAGCCATTTGACACTTGGAAGAAGGATTTGGGAGGTATGCTTGAAGCAGCTATGATGGCATTAACTATCATTGACTACATCTTGCTAAATCCAAATATTGATACAATGGTGGAGATTGAAGCAAAGATGTAAATCTTTGTTAAAGAGGCCAGGGTCTTAATTGATGCTAGATACTCTCAGTACAATACTAAAGTGAAAGGTTTATTAAATGTAAAATGGCCTACCGAAGAAGAGTATAACACTTGGTCAAGGAGAAATACAAAGAATGAATCTGTGTAGGGATTGAAAATGAACAAGATAAATAATGGATAGGAGAAGAACAATGCATAGCTTGAATATAATACATATTAGGCTTTTGATAAAACATTGCAGAATATCATTCTCTCCTCAATTTGAAATGGGTAGCACGTGGTGCTGATATGGATAAAAGAATTTTGACTTTTTATCTGCTTTCCTTGTCTTGCTTCATAAGTTTTGTTGTTTGGTTCTCCCATGGTTGGCATTTTTTGAGCACACAAAGAATATATTGAAGCTGTTGTAACAAACAAATGATGCCTTTTTGAGGTGGGACCTATTTTCTACAATGAGTTGAGGTCAAATTTTCCTCATGTTTATTTCACCACCTAAAGACTTGAGTGTAATTGAAAAAGGAATATTGTTGTAGCGGTCCAATGAAATTTTGATGTGTGTGCTTCCTGGCCTTAAATCTTGTTTTGCTCTTTCATCTATATAGGGAAGAATTTAGGGCTAGAAGCATGAGTTAGTTAAAAAATTGAGTTAACACTGTGAAATTGTCAAGATAATACTAAGCATGTTTTAGAGTTTTTGTCTTAAGTTTCTTTTGGAGTTTAGTGTTATGTATGTAATTTTGATAACAATATAGCAACTACAATATAGAGTAATACCAATTTCATGGCTATTGTCTCTCCTTGTATGCATTTTATGAGTTATGAATGAAATTAATCCAGGTTTTCTTTCATTTGTCTCTATTGCTTCTCAATGGATGTGTAATATCATGCTTGCTTATTGATTCAATGAGTTAATGTAAGTGCTTGGGTGAGATTAATAACTTGTAAGAACTAGGTGATAGGATGGTTGTAAGCAGTAATAATCATGAATGCCATAGAGGAATGTTGTAATGTAGGGTTTCTTAAGACTACAGGTGCTATTGTTTAAATTGTTATCAGGTCACATAGGTTGATATTGACTTTGTGCTTGGGATAAAGGCACTGGTTCATGCAAAATACTTGTGGTTCAGTTTCTGTGTTGATTTATCAGCTAATCACTTTTAAATTACAAACTCTCAAATGGATACCACCAAAGTTGTCTTGTGTTGAAGTTCCACCTTCTCATGCTCAATATATAGGGGACATTGATTAATGAGTTGCCAACTTATTTGATGTGCTATGTTGAGTAGTTTTATGAGAAGTATTTGTTATTGACAGTGTATTTAGTTATAATTGTGTGAACTCTTGAATATACATTGTGGGATCACCCTCCTGGGTTTCACAGAGCCCAAAGAGTAGGAATAGAAGTCTTACAACTTCTATTTGTTTGTTGGCCAATCCCTTTAGAAGTAATGATCATTGGGAATGGAAAAGTCCATAGGTATTTCTGGAGACCAGTTTGGTTCCTAAAAAATAACCAATATGTCCACCTCTTTGAATGCAATTCTAATTTATCGTAGGAAAATTAATAATAAATATTTTGTCCCTCATGTCCCCTTGTGTTGCAAGTATGAAGGTGTTTCCATTGATGTCAACGGGATGTCAATAGGTTGGTGTTATCACTATGTGTCGAGGAAGCTTGTTGCATGATGATGTCAAGGATATTAAGAAAATTATGAAAAAGAGGAAAACATATTGTCGTAGGTTGGGCATGTGTAGTTAAGATATTGAGGAAGTTTTGTGAGTACATGGAGCTATCTTTATGTTACAATGTATAGAAATGTGTTGGAATGAAGTAATGTGCTAAGATGATGTCTCTGGTGCTTGGTTTCCAAGTGCTTTTGAGAAAATTTGATAAGTAGAGAAAATAATGTTGTGTAAGTGTTCAGAACATTCTCTGGATGTGCTTTGTGCTTCTTTTATGTTGATGCCATGCATATACGGATTTGATATGTTGTTCAATATTGTTAGTAGTTTCTATATTCATAATTCGGGTTTCTAGATCAGTGTGCAGAGTGAGATATTTTCACCAGTGTGTGAACTAGTTTTTTAGTGGTGTTTTTTGTGATCTGGGAGAAATGTATTTTCTCTATGTTTCTCCATAGTTTGGATTCAGGTTGTGTAGATTTAAGAAGTTGCTTATAATGTTTGTATCTTTCAAAATTCAAGGTTTCACTTGATTGGTACAATACATTGTGTGTTTCATGTGTTAGTGTGTGAATAAGGTTAACTAGATGTTCTGGGTTGAAGAATTTTTATGTTGCGAGTTTTGATAAAGTCTTTGTTGGATCTTAGGTAGTTGATGGATTATTCTAGATTGTGTTCAAGTGAATTTTTTTTCTTTTTTTTGGAAGTTTTAGATTGATTTAAGGAAGTGTGTACTTAATGTTTTATGGTGTTTAACATGGGTGTTGGCCGAACTTGTGTTAGAACTACGTGCAAAGTTTATGAAAGCATGTTGAGGTATGTTAGGATTAATTCAGGTCCTAACTAAGGATTTATATGGGTTTCCTTCATTCTTATCCACCGCGGGAATGCTTAGGTACTGACCTAATTTAAAATTTTAAATGTAATAGATAGTTGTTGATTTGGAGAAGGTTTTCAAGGTTGAGGTTGATATAAGTAAGATTGATGTTGTTGTAAGATGTAAGAGAGAGAGGAAAGATAGATGCAATATTGATGTGAGTGATGAATGTGATGTGAATTTAGAAGTATAGGTGGGAATTTGAGTAGAGTAGTGTGAATTTCAAAGTGTTGGATTCCTAAAGGCAGTGAGTTGAAGGAATTTGCAATATTTCATGCAAGGCTGCAAAAGTGTTGGAGCATTTATGGTGGATTACATGTTGCATTAAGAAGTTGTTCTCTATGTAACATTTATCTTCTATCTTCTTTGTTTCTTTCTGTGGTAGTGAGCCCTAGCTGTGGGCCTTTTTGGGTCTAGTGTGTCCCATTCTGACAATGAGCCCTTATACCAGTTTTGCAATTAATTATATTTTGAGCTAATCCTAACTGTGGTTTTTCTATAATTGGTTTTTCCACATAAATCTAGTTTTCTCTTGTGTATGGTTTTGTTATTTTAGTTTCTGTTATTTGCATTTCATGATTAGTCACTTTAACAAAATAAGGGTTTAATGAGTGTTTGTGGATCTGATTACTATTGAGGTTTTTGATGTTTTAATTTACTAAAATTGATTCACCACCTATTAGTTGTCTTGTTCATTCAACAATTTGTATCAGAGCACAACTCCTTGGATAAGAGCTTAACTGCTTGAGGTAGATCTGGGATGGTAAACTAGATAGATTGCTCTAGATTTGATGGAAAAAAATATACATTTTGGAAGACAAAGATGGAAGGATATCTGGCATCTCATGGATTTGAGATCAAAAAGGAAATAAAGACTCAATATGATGCACCTATGAATGGTCCACACATAAGTAATGAGATCAAGATAGATGAGGTAAATGCTAAGGCAAGATTTAGTCTGATGAATATTCTTTCAAATTCTGAATTGGTTAAAGTTATGAACCTTAAGATTGCTAAATATGTTTGGGACAAGCTTGAAAGCATTTATGAAGGAGATGATAAGGTCAAACAAGAAAATTTGTAGAATCTGAAGGCACAATTTGAGACCCTACAAATGTCTAAAGATGAAACAATTTCAATTGACATGCAGAGAGTTGATGAGCTGGGAGAGGTCTTGGTGCACAACTCAAAGAACCTAGGGTGGTAAAGAAAGTTCTCAGAACTCTTTTTGATTCATATAGTGAAAAGGTATCCACCATTGAGGAAGTTACAAATTTTACTACTTATTCTAGAGATCAGTTGATTGGTACGCTAACTTCATTTGAAATGAGAAAACTTGATTTGAAAAATGGTACAAAAGTAGAAACTTATTTTAAGCCTAGAAAATTAGAATAGGTTGAAGATTCAGATGGAGAAGATCTTGATGATGTGGAAGCTAACTTTGTAAGAAGGATGAAAAGGGAACCAATAAGTACAAAGGTAAACTACCCTTCAAATTTTTAGGTTGTGGAAAAGTAGGTCATTGTGCTTCAAGATGTCCAAACAGAGCTGTGAAAAATAAGAGTAAGGAGAATAAAGGAAAGATGATTAAAATAAGTTACTATGTCCAAGAGGATGCTGGTATTTCTAATGATGAATCTGATTATGGAGATGTTGATGAAAATGAATGCTTTTTCTTGGCTTTAAAATGTGAGCATACTTATGCTAAATTTGAAATTTGTGTGAAGGAAAGTGTTCCAGAGAAGGTTAATGGAACTTTGGTTTCTACTTTTCATATTAAACATGATAAGAATTTCAGGGTTATTGATAGTGGCTGCTCTAATCACATGACTCGAGACAAAATTTAGTTTGATAAACTTGAAAAAGTATGATGGAGGATTAGTTGAATTTATAGATTATTCAAGAACTAAGATTTGTGGAATAGGTTCACTCAGTTTTGATGGTAAGCATAATATTGAAGATGTTTACTATGTTAAGGGTTTACGGCAATATATTTTGAGTGTTGGAAAAATGTGTAGCAAAGGATATAATATTGTGTTTAAGGATGAAATATGTGAGATGAGAAAATGGTCTGGAACTATGATTGTTGTTGGTAAGAGGACAGATGGAAACATCTATCAACTTAAGGGTGCTAATGGTAAATGCTTTATGTCTCACATTAATGAAATTTTTTTATGGCATCAAAGGATGTGTCACATGAATTTTGATAATTTGGTTACAATCAGTTTAGTTCATGTAGTGAGATACCTACCAAGAATCACAAAGCCTATCAATGTTGTTTGCAAGAATTGTTAGTTTGGAAAGCAAGTAAGAAGTAGTTTCAAAGGAAAGGAACAATCTGCTACCAAAATACTAGAATTAATACATACAAATCTTTGTGGTCCTACAAGGGTGAGAAGTATTCAAGGTGACAAGTATTTTATGCTTTTGATTGATGATTATTCTAGAATGACATGGGTTACTTTTCTTAGAGAGAAATTTGATGCACTAGATAGATTCAAAGCATTTAAAGCTATGGTTGAAAATTAAATGGAATTGAAAATGAAAAGTTTAAGGTCGGACAAAGGTGGAGAATTCACCTCCAATGATTTTAACATGTTTTGTGAAGTTCATGAAATAAAGAGGCACTTGTCTACCCCTAGAACTCCTCAGTAGAATGGAGTGGTTGAAATGAAAAACTAGACTATTCAAGAATTTTCTAGAACTATGATGAAAAAATAAAAATCTACTGGAAGTCTACTGGAGAGAAGCAATTCATACTACTCTTTACATACTTAATAGAGTTCAAGCCAAAGCTAACAACACAAATAATCCCTATGGGTTATGGTATGGAAGGATTCCTACTATCATGTACTTTAGATTATTTAGAAGCAAATATTATAACAAAAAAGATGAAGAAAACATAGGAAAGTATGACACAAGGTCTGATGAAGGTATCTTCCTTGGATATTCTACTTAAAGCAAAGCATACCAATGTTACAAAAAAATGCTGAGAAATATTGTTGAAAGTGCAAATATTAAGGTTGATAAAAATTTGTAGAATTCAATTGTAGTAGATTAATATGTGTTAGATGAACCTAATTGTAGAGAAGAAGAACAAGTTGAAGAAAAATAAGTGTAAAATGAAGAGGAAGAAGCTTCAAAGAAGATCCCTAAGACCCCTAAGTATGTACAAAAGAATCATTCTGAAGAACAAATCATTGGGGAAAAGAGGAAAGGAGTATTAACAAGAAGTAGAGCTGTTGAAGCTAAGGTAAATTTGTGTTTACTTTCTAAAGTTGAACCTAAAACAGTGAGTGATTCATGCAAAGATGAACATTGGATGAAGCCAATGGAAGAAGAACTTATGCAGATTGAGAAAAATTAGACTTGGGAATTGGTTCCTAGATTGTAAAATAAGAACATAATTGGAACTAAGTGGGTATTTAGAAACAAGCCGAATGAAAATGGAGAAGTGGTGAGAAACAAGGCAAGACTTGTGTGTAAGGGTTACTCACAAGTGGAAGGAATAGACTTTGAGGAAACATTTTCTCTAGTGGCTAGGATGGAAGCTATCTGAATGTTTTTGGAATTTGCAACATACAAAGACTTTAAAGTTTATTAGATGGATGTGAAGTCTACTTTTTTGAATGGTGAATTGGAAGAAGAGGTTTACATGGAACAAACAAAAGGATTTCAGTTGTTAGATCAATTAGATATGGTGTGCAGATTGAAAAAGGAATTATATGGATTAAAACAAGCCCCCAAAGATTCGTATGCAAGATTGGACATATATTTGATACAAGGATTTAGTAAAGGCATCGTAGATAGTAATATTTATTTCAAAATTGAGAAAAAAAATATTGATAGTCCCTATATGGCATCTATACGAAGACCACCCATTGCTGGTAGCCCCTGTATGGAAACCATACAAAGATCACCAGTACATCAATCCCAATCCTCAAATACCCTATGTCCCCCACATGAGTCTGAGTAACAACCCCACCATATAGATACACATATGACATGTCATCTCCTAGCTAATGACCCACCCCAGGTCAAAACATTATGATGTGCTCCCATGCCCACACCATCAAAAAATTCACCCCACAGCTCATAGACTGACTGTCTCAATATGCAATGTCATGCAAATAGAAATATAGCATGGCCAATAAACAAGGCACCTATGTATAGATGGTCCCATGCCACATCATCCCTACTAACATCTCCCCCATTTGATGGGAAATTCATGCCCTCAATGATCTGAAATAATAACTCCTATAATTAGGGTACATAGAATGTAGTCCCATCTCTTATATCGCTCAACTAGCATCTCCCATCTGAAATCATAGCCCTCCACACCAAGCTCTGCAACATCCTCATACACATAACGTTTCTCAAGCACTCGATATCCCTACTCGGGATCATACCTAACCCACTCTCCTCAGATTGGTAGTCTCAAAATCTTGTACATGTCCTCTAAGGTCATGGTCGCCTCTCCTGTTGGGAAGTGGAACGAACATGTCTCAGAGTGCCACCTCCCCATGAGTGCAGTTAGCAAACCCTTGTTTTCCATAATGATGGGCATGTAGGTCACATGGTACAAGCTAAGATGCATCAAATGATGCTTCTTAGCATTAGATAGCTGGTCTCGAAATCGAAATGTGGATGGTCACAACCCCCAAGCATAAATAGGGGCAAGCACAACCTATCATCACAAACAATAGTCATTACATCAATCAAAAACCCTAATTGGACCTATTGGACTCACATTGTGTAAGAAATTTCATCCTAAACTGGGGAAAATTTTTAACTAGTCATTTGCATCATTCTTCTTAGCAAATGCATCACACATATTGTATGCTTCACTATTTCTACATTTGCATTGTAGTCTCAACAAATGTGTTGTTGGGATCAATTGTGATTAACCCCCAACCACTTGTGTCTCACTCTTACACATGAGTCATTTCCCTAAAAACATGTGGTTCACTTTGTCGAATGCGTTGTTCTCATCCATTTGTGCGGTGTAAGAAGCAAATGCAACACACTGTGTAGTTGTTCCGTACCACATTCGATCACCTATCCTACCCTAGAAATTGTGGAGCACCATGACAATTTCGGTGAACTACTATCACTTACATCAGTCACGATGGAAGTTGTGGTGAACATCGTTCACCATATCTTCCTACTAAATTTCTAAGACCTAAAAATGCATGAAAAATGAAAAATGATGAAGTGGGCAAGGGGGTCCGTTGAGCCCTCTAGGCATCGAAAGGAACAGACTTGATATCCATGATGATCGACATGTGGAATAAATGACATCTTGGTAGTAGGTTCCTCGTAGAGCTCTCAATCTCCAAAGTCAAAATGCACAAATGAGAAATTTTCCCATTCAAATTTCTATTTATAAGCAATCAAAATTAGGGTTTGCACTAGGGTTTGTATTGGCTACACTCTTTGGGAGGTTTGAAACCTAATTTCCGCTACCTTGAAGGCCTTGAAACTTAAATTTTTCATCACCAACACATTCCTGGCTATCAAATTGACTTATTAGAACAATCTTTGCAATGATTTCTGGCTTTCTTGTGTGAGAATTATAATCAAATCCAGAAATCATTACAAAGAACATTATGGATCGAGAATTTATGGGTTCTTTCAAGCTGGGAGAGGTATTAGACAAGGTGACCCCCTTTCTCCTTATTTGTTTATCATGGTGGCGGATGTCCTGAGCAGAAATTCATCTAATATGTTGTTTAAAGGGTCCATTGAGGGAATTAAGGCTGCTTCTTCCCTAGCGCTGACTGTGATCCAACAATTTGTTGATGATATCTTTCTCTTTGGAAAAGCCTCTGTGATTGAAGCTAGGAAATGGAAAAAATTTCTTAACAATTATGTTGCTTGTATTGGAGAATGCATTAACTATAATAAAAGCATGATTTACTTCTTTAGAACACTCCTAACTTGCAAACTCAGGTGACTATTGTTTTGGGTTGTTTGGGTGGTACGCTTCCTTCAGTTTACCTTGGGTTACCCCTTACTGTCAAGGAAGTTACTCTTGATTTTTGGAATTCTATATTGGAAAGGATCCAAAGAATGCTGGATGGGTGGAAATGTTCCTTACTTAGCCATGCTGGTAAGTTACAACTTCTTTCTGTTGTTCTTCAAGGTATCCCTATCTATTTTCTATCCATTTTCAAGATGCCTAGATATATTATTGAAAAATTTGAGAAAATTCAAAGGACTTTCCTCTGGTCGGGGACTGAGGAATTTTTTTTTTACCCTGGTTAAATGGGACAAGGTTTTCCAACCTAAAAGTTGGGGTGGGCTTGGGATTAGGACTATTTCTAATACCAATAAAGCTCTTATGGCTAAAGTGGGTTGGGACCATCTGAGGGATAGCAAGGCTTGCTGTAAGATCATGAATGCTAAGTATCTTCAGAACCGACCTTTGATTGACTGCCTTTTGGAAGCTCACCCTACAGGGTCCCTAGTTTGGAAGTGTATATGCAGTTTGCAGGATCTTCTAAGAAATGGGATCAAATGGAAGATTGGTAATGGAAATAAAATTAGATTCTGGGAGGACACTTGGTTAATTGACACTCCCTTGGAAAAATTTGATTTCAGGAACCTTATGGGTTTGGTTCAACAATATTTTGGTACTTATATTAGTGATTACCTCCTTGGGCCTTAGGGTGGTAGGAAATGGAATGACTTAAGCCTTTGCTGCCCTTTTTTGCCTAATCTGTGTCTCCTTACCAAGACCCTACACAAAAATATCTCCCTTACCAGGCTTCCTTCTTCTTACAGGGGGGATGATTGTTTTTGGATTCATGATAATTAGGGCGATCTTTCAGTTAAATTAGCGTACAATCTACTGATAGACTAGGGTATTGTCATTGATCTTTGGAAGAAGGTCTAGAATCGTCAAATGATTCTGAAAGTTAAATTCTTTTGGCAGAATGCCTGCCATAACAAGATTCTTACTCAGGACAATCTGAGAAAAAGGGGATTCCAGATCCCCAACAGATGCTTTTAATGTAAATGCAATGAAGAATCGGTGGATCACCTACTGTTACACTGCCTGTTTGCTATGGAGGTGTGGGAGTTGGCTTTAAGAAGATTGGGGATCCAATGGATTATGTGTAAGGACATCATTTCCTTTATATCAAGCTGGTCTGGACCCTCTACCCACTCTTTCACTGGTAAAATTTGGAACCAGGTCCCTCCCATTTTATGCTGGTGTTTATGGAAAGCTAGGAACAATAGGATCTTCAAGAACATTGAAATGGATCTGAAAGAGGTGTTTGGTATTGGGTCTCAGCTCATTGCGGAAAACATCTCGCTTTTCAAAGGGAAAACCACAGACAAAGGTCCAACTGAGGTGGAAATTAGCATGGAAAAAGCTTGGCACCAGAACTTGGATGCCAACTCTTATGATAACTCAAGGTCCCTAGCTCAGAGTGCCACTATTTCGAAACCCCTTGAGAGGGGTTGGTATAAACTAAATTTTGATGAGGCTGCTAAGGGAAACCTGGGCATAGCAAGTATAGGAGGTGTGATCAGGGACTACAAAGGAAATCTTGTGGCTAGTTATGCTGGAGGGATTGGTGTTCATTCTTCTATGATTGTAGAAGCTAGAGCGTTGTTGAAGGGCTTACATTTGGCTATCTCCATGGGGATTGAGAATCTACATATTGAAGGAGACTCTAAGTCTATTATTGATGCTGTTAACTTTGATAGATTACTAGGGTGGAGTACTAGAGAAATTCTTCTAGACATCAAACTCTTTGTGTCAAAATTAAAACTAAAAGTAGCCAACTGTATTTACTAGGAGGGCAACCAAGTGGCTGATGCCTTAGCCAATCTTGGAACACACTAAAAATTGGCCAAATGCTAGCATGCTTTAGGGAACTTACCTCTTGACGTCTAGGGTTTAATATTGAAGGAAAAAACCCCATACCTGACTCATGATGATAACTAAACATGCACCTAGCTGGCTTATGTGGGGGGTCCACATGCTTTTTTGTTGGGCTATGTGGACAAATTTTATTGATGAGATGGATAACAAGTGGCATTTTTCAAATCATGGGATGGTGCCTGATTTGAAAAAGGAAATCATGAAATGTTGCGTTAAGTACTTGATGATTAACTCTAAGCTGGACTGTACCTTATGTAATCTCCTTTTGGGGATCTTGTTAAACTATCATATTTCCAAGTTCCTTGATTTTTATTTTGATGTGACCAATAATTATGAGAGAAAGTTCCTTATTGGCTTTTTTTTGTTCGCTATTTTGGACCCGCGTCCTTTAGCTATCCTATTTTGGTTAACTATTTTTGGCCAGCCCCTGATAGCTAACCCTTTAGATGTTTCTAATTCTGGCCCCATGGCCATCTTGCCTAGATTTCTATGCCTTGTCCACGTGGAAGGAAAACCTTCCTTTCCTTTCACATCCTACTTACTTAGCCGATTGTATGCAAAGATCCTCATTTATGATTCCACTAAGATTTCTTTTAGGAAATTACTGGCTCATACGTGTGATCTATCTTTAGTCTTGATTATCAAAAATTGTTGTCTCTGGCCTAAAATCCTCAATGTGCAGATGATTTTTCACCTTTCTATTTTCTCTAACCTTGTTTTTTCTCAGAGTTCTTGGATATCCAGTGTGCAGAGTGGCATTATGGGAGGTGATAGGGTGCAGACAGAGCCAGAGAACTGAAGTGAATTCCTCAAGGATCTACTTGTTTGGCACATTTGTGTTGAGGGTGGTCTTGCTCCTCTTATGGAGAGACTTGTGGGCCATGACCCTAATCTATCTGCTCAATTTGTCAACCCGTGGAAAGATCGTCATGTGACTATGGGTGGCATTTCCTTTACTGTGGATGAATAAGTGATTGCGCAGGTGATGAGTCTCTAATGCACTGGTATGTAGCATCCGAAACACACCAAAACCCAGGACAATGAAAACATGAACAAGTTCTTTGTGGGGAATGAAGCATCGGTGCACAACCAATTAGGTTTTGACCGTGAGGCTCTCCCTCAGCTGTGGAACCCAGTATGCCTTTCCTTGATGAAGTATGTGATGCTAGAAGGTAGGTACAAGACCTATTACTTCTACCATTTCCCTCTATTGAATCACCTTAGGCATAAATTTTTTTTAAGCTTTCCTTTTTTCTTGCTTATGGACTTGGAAAATTCTGTTGAAAAATGTGTGGAGGCCGCTACTCTGAATCCTAATGAACCTCCACCCCTGCCTCTTCACTAGGGCCTCATCTTGAGGCTCTACCACTTCCATCTTGCATTATGTTTGCCAAAACCCATCTCGGCTATCCGCATTGAAGAGATTGAGCTTCCCTCTATGACCAACTTATCCCTAGCTGAATCCAAAGGCTCTGTTAGGAAAAATCACCCAACCCATGCTGACTCACTGAAACCAAAACTCGCTACTAAAAATATTAAAGGAAATGAGGGAGCGACCCAGACTAGTGCGACAACTAGTCTGTCTGAACTCAAGTCAACCCCCGCCAAGACTTCTAGCAAGCCCACCCTAAAAAGGAAATGCAAGGAGGAAGGTAAAAGCTTGAATGAGCCTCTGAGCAAAGGAGAAAATGTGGTGAGCGAGGACTCTATGGGGGATACAACAGTTATGGAGATGATGGTTATTGGTTGTGATGCCATCATTCGACACTCTGGTAGGCTGGCAAAGAACAAGAAAAAAGTGGAGGTTAAAGATTTGGATATAGAAGAGGAGTTGTCGGACAACAAAGATAGCAAGGTTGAGGAGGCATTGGATGGTGAGGAGGAGGAGCATGCTAAAGGTTTTGGCTCCATCCTTGATTTGGGAAAAGTTAAAGAGGGTTCAGCCTCTCAATCTTTAGAACCTTTGGATGTTGAGAAGGTTGTTCGTGGCAACACTGTTGTTGGTGGCAAGGAGCTCAGTATGTTGAAAGAAAGATTAGACAAATTGGAGAAAAAATTATGTGGTTTCAACCGCTTCATGGTCAAGCTAGTTCATTATGTCACGAGTACCCTGTCGGCGGTAATGAAGGATGAGATGGACATGAAAAAGACTGAAGACGACCAGGAATGGGTTGGAGATGATGTTGTCCATCTCCTTTCTAAGAATTGGGAAGATGCTAGGTAGTTTGCTGTTGGTCCGCTGTTCATCCGTGTGCTGTTGATCCGTTGTGTGTGTTTTTTGGCTTTCTATTTTTTGATGCTTTTTTGAACTTGAACTATTTTGGCCCTTGTGGCTCTATGTGAAGGGTACAACACCCTGTAAATGCTGCTTACTTTATAAAAAACATTATGGATTGTGGAAACTTGATATCATTATTATAACAATTTTCAATTTTTTTTGAAGTTTATGAAAATTTGCAAATTTTTTCCAAGGGAGCATAAGTCCACCCTACTTACACCGAGACATATTTTTGACTAAATTTCTTTGACACAATGCGATAAACTGTATTTTATCAAAAAGGGGGAAAATGTAGACACTAAAAATTTTCCTAGGCCTGTGAGCTTTATTTGTCTTCATCAAATCCCTTTTCGTCCTAGATAATTAAATAATTTTAATTATTTAATTATTGTCTAGTGTCATAAGTCTTCTATTAATTGAATAATTTTAGTTATTTAATTAATTCATTTATATATTTCTATTTCCTCTTTTGATTAATTAAATAAATTATATTTTGTTAATTACGTCACTAATGTCCTTTCTCTCCATAATTATTATCATCTTTCCTACTATAATTAAATAATTATTTCAATTATTTAATTATTCATTTAGCCTTTTCTATCATAAATTAAATAATTTTTATTTAATTATCCCATGGGAGTATTGTTGGTGTGTATGAGCTCTGCTAGGGTTTTGTGGTTTCTGCGGTCTCCCTTGGCCCCTCTTGCATCATATTGCACATTATGCGTAGGAAACCCCTCTTTTCTTGTGTGTACGACCGTATTTATTGTAGTTTTTGTGTTTTAATATGCCGTCAACTGGCTCTAACCTAGCAGTTCATGCTGGTGTTAGTGGTTTGACGACGCTGCTGAATGGCTCCCCCTCCAAACAAATGACCCCAAAAATTTATTTCGAAATTCTTTCACAAGGTAAGAATTTTGACTCCCCAGCTGATGTGATTTTTCCTTTACTAGATTTTGATTATGCTTTTCAATGGCTTGAGCAACACACTCTTTTGGGTTATTTTGTTGGGAGGACTCCCCCTAAAAGTGTGCTTAAGGAATGGGTCAGCAAGGCTTGGGTCCCTCATGGGGTCCGCCTTGATATGGTCCAAAATTTAACCAAGGGTTTCTTTTTGTTCCACTTTGTAGAAGTCAATCATGTCTAGGCTATCTTAGCCCATGGTCCTTAGTATGTCAGGTCCTCCTTGCTAGTTTTCTAGGCATGGACCCAGGATTTTACTGTCTCAGATGACACCAAGTTGGAGGTCTCGGTCTCAATTGAATTCCCTAGTTTTCCTTTTCCTTGTGTGCCTTTTTTGAATCATATTGCATCCTCACTAGGAAGGGTCATTTGTGTTGAGCCTGATAGGTTTTTCTAGTCTCGGCCCCAGAAATGAGTCTGTGTGGAAGTAGACCTCTCCAAGGATTTGAAAGAATCCATTGATATTCAAATTGGAGTTCTCTGACATACCCAGAAAGTCACTTATTTTAATTTTCCCAACACGTGTTATAGGTGTTAGTCAGCAGACCACAGGATTAAGGACTACCCTTTGGCCGTGCCTCATACACCTTCTCTACCATGTGATACTGAAAAGGATCACTAGGCGAAGCCTTCTGCTGCCAAATTTGATGAAAAATGGACCATGGTTACAAACCAAAAAAATAAGTCAAATGGTTCTGGGTCGGCCTCTAAGGCCTCTAAACCATCGAAGGTCATTTCAAACCCTTCAGGGAAGGGGACAAAAGCTCCTGTTGGAGTTAATAATGTTTTTGTACAGCCCAGGACAAAGGCAACACCTCAGCTCACTGCCATTATGATTTCTCAGCCAAGTGTTTCTCCTCCTATGTTGGGAGCTCAAAGGCAGTCTTGCAGTCCTTCTCCACTGCTTGAAATGGGTGAATATGTGCAAGAAAAGTGGAGATTTTCCTCTCCTATTTAGATTGGGTCAATTCCGCTAGAGTTTTTATAGAATGTTTCTCTTCTCTCAATGAAGAGGAACCAGACTCTGACAATATGGAGGAGTTTCATTCATGAATTTCCTCTCATGGAACGTTCGAGGTTTGAAAGACCTCTCCATAAATTATTTTGTTAGGGATACTTTGCGAAATTATTCTGGTATTGAAGTGCTTTGTCTCCAAGAGGTTAAATTTTTTGGATTCTTACTTGCTTCAGCTTGCCGTTCTATTTGGTCGGCCAGTAAATTGTTTTGCACTACGCATGAGGCTGGGCGTGGTAGAGTTGTCACCCTTTTTTCCCCACATTGGCATGCTTGTGTGGTCGACCATGGGTTAGATCCTACTCATTGGCTCATTTGGATCCTTCTCAACATTGATAATCATTCCTTTGGGATTATTAATGTTTATGCTTCTAATGATGTTGTGGAGCACTCTTTGCTTTGGCGTTGGATTGTTGATTCATTGCCAGTTGCTACCTAGTTATTATGTGGGGGTTTCAATATGGTTGACATGGCATATGACAAGGATGGCACCCTGCCATTCATATGGGCAGCTAGCGAATGAGAGGCGTGGTTTTACATGGGCAATAAATTGGGGCTTTTTGATCCCAATATTGGTCGCTGCCATTCTCATTCTCTTTGGCACACTTGTAATTTCAGGGTCAATTCTGATAGACTATTTAAGTGCCTTGATCGTGCCATGATCTCAGATCAATATTTTTTCTCTTTTGACAACTCTTCTCTGCCGGTTAAGCCGTTAGTGGATGTGACTCTATCTGACTACTTTCCCATTTCTTTTTGCATTGAATGGGAGATGTGACAACCTCACATGTGTGAAACTCAATTCTTTTTTAACACATTTTTGCTCTATCACAAGCCTACCCCGACCCACATTTGTAGAGTGTGGAATCTGGATTGTAGGCCAGCTCATCATATAGGTTGGATTACTTGGTGTAATTATTCTATCACATGCACGGCTAAATTTCTATGTATTTATGGGTGCCAGCTAACTATCTTTCGCCAGCAGTCTTATGAGGCTACCATCATTGACTTGCGATTAGCTATTGAGGCTTTGGCAGCCAACCCATTTTCCCCATCATTGCAAGTTAGGGTGGTGGAATTAAGGCACAAGAAGCAAGTTGCAGACAATTATGTTGCTAGAGGTGTATAGATAAAAGCCTGACTACATTGGCTAAAAATTGGTGACCGTGCCTCTAAAGAGTTTTTTTTAGTGCTGTGTTCTAGGAAATCATCCCTGGGCATTAAAAAAATTATAGATGGCATCCAGGTGCTCTATGAGCTCCTTGACATTCTCCAGGCCTTTTGCATCATTATGAGTAGGTTTTCACTACATAGGAACCCATGCTTGTGTGACAACAAGCCCTCTAAGATTGCCTTGCTGTTGTGCCAAATAGGCTTTCCTCAGCCCAGAGAATTTTTTGTGATCAATTGCTAACAATTGATGATCTCAAGGAAGCTGTTGATTCCATGGTTGATGAAAAAGCCTCAGGGATTGATGGTTTCCCTTGTGAATTTTACAAGGCCCTTTGGGATGGTGTTGGGAAAGATTTGTATCATGTATACTTAGAGGCTTTTCATGCTAATTCTCTAGGTAACTTAATAAAAAAAGGCAATATAAAATTCATACCTAAATTTGGGGATCCAGAGGATATTTGCAAGTGGAGGCCTGTCACACTTCTCAATGTCTCCTACAAAATTATTGCCAAGGATTTGGCTCTAAAGATATTCCATATTTTTCCTCAGATTGTGTGCCTGGAACAAACAATATTCATCAAATCCAGGTTCATTCTAGATAATATTATTTTTGTTTGGGAAGGAATGGAATGGGACAAGCATTCAAACCAGAAAGCCATTTTTGTTAAAATTTATTTTTCTAAAGCCTATGACTGCATTAAATGGCCTTTTATTCTTGTTATGTTGCAAGCTTTGGGTTTTGGGCCTAATTTAATTCAGGCTATTCGAATAATTTTTGCAGATGCCTATGCTTGTATCACCATTAATGGTTGTCAATCTTCTACCTTTGGTCTCTTTCATTCCATTCAGCAAGGGTGCCCACTTGCCCCCTCCCTGTATGTGCTTGCAGCTAAAGGATTTGGCTACCTCTTGGCCAACGTGGTTTCCCAATAGTGTGTCAAGGGTATTTCATTTCCTAACTCTCAGGCTCAACTAGTTAATGGCCATTTTGCTGATGATTATTTCCTCACTCTCCTAAAGGAAGAAGAAAATATTAAAGCGACCCTAGATTGCCTTAATACTTTTTTTCTTGCTTCCAGTTCTACCATTCAGTGGAAAAAAGCTTTGTGCTATAGTCAGTCTATTCTACCCACTTCTCCTTGGTTTCAATAGTATAATTGGAAGTGGATTGGGCCAGGAGAATTTTTTTGGTTCCTGGGCATTCCCTTTGCTTTCCAGGTGTCTATGGTTGAGTTATGACAAGTTGTTCTTTCTAGGGTTGAGCAAAAGCTTGCTTATTGGATTACTAAGCCCCTCTCTTTAGTGGGGAAATTTTAGGTGTGTTCTAAGGTGCTTGCGGCTACCCATGTTTATTATTCCTCCTATTGGGCCTCGTCAAAAGCTGCCTACGACAAGCTTGAAAAATTGCTCAGAGATTTTCTTTGGGCCTCTATTGATTCCCACAAAGGGTTTCATCATGTTGCCTGGGAATTCTGCTACCTTCCCAAAGATTCCAGAGGACTTGGGTTGCTCTCCACTCAATGGTAAGGGACTGCCTTATGTGTCAAATGGATAATCCGTGCCCTTACTAGAGATGAGGCTTGGAAAATTCTTCTTAGACATTGCATCCAGTCAAGTTTTCCTACGCATAGACCCGTCTAGAAGGGGATTGGTTTTCAAACCCTTCTGGTCATGGAGGAACCAGTCCAAATTGTGGGGACTTTTGTGGCTAAAATCATTTGGAGAGCCTGGGAGGCAGTTAACCCCTAGCTTCATTGGGTTGGCTCTGGTTTCCGTGATGGGATTTCACTTAACCAGTAGAATGTTTGGTGGTTGCCCCTTTTTGTTAGCAATGGTCAGACGTTGGCTAAATCACCTTGGCTTAAGGTGCTTAGATTCCACAAAAGGGGTATCCAGACCCTGCAATAGATTTTTCATACATCCACAATGCATATCATGCAGTGGGAAGAATTTTGTGCCCTGTACAGGCTTCATAACCAAGACTGTGCTACTTATGATGGTCTGGTGAATGCTATTCCTACAAAGATGCTTCATAAGGTTGGAATTTGTGGGACCAAACCCTAGTGGAAAGACTGGAAGTGGTATCCAAACACCTCTTTCAGGAATTACAAGCCTTGGCTTAGTTATGGGTGGCTTTCACCACACTTTCCTATCATTGAAAGTTTGAACCAGAGGTGGCTTCTTCAATCTCCCACTCATGTCTAGCATAAAATATTTGCTGCCACTTGGTCTACAAGTGTTGAATTGAAAATTTCCCACTTTTCCTGGTATATTCTTTTCCAAGGCTTGCCTGTGGGTTCTCAGCTTGTTCACCTAGGGGTCTAGGACCCTCGTTTCCCTTTTTGTGGGAAAGTTGAGATGTTCAAGCATCTTTTTTGGTTTTTTCCCAGAGCTCAACAACTTTGGACTTGGATTCATGACTTCTTTCGACCCTTTAGGTCAGAGCCTTTCTCCTAGCATATGATTCTGCTAGGAGATTCGCCCAAAATTCTTGCCAAGTATACCCAGCTTTGACACACTTTCAGGTTGGAAATCCTTTTCAATATTGGGAAAGATAGAAATGCCTGCATATTTGCTCATTCTCAAATGGATATTAATGTTTAATTATATATGCTAAAGCTATTATTTGTTCTAATGTGCTCTTATAGATTCAGGTGCAAGGTAAAAAAGTTGCTGATGCAGAGCATCATACCAACAACCTTCAACAACACATTTTACTAGGGATCTCAATCCCATCCTCAATCTGGAGAGGATCAAAGAAGAAAACAACAACTTACATCAAACTCAAACTCATTTTTTCTGTCTTTACAATCAAAATCAGAATTCATTCACCATGATCATTAGCTTCAACTCAACAACCCACATCATAGCACATCAAGCAAACACCAACTTACTCATTCACCAAGGCAACACACTATCAAGGTAACAATCTTCAGACATCTCTGCTCTTAATATTACGACAGATACCAAAACAATTCTTACCACTGTCCCACTGTCCACAATCAAATACTAAACTTGTTCCTTATGAAATCTTTGTTCAAGGCACTCAAACTGATAAACCTTAATGAAGGCAACCATACCTCTGTTTCTCAGACTTCAAGACCACTGCACACATCATGACTTGAACCATGTCATACTTACAAGCACTGTCAAGGACAATTTCCATCAGTCACATGACTGTCCCAGCATAACTGCATCCAAACACCATTAGAAAACAAAAGTCCAAACACCATAATGTCAAAATCTACCTTCCATATCTAGTACAAGCATAGAAACAACTTATCACCACATCAAAAGACAATCTACAATCATTTGTAACCATTCTTTGCACTGACATTAGATTTCTGTTATCTCGGAATTCATGGCACTATTTGACAAATAGGTCTTTATAACCTAAACCGAGTAAATCTCCCCAAAACATATGAAAATACCAAGAATCAAATACACATTTAGAGATCCCTTCTACTGCTCATATCAGCATGACAAAACTACCATTGATTTGGTTGAAAAAAAATTCACAAAACTCAGACTGTACGCTGTCTAGGCCTACTAGAATAGGTCTATTTTTCAAAGGAGACCCCCTTTAAGCACCTCCAAATCTCTCAAAACCTTAAAACAGTCATTACTCATGTCACTAAACTCATGATTTCATCATTTTCAAGAACTATAAACCATAGAAACACGTTGATCCACAAAACCCTTGTTTAAGGGTGAAAAGACCAAAAACAAGTGAGGGTTTCATCAAAGAAACACTTACAAACCTCTTCCACTCCATCCAACACTTATATCACCTTGAAATACACTTTTCCACACCTTCTACATTGTTTCCAAGCCCCTGCATGCTCTATTTCTTCATGAATCTTGACTGTAGCAGCAAACTGTGTGAGGAAATCTTCCATTTTTCCTGTGTAGCAGCAATTCCTTCAAGGTATTCTTGCTGTTCCCTGCACTCACAACCATCAAATCATAACAAAAAACCTATCCCTAACCTACTCCACCAATCTACTTGACCTACATTGGTGGAGTAGTGATGAAAACCTTGTTAGACTCTCAAAACTCAAGATTCAGAAATTGCAGACCCTCTTTCACTAAAACTGATGTAACTTTCTTAATACTTAACAAAAACAAGTCAAATCACCACCAAAATAAAGTAGACTCTGCCCTCTTTCCAACCATGTCAATTGGGAGTCCGTAAAATTAAGTACCATTCCGTACCAAGCATGGGAACAGTCAAAAACGCTAGAAAAAACCAGAAAAATACTAAAACAGGGAACTTTTATTATTTCTAACTCTTCAAGAATACAATATGTCTCTTTTGCTCGACCTTTACATGATTTTTATAACTTTTCCCTTCTTGAAACTGACTTACAAACTTCCTCCATCGGTTCAACTACCTTTTAACTCTTAATATGCTTGATTTATGCCTTTTTGTTTACATAATCACATTTTGACAACAATATTGCATTATTTGCATTTTTTTGCATTTTCACCTCCTAGTGACTTATTTTATGACTTGATTACATTAAAATTAGCCTTTACAAAGCATTCAAACATCATTTTGACTTGAATTATTACAAAATTAACATATTAGCCTCTTGAAGGCATTTAGTGACTTGGGTGCTCCTGCACCAGTTGCACTTGAGGTTGCTCGCATGCAAGTGTTGTTGGATCACTGGGGCAATGCCTCATGTACCATTTCTTGGGTTCCCGCTTCACCCACCTCTTCTCATGGCTAGTCACCTTCTCAGGGCTAGCAACAAAGTGGTTCTGTGCATCCCCGCTCTCAGCCTCCTCTTCGACGGGATTCTCACCCTCCTTGACAGACCTGCTCTCTTTTGCCACGGGCTAGCCAGGGGTGGCCCTTTGGTGGTGCTTTAGGGAGTGGCGGTGGCAGTTCTAGGTGGCCCTCTAATGGCACTCCTACTTTTGGCTTTGGTTGGCGGGTCTCTAGTAAATGTTTTCCGTGTTTGGCGCTTGCAATCTCACCCTAGCGTGAGGATAAAGATAAAGAGAAGGAAAAAGATGTTGACGATGGTTGGGCTCCTCCTCCTGATGTCACTCCAAACCCCATTGATGTATGGGGGGAGAACATGGATGACAACGACCCTCCTGGCTCTGCTAGCACTGCTTTGGTTGGTTAATAACCCTTTTTATATGTTTTGTAATCATGGACTTTTGGGCTTGGCCCATGTGACTAGTTAATTTTTTTGGTTTTTCTAGGTGCTGCCCATGTGACTGTCAGGGTGTGCCTTCTTACCACCCACTTTTTTTTTTGTGAATATGTAACTTTATCTTTATATTAATATAGATAGCTGCCTATTCATCATTTTTTAAAAATTTAATTAATGACTTACTAATTTTTCTTTTTCTCCCACTTTTTGAATTAAATTGTTATTTAATTAAAAAGTCAACTTTCCTTTTTCTTCTATATAATTAAATAATGTTTCCATTATTTAATTATTCACTTTCCCTCTCAAACTAAATAATTTTTAGAATTATTTAGTTTCTTCTTTTTCATGCTTTTCTCTCTCTCTCAGTGTTATCCTTATCTCTTCTTGTCTCATTTAATTTAAACCCTTGATTGAATTATTTTATTCAATCTCAACCATTCATTTCTTATCTTTTCCCTAACCCTATCAACTTCCATTCTTGGCCATTGATTGACATATCTTATTGACATTTAATCTCAACCTTTCATTGACATTTGACTTTCTATAAAATATGCCTGACATTGTCATTTCAATCTATCGAGTTTATGCACAAGTACATGCTACTTAAGGAGACAACTTTCTTCAATATTTTACTATCATAGACATTAGGCTACTATTGCATACTCAAATATGAGGGCATCAAGCACATTCAAGAAAAATGGAGAAGGACAATGGAGGTCAAGCAACCATGGCATAGGTGACATTTATTGAACATGCTTATATTTCAATGTTGGATTGTACTTTATTGTTGATTTAGGGATTTATAGGTTTAGTTTTGATCCTTTATTACCTCAACCTGAATTTTACCCTAGATTACATAGCCAACACCACTAGATATCTCCATCTTCTAATTTTCAACTTTGTCTAATCTCCTATCCATCTCTTCTAAAACATGCAAATGACCATTACCCAAAACATGCACCTTCTCCCTAACAAGAGACCCATCAAAATTAATTAACGAGTCATTTTCTCAACTTGTAGCTAAAACATCCATAGGTTTCTAAAAAGACTAGAATCAACCACTTGAAAATTTTCATGCACCACAACTGACAACTGACAACTAGTACTTCCTCTAGAGTTTCACACTCAAAGAGTCCACAATATTCTCAAAGGATTCAAGCTTCTCTCTAGAGGCTCAACATCCTCAACAACTGAGCTCCTCTCTTTTTCCCTCCATTCCTTACGAGGAGGCTAGGGGAGATTTTGAGGAGGTTTATGGGGTTTCAATATATATTTATTGGTCCAATGACCAAATTCCATGTAGTGAAAGCAAGCAAATAGGATAGATTCATTCTCCACCACCCGGTTCCACACACCCAGTTTAGAATTAATGTTAACCATACATGAAAAGTCCATAGATTGATCAACAATCACACAAAAATGAGCATAAACCAACTTCTTCCTAGAGGATGTCATTTGGTCAATGGTAAGCAACTTCCCAAAGGTAATTGCAATTCCTTTAAACACTTTCTCATCCAAAACATCTAAAGGGAGACTAGGTAAGCAAAACCCAAACTAGAGCAAAGGAAAATGAGCAAGCACTTGGATTAAAACTAGGCTCCCAAATTTTTAAGACCGACGTTGGTTTACCAATCATCCATGGGCCACATGTTAAGATACTTAGCAAGTCTTCTTCACAAGTAAAAGAAAAGGAAAAAACCCTTTCACCATTGATGCCACCTCCACCTGGCCCTTAAGCTACCATTGATTAAGAGAAATATTATGGACAAATTCAATATTTGGGCACAATCCCAAAAACTTCCCAACAAGAGACATGCCCATCATTTCCACACTCTTCTCAATGATACAATCAGGAATAGAAATAGAATACTCACCAGAGCTAGGATTAGCAAAAAATTCAACCGAAGGTGATGAGTTCTTTCCTTTTGGCCTAGCACCAAAGAGATTAGACCACTTGGGGGTCATCAGAAAAGACTTCAACATGCCTTTGACCATCAGCTATAGAACCATCAACAAGAATCTTGAGCATGAAACATGATGAAAAGCCACCAAAGACAGTCTTTTGGGGCTCCCACTTGCTTCGTATGAGAATCAACAACTACAAATATGGAGGAATCTGAAACTACCACCAAAGATAAGGTCCCACCAGCCTTCCATCAGTTAGACTGGTAGGTAGTACCACCACACCATCAACGTACTTACCACCATTACCATAACCCTGAGAACCAAGTGTTCTTTCCTTCTAAAATTTTGAAAAAGCAACACCACCTGAAGAGAGCTCCGTTATCATTAGATGATGTTGATCTAGTCATTTTTATGGTACTTGTTATGTGGTACACAAATATTATTTCTTTCTATTTTATGGTAACACAATTTAGGTGCAACCATCTTCTCTCTTTTTTTGGTCACATCACAATTTTCTTCACCTTTTTTATCCCGGGACATGAAAATAAATTCTAGGGGTAAATGTCCCAAATACATCCTTCGTAAGGACCTTATCATTTCTCCACCCCCTTTCATCTACTTTAAAATTAATTGTATACATTTTTCATATTTATTTATTTTAAGGTGAGGCACACATCTACCATTTACACATTTTTACATGCTTTCCTAGCATTTATAGTTTTTTATCCTTGTATAGAGTATGATTGGACATGAACATATTCATCTTTGATAATCTAGAAATAGAGAATTCTAGCAAAAGTGATTCATTAATTCTTATTCTTATTAGTGATAGAGTAAGCTAGACCATGAATCATGCATTCTCTTCCAATGATTCATAGTGATAGATCAAGCTAGACCCTAAATTATCTGTTTTATTCTACATTGACTATCTTCCTAACCCTCCCTATGATTTTATATATTTATAAAGTATATTTTAGTACCCTTTGGAGGACCCATACTACCGTTGTAAGTACATGAATCCAAGAGGAATACAATATGGTATAATTCCTTTGTATTCACCTTCTTGATGTATGTTGTACCTTTTTTTATTACATTTTAGGGATGATACAAATATTAATAAACTTTCACATCTAAGTCTCTTTCATGTTAACCTATTTTTTTTCTAATGATTCCTTACCATGTTCGTCATTTATATGTGTGTGATTTTCATGTATTGTGATTTTTTTCTAACCCATTATTCTATTTTCTATGTTTCTAGCATGCTTTTTTGTGGGTTTATGTTTTCTAACATATTTTTGTTGTATTTTTTATTTTTCTAATATGTTGTTTTGCATATTTTTAGCCTAGGTGTATGGGTCTCCCACATGGAGACTACTATGTATGCTTTTTTTTATCCTACAATTATTATTTATTTTTAGTAATTTCCTTTTCTATATTTTAGTGTATTTATAACACTTAGTGACATTATATCAAATTTAGTGTATTTACCAAATTATCAAATTTTTATATCACATTCTAATTATTCTTGTTGACCTAGACTCTTGTGTCAAAATTTGAGTATTTTTTGGAACACATTCATGTTGTGTTGATGTTCATATGACATTTTAGTTTTTCATGAATTTTTAAATTTAAACACTAGTTTTCTACCTAACTACCTACTTTTACTTATAGTGAAACATTCATCTATGTAAAAAACACCTCCTACATATGAATCCAACCCTTCAAGTTCCAAAGGAAACCAATATTTGATTTGCATCTTCTCCAAAAAAAAGTGAAACATTTTTTCTCTCTCTCGTATCTCTTGTACATTATTGAAGCTTTCTCAAAGGAAGAGACTAGTATTCCAATCGTACTACTTCACGTGCTCATTGTTATCTACAACACTTGGCTAGTAATATTTTTAAGTAAATATCTATATTTATTTTGATAATATTTCAAACTTTCTCTATCATTTTATTCAATTTATTTTAAAAATATCTTATTTTTACCACATTTCCATTTTAAAATATGCATACTAAGGTGTTAATCCTCATAGACTAGGGATCTAGCACACTTTCTTTTCAACACCATGTTCTTAGTCCTAGAGGAATGTAGGCTAAGTGTGAACACAAATTCTAATATTTCATATTTTGGCTACTCATGGAGGTTGAAAGACCAAAATAGGGTATTGAATAGAAGCTAAGCTTCCATGCAACCACCTTTTTTCTATTTTTCCTTGATTATAGGTATTTAGATTACTACAACTACATGGAGGTTTCATTCCTTTCTATTTTTTATTAATTTAATTTAATTTAATTTAGTTAGTTTAGATTTATTGTTACCATTTCTATATAAATTTGTATCCCTAGGTTGTTGCTTTTGTTGTCCCTATTTATTGTTGTGCAAGTGGGTTTTGAACCTAGTGAAAACTTTATTTTAAAAAAAAAATTCAAGATAAAAGTGTGAGAACGTCTAATGCTAACACAACATATGGAAATCCATACATAATGGTAGTTTTTGAGGAAGGAAGATTCTAGGGCTAATAACCAAGTAATTTTGAAACTCTCTTTTGTTTTGTGAATAAATATTGTATTTTTTAGGATATTAAAATATTTTACGTTTTATAACCTAACTGATCTATAATAGTGATAAATTAACTATGTTTTAATTTTTACATTACAATATGTTGATCACATTTCAAATAGAATAAATTATTTTAATTTTATTTGGGGTCATCTAGCTTTAGTAGACATTAAATTTGAGGAAGAAGATAAATGTATCTTATCGCTTTTTCTTTATCTAAATCTTGGGAAAATTTAATTATTTTTATTAGTACTAGTGCTATAGAGTAAAATATCGATGATCAAATTACTACCTTGATTTGAGAGAAAATGAGAATAAAATCCATGGATGAGAAATTGAAAGATTTTCTACATATTTAGGAAAGGAAAAATGACAAAGGCAAGTCTGAAGGGGATTGGATGACATCAAAAGATAGATTCAAGCCAAAGGGATGGTCCAAAACACCTAGAAAGAGAAAAGTGTTTGAACTATGTGTAGAGAGTACATGTGAAGAATGAATAAATGAAAATAATCCTAAGATGATTCCTCTACAAATATTCTAATGATTGTGATAATGATTCATTATTTAGTTTCTCTCTCACTATAATTGATGATGTAGGCTTACCAACATAGGTTGTTCCTACCACATGACTCCCCACAAGGAGTGATTTTTGCTATATAGAGCTTATGATGGAGGATAATTTTTCTTAGTAACAAAAATAAACATGATATTTTTGGTAAGGAAAAGCTATAATTGTGGTTTATTGATAGGAGGGTAAAAAATATCAATATTTTTTTTTGTATATTCTAGGAATTGTTGGGAAATTTAATATCAAATTTGAATGATTATAGAGTGCATGTGACATTTGAAAAGTCTATTTGAAGGATGGTGTGAGAAAATTTGGTGGAATCTAGAAGCTCTAAATGTGGAACATTATTTAAGCTCAATGTATCCATATTTTGTAACTCTATCAATTTAATTATAATTTATGAAAATTCATGTATGTTGTGGGAAAAATATTTGTGTCGTATTAGTGGAAAAGGTCTTCCAACCCTTATTAATATAGATATATGTTTGGTGATTTTCTATTTAAATTGACATACAATTTGATTTATATGATAATTATGTGCCTGGAAAATAGAATACAACTTATTTTCCTTTTGAAAGTTATAAAGATAAGAGATTATTATAATTTATTCATTCAAATTAATTTGGTCTAGTGGATATGGGTTCTATGGGTAAATCTTAGTACTATATCAATTTTATTTATAATTTCTCTAGATAAACTTGGGTATATCTTATTTTTTCTAAATATATATTTTCCCCCAAATTTAAGGAATTTAAAGAATCAAACAAGAAAACATATAAGAAACCAAAGGTGTTGAGATCTAAAATATGGTGGTGAATATTGTTCTAGGGAATTTTATGGTTTCTCTAAACATGCATTTATTGTTCAATAGAAGGCTACCCCATACATGCAACAAAAAAAATGGATTTATAGAGAGAATGAGATGAATCTTAGTAGAAACAACTGGAAACATGCTTTAAGTAGAACATTGTTAGATTAGTTATTTTGGTAAGATTTTAGAAGTGTTGGGGAATGTCGAGATCATAGAGATCAAATTTGATAACCTTCCACAAGTGAAATGATGAAAAAAATTGTATGTCTATCAATATATGATGAAGAATGAGTAAATACAATGATCAAGCCTTGTATATATAGGCAATGACAAGGAGGTAAGAAGGTATGAGTGAAACTATGAATGCCCCTCCAAAGATGGGACACTTGTGAGTTCACTTGACAAGTGTGTGAGTGAGTTTCAATAGGTGTCTCAAGTCATGAAGACACATGTTTCGACCATATGAAGTGAGACAAAAGAAAAATAAACCTAAGTAAACCTTTAAATTAGGTGTGAATAGGTCAATCCTAGAAAGATGATTAGCTAACTAACTATGATAATGACTCTATTTACACTAACACTCACCCTTAAGTACAAATTAGGGATTAATGTATGCACTAATGATGAGTCTCGACTACTAGGCCATGCTAGGTACTCATGTACAAATTTCTAATAAATAGGAGAAAAGGAGAGAAACTCAATGGGAAATAAAAACCCCTCTCTAAAAGAGAAATGATGCAAAGAAATGAAATGTACAAGTGAAGAAGATAGAAGGAAGTCTTCATGATGACCCCCCAAGGACTAATTCTATCACAAAGTATAATGGATGTTCCCCCCATAGGAGAGAAAAGAGAGAAGGTCAAGTGATCCCCCAAAAAATGCGAAGTGATGAACTCCGTGTGAGGAAATGCTTCCTCCTAAAAATGATAATAGAAGAGAAACCATGCAACCTCCCCTCAAAATGATGTCTATAGTGCTGGTAGATGCTTGAGACTAGAAGTTGAAGATGATCCACAATCATTGAACAACATTTCTCCTCTTGGGAAGAAACAACACCACACATGTGTGCAATATGAATTCCCATTTTAGATCTAGAAATATTCATGATGTAGAATAAAGTTATCTGAATTCTACACATGATCCAAAGACTAAAATTATGTGAATGATTCCTTCAAATGATGCTCAATAATATCCAATCCAATGTAGATAAGATGGATCTAGTACCATAGAAGATTCTAGAATAGGGATGATGAATGTATGGTGATATCTAGACCAATGTAAATTTGATACTACTGTAGATGATGATAACTAAGTCAGATAGGTCAACTCATGAATTTCAACATAATCTATCATGATATAAGAGGATGAAGGTGAGGAAAGAGAAATATCCAAATATGGCAATGGTGATGCAACATCATCGAATCTAACATTAAGTAGAAGATGAATGTCCTAAAAATTTTCATCCAAATTTGCAATCAAAGATTATATAGATAAAGGTTTGATGTTTGGTAGATACACATCCCAATGTGGTGGATCTATAATGACAATAGAAATAACCTAATGCAAAGAATCACTAGAACTCATGAATGAGTCAACAATGGATTTTGATGTAGCAACAGGTGTTGCATGAGATGAGATTTCAATGCATGCCATCCAACTACATTGTTCATCCACAAATGATGGTGTCTTACTTGATGTCTAACTGAGACTAGATGATCCTTTTGTATGTGTTGGAACTAGAGGATCGGTAAGGAAATACCATGATTAAGAATAATTTTCTCAATTTCCTCAATTTGACAAAACCAACATTCTTTTGTTGTATTCCATTTCTTTCCATAATATCCACATTTAATTTTTCATTTATTAGGAGGATTATGAATACTCAAATGGAATGAATTTAATGTGAGAGACATTATCACATGAACAAACAAACTAAAAAATAGAAACACCTAGATTGCCCCCTTAATTTAGAGAGCCCCCCAAATAATGATTAGTGGTGATTGTAGGTCCCCCAAAACAATGTGCAAGAAAATGTTTACAAGTTGTGAAGATCAGGTGGAAAATTGACCATTTATAATGCACAATTATTTTTACAAATGTTGGAAAAATAAAAATCAATAGTTTTACATGCAAAAATGAATTCCTTGTGAAATTTTGATATAAATTAAAAAAAAGTGAAATTTGATAATTAGGGTGAAATTTATGCCCCATCAGAATTTGCTTACAAAATTGACTTTTGAAGTTAAATTTTCTATTAAAAAAACATCAAATCAAAAATATCTTGATGTCAACACTTTGGTGCTAGAACTAGCTTCTCGTCAACTATTCACACTTGAAAAAACATCCCCTCATTTGCAAGTTATGCTAAAATGAAAAAAAAAACTTACAAGATTTAAAAATAATGTGGTATTAGCCTAAAATGCTAATAGAAAAAAAATAATTAGTGTAGTTACAATAACTGTAGCATAAAATGCTAACAAAATAGTGATAATAAATGACAAGTGGAGGTTACATGGACAGTTTGATTGTCTAATGCCAGAGGAGGATACATTGTTAACATCCAAAATCTGATGACCTGGAATAGTGAGGCGTGGAGGGAGTTGCAATAAAATGTTATAAACACCCCTACAATAGGTTTGAAAGCCAAGTTGTGGGGTAAGTGGAGGACAGAAAGGGAGGAATGGAGAGTCAAGTATTTGGTAGACCACTTCAGAAGCCACAAAGGAATAGGAGGTTGCTCTGGTAATTGAGCTGAAGGTGGAGTCTCCTAAGTCAAAATTTCTCCAAAGTATGAAGCCATTGGAGTGGTTGAAGAAACCTTTTCCAAAATTATGTTGGGACCATGATTGCTATAGAGATCTTAACATATTGAAGGTTGTGCAACAAATATTGGTTGTGATCGATACTTGCATGGGAGGGACTATAGCTAGAAGAGGTCATTGTCAAGGTCATGAAAGAATTAGTGAGGCCACACAAGTATTGGTAGAATGGGTGTTGCTTTCTCATTGATAATATTCCAATAGAATAAGCCAAAAATTTATGGTAGAAACACTCTATAATTTGAACTGCGCACACCAACAAATGGTCACCTGTTCAAGTCTTTTGTGAGGCTGATAATTGATGAAAGTGATTCAAAGATAGATCCATGATAGAGCCTCTCAAAACTAGAGAAACCTACCAAGAGGCAAAGAAAATTTCCATGATAACCTGCAAATTGGTTGTTGGATGAAATAGAAAACTGGCAAACAAGCCTAAGAGGCCACAAAAATGACTCTAAATAGTCCAAGAAAAACCCACAAAAGAGTGTAACAAGGCCATTTTTTTGGATTTAAATATAATTTTCTACCCAATGGGTAGATGGGAAAAGGGTCAGATTGTCCCTCTACTATTTTAAATAACTTTTTATAAAATAGGCACAGAGGCCCAAAAAATTGCAAAAACCAAAAATTATTGAAATTGACAAAACAAAAGGTATTTTTTTAATTTCCCAAGCCTTTTGGATGCAATGGTGGTGTCCATTTGTCTCTATGACGCTCCATTGATAGGGTTATATGTGGGAGGCACCTCAATGCAGGAAAGAACATGCTCTTATGGCTCTGATACCATGTTGGAGAATGCCAAGAATAGAGAGCTTAAATTTGATAACCTCCCACAAGTGAAATGATGAACACAACAGTATATCTATCAATATATGATGAAGAGTGTGTAAATATAACGATCAAGCCTTGCATATATAGGAAAGGATGAGGAGGTGATAAGGTAGGAGTGAAACTATGACTACCCCTCCAAAGATGGGACACTTGAAAAGTGTGTGAGAAAGTGTCAATAAGTATCTCAAGTCATGAGGAAACATGTATTAACCATATGAAGTGAGACAAGAGAAAAAGAAACCTAAGTAAACTTAAGCTAGGTATGAATAGGTCAATCCAATAAAGGTGATTAGCTAACTAGGTATGATAATGACTCTATTTACACTAACAATAAGTGTTAGAGTAATAGGTTAATTACTTAATTAATTTAATCATATTGATTAATGAATTAAGTCACCTTTTACTTTATTTTTCACTTAAGCTAAACTTAGGCACTTTAATAATTAATTTATTAAATCCTAGGGTGCACTTTAGGGTTTTGATCTCCTTTCTTAAGGATTGATCTCTTTGTAATTATTTACTCTTTTTTATGCAATTTTACTCTCTTGGTTTGTAGAGAAATATCTTTGTGTTGTTCGAATCTCTTCTATGCGACAAGTTATTTTGCTTGCAGGTGATCACTGGGTTTTGTGAGGTTGGATTTTACAACTTCAACATGGTATCAGAGCTTCAGATTTGCAACTTCTTGTTTATCTTTTGAGGGATTTAAGCCTTGAAAGAATTTTTTGGTGCATCTTGAGTCACTTTTGATCACACCATTGCATTCAAAGTGCTGGAAATAGTCAAGATTGGCCTTTATCTTGTCAATTTTGGACTCACGGGCTCAAATCTACAAGGGTTTCTATGGGTGCCTTTTTTTCTCAGATCCATAGGGTATCTACAATTTTGAAGCTTTCTCAGCCTAAACGGGCCTCATCGTTGCATCTGGAGCGGCCAAAAACCCTAAAAAATGCCTTCAAATCGTCAAATTTGGTGAAGTTGGCCTCTGAGGCAATTTTTTTGCATAGGGGCTCGTACGACTCCTGTACGGATTCCCATGCACACATCTCAAAAAAGGGGGGCAATTAAAAAATAACATGCTGACTTATTTTTCTAAATTTCATTTTTTGAAATTTAAAAAATAAATTAAAAAAAGCATATTAAAAAATTGTAGGCTGAATTAATTTTGGGGGAGGCATTTTTTTGTTTTTTGTTTTTGTAAAAAAAGAGGTGAACAAAATTTTTAAATCCTACATGATAGGTGATGGTATGCGGTACCCTACTACGACAGGCCTGTAGGCTGGCACGATAGAGCCATGTGGGCCCTCCCCTACCGATGACGCTCCTTTCCAAGCCGACTGCAATCTAACCCATGCCAGTTGCAGGTTATTTCCTTCACCCGGTGTCTTCTCTAATGCTTTCTGGCTGTGTGGAGATTTCCCGGTGACCCCTGCACTTTCTGGCCACTCTAAAAGCTTTTCCGACGTCAGCGATTTTATTCTAGGTAACAACATCTTTTGGAATATTCCGTCAACCAAAGGGAATATTCTGTGGTCGATTTTTCTACAAGGAGGCCGATTTTTTTTTCAGCGCATGAGAATATTCTACAAATATTTTGCTGACATCATGATGATGCCAACATGACGCCAGTGGTACAAACGCTGATAGGACCCCAAGTCCCCTTCTTTGGCCTCTAGGGAGCTCTTTTTTTCTTTTGGCTGTAACTTGGGCATATGATGTCATTTTCTGACAAACAGGATATCGTCGAAAAGCTGGTTTTTCCAGATTTCTAGTGGTGTTGGTCTCATCACTTTGTTTTTCTACTAGTGCATTCTATAATGTGGTGAAATCAAAGGAGATTTTTTCAGTCCCGAGCTCGTAACTTTTGACCAGTTTCTTCATTTTTCGTGATTCTAGTGGTGTTGAAACCTTATTTCAGAGCTCTTTAGTTCCATCCATGCAATTTTTCTAGATTGTTCTCCATGTACATTTTATTCATATTTTTGTGCTTACGCATTTTGGTGATTTACTTGGATGTTTTAGCTCCTAGAATTTTTTTTGCTTGTGTAGGCTGACTCGTTTTTGGCTATTTTATATGTATTTCTAGTACTTTGTCCTATTTGTGCATTGTTGACTTTCTTTTCTTGCACATTCTCTTTTGTAGACGCACCGAGATAAAGTACCATTCTAGTGTATATCTTTTTGGGGATTTTGCACATCTTGTTGTGCCTATTGTATTCACACTATGATATAAAGTGCCTTGGGGGTTTGATGTTTTTCCTTTATTTACCATCACACCTTTGTAAAGTGAGTATCCCTTCCACAATAGTAGTGAATCCCAGTGATTGGTGCCTCATGCGTGTCTGCCCTAGTTTGCACACCCTTTTATTTGCAAGTTGTTTCTCCTACATGCACTTCTTGGTTTCACACAGTTTCAATGTTCTTGTCGTGGCTCTCCCTTTTCAGCATTATGAGGGGGTTTCTACTATTGGTGTTAATGCTTCATTGGTTTCACATTGGAGTGAGCTATGTATAAAGTATTTGTTCCTATGTACTTTTGGATGGAGAATTCATTAGTGGCTAGTTACTTTCATTTCAGTGAAATGGATCACTTACCATATGGACACTCTTGCATTCCTATTTCTAGAGGTTCTTCATTCAACACTACATTAGTCATCTTCGACATCAGTCCATAGCTTCGTGCTTCTGGATGTTCTACATGTTCCTATTTTTTAGGAAACTATCTTTTTTGGAGGCTTCTTCAGTCCTTCACTTGGATTTCATCTCTTTTTGGAATGGAGTTTTTCCCATGAATTTTTCTCTTTTTCTCTGCTTTACAGAGATTTGGGTTGTATTTGGGTACCTCATCAGGCCTTGTTGTCGGGACCCATCTTTTCTTTCATGCATTTTGTCCTTAGTTTTTTAGCTTCTCCCTAAGTTCATCTTAAGGGGGGGGGGGTGTTAGAGTAATAGGTTAATTAATTAATTAATTTAATCATATTGATTAATTAATTAAGTCACCTTTTACTTTATTTTTCACTTAAGCTAAACTTAGGCACTTTAATAATTACTTTATCAAATCCTAGGGTTCACTTTAGGGTTTTGATCTCCTTTCTTAAGGATTGATCTTTTGTAATTATTTACTCTCTTGGTTTGCAGAGCAATATCTTTGTGTTATTCGAATCTCTTCTATGTGACAGGTTATTTTGCTTGTAGGTGATCATTGGGTTATGTGAGGTTGGCTTTTACAACTTCAACAATAAGTACTTTTTACTTAGTAAATTAATTCCGTTGTTCAATTTTTATTGATAAAATTCTTTATGAAGTGTGGAAAGGTAATAGACCTTTTATTTTATATTTAAGGGTATTTGGTTGTGAGGTTTTCATTCACATGATTAAATAAAAATGATCTAAATTAGATCCAAAATAGGTAAATGTATCTTTGTTGGCTATGTTGAGAATATAAAGGTTATAATATTTTGAATCCACTAACCTAAAAAATGGCTTAACTAACAGATATGATTTCCAAGTAGTATAGTGTGTTTTAAACTCACTTACAACCAAAGGAAAAAGGAAATAACATAGTGCATTTCAAGACTATAACATTGAAAAGTAATAAGATTCAAATGTTGAAGAACAAAATCTTATATTAGAGGATGGGGAGGAGGAAGAGGATTTAGGTGAGTGTTTTGTAAGGGATGAGCATGTAGAAGAACAAGAATAATACTTTACTCCACAATTGAGATGATCCATAATCTAAGAACACCTAGTTTATATTTATCACCCATCACATTTCTACTGGGTATTTGATTTGATATTTAGTGACGGTTAATTGAGATCCTTTAGGGAGGCTCAATATATGGAGGGTAGTTTCTTGGATGCATGTCATGTAGGAGGAGATGGTGTTCTTGGATAACTATGAGACTTTGGATCTTGTTAGTTTTTTGAGGGGAGGAAACTCATTTTTGCAAGTGGGCGTACAAAAATAAATTCAGAGGAGATGATCATTTAGAGAGGTACAAGGACAAAATAGTGGCCAAGGGATACTTCTAGAGAGAGGGAGTTGATTCTAGTGAAATTTTCTCTTGTATTTCTATATTTTATTTTATTATATTCATGTTATCTATTACTATAACTTATAATTTTGAGATTGATGAAATTGATGTTAAAATTTCTCTCTTGTATGGGGATCTTGAAGAATAGATTTATTTTCAACAAGCCCATGGGTTTGTGGTAGATAGGAAGGAGAATTTGGTTTGTAGGCTTCAAAATATTTCACTAGTTTGAAATAATCACTTGGGACGTGGTGTCAAAAAATTGATACATTTAATTTGAGGTTGGGTTTTGTAGGAAGCGAGGAGGATAATTGTGTTTACATTAAATTTATTAATGATTAGATTATAATTATTATCTTTTATGTGGATTACATGTTGTTTATTGATAATAACAATATAATTATTAAGGAGATCAAAACTTATCTTTCTAGATAATATAGGGGTATTAATGCCCACTTTACAAATGAACAGCAATCTAAACTAAGCTCATAGAAAATTTTGAAATAGTTAGAGTAAGTATATGTTAATACCATTTTGTAGCAATTCATTATGCATGATTATAAACCAATGAGTACTATTTTACCCTTAGGCACTAAGGTTTCACTAGATATATGTCTTATACTAAATGATAATGTAGATGATATTTATAACATGTATTATTCTATTTATTTTTATCCTGATGTATGAAATGGTTTGGACTAGACCAAATATTGCCTAGGTAGTAGGAGTTCTTAGTAGGTTTATGTATAATGATGGTAGAGAGCATTGGACTTATGTTAAGAGATTATTTATATATCTATAAAGAAATTTTAAATATTTCTTATATTATAATAGTTCTAGTGATTTGGTAAAATTATTAGATGTATATGGATTTGTTTATGTAGATTAAAAAGGTGACTTAGAGAATCAAAGGACTAAGTTAATGGCTATGTGTTTTCTCTATTGGGTAGTACTATTAGCTGGATGATTGAGAGGAATCTCATGCTTATTATCTAAAATTGAAGAAAAGTATGTGGTTTCTAAATATGTCTATAAAGAGCCAATATGGCCATTGAGAATATGTTTAGGAGTTGGTTTTGATTCCAAGGTCATTATTATTAAAATTAATGACCAAAGTGTTATATATTTATCTAGGAATCCCATGTACTATGATCATAATAAAATTGTTTATGTTTAGTAAGAATTTGTTCATGAGATGGTAAAGAATAGTAAGGTCATGAACTATAAAAGGTTGATACTTAGGAGAGTGTTGTAGATTTACTTACAAATTGAGTGAGAATTAATAATTTCTCTTGGTGTAGGGAGGCCATGGCCTTGTATCCTATACTTGATTTATTTTATGGTTCCTCTTATGTCTTAACAATGTATAATATCAAGTGGAAGAATCATAGGATAATGTGGTATTTAATTACAATTCTAATGTACTAATGCTAGATCTCCAAATACTTGGAAAGGGTACTTGGATGCCCATGCAGGTGGTTGAGAGATATTAATATTTTATTATTTTAATTGTAACTTGAAAATATTAGTTTTAGTGGAATTAGTAAGGAAGGTGGAGCATGGTAGTGGTAATATAAATTAATACAGCTTCTTTTACGCCACTTTCCCATTCCTAGGAACTAAGAGAGGTTGAGGAGTTTATGCATGTCAAGTGGGGTCCACAATATGTAATGGGCTGCAAAATAGAGTGATAATTTTAGGGATCTTTTCTCACACTTCACATAAGATTCTTGGGAGTTATGTTTTCTATAGATTGATGTATTGATTAGTCATAACTTATCTAGAATAATGTATCTAATCTTTATCAACATCTTAGATCTATGAGTTTTTGATATAATAAATGTGTTATTTTCCCATTGTATAGCTTGAATTATCCTATATTTAGTTCTACACATGTCACAACCTTTTATATGCTTGTGTTAGTGGGTTTGGACATTTAAAGACTTCCATTGTGGAAAAAATATTTTTTTACAAACTTTTCCTCTTTTCTCCTTTCATAAAGTTATTTTTCTTAGTTTCTAAGTTCACATAGAAAATAAGTTTGTTACTCCACAAATTGATCTAGCCGTTTTCATTAAAGGGTTTTCTTCTTAAGAGTAAAAGTTAATGAATGGAATAGATATTTTCTTAAGGTGTGAGGTGTTGAATCTAAAGGGAAGATCACATCCATATTGTCAATGAGGGAGATAGATTCAAATTTATAGATTCTATATAATTATCAACCTTACACTAGATCCCCTATCACCTTATTGGAATATTTTATTATAAAAAAATCATAATGTCATTGTAATTATTTTTTTGTTATTTTTAGGAAGGCGTGTTACATACCTTATGTAATTTAATATTAAATACAATATTCTAAATTATAGTTCGAGCATGGAATGAGAAACCATTATTGCTTGTTATGTTTATTTTTCCTAGTCTAATGTTGTATATAACATTATAATTGCAAACATAATTAGGAGTCACAAAAGGACAAGGAAAGAGATAAAACATAGAAAGGGGAAAGGTCACGCAAGGCAAGAAGAATCTCATGTAATGCCTTGGAATGTGAAGACACTCTTAGGGATAGCAAGAGCCACATGTATGGGCATTTAGATTCACTTATGAAATATGAAGAAGCATGTGCGGGGTGTGAGGGTTCATGTATAGCACATGGCCCATAGTTTTAAACCCATTGTATTGTATAAATCCCATAGTTCAGTGTTGATAGTTTATTATAGATTATTTGATTATGAATCTATTGATCTCTAGACCATTTAAGTAGTAGATCATCTTTAACTTTAAATGTGATCATCACTATATTTTTGGGAATATTTAACTTATATTCAGTTTATATTTGATTTTATATGGTATAATGCTAGTATATATATGTACACACAAATACACCTTGCTTGATTCTATTTTTGTTATTTATTATATGAAATTCTTAGGCTATTCTTGTTTTGTATAGATATTGTTTGATCTATTAATTGAGTTTGTAGGCATAGGTTCAACCATTTTTATGATTAATTCAAAGAAGGTCAATTTGGGTAAATGTGTGTATGTTGTTTATCTCATCTCATTCATTTCACAAGTTAAGATATGTGTCTTGTTTCAACTACTTAGCCAATTATCTTGATTGCAATTTGATATTCCCATTATATATTTTAACCCATAAAGTTTGTGAGTTATTTATATGACATTGTTTGACCCTTCAAGTGTTTGCATTTGTATGGATTTTAAAATTCCTATATAGTTATTTCAAAACTATTCATATGCTAATTGAATTTAGAAAGGGGTTTTATTAGTTTAAGGATCTTATTAAATCTAGAGTTGTGTGTTTCCAAAAAAAAAATCTTCATGGTTGAATTTTCATTTCCTTTATTTTCTTCCAAGAGAAATATCTTTTTCCTTAAGACCTCTTCCATGTCTCCAAAATTTCCAATCACTTTTGTCCATAATGCATTTTTTGAGTTTTTTAATACATTTCTTGAAGTGATTTAAGATAGGATGGATTTCAAAAGGGAATATTTTTATATAAACTAGAGGGTCTAGAAGATAAACTATAGTGGAGATAGTCATCTAATATATGAACTTAGTGTTATAAAGAAAACTCTTGAACATACATTCATATTAAGAAAAAAATTCAAAATATTAAATTTCTTTAAGGACTAAAATAATGATGGTATAGTCATATATCATAGAAGATTTTAACCATTTTTTTAAAGGAATCTATGCACAAACACACGTGCACGTACACACATGGTAACTTTGAATGGATAATCATCACCTCTAAAATGATATATATATATGTATATGACACATATGTAGGAACTCAACAAGAAATTGAATTTTTATGTGTCATGAAAATTATGTGTATATATATGTAACAGTTGAATACCAACTTGGAATGGATGATCATCACTCAATATTCATACATTTCCTGTGTACTATTCACCCTTTCCTCGTTTCAAAAATAATACAGTCGCTTACAGTTGTTTACTATTCTAACAACATTAAAATCGCCAACATTCAGAGTATGAAGGAAGGTGGTGAGTGGTCCATACCAAGAGCGACAGGTGGGTTGTTTGCAGCAGATCTGAGTCGGTATTTCACTGATGTTGTAGGATTTTAGACAGCCTTAAATTCTATGTTGTTACTGTGACTGTGACACAATGTTTAGGGCTTCTCACTGTTCTTTTATGAAACTATGCCTATTTAAGAAAGCAACCAGTTTCCTCTCAGCTCAATACTATTACTAGTGTGTGGGGCCTTTGTATTGCACTGTAATGAACTGAGGTTCTTCTTTGTCGTTTTGTTTGGCTTTAATATAAGCTTTGGATTTGGTGGAATCTTAATGACAGAAGCTCATTTTGTTGGATAATTCTCTAAACAGCTGGTGGAGACTGGTTTGTTGTCATTATTAGCTTAAAAAAAATTCTGCCTATTGCAGTGCAGTAGAATAGTGGATGTCTTGAGCTTTGAAAGCTGTAGAGAAACAAGTCTCATGTGTAGTTTTCCATTAGTTTGGACAACCATTTGTATGAGTGACTCAGTGAGGTTGGACATTTGAAGACTTCTATTTTGGGGCGAACACTTTTTTATAACCCTTTCATTTAATGTTTTTCTTTTTAGGTGCAAGGTGTTAATCTAAAATCACATCCATATGGTCAATGAGATATATATTCAAATTGATATATTTTATATAATTTTTAGTTTAATAGTATCCTCTATTACTTTATTGAAAAAGTGTGTTGTACAACTTGCATAATGGTATTGTAATGACTTTGTTGTTATTTTTAAGGTGGTGTTTTGTACATCTTGTGTAATAACATTAAATACTATTCTAAATTATGGTCTTCATGGAATGAGATTATTTTTACTAGTCTAATTGTGTACGTAGCATTGCAATTGTAAACATAATTGAAGGTCACAAAAGAACAAGGAAAGAGAAATCATAGAAAGGTGAAAGGTCACATGAGACAAAAAGAACCTCAAGGGTTTTCTTTGGAATGTGGAGAGACACTTAGGGATGTCAAGAGCCATACATGGGCATTTGGATTCACTTGTAGAAAATGAAGAGTCGTGTGCGGTGTGAGGGGTCATGTATAGGACATGGTCCATATTTTTACATTCATTGTTCATTGTGTATGGTCCATAAATATATGTGTCTTATTTTATTATTTAATTTTGATATTAATTATCCTAATTATATTTTTTATTGCCTCAAGATATTTGAATTATGTATTTTCAATACATATGTTATAATTTTATGTTTAAACCTATACTAGTGTTTTAGTTTCATTATTTTAATTGATATCATATGTTTAGTGATTCTATTAACTAGTTCAATATTGATGGTTTATTATAGTTTATTTGATTATTCATCTATTGATCTCTATATCATTTAGTAGTAGACAATCTTTAGTTAAATGTGATGATTATAACATTTTGGGAATATTTGTCACATTTAATTTCAGATTTGATTTTATATGGCATAATAATAACACACACATGAGCATGCACACACGCATTCTTGATTTTATTATTGTTGATTGATAGATGACATGCTTTGTCTAATCTTTTTTTGTGTAGATATATTTGATTTTTTAATTGAGTTTGTAGGCATATCTATTCCATCAATGATGATTAATTCAGAAAAGGTCATTTTGGGTAAATGTATACATTATGTTGTTTATTGTATCTCATTGATTTGGTGAGTTAGGATATGCATCTTGTTTAAATGAGCGAGATAATTATTTTATTTAGCTACAATTCTATATTCTCAAATATGTTTAGAGACCCATAGAACTTATGAATTCTTTACATGAGATTGTTTGACCCTTCATGTATTTGCATTTATATGATTTTTTAAATACCTATATAATAATTTTAAAATGACTGAAATTGAAATTAAATTTGAAAAATGATTTTAATATTTTAAGAATCCTATGAAATCTATAATTGTATGTTTACCCTCAAATAAAATCTTTTTACATGGTTGGATTTTAATTTCCTCTATTTTTTTACAAGACATCTTTTTTTGTCAAGCCTCTTCCATGTCTCCATAATTTCCAATCTCTTTTGTCCATAATGCATTTTTTTGAGTTTGTTAGTATGTTTTTTCAAGTGATTTGAGATGGGATGCATGTCAAAAGGGAATCTTATTTTGTAAAAATAATTTATCTAACTTTTATTAGAGATGGAAAATAGACCAATCTCTTCAAGATACACTAGAGGATCTACATATTTAAAAAAGTTTGAGATTTATTTGAGGGTAGTTACAAGTTTTCTTTATTCATCTTTCTAATGTATCTTCTTACCAATTTCTCAAAGAGGAAGTCTATTATTTGGTATTTGATATTACTATTATTATGAATTTAGGAATACTTGTGACTCTTTACATATATTGATGTACACTATTAGATAAATATTGTTATATAATTAGTTCAAATTAGAATATGAAGAGTTGCTTAGTTGTTATATTGAAGAAAAACAATGGTTATAATAATTTTGACTATTTAGATCTTCAAGTTTATTGAGGACACACATAAGAAATATTTGATTTTAAAAATATCCATGATAACTTGTTATTTAGTAATAGAGATGGTAATCTACTATCTAAACTTAGTACTTATCAATATTTAAAATCAACATCTCTAATTCCTATATTATAAAGAGAACTCTTGAACATGTATACACATTTTGACAAAAAAAAAAATCAAAATCTTAAATTCCTTAGGATTAAGATAATTTTTAACTTTCTATATTTTCTTTGAGTTAACTAATATGTAGTTGACTATGGTTTTTATTAGTTTGATGGTCATATAGCCATACATCATAGAAGATTTTAGTCAAAAAATTCTTGAAAGAATACACGCACACTAATTATATTTACAAAAAATTTGAATGGATAATTGTTACTTAATATTTGTTTGACATATAAGGTTGACCATCAAATTTACGTATGGTTCAAATAGGTGTGGTTCTTTTTGGTTCTAGATGACTTAACAATTGTGTGAGTAATATCCAAATTGTAGGTGTAATATACAAATTCATTGGAAGAAGGAGATGAAGAAAGAGATCACTTCCCGTTGTAATACTCAAATAAAAACAACAACATGATGAACGAACCATTCAAAACCACTAAAAAGACATGATACAATGCATTTATTATTTAAATATTAAAACAAAGTTAATATAAAATTCAATTATCAATCTATTTTTAAAAAGTTTATAGATAGAAGTGATCTAATAGAATAATTTTATTTCAAATCAAAGATGACTTATCTCTCTTGACAAAAACCGATAATCTTATTGTTTAAGCATTTTGATCTGTAGCAACTTGGCCATAGAAAAGATCCTTTGCTTCGAGATTAAGGTCAAGAAAATGTCTTCAATACAAGTAAAATATTTCAGTACATTCTATACAAGCATGCATTTCCTGTATACTGTTCACATTTATTTACTATTCTAACAACATTAAAATCGCCAACATTCATTTCAAGGTCCGAGAATGTGGAGGGTGGTGAATGGTCCATACCAAAAGCCAGGACAATGAGCGGCAGGTGGTCTGTTTGAAGAGGATCTGATTCGGCATGTTACAATGTGTGTACTGTTCTTTTTTGAAGCAATGCTATGGTCATTTCTGTATTCCATTTAAGAAATTTCTGCCTATTGCAGTAGAAATAATGGATGCCAAGAACTTAGACTGTTATTGCACATTCATTTTGGTGGAGTTATTAACTGTTTTCAGAACTGAAACTTTCAGGGAAGTTGAAATTTGAAAGCTGTGCAGAAACAAGTCTCATGTGTAGTTTTTCATTATTGTGAACAACTTATAATTTTTCCACAATAAGTGCTGTCAGTAATGGTCATAATAAATGCTCTTGCTTGGAGCAAGAGAATAAAGTAGGGTTTATATGCCATGCATGATTAAATGAGTAAATGAAATGATGGCAAGTAAGCTTGACATATGATGAAATTAAAATGATATAGAAAATATTTTAATTTAGGTGGATTTAAATGCATTTTTCAGTTTTGTTGTTTGGAAAAATTCATTGTTCAGATGATATGTGAATCAAAGGTAAATATGTGGCAAATTAAGGTTAAGAACCAAAAATTATATTTATTTAAAGAAATATTTTTATTCACCTTGGATAATCTTAAGGAGCATTTAAGCGTATTGTTTTTGGAAAATTGATGTTTAGGAAGAAAGAGAAAGTTTCAAAGATATTTGTTTATCTAGACAATGCCATAGTTTAATAAGCGATAAGAATGCAAGCTAACTATAACACAATTGTGCACTAGCTTCATGATATGCCTATTCTTAAATAGGGTTTTCATTCCCACAAAATATAAAATTTTAAATTTTCAAGAATACATCAACTTGTATTTGCATTTATGATCAATGTACTATATCTCATCCAACATTCAAGATTGTTTCAAACCATTTGAGTAGTGTATTTGCATAGTAAAAATTTGTAATGGCAAAATTACATGTGCTAATTTGTGTTGAAATTAGGAAAAAACAACTCCACAATTCTTAAGGATCACCTAAAATCAAACACCTATCACCAAAAGATAGAATACAAAAGCTATGGAGGCCAAGAGCTATTGATCCAAAAAATCACGAATCATTATGAATATGCATCTTAATGATTATACGGTAGATAATCCTTCTAAAAGGATCATTAACCTAGAAAACCTGGGTGACAATAAAACAAGATCATGACATGTGTCCTCATCCTATGACATGAGACATAAAAAAAACATGACCTAAGTAAGTTTAAGTAATTAGAGGAAAAGAAACCTAATAACTAAATAAATAATTAATTAGGAAAATACCTTTTAATCTAACAATTTGTAGTATACAAAATTAGAACATTGGTTTGAGCATACATGACTCATTAAATTTTTAGAATTTTTGTAATCAATACATTCTATCCCAAGGAACTTGATTCATTAGTTATTGAGAGAATCACACATGTCATTACTATAATGGGATAGCACATTTTTCTTCTAGACATTTGGATGGTGATCTAATACTTTAGAAAAGACAAGTGAGATGGTGCTTAAATTTTTTAGGTTATCTCATCTTTAGTAGTAAAGGGATTTTTTCTTGTATCATTTGGAGTGCTGAATTTTAAAACATGAAGGAATTAATTTCATCAAAATTCTACACTTTATTCCACAATTATTAGGCCAGGAAGACTTACCAAATATGGGTATAGGAGATATTCTAAACATCAAATCCTAAACCCAAAAACACTCATCAAATTAATTCATTTGGACTAGTTTGAAAAGATTCATAAGAAAATGAAGCAAAGCAAAATATAAATATTATCAAATATACACATGGATCTAATCTTCTTATAAAACTAGGTATATGATCTATTTAGGATCTAGGACTTATTGCTTATAGAATGCTTAACGTAAAAGATCGATTATTACAACATTTAATTTAAATGATTACAAATTAAATGCTCAAATGAAATAATGAACATAACAATAAATAAATAAATGCCAAGATAAACTGAGAAAGAAAAGAGAGAAGAATAGAGAGACGAAACCAATTGATAACGGAGTTCGTCCCTAAGGACTACGTCTCCGGGTCCCTCTCCAATGGAGGACCGATCCGATTAGCTCCAAAAATCAGTTACAATTGAGGCAGCATCATCCCCTTCAAGCACATCAAAAGCACAACATTACTTCGATATACAGGAACAATGCAAATCATCTCTCGAGCATTCTCTCGTTCTCCACTTGGACTTGTCAAACAAAGGCCTATACCCCTCCTTTTATACAAAAAAACTTGCCTAATTAGGCCTAACCACTCCATTAAATGCATATCTTCCCTGATCAGCTCATATCAGGTCTATTTTATCCTCTGACATCTTCTTGTTTCAGGAGGTTTTTGGTGGTTTTGTTTGTTTAGGCTTATTTAGCCATTTGTTGAAGGATTCGGATAATAATCAGTCAACATATACAACCGCTGCCACATATATTTTAGAAACTGTTCGTGGCGCAACGGTGGACATAAATTTTGTTGAACCGTGGGTCGGCGGTTCCAACCCCGCCGACCACGCTTTGCCTCCCATACCGACGATTTAAAACAACAAAACAAAAGCCCCTCCATCTTTATTTAGAACGCCTCCGTGGGCACAGCGGTTGAGCACGCGGCCGTTTCGCCGGTGGTTACGGGTTCAAACCTGACAAGTATTTTTAGCAAACTGTTCAACAAACCCGCTGGCGAAAGATTTGACACGTGTCACGCTATTATTCGCTGGAACCATCCGACGTGTATGCCGACAAAGATGCTGACGCAGAATTCCGTACGTTGACTATCAGCCACCTGTCTCCCTGCTATTCGCCGAAACTGCTGACTCCGATGATGACTGGACTGCTGACGCATATGCTGACTGTTGTACGGAACGTACGGATGGACACGTGTCACGCTATGATTGGTCCGTACGATCGAAGTCACCTGCCACGTGTCGGATCAGAATTCGCCCACGTGTGTCCGTACTGTACGGACTGCCACATCAGCATGATGACGTCATCAGTAGTACCCTCTAGGTTGACTGAAGTTTGACTGCTTCTAACTCGAGCATACTATGTCGGATTTCGACGAAACGAACGCCGTCGGAATCGTCTCGATGAGCTCTTCGCGATGACGCCGATTCTGTCGATTTTCGAGATGATTGTTTTTTTCCGCCTTTTGGACGCCCCTGAACCCAGTTTGACTAGAAGTTTGACTGGCCGTAACTTGCACAAACGGAGTCCTTTTCGACCCGTTCAAGTTGCATTGGAACCAGGACGTCGTTCTCTTTCTAATGAAGCTAAAATCTGGAGCATTGGGAACACTTCAATTTTCATTGAAAAATTGTCCCCTGGATCAGTATACTATATTTTATGTGCACAACCAAATATTGGCTCTTTGTTAAATATAAAATTTAGTCTATGATAGAGGTAAGTCTCTAATTCTTTGCATTGTCCCCAAGTTCAATGAAGGAAGAAGGAACTATAGACATGAAACAACAAAGAAAAAAATGGAAGAAGCACAATCTAAAGAATAGAAAAAAGTCATATCATAACACAATATTGTAGGCACCTAAGTTAGCTCATACCCAACCACACTGGACTTTAACCTATCTTAGCCATTTTAATTAAATAAATAATTATTATTTAATTAATTAATCCATCCCTTACCTTTATCCTTCACCCTTATTTGTTTAATTAATTTTAACCATTTACCTTTATCCCTCACATTTAATTATATAAATTTATGTTTATTTAATTAAGTCTAGTCTTATCCCAAAATCCTCCAACTAAGTCAATTAATTAATACCCAATTAATTAATTGTTTTAGGCTAAGTAATCTCCATCACCTTTTTCCTCCAACATTTTATTCCATATTATCCTCAATCCTTGTCAATTAAATCCTTGTCAATTGAATCCATTCACATGGATCACAATCTAAACTTCTCATCATGTGTGACAAGTATCCCTTCCATATTTATCCTCTCACATGTGAGAGGATCAAAAAGTCAAACCCAACTTTTTATTCCTCTATCCCCCTGTGACACTCATTACAAGGCTGAGCCTCAATCCAAACCATAAATCTCAATCAATCCTAGCCATCCATCAACTAGTGCATCTTGGCCCTTAATTTTCCTCTTGGAAATTCTATAAATGAGATCCATCTCACCCCATTTGAACATCCAATTCCATCATAGTGTTATGTTGTCCATTTTTCTATATATACTTCATCCATAATCTTATGTTGTTGTATTTTCTATCCATTCTTATCTTAGCTATGTGTTATTCCATTTTCTATCTATTCCATCTTCATCATATTCTTATGCTATCCATTTGATCTCTCATCATCTCAGTGCTACTATCATGATGTAGGTTTCATAAGCAATCACATTATGCACATCAAAAGAGTACATCAAGAGAGTATTGGGTGCAAATCTTCTTCTAGCTCAATATGAGGAGAAATAAGTAAACAAGGTAAAATATTTCATATTTCTTTGAATATTTATGTTATTACCCTTTCTTATTTTTCTTATCTTCAAACATCAAAGGATTCCTCCCAATAGTGTTAGCATAATAAATTACACATATAGATAGATTATTTTTAGAGTAAAATATTTTTACCTTATAGGTCCCTTTTCACTCTATTACTTAAGCTTACTTAGGTCATGTGATTTTTTTGTCTCAAGTCATGGGATGCGGATACATGTCATGATCTTGTTTTATCCTCACCTATGGTTTCTCTAGGGTTTCTTTTTTTTATGTTTTTCCCTTTTATAAGGATTCATTGTATCATTGGAGATATAGTAAGGTTTGTACATTAATGATGATTCATTGTATCATATTATATATAGTAAGGTTTGTACATTAATGATGATTCATTGTATCATAGATAGATTATTTTTAGAGTAAAATATTTTTACCTTATAGGTCCCTTTTCACTCTATTATTTAAGCTTACTGAGGTCATGTGATTTTTTGTGTCTCAAGTCATGGGATGAGGATACATGTCATTATCTTGTTTTATCCTCACCTATGGTTTCTTTTTTTTATGTTTTTCCCATTTATAAGGATTCATTGTATCATAGGAGATACAATAAGGTTTGTACATTAATGATAATTCTTATTTCTAGATCAATCGGTCTTTGGTCATCAAAGCCTAGATTTTCTCTCTTTGTGTGATAGGTGTTTGATTGCAGGTGACCTTTGGGAGCTATGGGTTTAAGAGATCAACTCCAACATGATATTAAAGCTCTAGATTTATAATTCTCTATCTATCTTTTGAGAAATCTAGTCTTGGGAAAAAACATGGTGCATTCCAAACTCAAACGAATCTCATTGTTGTGTTTAGAATGTTCAAAAACTCTAAGATTGACTATCATTTGATTGAAATCAAAAGTCAATTTTTTTGATCCTCTTCTTCCTAGGGCACAAATTTTGAGGTGTTAAAATCCATACAATTGTATAGACCCATATGATTGCATGGATTCGTACATTGTATAATGCCATGGTACAGATTCTCAACAATTTTTTTCCTCCATGCATTTGATTTTTACAATAAAATTTCTCCAATTCAAGCATTTTCTTTTGTGTTTCTTGATACCATTTTTGTTTTTTCAGTGATTTTTTTACACTTTATATTTTTCAACAACATATGTTTCTCTATGATGACAATATTAAATTTTCCAAGGTGTTTACTAAATATTTTCAATAGCATTTTGTTGTGTCGACATCTTTCTTTTTCTTGGTGATCCCCCTTTGTAAGTAGTAGTACCTCCATTTTCCAAGTGGATCTACATCTTGTGAGGCTCAATTTATTAAATTCAGTGAGGGTTTGGAAGTTCTTTTATCCCGATGCCTTGGTTTTAGCTTGGTCTACAACTTTGGGCATAGTTTTTTTCCTGTCACTCTAAGTGGCTCTACCTTGGATGGCATGTTTAAAACCCTCCAATTGTGACATAAACCTTAATGGTGTTGAGATCTCCTTTTTTGTTAATTTTAATTTTTTGGAAATGAGGATCTTTTGAACCATTTTTTTTTATCATGGATTTCACCTAACGTCAATTTGAACACATTTTTCTTGGCTCTACTTTATTTTCCAAAGGATCTTTATGTTATCTAGGTGCCTTCCAACATATTAGTGGCCCTTCCCACCTCTTAGTGGACCTTTGATGACAACTTTTTTTTGGCCAATGACCCTTTGTTTGGATAACATTATTTATTACCATTGTTTGATGGGCTTTCCATGATGAAAAAAAATGGTTCATTTTATTTTAACAACTTGGTTTTTGTGGTTCTTTTTGATAAAAAATTTTACAACGATAATAAAAAAAATTAGTTGTCCTAGTGGCTTTTTCTTATATCAAAAACCCTTTTTGCGGTTGGTCAATCCCTCTTTGAACCCAACGACTCTTTGGTGAGTGGTGTGAAATTTTCCAAGCATATTTTTTCTTTTCCACCACATCACCCATCAGATTTAATTTTTTGGAAATATGAACAATTTGTTTGGTCACACAATTTTCCATCTCCATCAATTTTTTTGGCATTTTCCAACACTTGGTTTTTTTGGAAATCATTTTTTTTAGTGTACTAACGTTTGTTTTTCAACAAGCTAGGAATATTCTAGCATTAGGCAACATATTCCATCTATTAGCATCAACATGACATCATGTTAATGTCAACAGTACAAATGACCTTCCTCACCTCCCCTCCAAGCCTTAATTTTACCTAAAGGAGTTATTTTTTTCTTTTTTGCATAACTTGGGCATACAATATTAGATTTTGGGGAACAAGATATAATTGGAAAGATGGTTTTGAGAAATTCTAGTGGTATAACAATTTTTCTTATTTTTTTACTTTCAAATTCTTAACTTTTGGTCAATTCCTTTGCTTTTTGTAGTTCTTGTAGAGTTTGAAAGGTATTTTAGAGCACTTCCATGCCATCCATGCACTTTTTCTAGATTTTTCACTAGGTATATTTTATTCAATTTTTTCTTCACACTTTCATTAATCACTTGGATGTTTTGGCACCTAGAAACCTTCTATTTGCATGGGATGACTTCTTTTGAGATTTCTAGCTTTTTGTCATTTTTAACATTGTAGACATATTTTGAATGTAATTTTATATTTGTAGATGTAATAAGGTAAAGTTACACTTTTGTGTATGTTTCTTGGGGGTTTCACACATATTATTATGCCTTTTATTGTACTCACACTATATTACAAAATACCATGGGGGGTTATGAAGTGTCTTAGGTTTTTCCATCACACCTTTTGTCAAGTGAGTGTCCCTCCATGACAAAAAAAAATTCTAGTTGTGGACACATAAAATATGACCTTACCAACCACACCTAATTTTATCATATCCTTGGCCATTAATTAAATAATTATCTAATATCTATTTATTTATTCCCATCCTTTCATAATCCATTAATTAAATAAATATTTAATATTTATTCAATTATTTCCATCTTTTCATAACCCTTTAATTAAATAAATATTTCTTGTTTATTTAATTCCCATCATGATCCCATTAATTAAATAAATACTTTATTTACTTAATTAATTACCCTTTTATCCATTATCCGTGTCCATCTAATCCTAGCCCTTCATCTTATTCACATGAATCATAATCTAAATTTGTCCTCATGTGAAAAATATCCCCTTCACATGTATAACTAACTCCTTTCCTAGATTCATTGAATCTAGACACCTAGCCAAAATTCAAACTATATTTTAATCTTATCCACTCATCTCATTTAACCTCTTAATCCTAGCCATTGCCATAAGGATGTTTCCCTAAATCTAATCCTAAACCTAGATCCTATATATCATTTGAAACATGTCATATGATTTCATCCTTGATCCAAACCCTAATCTTCCTTCAATCTTAGCCATCCATTATCAATCATTTTCTAGCCATTGATTTTGCCTCTTCAAGACTCTATATGTAGAGGCTCTCTTCCTTCATTTTCACATAATGAAACCAATCTTGAGCTATCATACTTACATGTTGTCACTTTGATCTCTTATCTTGTAGCCATTATCAATAATATCAAAGTTATGCTACACAATTTAAAGCAATCCACGTATCAACATCAAGAAAAAATCAAATGGAGTAAGGGTGCACACCAGTTTTTATCATCAAGGAGAGAAGCAAAAAACTCTATGTGAAGGTATTGTGCTTTTTTATTTCTCTTATCTTCTTTTGTTTTCTTCCAACCTTTTCTAACCTCTTCATTTTGGCATGCTTGGTGGGACCCCCATCCCTATTTTGATATTTTTTATGAGTTCTTAGTTGTAGGTTCTGATTTAGTGCTCAACTCTATGATTCAGTGCTTATGTGGCAACTTTCGATGCATTTGTTGTATCTTATTGGACTTCTAGAATGAATCACCATGCCTATGTTTTGAATTTTGTCACTTCTATTTTGAGAAGTTGTGCCCATGTTTCAATTTTTGGTGCCTATATTATGAGAAATCACACTTGCATTCTGCTTAAACTTTTAGCTATTTTTTTGGTTTTTCTTTTTTCATTTTTGCATTTTTACTAATATGTGGCTTGTAGATGTTTCTAATCTATATTGTCTACAATTTTTTTATATTTTTCTAACATTTCATTTTGGAAAAAATAGGATTGGTCATCAATTTTTCTTTTAGATCTAAGTTTTGTGCAAAAGCATGCTTTTGTTTAATAAAATCATGATTCTTTTTTGACTTTCAATGCCTTTATTTTGAATTTTCACACTTCTATTTCAACTTTCTATGCTTCTATTTCATAAAATTGTACCTTTGAACAAGTATAATTTTTATTTTTTTGTGCTTTTACACTTCTAATCTATCAAAAGTCACCTTTGTTTGGACTTGCAATTCCTCTATTTCATAAAGTTTCACTTTTATTCAATTTCTTTCATATTTTTTCCAAGTTCTATCTTTGGAGGGAGTATACCAACCCCCATTACAAAAGGTTCCATAATTTTTAATATGGTTATATTAATGTTAAAAATCATTTTCTTTAATCATTTTTTCATCTAACCCCTTGTTGAATAAATTGAAATCACTTGTCAAAGGAAAAATCATCAAAGTACTAACATCTTTCTTGTAGATTCATGGACTCAAGGATTTATTTTCTACTAATCTAGGCATCTAAAGTAGCTTAGTGGGTTAATGAACATTGTTTGTCATGTTTGGACATGTGTGTAGACATATGCTATCTCCTTGCACTTAATGTGATCTTGGAGATCATAAATCTTACATATCTTCATTTCTTTTATGTTCTAAGTGTTATCCCAAGGCTTGCTAGCTTGTGTGTATGCTCTCCCATTGTACTTTGTGTGATCTTGGGTGATCAAAAGCACCTAGTATAGTCTCTCCTATTAGGAGGTCTTCTTAGGGATTTGATCACCTCAAGGATGACCTCAACCACATTTTTAGGAAAGTTATAGAAAGGGGGGAGAACAAAATTTGTACCCCAAAGTGTGGTTAGTGTCATTCGAGCCAAGCCACATGACCCTTAGTCCATTGAGACATGTTTTGTGAAGATATTAGAGGAGAACCCTCTAATATTGCATTACATATGAGCTCACTGTTCATTGATTCCACTAGGAACCTTATTTTAGAAGCCTTTAAGACCATCAAACATTGCTTAGTGTGGTGTAGGGTAAAATATCATGTTTGAAGTTACTCACCATGTACTTTCTCTTGTTGAGGTGACAACTATCCCTTGGTAGGGCCTTTTTCTTCCAAGGTAAGGGGTGTATAAGTGGTACATGACCTTTGCATACCCTAGTTACCTATTCATTTGAAGGTATTACACCTTTTGTGAGAGGGTCTACATTAATTTAACACTCCTACTTGACTAAATATAGGTTGTGCTATTGTGCTTAGTGTTTTTGCATGTGTAAAACCAATGGAGCCATTCAAATTGCATTACTGAAACCTATCCTTATCACTTTGATAGTCAAGTTATCCATTGTATCTTATTTTTTTATTATCTCTTTCCAAAAATCATATTGAGAACTCCATTTGCAATATTGAAATTTTTAACCCTAGAGAGAACTTAGGAGACCCCTCCTCAACCATAATTTAACCTAAAACATTAACTATTATCCATTTAAAACCCATCATATTTCCCTCATCTTATTATGTTCATCCATTATAATAACCTAGTCATCATAACCATCATCCTTAGACCTTAGTCTTATCACTTATTTTATATTTATCATCCTTATCATCATCATTGCTTTCATCATTAGTCCTCTACCCAATCCCAATCTTATCATCCAATCAAATCCCTATCATCTTGGATCCAATCATATCATCTAATCATAATCCAACTCATATCCTATCGATATCAATTTTTTCAAGAGTCTATCTAGATCCTAGTCCTTCGAATCAAAATCCTTATCAAAAAATTGCTTAGGAAATCATCCAAGCCTAAGTGAGCATATCCAAGCCTTTCCTAAGTTATTATCCAAGCTTAGGTAAGAAAAATAATATTTTATCCAAGCCTTTTTCAAGTGATTATTTAGGCTTGAGTGAGCAAATACAAGCCTTTCCTAGGAAATTATCCAAGTTTAGTGTACGAAAAATCCATCATTTATCAATCAAGGATCTTATTAGCTTGAGAAACTATTGGTCTTGTAGCACCATATTATCATTATACCCTTTCTATCCATTCTATCATTATCTCATTTCCATATATTTCTTCATTATCCCTTTCCTAGATCCATTTCATCACTCCTATCCTTTCAAATCCAAGGTCTACCCAATCATCCCTAATCATCCTCATTTACCCTCATCATTCCTAGGTTTGTCTTTTGGATGCCTATCACAAGGTCCCAAGCATGAAAGAAAATATGGCCTCTCAAGAGTTCCCCTCATCATCTCATGATACATCCTTTGAAGAGGTATTTTGTCAACTCCCTATGGAGAATCCTTTTTCATCCTACATCATATATGATCCTGATTCAAGTGACCAAGACTCACAAGAATCATTAGAGGACTTATCCCAAGATACCCAAGCCATGGACTTGATGCATAGATATATCATGAAGCATCCCGATCAATATATCCTTATGCTTGCAAATAAAGAAGCTAAATTACCCCATGATTTCAACATATCCTAAATCATCCCCCAACCTCCTTCTACACCTCCACCTTCCATTCATCATAATCCTACATATGTTCCATATTCCTCTAATCCTCATGATCCTAGATACCTTCCATCTTATTCTAATCCATGTGACCTTTCATCTCTTACATCTTCTTCTAACATCCCCATGTCATATTAGTCCATCAACCCTAATCCCATTTACACATCAAAACCATCTCTCATACCCAAAATATTTCATCAGATATCCCTCAACCACAACATTATATCCCTTCTCCTCATGTCTCAACATCCATCCCACATAGCACATCATATCACCTTCAAACATCCAACCCCATCTCATACTCACATCAACATCTCCAATCTTCCAATACCATTTCATCCTCTTATCACTATCAACAAATATCATCCTCATAATCTCCCATATCCAACTATCAATCACCTCCCTTTAGCTTCACAAGTACTTTGTCCCAAGATGTGTAACAAATAAAGGATACCCTTAAGGTACTTCAACTAGGACATCACAAGAAATCTTATACCTTCCAAGAACTATGTCCTTATCCTTTCAACAAGTCCATCACCATGATCCCTTTTCCCCAAAACTTTGAAATGCCTAAATCAGAAAAGTACAAGGGAAATGGAGATCCTAAGGAATACTTAAAAGAATTATATATTGCATGCCAAGAGGTTTCCTATCTTGACCTTTACCTCTTTAGACTCTTTCCTATAATACTGGGTGGACAAGCCCTTTATTGGTTCACTCATCTCCCCCATGGGATAATCACAACATTTTATGAGCTAGCCAATAAATTTTTCACACTTTACTTACAATAGAGAAAATGATATCACCATGATGGATATTTCCAATACTAAACAAAAGATTAGTGAATCCTTTGCCTCATTCTTACAATGATGGAGACATCTTGCTAGCCACTCTGCATGGCCTATACCTAAAAAATATCTTGTCACTATCTTTGTCAAGAACATAAACACTAAATTGGGCTTCCACCTATGCATACAGTGTGCTCACTCCTTTGATGAGATCATAGAAAAATGAGTAGATATTGAAAAATCTCTTATTTCCAAAGGACTAGTCAAGATATACAAAGAAGGAAAAGAAAACAATAGTTAATCTAAATGAAAAATCCCATTTTTGGAATAAAATGTAGTTGATGATGGTACGACTGATTCAAAACATGTTCATGTAGACACTGAAAATATCCTGATTGATACTATGCATCTGATTCTGATTAACTAACACCATTTCTTCCTAAATCACTTCAAATTCATCAATTAACTGAATAATTGGCATTATTTAATTAAATTTAGCAAATTCAACTATTAATCAAATAATTAAATTTATTGATTAATTCATCCTTCTTCTAACTAAAATTCATCATATTTTATTAAATCAAATCATTTAATTAATCCTCCCATTTGATTAAACTAGTCAAATAAAATGCCATAATCTGCTAATTCACTCCAATTAATTAATTCTGGATTAATTAATCCTAAATTAGCTTTCTAATCATCATTATCAAATCCTCCAACTTTTAACTCCTTAAGAGTTAAACCAACCATGATCAACTAACCAGGTTGCACATAAAATCAATTTCTTCTAATTATCTAATTCCTCAATTATCCTCACAAAGGCATATTCTAAGGAATATTCCTATCAACCACCTCTCATTCAATTTCCGTCCAAAGGTTTTCAAAAACATTTCACATCTACAATAAATTATCTTACAACCTTTCAAATATTTTTACATCCTCTCAAATCTCATTCAATTCCTCTTACACCATTTTCAAATTCTCAACCATCAACATTTACTTCTCTTCCATCCTCCTCCACTCATACATTTCCCAAAATGTGCTCCTGATTGATAATATGCATCTGATTCAGATTAACTAACACTGTTTCTTCCTAAATCACTTCAAATTCATCAATTAATTGAATAATCAACATTATTTAATTAAATTCAGCAAATTTAGCTATTAATCAAATAATTAAATTTATTGATTAATTCATCCTTCTTCTAACTAAAATTCATCATATTTAATTAAATCAAATCATTTAATTAATCCTCCCATTTGATTAAATTAGTCAAATCAAATGTCATAATCTCCTAATTCACTCCAATTAATTAATCCTAAATTGTCTTTGTAATCATCATTATCAAATCCTCCATCTTTTAACTCCTCAAGAGTTAAATCAACCATGATCAACTAACCAAGTTACACATAAAATCAATTTCTTCTAATTATCTAATTCCTCAATTATCCTCACAAAGGCATATTCTGAGGTATATTCCTCTCAACCACCTCTCATTCAATTTCCCTCCAAAGGTTTTTAAAAACCTTTCACATTTGCAATAACTTCTCTTACAACCTTTCAAATATTCTTACATCCTCTCAAATCTCATTCAATTCCTCTTACACCATTTTCAAATTCTCAACCATCAACATTTACTTCTCTTCCATCCTCCTCCACTCACACATTTCCCAAAATGTGCTCCAACTTCCTCCAATAGAATTGTGACACTTGGCACATTCTCATTGGCTCTCAATTTATCCCACATTCACCAATTTCCTCCATTCTTCAACCCTTGGCTTCCATAAATAGAGGCATCATTTTCATAATATGGATCCACAACTTCATGCATTATCATTATAGGCATTTCACTCCATAACTATTCATCAATTTCAAGCAATTTAGCTAGATTATAGCCATTTTCATACTTGGATCATCTACACATCATCAAGCTTATCAAATGGATTGGGAAAGGGCTTCTTTCCACATCAAAGGAGCACCACTCCCCCTATGGGATGGAGGTTTATCTAGTTCAATTTGATTTACATGTTATCTTTCATTAGTTTCTTGTTATTTTCATGTTTTCTCTTGAATTTGGCTAAAGATTCTCATAGGGAACACTAAATTAGTTTTCTAACATGTTTGACTCTTGTTTGATGATCTCTTGTTAGTTTTTGTAGGTTTGGTGTTCACATTTTGGCACTAGAAGGAGGGCTTGATCAACTTAACATGTTCAATTTCACTTGATTTTCCTTTTTTTGCAAGTACAAGAACGTGACACCACCTTTCTGCAAATGTGACGCCGCAGAGTGCCACTTTTGTTATACAACACCACATTCGCTATGTTGCACCACATATGCATGCCTCTGTCGTGCCTCTTTTGATCTAATGCCACATATGCACTCTCTTTCTTCTATCTTACATTCTTGTCGTAGAGCATCACATTTGTTATACTGTCACATTCGTGCTCTTTGTTTCTGCAGAGCACCAATTTTGCATTCACTAGAGTGCCACTTTTGTCTTTCAGTGTCACATTTTCAGTCCAACACCGCATTTGCAAGAAGTAGGGGATGATCAAAATTTGAAGTCTTAAAAGCATTTTTTAATGCTCTTTGTGATAATCTTGGGCTTTAATTTCTACAATTCATTTTCTAGGACCAAGTAGATTCAATTTGAACTTAAAACTAACCTACAACTCAAGCTTTGTCAAGTTGGTTAAAATTGGACGTTAGATACTTACTAGAATTTTGATTTTGTTCTAAAAATTGAATAATCAACTTTCACACTCAAATTTGGTGTTATAAAAAAAAACTCATTTATTGCCTTTGAGGACTAAAAAGAATTTACGTTTGCTTTGTTTTGTAATCTTCTTTACAAACTCTTGTCACTCGAATGCATATGCACTTCTATTGATTTACGGTGATCTTGAGAATCAAAATAATTTTAGTGGCATTAGGTTGTCTAAAATATTGCCTCCACATTTCAAATTTGAGTTTTTAAAGTTGAACAAATCTTGCTAGTGTGAGAAAAGGCATAGCGTGTGTTCTCTCTTTGTTCACACAAACAAAGATTGATCAAACTACTAATGTACTTACTTGCTATTGTTCACCTTTAGAGGGGTCTGCCTAAGACTAATTTGATGGCGACTCCAACTGGTTTTTCACTCGGGCCGATATATAAATGGATAAGACTAAACTGTCAAGTCCTCATGGTATGTAGGCCTTAGCCGTATAGTGTCTTTTAGAATGGGGTACTACTGTAAAAAGTATAAGTGCCCCTAGTAGGATTGATTAAAGCCTTTAGTGTCTTGCTAGATGCTCGCAAGGTGCCATGTCCCTGATCACCCTGACTAAAAACCAATTTGTTTAGAAGCCAAAATCCTTACTATTTGTTGGTGCAAGAATGATCGTTCTGAAGCCATCCCACATACTTGCGGTTTTGAGTAGAGATGAAAAGTTTGTCATGGGAGATTCATGAGAACTTGAAGCTTGGATGACCTGTAGAAGTGAGTGTCGTGGAGGGGAGCCAGTGTGGTCAAGCTTCTAATCACCCGCTCTGAATAAGCACAGCTAGGGAAATCCAAGTGGTAATTCAACAAATATTGTTTTTTCTATCCTAGGGTTTTACAATTTGCAAGTTAGTCAAACACATTGCTTGAAATCCAAAAATATTGAAAACAAACATTCAACAAGGTCATCAAAATTTCAAACCCTTTAGGAAGAGTGAATACCTTGAAAAATCCAAGTATTATTGTTTGTCCCTAAGGATTCTATCGTTCTAGGCTTCTAAATATTTGGGCCTATATATCAATTTGCTCTCTCTGAAGTCAAGATTAGGGAACTATTGCCTTGATTTTCTTGATTTTCACATAATAGACCTTGTGGGATGAAAAGAAATTGAGACATAGACATTTAGTTTTAAAAGCTAAGCAAGAAAGTGTTTATGGTAAAAAGAATCCATTAATCAAAGATAAAAGACAAATTGAACCCCACACATGTGTTTGTTGAAATGATTTCCCACAAGATCAAAATCCCAAAACCAAAGTCTATCAATCATCACAAGTGTCTTAGTCCAAGAAATCTCAAGAAACAATAGTCTATGCTTTACCAATTCAGAGAAAGATTGATCTATAAATTTTACAAGCATGCATCAAAGGACAACCCAAACTTGTACTCATTCTATTATTGTAAAAATCCAGCTCTCTTCCAACATTTTAAGTATCTCACTTAGCGTTGAAAAATTTCTTAGAAGTATAGCATGTTATTCAACACCGAGGTCTTGGAAACAAAAGTCTCTCTAGGTTCATCTAGGATCAAAATAAACACTTTCATCCATCCCACAAACAACTTTAGAGCTTTGGAAACATGATTATCTAGACTTGGGTACATCCTTAAACCAAAATCATTTGTTTAGTTATGTGTGTGTGGATGATTCCTTCCTCACACACTTAGTTAAATTATCACCCTTTTGAATGAGTTCATCCTAAGGCCACACCCAACATCTTGGGATTCACAAGTTCATTATCCAATCAAAACAATAAAAATAAAAAAGTCTAGCATTGATCCAAAGTTCCTAAAATTTTAACACCCATATCATTCACCCCTTTCATCCTTCATCTCATCATTGGTCCTAAATTCCTTAGAGGTCAACAAGGTCAAAATAGAAGAAAAAAATGGAATATAAACTTGATTCATACATGATGAGTAATCTAAATCAACCAAACTATCAAAGCCTTACAATGCCAATTGATTATCAAAAATCACATTTATATAATCCATACATGGGATCTGTTGGGACTTAAAATTTCATGTAAATTTTAGGTCCCCATATTGAAAAAGAGGATTTTAGCACTCAGAAATTCAAGTGTAAAAGCAATCTCAGGAGCACATTTTGAAAAATTATAATTTTGGATCTATTCAATTTCAAGAGAAATCACTTTGCAGACATGTTCATTGATCATATGTGAGTGTCTCTACAAATTTCAGCCTCATACAATCTGATTTGACAAAGTTTCGAAGCAACAAGTTGAAGGGTTTTCTAGAAAATCTGCTGTCAACATAGTGGAATCTGTTAAAATGGTCAAATTTGAGGGTGAATATTAAGCAAATGGATGATGATAATCACAAACAGATTAGCGCCTTCAATTCTCTACACCAAAATCTACCTCTACATCAATTTTTAGGGCGTTTGGACATTATTTAATATTTTTGCAAAATCGATTCCAAACTGATTTTGCACAGTTTCATAATTGCACTCCTAGACAGCTACAAAGTGATCAAGTTTGATTTTTAATATTTTTTGAAGGAAGAAGATTTATGAAAAACCCACTTTCCTACATGTTCATGTGACCTAAAGGAACCAATCCTTTAAGTTACAGCTTGTCAAAATCACATTTGGTATTTTTCCAAAAGGGCAAATTGGCAAGTTTTAGTTCAGTTTAAACAGTTACAAAAATGGCTGAACAAGAAACTTCGATTGTGAGAAGCTTTCAATCCCAATAACTTCATGCCAAATCATTTTACAATCATATTACCCTACCATCAATCAACATTCCAATGTATTTTCGTAGCTCCTGGAGACCGTTTGAGCAATTTTCAAAAGTGATTTTGGAGGCCATTTGACTCATTTCATCACAGTGAAAAAAGTTAAAAAACAAAAAAACAAATTTTGATAAATGCTCACTTCAATTTAAAATAAAATCTAATGAAATATCATGGGGAAATGAAATCTTTTAAAAAGTGACTTTGACTGAGGAGGAATCATCTTATGGTTACCCGCATCAAGAATTCACTCAACTTTCAGAGACTATTTTCCAAATCAACTTATCTTGAAAAAGCAAGGACAAGATGATTTTCCAAAGGATGATTTGAAAGCAAGGACACATTTAACTTATGTTTGGAAAATCATTTATCATCTTATGATTTACGGGCAGGCAAACCCTAAATTCATCGGCAAGAGATACTACATCGGCATATGTTTGCCCGACAATGCAAGCACGCTGATGGAACTTCATCGGCAAGAGAAATAAACTCGGTGGAATGTCTCTTCGGTGAAACAAGTCACGCCGAAAGCTTGAGGTGAAAAATAATTAAGATAAATGATACCAATGTAATCTTGGTAAGATTTAAAAAGGATTTAAATATTACATTGTTCGAGTAACAAGGCAAATAAAGGTGAAGATAGAGAGGTAAAGTATTTTGATAAGTAAAATATTTTAAGCCATGATGTGAATTATTTTCACCAGGGGAATTATAAGGTGGATATTTATTTTTCCCATAAAAGGCATAAAGGGTAAAATATATAAAGTATTTGCATGGGAGGTTGAATTTTTAGCAATATGGTAATTATTTTACCCACAAATATATTAAAAGTGAAAATTACAAAATGTTTATACTTGGATGTGGAATATTTTTCATCAAAGAAGTACAAGAGTGGGAAAATATTGTTAGATGGAAAATGTATTTATTGGGGAAAAATACTAAATGAGATTATTTTGATAAAATAAAGGTGCAATCATGATATTCCATGAGAGGTTATTAATAGCACAAATGTGTTTACTAAGGAATAAAACATTCCTTCAAGAAGTTAAAATATTTGAAGAATCATGGAGGGGATAATTATTTTACCCAAGGAATAATTTATTAAATTGAATGGGTGGGAGATTTTCCAACAAAAGGATTAGTGAAGATTATTAAGATTTCAAAAGAATTGCGAAATGATGATTATTATTCACTAAGACACAAGGATGAAGATTAAAATATTTAATTTTCCAAAAGGCAATTAATTAAATATTTTATTTTGCCGAAGATAATTCAATGAGGAACCTCAGATGTATAATGTGAAGGGTTGTAACCCTAAAATAATGTATATATGCAATGTGAAATTATATCAAAAAGGGGGGGTTGACTAGATTTAGGAATAATAAGTAGGTTAGGTAGTTGGATAGGGTGAACTATTGCCGAAACAGAACATCATGCTGCATATTGTAAAATATTTTAAAATTATATAATGGAGAAGAATACATATATTTGGTGAAATCCTTTCTTGGTGTTCAGTTGTTGTGATGCAATTATTTACATTTTTATCTGGTTGTCTTCAACTTGAGGTCTTTTTATCATTTAAATCAGCATATCAAGTATATTTCTAATTTATCGAAATGTATTCCCATTTTGTGTGAATTAATCAATTGGTGTCTACAAGTCAGATTTAAATTCCTTTGGATGAATCACAGTGATTTAAAGATTTCTTTTGGATAATTGAAGAAGAACCTGGTAAGAAAATATTCTAGCACAATTTATGCAAGTCATAAATTTAGTGAAGTTTTATGCCAGTCATAGAACCTCATTCTCAAAAGTGCCTAGCAACTAGAGTTAAGCCAAAAAGGGGAAACACATATCATTTACCTCTTGAATCCATTAGCCCAATAAAAGTAGGCACTGGTCACACCAATTCCATTTTATAATTTTATAAAGTATTATTCAAACATTCACATCTCACATTTCAGTAGGAGTAGTCTACAAGCTTTTATCTATTACATTTGTGCCATTGTAATAGATCCATCAATTCAGTCGAGTCATACAACCTTAAGTCTGCTTTATTCACATAGGTACACCCGCCTAGGTTAGCAGCACCTGAAGAGAAGAAGGTCTAAACCATTTGGCCTTGTCTATTACCCTGAAACGTACCAAGAGATTGGCAACCTCTTGAGGCATTTTGCCTACATTTTTGAGAGCTAACAAATTGGCAACTCTGTTGGGGAATTATTTCAGAATATCCGGTTGAAGACCATTATATAGAGTCATTGAAGAAAGATTTAGAATTTGAAAAGTTCTAGAAAAAGTGATTATGCTGGGGTGAAGATCAAAAGGAATCATTTTCCTACTTTTGGAAAAGTAGGTGGCGACTCTGGAAAAAACTTGATGAAGAATGGAATTTGTGTATGGAACAAAAGAATATTTTGAGAAGCAGTAGTTGATAAGAGGAATTGAAGAATTGAAAAAGAAAAAGCTGCAATTGGACCAACAACCATTACAATTAGGAGAATTCTGCAATAAGGATGAATGCACAAATGCAGGAAGGTATTGGGCCCCTCAAGCGCCTGATAATACAATTGGAAATTTTTACAATGAAGGCGATACATATCATGCACAACAAAACATTTATTCATCACAACCATCAAAGCAAGTAAATGCTTATCCAGTCCCTCCTGGACAAAGATTGGAAAGTTATCAAGATTGTCAATGTGATCAATGTCAAGTGCAGCACAATTCTCGTCCACTTGGAGATATCAGTCAGAATCTACAACAAGGTACATATCAGAGCCAACAATCTAGAGATGATGAATATTTCAAAAATATTTTGGATGCCTTTCTTGACATAAGGAGATATAGAGGAGAATCTGGGCGCTCTTTGCTCCATAGAATGATAGATATTTGCAGGAAAATACCTATTAAATTCCCACCTAGTAGGTTTGAGATCATTCAACAGTTCATGAAAGTGTATGAGCCAAACCCAATTTATTGGCCTGAATCATGGATACCAGTTTCTCTTGATCAACTAGATGAATGTACTGATATTGTAGATAAGAAAAAGTATGAAGACAATGTTTACATCATTGATGAAGATGGAGACATTGATCAAATTATGTAGCCGATAGAAGATGAGACATGTGCAAGTCAATATGATTCATATGACAGCCTGCATGAGGAAGACAAAGATATTGAAATTCTTTCCTGCATAATAAATTATGATAGGGAAAGTAGTGTGTGTTATGTGGGATCCAATAAGTATTTAGATTCTGATGAAGAACCTGTGGATTCTGATTTACAGCAAGGTGATTCTTGCAGTTCTTGTGGTGATCAAGAGGAAGAAGCAATGGACAATGCGAGTCCATTTGACAGTGAACAAATAATACCTCCAACTGCAATTGAAAGCCATGAAGACACATTTGATGAAGAAGAGGTTTGTACAGCTGAAAATGGTTTTAAATTTTTTTCAAATCCATTGTATGATGAAAAGATAGAAGATGATCAAATGAGATTTTGCCACGGTATGCTAGAAAACCAATTTTATGTGTTTTCAAATCCACTTTGTGTTAAAAAAGAAGTATTTTCTAATAATCAAAGTAATGTACCAATTTGTGAAATAAACGAATATGAGATCAACACATTTGGATTACCATTTTTTGATGATGAGAAAAATAAAGAACACAACAGCAGTATGGTGGATGATGAAGCATATTCACTCAACAGTGAGCAAATCTTAGATCTACTGGAAATGGAGTATATAAAATATACACATCAAGATTCAAAAAAATCATTTCCAACACTAATTGGTTCAACTGTACATAGTGATGATTGTGTAGATCACAAGTTTGTGTCAATTCCAATTAGTGAGATTGAAGAAGTAGAGAATGTTTGGTGTTCACATTTTGGCACTAGAAGGAGGGCTTGATCAACTTAACATGTTCAATTTCACTCGATTTTCCTTTTTTTGTAGGTATAGGAATGTGATGCTGCCTTTCTGCAAATGCGACGCCACAGAGTGCCACTTTTGTTATACAACACCACATTCACTACGTTGCACCACATATGCACGCCTCTATCGTGCCTCTTTTGATCTAATGCCACATATGCACTCTCTTTCTTTTGTCTTACATTCTTGTCATAGAGCGTCACATTTGTTATACTGTCACATTTGTGCTCTTTGTTTCTGCAGAGCACCAATATGATCCAATTACCACCCATAAAACCCCTTGGTCTTGATGTGCCTAAACCCTCTTGGTACAAAGAACATAAATTTTATGATTACCATAGGGTTCATGGACATAAAATTGCCTCATGCATGAAACTTAATAACTCTATCCAAGAGCTTATTGATCGAGGAGAGATCACTATTGATGGAGATCACAATGGAATTGAATTGATTTATACATGTCGATCCAAATCAATTCCAATATTTCAAATTCTTACAAATTAGCCATGGCGTTTCACAATATATCCCCACCAACACTGAATTCCCATCTTCAACTTCATATGTTGATCCTTAATTGCTAATAATCTCTCACACTCCCTCAAAGATCAAGGCTAAGATCAAAGACCTTGGTATTGGAGAATATGAGCTACAACCCTTCCACATCGAACCCTCCTCACCACCATCCACTTCATCCCTATCTTTTGACGTCTATGATAATCCTATGTTTGATCATAGTATATATGATAATATATTATTTGATCATGATAATCTTGAGGAAATCCAATAACATATCCCTTCCACTTCATAATCCTTCCATATTGAACATCTTGAGTTAGGGTATGCATATCCTAATGTTTCCTCAACTATGCCTTCTTTCCAACTCATTAAGGATGTGCAAGCTTCCTTTGAAATTAACAGTACCAAAAAGGATAGTCATGAAGAATCCATTGAAGGCATCAATAATCTCTTCCATAATCATATTTTTACCATTTCATACAACACATCCAATGCATTCACTTCCATCCATCTCGTATACTTGGATCAACAAGTATCCTCTAAAAAGAATAAGTTTATCAATCAAAAATAAAAAATAAAAAATACTTTATAAAATAGAGATCTAAAATCAAAAGAACAAAGAAAAATCCAATAAAAGTCCTTTAGTCAAAATCAAAATCAAAAGCTATTGGACTAATCAAAAATAAAAGTAAAAGATAATAGAAAGAAAAAATTGATCTCCAATCATGCCCTTCATCCAAAATAATTGAGGGCATATATCAAAGAAAATTATCAATAAATGAGCTTGTTGGTCCTAATTATTCATCCTCCTCACCCTTATGCGAACCATACACTTTACCAAATCCACCAATATCCATACACTCATCCTCTCATTTCATCCCCCTTGGTGATGTATCTCAATGGATCTTTGATGGCAATCCCTTCACGTGCTCTAATCCCATGGTTTCCCAAACTCCTATTCATGTGAAGCATAATGGCCCTTGTAGTGGACATGTTAGGGATCATACCTTAGCTCCTTCCATCCACCACACAAACCAGCCTCCATCATCCACACCATATTGTATGTAATGTCAAAAATTGCATACCCTTGAAATTTTTGCATCTATATTATTGTATCCATTTTAATTTCCACTCCCTTAATATTTGTGTAGGCTCATTTTATCCCTTGCATCAAACTTTTTCCCCTCAGGATTCTCAAGACTCCTTTTCAATAGCTACCTTTTTGTGTCAATTTTTTGTTAAGCTTGTGTTTTCCTTATTTCTCATCATTTTTTAGCATGATTTATCTGGACACTAGCACATTGTGTAACCTCCTTTTCCCTTCTCTTCTTTCTTTTAAATTCATCTTTTCACTCCTCTATTTCTCTCTTGGACATTCTCTCTTTTCTCTCTTCTTTTTTTCTCTTTCTCTCAAGCTTGCACAAATCTCTACAACTTGCTACAACAATCTCAAGCTCTCATAATAGTCTTTGCAACTCTCTTGGCTCTCACAACTCTATCTCTCTCTCTAGCTTCCTAAATCCTTGCTAGTAATATCTATTTGTCTTATGTATTGAGCATCTTGGGATTTATCACATCCCTTGTCTATGCATTTTTTTATCTTGTCTATTTATCATTTTTATCTAAGTTTCTATCTGGCTATCCATGGAGGTGGAAACATCAAAATGGGGGTTTGAATTAGGCAAGCCCCTAAACAACCCCAACATTTTCTCTCGGTCTTGTGTTTAGGTATTGAAGATATTCTTTTGCTAGAGGCTTCATTTCTTGGTTTATTATGAGTGCTTTCTTTCTCTTTCTTCATTTTATAATCTACATTTCATTTAGTTTTCTTTATTTTTCTTTTGTTATTTTTTGTTATCTTCATTGCATCCTCAAAAGTTCCTAGCAATCAAAATAGAAGTAGTCACTTTGTTATTTTTTGGTACATTCTCATTTTTCAATCCATACGAGATGTCAGTGTGTTGTAGGGATGTTTGTGTGCCACACTATCATCCTTGGCTGAGAGCTTGTCAAACTATCTAAAAAACCTCTATGACCTACGCTTTTTACTTTTGGAACTCTCACCATTTTATCCCATAACCTGAGCTTTAATCCCTCAAGTAGTTGAGGGATATTCACCCCTTGGGATCTCATCATCTTGAGGGTGTCAAATTTCCTCAACATTTTGGTGAGCCTGACATGAACACAAAAAAAGGAAAAATCAAATATTTTCCCTTCTAAGAACAAAAAATTAGGGCACTTCCTCGAACCATATTCCATGACATCAATAGGGACATACGTTGGCCTTTGACTAGCTTGTCTATATCTCTATTTCAAAATGAACTTTCTATTTTCCTTTCCTTCTATCCCTTTCCCATTTTTTTGAGAAACTTCAAGGAGTTCTCTTACAAGCATGTGAAAGTGAGTTATTTTTCTCCTTTCCTTTTATTCTTTGTTGACCCCTACTTGTAAGGAGACTTTGGTGCAAAAGGATGACATTATTGATACTTTCCTTAACAAAATTTTACCCCTCCTTATTTCAATGCACTCTCTTCTAGAGATGATGCATTAGTGAATGATTAATTTCATGCCACATCTGATCCCCCACAAATCATATCAGAATTTTTAGGCAGTGAATACATAGTTCAAAGAGCACACAAAAGATCACTTTTATTTGCATTATGAGGTAGATTTATACATGGAAGAAATGAATAGCCGTGCATTCAAGGTTTCAACAAAATAATGAATAGAACCATATGTTATTAATAAATAGTAACAAATTAGAACAATCTATAAAAAACTAGATGTACAGTGGACAATGATGTATATGCTAACATTCCCCCCTTATTAAATCATTGTTTTAAAGTACTAATAAGAGAATCTTGAGAAATTTTAAACTTCACACATGAAAGAGGCTTTGTGAAGATATTGACACATTGTTCTTGAGTAGAGCAGAATTGAAGCTTTATATTGTTTTGTTGAGCATGTTCTTGTATGAAGTGATAATCAACTTCAATATGCTTGGTCTGTTCATGAAATATTAGATTAAGAAAAATATTGAGAACACTCTAATTGTAACAATAGAGGATTTTAGGTTGGTTTTTTGGTACACCTAATCCTTCTAATAAGAAACATAGCCAAAATGCTTCACAAGCCATTGTACTTGTTGCACGATATTCTACTTTTGTTGAGGAACAATAAATTGTGGCTTGTTTCTTACTTCCCCAAGAAATAGGTTATGAACCTAAGAAGAAAAAAATCCATATGTGGATTTCCTATCATCAATAGAACCTGCATAATTTTCATTTGTATATCCTTTCAAGAAGAATTGTCCATTCCTTTTGTATTCTAAACCATGATTTACAATACCTTGGATATACCTTAGTACCCGTTTTGCTACTTTCCAATGACACATCTTAGGTTCTTGAATGAAACTTGAGAGATAATTAACAACAAAAATAATATCTAGTCCAGTTTAAGTCAAGTAAATCAAACCTTCAATCATCTTTCGATAGAGAGTTGCATTTACCTAAGGAGATGGATCAGACATAGATAACTACAAACTTGATTCCATAGGTGTAGACATGGATTTGGAATCCATCATTATAAACTTCCCAAGAAATGTTTTGGCATATTTTCTTTGAGATACAAATATATGATGATTAGTTTTCCATACCTCTAAGCCTAGACAATAATGTAGGAGCTCAAGATTTGTCATATCAAATGCCTTCTTGAGATCAGTCTTGGCTGTCTCAACCATTGCTTATTAGCTACTTGCAATAACTAGGTCATCAACATATATATTAATAATCACAATATCCCCCCTTGTTCCTTGAGGTAGAGATTTGGATCATATGGATGTCTACTAAAACCATGTTTCAACAAATGTTCATCAATTTTAATATACCAAGCTCTTGGAGCTTGTTTGAGACCATATAGGGACTTAACAAGTTTGCATACCTTTTCTTCTTTATCAAGGGAAATTTATCCCTTTGGTTGAGTCATATAGACCTCTTCCTTAAGATATCCATTGAGAAATGCACTTTTAACATCCATTTGATACAATTTCCATCCAAATTGTGTAGCTAAAGCAAAAATCATTCTAATGGTTTTATTTTTTGTTGTGGGAGAAAATGTTTCCTCATAATCAATCCATTATTTCTAAGCATATCCCTTAGCTACTAGTCTAGCCTTATACTTATCTATAATACCATCTACCTTATACTTAGTCTTGAATATTCATTACATCCAATGGATTTCTTACTAGGTGGCAGATCAACAAGCTCCCAAGTTTTTTTTTCATAAGGGATTGATACTCTGCATCCATAGCCTCTTTCCAAGGCTTTGATTATAGTTCTTCTTGAACATTAGATGGTTCAAAATTATCAACAATTGAACTCATTAATGCTAGATTTACCTCATTATGAGCCATGATGCAAGTCCTTGGTCCTAAAGTGGAAGTGTTTGGGACTCCATAAAGCTTTGTATCATGAATGGTACTAGTGTACCACTTAGGAAAAGGTCTTGTGATATTTGTAGGTGTTTAGTTAGTTTGGCTCTCAACATCCCCATTATTTTTTCCATCCATGTTGAAAATAAGAGCACTATTTGGATCTAGTGATGACGTGGAAGGTGAACTTAACTCACTCTTCTCATAAAAAATGACATCTCTACTAATGTATATCTTACTTGTGATAGGATCCATAAGATGATATGCCTTAGAATCACTACTATAACAAAGAAGAATACATTTCATGGATTTTTCATCAAGCTTCTTTCTTTATTTCTTAGGAATGTGCATGTATGCTATACAATCAAACACATGAATATGATAGATAGATGGATTTACCCATGTCCATTCTTCTTCTAGTGTGATGCCATCAAGTTCTTTGGTGGGTGCATGATTCAAAAGATAAACCGTTGTATGCATAGTTTCAACCCAATAAGCATGTCCCAAGTGAGAATTCTTCAACATGCTATGAACCATCTCCATGATGATGCAATTTATCTATTCAGAAACTCCATTTTACTAAGGTGTGTAAGTTGTAGTCAATTGATGCCAAATTCCATGTTCCTTCAAGTAGGTGGAGAATTTTGTGCTGGTGTACTCCCCCCTCAATCTAAGTGGAGGACATGAATATAGCGATTCGTATCTTTCTCCACAAGAGTGTGAAACTATTTGAAGTTGGAAAAAGCTTCATCTTTATTCTGTAATATACCCACATTTTTCTTGTGTGATCATAAAAAAATAGCTGAAAGTATCTAAATCCATTGTGACTAGGTGTCATGGGCCCACATAGATTAGTATGCACTAGCTGCAAAGGTTGGCTTGCACGATGCTCACTAGTATAGAAGGGTGCTCTATGTTGTTTTCTAAAAATACAACTAGAACAAATGACACTCGACTTCTCAAGTGAGGGAGGTTGTTTAAGCATGCTTTTCTTACTAAGTGTTAGCAAATAGCTAGTGCTCAGATGACCAAAACTACAATGCCATAACATAGCAAGATCACTATCCTTAGTCACTAAGGCATGATTATTGGACATTGTATCAAGCCTAAACATTTTACCAATTTTAGTAGTACTTGTGACAATCTTTTCCATTTTGGACTTATCACAAATTAGGCAATATATTTTATCATAAATTTTTATCAAACTCTATCCTTAGGTTGTGATCAAGAAATTGATTAACAAAAAGGAGAACTTTGGTTTGTCCTGGCACATACAAAACTTTAGTGATCCTATAATGATGAATGCCAAACTAGAAGGAGATATCACCAATACCTTGGATGTCATAGGTGGTATCATCTCTAAGAGGTACTTTACCATGATGGGGTTTCAATGTGAGAAACCACTCCTTCTGTCCAGTCATGTTCTTTGTAGAACTAGAGTCCATATACCAAATTGAGGTTGATTATGAACTATCTTATGAAGTGTGGGCTAAAAACATGTATTCCTCTTCTAAAGAGTCTTCTTCAACAACATTACCATGTTTTTTTTGTTTGGTCTTCTACTCCCATCATTTATTGTCACTTTGAAATGACTTATTTGGATGTCGTTTATTGTTGGATGACCATTTGTCCAAGTAGTTGTACCAATAATTTGTCACATCATGTCCAATCCTTTCACATATTGAACACATCCTCTGAGATCTAGATGAATCACAAAATTTGGGAGGTCCACCAAATTGATTCATAGGCTTCTTACCTTTATGATGTGTGGTCATGGCATGATCCTCCTCACCATAATCTTGGCTTAGAGACTCCTCTTTTACAAGTAGGTTCACAAGCTTCTCAAAATTGAGCATTTATTCTGTGACATTCAAAGTTTTCACAAAAACTTTGTATTTGGAAGGTAGTACTCGTAAAATAATAGGCATGAGAACTACATCTTCAACTATTTCTCCCAATTCTTGTAGCGAAGCTGTCAACCCAACAATCCTTTTGAGGAAGGATTCTAACTGTTCTCCTTCTTCATCTTTAGACTATGTAGCTGACTCTACAAATTCAAGATATGATTTCGATTCTTCACCTCATACACCATTTTTAACTTGTCCCATGCATCTTTGGCTATGGACGAGTCATGTATAAAGGGTTGAACTTCATCAAACACATTGAACATGATGATCAATTTAGCCTTCCTATTAGCTTGTTCAAATTTCTTTTGCTCATCAACATCACTTGGATATTGTGTTGTGGTGCCATTGACCACATTCCAAACTTCCTCAAACTCAAGTTGAGTTTTGAGTTTGGTCTTCCAGGCAGAATAGTTATTCCCACATAGAAATTGTGAATTTGGAAGAAGAAATTTTAGAGAATTGGATACCATTGTGTTAGCAATATGTAAATGGTATTTTATTCTATTTCTCAGATCAACAATATGCTACGAAGGAAACGGCACTTTAGGAATATAAATATTATTAAAAATATAGCTGAGCTAAAACTGCTTCTATAATGATCTTACAATAATGTATTTTGAAATTTCATGAAATAATAGTTCTTTAATTGATCACATTGAATCCTATATGTAGATCTCAACTTAGGGAGTTTTGTCATGTGACTAGCACAACCATGGACATAATGAAACCTTTGAAGTATAAAAGTATCCATGCCCAAGAGTTAGATCACAACTACAGATGTAATGATAAATATGAAACACCCAGACATGCACCCTAAACTACAAGAACTAAGACAAACTAGCTCTCACTCATTGCAAAATATAAATTACCTATAAAAACCAGAACTACATTACCCAAAATTAGTTCGCGGCTTCACATTAATTATGTATAACTACTTCAGAAACCATGATTTTTTATAGAAAAAACTTATCTATGATTCTTTTCATGTCTATGATGGATTCTTGAGCTAGAGAGAGAATCTCTGATAGTGAGATTGAATGTGAGCTTAGACTTCACTCAACAATCCCATGAATTGGTGGAGGCACTGTGATATTTGATAAAGGCGGTGAGGGCCCACTACAATATTCCTGCATTATCACTAAATAATACCTGCACAAAATTTATTTTTCTCCAATACCATATCATACTTTTTAGGTAGTAAATATGCAGTTCAAAGATCACACAAAATATCACTTTTATTTGCATTATGAGGTAGATTTATACATGGAATAAATGAATAACCGTGCATTCACGGTTTCAACAAAATAACAAATAGAACCATATGTTAAAAATAAATAGTAACAGATTATAACAATCTATAACAAACTAGATGTACGGTGGACAATGATGAATATGCCAACAAATCAATGTTGAGAATATTTCTTCAAATAATTACTCTATAATTCATAAAGAATCTGTAAATATAATCGTAGTCTCTTTCACTACTCAAAGGCCTAAGAGACCGGTCATTTAGGTGACTCTGACTAGTCCTCCCCCTAAAATTATTTGTTCTATTTGTGGGATTCTTGTTGAAAGTGATATACCAGATCTTTAAAGGAAATTCATGCAATCTAAGTCTCCCTCTTATAGAGTAGTAGGCCATACTTATAATACTAGAAGGAATCAACAAAATACTAATCAACCTAATTCTTTACCACCTTCTCAACCAAGACTTCCTCAAGCACCTAGACTAGTAGCTAAGCAACCATGTGAGTATGATCTTATCGAGAAATTTTGTGTTACTTCTTCCAAGATCTCACTCTTGTATTTGCTTCAGACTACTCCGATTTACCAAGGTATGCTTTAGAAAGCCTTTCAAAAGATCCTTTTGACTTCTTTTGCTAGGCTAATAGATGTTAATGCATTGATAGATCATATTCATGTAGATTCATCAAATATTATGTTCTATCCACATGAACTCCCACCTGTAGAAGTGCAAAAGCAAGCAAATCCTTTGATAATAATATTTCACATTAATAATATTAGCATTAGACATTGCTCTCGTTGATATTGGTTTGACACTCAACATATGTAGCATTGATTTACTACCTAAAATTAAAGTTGTTTTAGCTTCTCTAGCTACTTCTTCCTTATGTATTCATGGGTTCTATAATACCGGTCAATAAGCCTTATGCATGATAATATTTCCTTTAAGGTTGGGACCCACTACTGTACCCACCTTGGTATATGTTATGCTAAGACCATTACCATATAATATTCTCTTGGGGAGGCCATGGATTCATGCTTTGGAGAAGTTCCTTCTACTCTACACCATTATGTGAAGTTTGTTGCTAATAATGAGGTGATCACAATCAAGGCTAACCCTTATGCTACACACTTATGTGAGATGGTTGTTATCAGTCAAACTTTGGTTGCACCTACTCTTACAAATTTAATTACTTCATTATTTTCAAGTCTTGTTACACCACCATTAGTTCCTAATATTGATGATGGTGCTGACTCACATTCTTTTCATGAAAATACATGCCTCAATGATGATTGGGGTTCCTTAGAATTTACAACATCCTTCATTGGGGAATATAAAGTCAACCCTATCCACCTTGAAATCCCAAAAAATATCATTCACACCTGCTATCAAAGATGATTATTCTTTTGTATTGCAAGATAATGTGAACAAAAATAGTAATGTCCTTAATGTTGATCCTCCCCCTTTTGGGAGTTACAATCACATTATAGTGTAGGATTTGATATTATTTCTAAGCATGAGTATAGAGGAAATGGTCTTGGTTGCATGGAATAAGAAGTTAACGCCCCTTTGGAACCAAAATTGCACTCTTTTACAAGAGATTTAGGTTAAAAAACTTCTCCTTTGTTTCCATCCCCTCCTGCATCGTCTGTTATCCTTATGTCTTCTACTTGTGAGAAATTAAACCATTCTTCACAAGAGAAAGGGTTGCTTCCTGCTCCTCATCCTTTATCTAAACAAGAGCATATATTTTTGAGGCTTCTAAAAGTCCACTTAATTACTCTTCCTCCTACTACACATAAGAAATTTAATAAACATGATCAAACAAAACTTTCTTTTTGTACATATCATTAAGTGCTTGGCCATTCCACCATTGAATGTCGAGCCTTGAAGGAAAAAATATAACTTCTTGATTTTGGTGTCATCAATCCTTAATTCATTGATACACCTATCTCTTCTTTTCATGACAAGTGATATTGAGGTTTACCTCTATCCTATCCATTCTATCTAATAAGAATCTTCTCATGAGGTTATTACAACTCCTTTCTATTGTGTTGCTATGCACTATGTGTCATTCATAGATTTTCTTACTCATTTCCATTCATGGTGGTACAATATTGTGTGCAACCATACTTTCTCTATGGTAGCAACACAATAGTATCTAGCATGGTTATCCTCACTCGTGCACTGGCAACAAGGATAACTTGTTTTGGGAGGTGTGCGTCCCTCTTGAGGATTTCCTCTCTACTTCTCACTCAACAAAAATATCTTGCATCTTGACTCTTGGATGATTGCAACAACGAATAATCCTCTTTCTCACAAGCTTATCTTGTTTATTATAATCCTGATAAGGTTCTACTCCTTGCGAGGTTTTTGTTATCACTTGTCTACTATAATCATGAAAAGGGTTCTCCTCCTTGCAAGGTTTGTTTCTATCACTTGTCTATTACAATATGATACCACAACTCGACATCTTTCACGGGAGCACTCATAAAGCGATCGGGTGCTCATTTCCTTCATTGTCCTTCTAGTTAAAATGCTTGGCACATGAGTGGTCTAAAAGCAAAGGAATAGATGTAAAATAGCTTGGTAGTCTAGGCTTACTAGCATGCTTCAGCAATTGCCTGCTTAATTTCTTCGAAGGCCTGCTTTGCCTCTGGGTCCACTCGATCTTTGCATCTTGCTTTAACATGGCATCAAATGGTTTGACAATTTCAGCAAAGCCTCTAATAAACTTCCGCACAAAGTTGATCTTTCTGAAGAAGGATTTGAGTTCTTTCTTGCTTCCTAGTAGTGGGATCCTTAGCAAAGATTGGATATGTTCTGGGTCAATGGAGATGCCTCACTCTGATATAACATGCCTAAGAAATTTCCCCTATGTTACCTCAAAGATGCACTTCTTTGGGTTAAGAGAAACTCCAAACTCTTGGCACCTTTGAAATAATTTGCATAAATCAGAGACATGATCACTTTGTTTCTTTGGAAATATGGTTGAATCATCCATGTAGATGATTATGCACTTTCCAATCAAGTATTTAAAAGCTATATCCATAGCGTGTTGAAAGGTGGCACCGATGTTGATGAGCCCAAATGGAATTCATTTGTAAGCAAAGGTTCCCCACTTAGTGGTGAATGTTGTCTTGTGGAAATCTTTGTACTATACCATCACTTGATTGTACCTGGAGTACCCATCAAGGAAAGACATCATTTGTGAACCATTGATGATCTACAACACTTCATCCAGTGAAGGCACTAGATAATTATCCTTTTCCGAAGCTCTGTTCAAATTGCGGAAGTCCACACACAACCTGATTTCTCCGTTCTTCATCCTAATCGGGACCAATTTGGCCACCCATGTAGAGTTTCTAACTAGAAAGATTATTTTGGCTGAAAGTAATTTCTACACTTCTTTGTAGATGATTGGTTCTAGCAAGGAATTGATGGGGTGTTGACATTGTCAGAATGGTTACATGTTTGTCTTAAGGGGAATAGTGTGTGTGATGATGGAGGTATCATATGTCTTTAAGTCTTCGTAGCTCCATGCCACCACATCATGATACTTCCACAAAGCATCAATGATCCCTTTCTTTTCTTCTACAATACACACTTTGCCAATAAAAATGTTCTTGACTTCCTCGGTTGTCCCGAGGTTGTGAGTTTCACATTGGTTGCTTATGGAATCCTTTACTTTTTGATCTTGATCTTTGATCTGATCCAAGTCAAAAATGCATTTAAGTTGAACCATACCTCTAGGGATAGTGTTTATTTTGAGGTTAATAACTCCCTCTATATCTAATTCAGCCTCTTCTGGATCGACTTCATCAATAATTTGTGTGGAAAACACGTCAGAGCTTGTGATGAATTCCAGGATATGCTTGTCATCATTGAACACCTCAAAATAGGTGACATTGTCTGGAACAGACGGTGTAGAATTCAAATCAATAGTAAACTTCTTAAGGCCAGACAAAAAAAGGGGTTGCAAAGTGTTGGCTACCTGAGCCAAAGCATCAATTGTATGATTCTTAGCACAAGGGATCAACTATATATTAAATGCATCTAGACCTTCTAAGAGATCCCAGACTCTATGCCTATAGTTTTCCAATCTTCTGTCATGGCATGAGTACAATTTTCTAACTTGCTTGACCACCAACTCGGAATCACCGAAACCTTGTAGCATTTTAATATTTTTCCTCAAAGCCATCAAAAGACCATGCACTAAAGCTTCATATTCTACTACATTATTGGTATAATAGAATTGGAGTCTATGGGCGGAAAAATAAGTCTTACCCATGGGGCTAATTAGCTTGAATCCAGCGCCAGCTCCTTGCTTTGACTTGGATCCGTCAAAGCATAATGTCCAAAATTTGGAAGGCTCTTTGACGCCAGGGCCAATGAGGCGATCATTACCTTTAGACTGTGAGTTCACATCTGCAACCTCTGAAGTAGGTGTTGGTTTGGTATGTTTGAGGGCGGGCTACCCTATTCGTGTTTCCTTCTAAGGAGTAGCTAATCCTTTGACCTATTCCACTGTTGTCTGAAACAAGCAACATTTGAACTTAGAGTGGGAAGCATTGTGTACCTTGCACCAATTGAGCAGCAAGAGCTCTTGGAAATTCATTCTCACACCCAAGCTAAGCTGATTATGTATGCACTTCTCCATAAAGTCCTGAAATCCATCCAACAATCCTTAAGTACCGTCCTCAGGGGATTCCTCATTATTGGCTTCTACTAGCATTTCCATGCTCTGAGGTGCATGGAACAAGTTGGTTGGAGGACTACATTGCACCAAGAAGACTTCTGCAGGTAATTCTTCTTCTTCCAGCTCCATTTCTTCTTGATAAGAAAAGGGACAATAAGTTCCCAATTTTGTTTCAACAAATAACACCTCATTCAGGTTTTTGTATTCTGTGATCATGAATTTCATGCATGGCTCTCGGTTGATGTGGATCTAGTTTGGCAGTCCCTTCCATGGTAGCCACATGTGAGAAAAATCTGTTGCAACATATCCATTCAATGCATGGGTGAAGTCTTGTCCCAAGATGATTCCATATGCATCGAGAATATCCACAACCTGTTGCACCCTTGGGTCTACAACAATCTACATGGGAATCCAATTCATTTCCCTCACAATGTTCACCTCCATCTTGTCTAGCTGAGTCACCTTTTTCCTTAAAGGGGTGGGGGTAATCCCAAGGGCTTTGCATACAACTAGGGGCATAACGTTGGTGGATGCTCTAGAGTCAATCAAACAATTAGACAAATTCTTCCCGAATATTTGGATGATGGTGAGGAAGGGTGGTGTTTCCAACTTTCCTTGGAAGAGGCCCATAGGCATGTCTATCTAAGCTACCTGAGCTTTGTTCTTATTTCCAACCTTATCCTTGGTCTACCCAAAGGGCTAATCCTTGGGGCTTTTCCTATTATTCTGATCTGGTTCTTTGGTAGGCTGCTTACCCATCGACTGATTTTGAGGTAGTTCAACCTTCTTTCCATGAATTTGTTGAATGACGGGCTCATTTGGAGGGTCTTTGAAAGAAACTCTCTTGGCTGGTATTTCTTGTGCTTCCTTAGAGGAAGGAGTCCCATTAATTACCCTAAAGAAGGCATGCCTTACAGCAGGGACCTTGAGTAACTCAAAGGCGTACAAGCTAATTTTAACTTTCTTAAACTCTTCTGTCATATACTCGCCCATTTGTTCAATTTCAATTTCGAATGCTTGGCCTATGGCGGAGCTAGCAGGTTGGGCTTTTGTTTGGCTTGACTGATTTTAGGGTTGACCTTGAGGCTGATTTTGTGGTTGGCTTTGAATTTGATTTGATAGTCTATCCTTGTTGAGGTATTGAGTGGGCACATGGGGAAGCCCAAGATTATTGCTAGCATTAGGGTCAGGTGGGGTACTAAAATTATTCGATGGAGTTGAAGTCATGAAAGGTCCACGCGCTTATCTATTCCTAAGGTAGTAGGGAGTCGTTCTTTGGTGGAACATGTGAACCTCATCTACATATGGTTCTTCCTCATCTATTAGACCATTTTCTACTAAATCAAAAAGTTGAGACAAGGTGTCTTTGTTACTTACCTCTTACACTTCTTCATTCCTGGTGGGGGCAGCCTCGATCTTTGACTCGTTAAAGTTGCTATGAGGGAATGGGGCTTGGTTAACTATGAGATAGGAGGAGTCATAGGGCTCAGATGGAATAATGTCCCTACAGCTTGCACTATCAATGATGTTCTGGACCTCTATTTGAAATTTTTCTATGGATTTCTAGAATTCAAGACAGTCTAGCTCAAAATGTCAGCTTGTCTTATAAATCTGGTACCATCCAGATAAGGTAGCCTCAGTGAGGTACACTCCAATAGTTGTCTTCTCATTACTGGTAGGTTGATCAAGAGGAGTAGGAAACACCCCCGTTGTTAGGTCTTGTGTTCCACATCCGATTCTTCCTCTGGGAGGGCCTCCTTTCAAAATTCTAATTGGAATTCTGCCTCGTTTTATAATTTTTCCCCGAGGAGGTACCTGCTTCACGAATCTCTCTACTTTCTCTATTATCTCTGCTGTCATGATTGAGATTAGCCTGGAGGCTGTGTTGGGAAGCCTGGAATTGATTATTCTAATTCCTTAGGTGCATCATCTCCATCGAAATTTTCTTAATCATTTTAGTCTGCTCCTTGAGTTGGTCTTTCTCGGTATTGCTTGGCTACAACACTTGATTTTGGAGAAAAACAGGCAGGGCAACTGGCTGATTTTGTTGTGCTAGAGGAAATTTTGGTCTTGGCTGGTATAATGGTGCTTGAGGCTACTGAGAGTACATCTGCTACTATTGGGGATCCTGAGGGTAGGTCTTCTATTGTTGGGACTGCAAGTACGAAGGCATGGGAGGCGCCTAGTTCATCGGTTGTCCTGGATGTGGGACTATAGGAAGTTGAGGCACGTGGTTCATAAGAGGCATCTATTGAACAAACGCCTGGTTGAACCCTTGAACCTACATCGGATGAGCCACTGGACCTAAAGAAGGCAGCAGAACGGAAACGTTCTTCCCTAAATTGAAACTGGCAATGACTGCCTCTGAATAAGCATCCACCAACCTTGTAAGTGGCGGGTGCATTCTTTTTACCAATGTTGATGTAAGATTGTCTAACGCTGCATAATAGATGGGTAGGGTGGTGGCATCATTGAGGACATATGGAGCTTGAAGCCTCATGTAGGCGCGATGGAAATGATCATTGAAAGAGCTGATTGGTTCATTGATTTCCTTGCGAATGAACATAAACTGATGGTACAGCTCTGAAGGGCTGATCAAAATTTTGTATTTCTATAGGAACACATTCATCATAAGGTCCCATGAAGTAATGGACCCCCTCAGCAGATTGATATACCAATAAAAAGCTTCTTCTCCTAACGATTATGGAAAGAGCTGACACACCATATCCTCATGATCGACCTACATATCTTTGTACATATCTTTGATTATTGTTTCAAATATCTTAATATGTTGTTCTTCCATCCTTTGTGGATCACGAGGATTGAACTTCGAGCAAAATCTCTCTGGATTCTTAGGCATGTCATGGTAAGCATTGAAGTTCAATGGAGAATTTTTTTGCACCAACCAAGCCATGAGGGGAGGCGGAGGTGTTACTTGCTATTGTGGAACAATAACCCGGGGTTACAATAGGGCAGCGACAGTTGGGACTGTGCACTAGACTTGGAGGGTAGGGGAAGAGGTTACTCCCCATCTGTGGGAAGGATGAGATATGAAGGAAGTTTGGGGTGGCTGAATGGAGAATGGATGAAGGGTGGAGGAAGGTGAAGGTGGAAGAGAAGTGAAAGGAATGGAAGAAGACAAAGAGGTGATGTCCCCTCCCTTGGTTCACTTAGCCCTAGTGGGGGGCTACAACTCTTGAAATTCCCCTTTGTTCAGTGTTGATCTTAAAACTCTTTGAAATCTTTCAAGGGAGAACGATCCAATTCGATCTAGCTTAACTCAACCGTCCTTCTAGTGCCAGTTCTATTGATGGGTGTTTTATCCCTTTCCCAACACAGGTTCATCACCTCTCTTGAAAGGAAATCTCCAACAACAAGTTTATTAAAATTACCCCAAGGTCACTCGGGTGTCAGGTCATGACATGCATGGACTTTCTCAATGTTTACTGTGATTTTGCAGGTAATCACAGGGAAGACTTATGTAATTTGGGATGGATACGAAATGACTCTTGAAATGGAGTTCGTGAGATGGGAAGTTAGAGTGCAGTTTGTTGCAGGTTCGAACAACAATCATAAACTCCTATTTTATCTTAAGATTTAGCTTTACAATGTGCAATGAACCTTAGCACATGTCACTTATTAAAGAAAAGAAAAAGAGCAGGGGAGAAGAGAGATTCTTGGATCTGAAACTAACTATAAACAATGATCATGGAGGTTCTCCTATGGACGACTTTCTTAAAACATAATTTCACTTCACCAAAAAACTCACAGTATCATGAAACTTGTGCTAGCTTCCAAGGACTGCAAATGTTCTACCATTCATTCACCATAAACATGCATAAAAAAAGATAAAATTTTGGATCAGCTTTTACTTTATGCCCAAACTAACTTTACACAGCTATCTACCAATAGTAAATAGCAAAAAGTATGGACAAGAAAGGAATCAACACAGCAAAAATCTACACAACCATTGAACATCATTTACTAGATCTATCAAAGCAATCTAAAAACAACTGAAACAACAAAGTAAATCTATCTAAATCAGTTAACTATGGGAGACGAATCATGAAGCATGCAAAGAAACTCAAAAATCCACCAAATTCAATGTATTTCTATTAAAATTTCTGCAACATGTCATTACAACAACTCAACTCTCTCTTGAAAATGAGAGGAGACCCCCTATTTATAGTGTTCAAAAAGAAAAATGAATGGACGAGATTGATTTGCATTGTGTGGCCAAGATTCACTACAAACTATGGTTTCACCTACCCTCCAAATATATTACAATTTAAAAATACATCATTTGTCTTTTCCCTATTTTGTCCTCTAGTGGCAACACTGTAGCATTTTGTCTTCTAGTTGATTTCCTTTGCTGTAGCTATTCTGTGACGAACTTGTCATCAAAGATCGAGTTTCCTTCTTGCTTTTTCAAAGCGGCGTACTCTATAAACTTGTTGATCAATGCCCGAAGCTTCTCAATCTCCATTATATTAGATTGGAGCACTTGGTAGTTCCATTATTTAGATCGGACCGTAAGTGTATCCATATCTTCATCACACTTAGTTGTATTATCCCTGACTTGTTCGGATCGGGCGAAGGCCTAAGCAACAAAATTCATGAAATCTGTAGTGAGCTCTCCTGACATTCCATCTTCCATCTTCTTATGGAAGTAAGGCTTTACCTTTCCTGGATCAATCTCAACAGCCGACACATCATAGCCTATCATCAATTTCAAATACTCAATGCAGTTGGCCCTAATGTCCTTAGCCCAATCAATGTCTAGCTCTACCTTGCAAAGTACTTGTTCTAAGAATTCTTTTCTGTGGTCGAAGTCCATCTTCCACATTTCAACCATCCAATGATCATCCTCTGCAAATGCAAGGTCTTCTTTCCACGTTTTGTGAGGCACCTTGAGGATGGCCTTGATCTTAGGATAGGTGGATACATATATCCTCAAGAAGTCAGTGCAGAACTTCCGTGTGCCCTCAAGAGATTTCTGGACTTCCAAGAATTTATTTGTTGTCCTGAAAGCACAGCCAATGCCCATGTTTCATGTGTACAAGACTCACTGGAACCAATCCTTCGTGGTTTTAGTCTAGAAAACAGCTATAGCAGAGCTGAGGATGTGGTAGGCAACTCTTCCATAGATGACCATTGATGAATATAGGCTGTCAAATCAGCCAGTTGTTCCTTAAGTTCTTCCTTGGAGATCTTATCTTGTTGTATCAAATGTACCACCATAGCAATGGACTCCTAAAGGTGATCTACTTTATGCTCTCTAGTGGCTATCCCTAAGTCGATGGTGGAGATGTTGTAGCTTATCCCTTCTTCTCCCACGACTGGCATAGCTACTTGCATGATTCTGGATCCAGAGGCATCCATTGTCATCTTGGATCTAACTTTGGGCTTCTTCTCTTTTTTTGTGCTGATCTGAGCTCGGGCCAAGATGGCCTCCAACCTTGCTGTTGGATCTTTGGGATCTAGAGTCTTCTTTTCTAATTGCTTTTCCAACCACTCGGGCATTTGAGACTCTTTATTGGGTGATTCACGATCACCTTCTTCCTTATCACTTCTGATTTCAATCTCTTTATCATCAAGGGCCTCCTACTCCATTCTTGCGTCTTCTCCTTCTTCTTCATTAGAGTCTCAGATGAACACAATGCGTTTTATGGGGACTTGGTGGGCATGCATTCCTTGGGGTTGTCCTCCCCTTTAGTATCCTTCTCTTCTTTTCCTTCTTCACAAAAATGTTCCTCGCGTCGCCTCATCTCTGGACTTTCATGGGTCTCAGCTTCTTCTTCAGGCTTGTCTTCTTCTTTACTTTCCTTTTCCTCATGTCGGGGTGGCACATCTTGCTCTTTCTTTCCTTGTTCTTCTCGTTCTACTGAGTGGGGCATTTCTTCATCTGGCTTAGAGATTTCTTCCTACTCCCCACTTGAAAGTCCAGTGTCCTTCCATTTCATCACTAGGCTCCTTTCCTTCTTCGGGAGGTGGTCTTTCCACTTTCTCTCCAAAATCCCTTAGTTGTCGAGCCAGCTCTTCTTCTAGGTCTACATCAAAGGTTTCTACAATATATTTAGTGTAGGCATCTTCTTCTTCATCACCCTCAGAGGACTCTCTTTCCTCTCCCTCACAGACTACCTCATCAATTTGGAAGTGTTGGTGCTCTGGGTGTTCATGGTAGTCGTCCACTTCTTCCTCCAATTCCTTTTTGGCTTCCTTCTCTTGCAGCTCCAACTCCTCGGATATTTCCATGGTGTTCTTCATTACGGGTGGTTCAGTTGGAGGCGCGGGGGCAGGGATATTGGCAAGAATTTGTGCCAGGGCAGCCTGAATAGTTGGGTTCATCAATGCCTCAGAGAGCTCTATAGGAACCTTCTGCATGTGCCAAGAGAATTCCTCTGGAAGTTAGAGTGTAGGAATTAGCATGGTTGTTGTTACTAATGAGAGAGATATGGTCAGAGACATGGAAGAAAAAGAGAGTGGAGAGGTGGTGGCGGAAGTAGAGTCAATCATTACGACTTGTCCAGTTGGTGGGGAAGAGGAAAGGTGGACCGAGATGTCCATCGCAGGTGGGGAAGTAGCTACCATGGCCTGAGAAGCAGGTGGAGGAGCAATAGCAGTGGAGGCGGCAAGTGGAGATTTTGGTTGCTCAGTCTCCATTTCCTCTCCCTCATGGAGTGGATCTTCTTGAATAACATGCATCTCTGTGACGCTGCCCGAACTCTTATGTCTCTTGGAAGATTCACTTCCGAGTTATTTCTTCGGTATACCTTTGGATTAGGCTGTTGCTCATCATTTTCTTTTATTTTCCTCATTCTAGTAACTAGAGGGAATTTTGAAGTTTCTCCTATTGGGGTAGCAACTGTCTCATTGTCCATTCCACTTGGCTCACTTTTGAGCCGCTCATAGGTCAAAGTGACCCCTTTCTGCTTCAATCGGGCAACTTGCCCATCAATCCACTCTTTTGTTCGAGCCTCGACAAGCTTGGTTATAATGTCGAGGTTGTTGACCTCTTGCTTACAGTTCCAATCAATGAGTGGTAGCGGCAAGTTGGCAACTGCATCAAACCAAGGATCCATGACCATACTTTCATCTTCCTCCACTTGGTTAGGGACTAGGAACATATTGACCCTCTTTACAAATTATGTGGTTATCCACATATACTGCCTCATCCACACCTCATGGTCATCTTTACAATTAGCCCAAAAATCCTCAATGTTGTGCAGATGGGCATATTCAGGTCCAATCACCTTCCTAATATGGCCATAGGGATCCATCCGTGGTCGGGTAGTGTGGAGCCTCAAATGGTATTCGGCCAACCCCTTTTTCTAAATTATGGGCACATTGCGAGGTATGGAGTCCGTACATCCCTTGGCCGAAGGAGAGGGGATAAGGGATCCCTACCATATGTTTTATGCTCAAGAGGTTGTGCACATGCCACAGCTACCGAGAGAGCTCTAGTAGTATTATTTGGTCATTAGGATACCGGGGCAGCTTGTTCGGTCTTTTTGAGAAGCCTTCTGCACGAATATATGTGAACTTAGGGTATTGGATGAACAGAAAGGCATACTACTTTAGGAAAGTGTTGGTGTTGTGGGAGACTCGCCTCTCAAAGTCACCTCTGAGCAATCTGATGATATGACCTATGAAAGTGTCATTCACCCTACAATAATCCTTCTTAAAAATTTGGTATTGTAGTTGGGGGTATTTGTCATAAAATTTTAGCTCCATGCTAGCTTCTTCATCTAGAGCTCTGTACAAGCCACTGTATTTCCTCCGTTCGGCCAACGAGTAGACCAAATTGGATGTCATGTAGAATTTGGAAGTTTTCTTAACAGCCATAAACTGCTCATGGAAGCAATCACTGATTATCCCACCCCATAAAAACTTGGTTTCTTCTCCATTGAGAATTTCTTCAACGAAGTACATCATCCACCCCTATAAGTAGGAAACCATTGGAAGGCCCATTACTCTGCTTAACAATGCTACCAAATCATGGTAATCTTCATAAAAATCACTTCAGAGTTCAGTTCTTGGGCGACCTTGGCAGCACTGCCCCTCTTCTTCTTCAACCAATGTTGATTTAGAAGCTTCTTACATTTAAGGGGGTTGTCGTCCCATGTTTCCTTGCACTCCTTTATGGTTGGCAATTCCATCTCCCCGAAGGTAGGGATATGAAAGGTTCTAGTTATTGCTTGAGCAGACATATCAGCTAACATGTTTCCATCTCTGTCTACTATTGTTCGGGTTTCTGGCTGGTATGCCTCCCTACAAGCCATTACTAGTTGAGGGGAGACAAGAGTGGGAGGGAAGCCCACAGCCTTAGCTATTCCACTACCTTCAATTCTCCGTGCACTCTTTGTTTTGGGGCTGATTCAGACTCTCTACTTGAATTCGTCGATGTCTATGTGTCCAATATTTGTGTCTGGTGACCTCCTTCCACTCTGTGGTGACTTTATATTTCAATGGTTCCCCTTGGAACTTAAACTTTATTTGGTCCTTATCTTCTTTTCCATGGGGCGCTTTTCTTGTTTTCTTTCCCTTTTCTTTCTTTGCAGCTACCCCAGAAGGTCCTGCACTTGATTCCATATATCCTGCAACCAAAGGGGAAACAAACACATTCAAGCATAAAATACATGGACCATTAGCCAAATCCCTACAAGATAGCATTAGATTGGATAAATCATCATTTGAGGAATCTAACATATAACCCAGATTATCATTAGAAATTCACAGGAGGGAGTTTGGATGGTTCAGTTCCTAGGGGTCAGATTTCCCTAGCCGGATGGCTGTTTTGAAGGGAAAGCAAGGCAAGGTGGCCCTCAAGGTTCAACCCGCCCTAAGACTTCATCAAATTATTAGGCCCACTAAGGAACATAGGTCATTTTGGCACGTGGGTCAAAGTTATTTTTCAGATTAAGAGTCATTTGGATCATCTTTGAGGCGGTCGGAATCAAGGAGGAGCCTGGTTGTCTTTGTTTGTCGTTTGGAACAGCGCTAGTGAGACAACATCCCGAGGGTGGAGTTCTGTCGGGCGGGACCTGCAAGTTCAGAGGGAGGTCATCATCTAACATTGATCTATTAGGCCCTTGGGTAGGAAGAGGCAAAAAGTTGCTTGATAATTACCATTTAAAATGACAGACAGAGTATGGGAGCCCGTCAAGATCCACCTGAGGAACTGGACACAGCCATGGACATGGCCCCTTTCTTGTTTTCTTCTTTTTTTTCACTTTAGGGAGGCCATCAGCAAATGAGAGGTCGAGCTCCAGAAGCCAGGAGGACAAAGGCACTTTTCTCTTTCGCAACAGCCGGGACAAGACGGAGTCCCGACGGCGAAAGTCCAACAAGAATGACCTGCCAAAGGTTGGAGTACTTGTGTTTTATCATTTCATTCATACAACCGAGGGATGACTAGAACCCAGAGGGAGGAAGGTTTCCACCAGAAAGCTATAAGGAACAGTGATGTTATCACAGCGGTCCGCAGATGGAGGTCTGCGATCTAGGACCCAGAGGGCGTTTCAGGTGTGATCATTTCAACTTTGATGGCAACATGATGAACGGATGAGCGAGGTCCAAAGGCCAAATGGTCGAGCTCAGAATGTCATCTGAAACAGCGGTATGCAGACGGTGCTCTGCCAACGAAAATCCATTAGGCAGAGTCTGATACAATCCAAGGCTTAGGATTTTCTAGCGAGTTTGAGGCCGACGACAGGATGGGACCCGAGTGCCAGAGAGTTGTGGTTGAAAATTTGTTTGGGCTCGATGGGCTACAAACAATGATCTGGGGAAGGAGTCTCGCAAGGCGGGTTCGGAAGGTGTGCCAAACCCCGTTTCAATTTGAAAGTTTATGTTGCTTCAATGGCGAAAGGGTGAAGTATCCCCGCGATGACGAGACCGAAAGGGGGTTTCACTGCTTGAAAGTTTGTTTCATTTTTGTATGCAAGCGATGGCTTTGTGAGTCGGTGGTCCCGCAAGTTACGAATTCCCTAGCCGAAGAACGACACTAAGGGGTGGAAGCTCTATTGGTGAAATTTGGGTGATTTATGAGGTCTTTTCAAAATTTGATCACATGGGTTCCAAGTGCCCTAATTTTCTCCATCTCATGTGTGTGCTTTCATCATTTTTATCCATTTATTTTTTGTGAAATCAAAGAAAAACACAACATGAGGGAGGATGGCCAACTCACCTCTGGAACCCGATGAAGGAGGCGAAGAGATGAATTGGAAAATGGCTTAAATCGGTGTGGGGATCCATCAGGCTCAAGGTCGGTGATCGCAAGGTAGCTCTCTAATTCATTCTGATAAATTGGTGAGTGAAAATGACTACTCAGACCCATCTATTTATAGAAAGTAGAACATTAAATGTCAGTTATTAAATGCATGTACAACGGACAAAGGTTGGTGAGCCTTGATTTGAAAATAGTCACGGGATCGTTGAGGTCTGAAGGCAGGATGACCATCGGCAGATAGCCCCTTCAAAAGTCTAGCGGAAAACACTGGCGATGAAGGGTCCAAGACCTGATATGTGGAGCACTACCAGTGAACGGCCGTTGGAAATGGCAAATAAGTGACAAAAACCCGAGAGGAGAAATCTAGTAGGGCAAACCTGTGGAGCTTGACGGACGCCAGCAGAGGCAAATTGACAAGAGGTCTCCGCAAAGACATAGGACTTAGAAAATCTGAGGGGGTGAAACATGGTCGACTTGAGATGACACTTTTAGGGCTCACTGACCATTTGGGACACTAAAATAGGGGCACACATTAAATGAGGCAAAGCCAAAAATGACCTGGCAAGGTGAAGGAAAGAGAGGGTCCCTGTTCCAAACAGGGCATGTGTGTTGAGGGCACAACAAAAAGCACCACAATATTAAAAATCTAGATGGAAACTAATCCATCTACAAAAATATGGACTAGAAATAATCTTCTTGAAGAAAAAGATGAAGATGCAAAAAATATACTAAAAATGTGGAAATGCCACAACCAACTCTAAGGAGATCTACATGGGTCAAAAATCCTCCTAAGATGTATGAAGAATACATTTCATCTATTTATTTAATTTCTAATAATGAGAAACCTATTTGCTATCAAGAAGTGATAGATGGTATTGAAAGTACTAAGTGAAAAATAGTAATGAAAGAAAAGATGGATGCCTTGCATAAGAATAAAACATGGGACCTAGTGCAAATCCCAAATGGTAGGAAAGTTGTTGGTTGTGGGCTTTCAATTTGAAGAAGGGTGTTGATGAAATAGTTGAAAGGTACAAAGCAAGACTAGTACAAAAAGGATATTATCAAAAGGAAAGGTATTTTATTTCTATGATTTTTTTTCACTAATTGTTAAGGTCGTTTCTATTTAGGTAGTATTAGCACTAGTTTCTTTACTAGATCTCGAGTTAGAGAAGTTAGATGTTAAAAATGTATTTTTATATGGAGATATGGATGGGGATATATGTGTGTGTGTGTGTGTTTGTAGGCTTAGGAAGTCATTGTATGGTCTGAAGCAATCACCTAAGCAATGGTACAAGAATTTCGATTCCTTCATGATGGGCCAAAATTTTATGAGTATGACCATTGTGTTTACTTCAAAAGTTTTTAAAATGGTTTATTCATTACCTTGGTGTTCTATGTTAATGACATATTTGTGGCGAGAAAAATCATGGTTGAGATCAATATATTAAAGGCTTAATTGGATAGGATATTTGATATGAAGGATCTAAATGCAACAAAACAAATTTTGAGCATGTAAATACACAAAGATAGGGAATACAATAATCTTTGGTTATCACAATAGAAGTATGTGGAGAATATTATCATAAAATTTGGTATCAAGAATGTGATCAATAAATATCCTTTTGGCTTCCCATTTTAAGTTTTCTTCAAGCTTATGTCCTAGTAATAAATAATAGCATAATTGTATGTCTTATGTGCCATATGCTAGTGAAGTAGGAAATTTAATGTATGTGATAGTATGTACAAGACCAAATATTTCACATGCAGTTGATGTTGCTAGTATATACATAATAAATCCAAGTAGATAGCATTGGGAAAAAAGCTTCAATATATTAGAGGCACAAGTGATTAATGTATCACCTATAATGGTTGCAATTTTTTAGTTTGTCATTATGTTGATTCAAAATTTGGAGATGATTTGGACAAAAGGAGATCTACTTCAAATTATGTCTTTAATACTCTTGTAGGAGGACCTATTTGTTTGATGTCAAAACTTCAACGATTTATCCACTATTGAGGCAGAGTATATGGTTGTCTCGTATACATACAAAGAGGCAATTTTCTTAAAGGATAGATTGGGCGAGTTTGAAAAAGTGTGGGATAAGTGTGAATATATTTTGGGATACTCAAAATTCTAGCTTGTAGAACCAAGTGTATTGTGGTTAAATATATTTTTTACTACATGTACTATCATGGAGGTGTATTAGCTCTTGATAAAATTTATACTTGAGAAAATTGAGAAAATTGTGTAAGCATGGAGGTGTATTAGCTCTTGATAAAATTTATACCTGAGAAAATTGTGTAAGCATGTCTACAAAACCAGTAGAATTAGAGAAGTTGAGGTGGAGTTTAGTTTCTCTTGGCTTGCAAAAAAATGATGAATGGGCATGAACATGTATGAGATAAATTGTTGTCAAGATGAAGATTGTCGAATTGTGAAAACAATATAAAAACAAATCACATCTCATCTTATCTTATTTTAAAAAAAAATTAAAAAATCAATTTGTAATAACAAAACTGTGTAAATTTATATTTTGTTGAATGTTATTATGCTTTATCTTTTCTACACTATTATATGATTTTGTGAACTCCCATTCTCCCATTTTCTCGACACCTTACACCGACATAGTAGTATGATCGGTGGTTGTGATCTTGTCGTGTTTCACATACATTCCGAAAGGGATAAGTAATCTCATGGACTAGTGTTCAGACTGGTTCTCACACTGATTCATGATTACAGTTTACAAGTGGTGGGGGTGTTTTGTACTTTCAACAAGATAGAAACTATTGTCGAGCCTTGGTGAGGTGTGTTTCACATATATTGCGAAATGGATAAGTAGGCTCGACCATCAAATTTAGGCATTGAATTAATTTGCATTCAACCAATAAGATCTATGTTACATCGCCTATAACAATATGGTAGTAGTCATGTAATAAAATGACTCGCACAGATAAACCCAATTCAAAGATAGGCTTATTGGAACTTTCTTTCATAATTAACACTCCGGACAATTGAAAAACAATTCTTTATCAGTCTTCTCCATTTGCAGATGGGGAAGACAATGTTGTGTTCTTAACAATACTTAAAACCGTACTTGTGTGGTCTGTAGCATAGAACGGCATGGGTTGGCCCATATATGTTGGCTTCTCATGACCTGCCATGATAACCATCAGTTTGCCCTTCTCTACATCACACCACATATTCTCCATCTTTCTACTACAATCATGAGATTCAGAGCCATTGTTGTTTGGTCCAACAGCTGCAGGAGGCAACTTTTTCCAATATAAGCATGCAAGAATAATGAAAACAAATATCATGAGAACAAACATGGCACCTATCCCACCGAACACAAATGAAACTGGAGATTTCACCATCGTTTCATTGCCATTTGCTTGAATGCTGTGCTTACCTACGTAATCTCTATAAACTTCTTTGTGATGGGTGACATCTCCCACACAAGTTTCACCCTCGCAGAATTCCTTGCCTACCGACATTGCCCAAATACTGGATAAGTAGTTTCAATATATACACTGCAGAGAGAATACTATATAAGGTGTCTGAGCTTCAAATAAAATGATAAATTCCAATGCACTCTCATCTTCGATTACCCACGTCTCCTGTTTCACTGCTCTCGCCGTCTCATCTACAACCAAGCAGATACACGTATCATGCTTTTCTTCTATTATATTTTGGCAGACAGACAGGCGGTGGTTATTGTATTATTTATAGGTCGGTTCTTCCACGTGACAAGGACAGATGTGGAAAATCATCACTCGAGATAAACATTTAATACAGATCTAAAATATTTTGAATTTGCGGTGCCCAATTTGGATGCAATAGAAACTTGACAGAGAATTTAGGACCAGAGTTATCCCTCTAGAGGTGATTGTATTAATAATAAAAATCGCCTCTATGGCTTTGGTAGGCTTTTTACCAGTAAAAGGTATAACTGTCTCATGTCGTAGGTTTGTTACATGGTTGAGCATACTGCAGGTAGAATAGTATTGCAAATTTTTTCGCGTGCTATTCTATCATTGATCACATTTGGCCACTTTCTTATCCAAACTTTTTATTGGTTTACTTGATCAAATTATAAATTTGGTTGTTTTTTAAATTTCAATAAGTTTCATCAGTTTAACCTTTTCTTCATTGTCTAGATAAACTCTAAGACTTTAAATCTGACATCTCTTCTACTCTTTATAATCTTCTCCCCTTCTTCACCTTCTACCATTGGTACAATTTCTTTGTAGGTAGAATAGTATTGCAGATTTTCTCAAGTGGAATTTGATAAAAGGGTTTTTTACCTTCGATAATATCTATGGTCACTTTCTTATTTAATCTTTTCATTGGTTTATGTGGTTAATAAATTTGGTTGTTTTTAAAGTTCAATAAGTTTGATCAGTTTTACTTTTCTCTCATTATTTAGATGAACCCCAAAACTTTTTTAAATCTGACATCTCTTTTACTCTTTACAATCTTCTCCCCTTCTTCACCTTTTATCATTGGTATAATCTTTTTGCAAGTAGAATAGCATTGCAAATTTTCTCAAGTACAATTTGATTCAAGTCTTTTTTCCTTTTAAGTATATTTGATCACATAAACCAATGAAACCACTTAAAGAACAAAAAGCCTCGGTGTGCAGTTACCGCCCTTCAATCAAAAGTGACTCTACAAGGAGCCACTTCTAAATTGTAACCGACACATGAATACAACCTATTGGATCCTCTAGCAAGAACCCCTGCTCATAAATCAATTATTGAATTACTACACATCCCCAAAGCATAAGGCAATCCTAGACAAAGCTTTACATGATTCTTCAATTCTCGTGGACCTAAACATTAATCAATTTTAGGCCATGGTAGGGTTCCTAGCTATCACTCACCATGTCACTTTCACAGAGCATGATTGTACTTCACAGAAGCCCAATCATAATGAACCTTCACATTATTGAAAGATTTTTCTGGATTAGATTGTGTCAAAGTTTTTGCATCAACGTTTTGAATCACACTCTGTGATTCCTATGCTCTTTTCTATCCTAATGATGAATCACGGGGTGTGATTCAAAATGTTGATGCAAAATATTTGACACAATCTAATCTAAAAAACTCTTGCAGTAATTTTCATGGATTGTGGAAATCTATTATCATGAACCCTTACATCTTGAGTTATATATCAACAAGCACAAAATTTGATGTGTTCTAATATATGGTGGAGCAGTACTGAACATTTGTACACTAAAATTGGTTACTACTATGGGTTTCTCCAAAGCATGTATAGATGTATCAAAAAGGATCATTATAAGAGCATATGATGATGCAGAGTGCTCTTCAAAGGGCGTTATATTTCTTCCCATCACAGTTGGTCCTACTATTCAAGATATATTGTTTCAAGCTCTAGACCTAGACCTTCCTTAAAACCTTCTTCTTTTAAATTAATTATTCCTAGTCCTATGTTGATATGCCTGGACTGTATCTCAAGTTGATACTTCATCATTTTTCGTTGCTTCTAAATGTGAAACCTTCCAAAAAAAATCTAAGATACAACCACAAATTGTCTTATTGGTCAAGGTTGAACTAAAGAAACTAGTAGATGTTGGTTTCATCAAACAAATAGACTACGTAGAATGGATCTAAAATCTTGCACCTGTCACCAAACCAATTGGTGGCATCCGCATATGCACAAACTTTAGGGATGTCAACAAATCCTGGCTAAAAGATGATTTCCCCCTAACAAACATCGACATGATAGTGGATCTTACCATTGGGTATGAGATGTTGTCACTCATGGATGGCTTCTCTGGTTACAATCAAATTAAAGTTGTACAGGTAAAGATCGACACAAGACAAATTTTACCTGCCCATGGAGTACCTACTACTGGAATGTCATTCTCTTTGGCCTTAAGAACATTGGAACTACCTATCAGAGGGATATGACTATGAATCTTTCATGACACGATGCACACACTCATGGAAGACTATGTTGATGACCTATTAGCACAATCCCTTACAAGAGACAATCCTCTAAATGTGCTAGATAATATTTTCACTAGGTTGTAGTATAAAGTAAGATTTTAAATCCAGAAAAGTGTCTTTGGAGTAACTTCTAGAAAAATCCTTGGATACATTATTTCTCATAGAGGTATTGAGGTTGATCCTGCAAAGGTGAAATTTATCATCGACATGCCTCCACCCTCCAATCTAACATAGTTGCAAATTCTACAAGGTAAACTATAGTCAATCCATAGATTCATTGCAAAGGTAGCAGACAAGTGCCATCCATTTTAGTATATTCTTCATAAGGACGCTTCATTCAAATGGATTGACAACTGTTAGTAGGATTTTTAGCAAATCAAGGGTTACTTTTTATCACCACCAGTCTTGATCCCTCTTATTGATCAAAATCCCCTTATCCTATATGTATCAACTATGTCATCGTCATTAGCAGCTCTCTTAGCACAAAATTCAATAAAGATGGTAGATAAAGAGAAATACACTACATTAGTCATACACTTGTGGGGTAAAAACTCAATTACTCTCCTATTGAGTGTGTATGTCTTGTTGTTGTATTTGCAACACAAAATATTTGGCATTATATGTTGAATCTTCAAACCAAGCTAATAGCAAAGATAGATCCTCTAAAGTACTTGCTTAGTAAAGAAACTCTCATAGGTAGATTGGGGAAATGGGTAATGCACCCTAGTGATTTTGATATCAATTATGTAGACAAGAAAGCAATAAAGAGATAGATAATAGTGGATCATCTAGTCGACACTCCTACTCCAATATTTCAACCTCTTTTATCAAAATTTCCTGATGAAGAAATTTTCACACTAGAAACATCTACAACATAGAAGCTTTATTTTGGCAGATCTTATACCAATCATGGTTCGGGAGAAAGAGTTCTAGTCATCACACCACATGGGGTTGCAATCCCTAAGTCTTACAAGATCACATTACCATGCACTAATAAAATTTTCAAATATGAAGCTTTGCTAATAAAACTTAGAGAAGCTATAAAATGGAAAATAAAGCACCTACATATTTACAGTGATTTAGAGTTGATTTTTTGATAGGCCAATGATGAATATGAAACAAAAGATGACAAACTTGTGTCATACAAGAAGATGGTCGATAGTTTTAAAGAGTACTTTGATGAAATCATATTTGAGCAAATTCCACAAGTATAGAACAAAGCAACCAACACAATGGCTACTATAGGATCGCTCTTAGACATACCTAATAATGTGCATCAATGTGAATTAATGGTGGAACAACTTTTGATCCCCACATTCGATGTCCCCGAATCTAAGCTCGTGTGAAAAATTATTGGTCTTAATTCACCCCGGTACAAAGACATATATAATTACCGACATGACCAACTCCTTCCTCTTGACTTGTCCAATAATCAATGAAAAACCTTTACCTAAGAAGCCTCAAAATATGTCATGTCATCATTGATACCTTATACCGTCATAGTTTAGATAGTACTCTTCTTAGATGTCTCAATGTGGAAGAAGCATAAATGGATTTACACGAGGTACACAATGGTATATGCAGAGCTCATTCTAGTGATCCTATCTTAGCTAAGAGGCTCATGAGAACAAGATACTACTAGTTGACCATGGAGTGTGATGCATACCAATTTTTCAAGAAATATCAATAGTGTCAGATACATGGAAATATTTTACGTGCACCAACACAAGGATTGCATCTGATTACACCATTGTGGCCCTTCTCTCGATGGGGACTCAACCTTGTCAAAAAGATACACCCTAATTTTTCAAATGGCCATAAATTTATCATTACTACAACCAAATATTTCACTAAATTGATTGAATCCATTCCTATGGCATACATCACCTGAAATAAAATTATGAAATTCATCTTGAACTACATCATATATCGGTATGGTGTTCTCCTTTCTACTTTCATGGATAACGAGCATCCTTTCAAGAATCATGATGTCTGGGAATTATGTGGTAAATACCATATTCAACATCACTTTTCCACTCATTATTACCCCCAGGGTAATAGTCAAGCAGAAGCATCAAATAAAAATATCACAATAAATAATGCATCTAAAATTCAACTCCAATTAAGGGTTTGCAACCCCTAATTTCCCACTCACACTCTTAACTACCCTCATAAGACATCTTAACACATAACCACCGAACATTAAGCCCTAAAACACAATCACTCCAACATTAAATGCTAACACCACTTAGCTTTTTTATTACAAGGGCTCACAACAATGGATTTCACAAAAGGAGTATTAACTTATGTCCATATGGTCCTTTTTTTTCCTTGACATAATTATTATACCTACACATTAGCTCACACCATTTATATCCAACATATTAGTAAGGTTAGGCCATAACAATATAAACTCAATTTTAGTTATACTATATTCCAAACTTAGTTATTGATTATCCACCTAATTTCATATACCATTCATGTCTAAATTAAGCATATCAATCAAAATCCATTTTTAACCAGATAAATACTACAATTAGAAAGAATCATTCATCTAAGTACTTAATTCACCTTTATCTTATTATTCATTATTTTTTAATTACTACTTTATTAGATATAGAATATGCTCTACTCACCTCTTCCACAGGCTTGTAGTCTTACCATACCTAATTGATGTTTCATCCATGCATACTAGGTTGTAGTCAACCAACATTCATGTGTCATCATTCACAAGTTGTCAATATTCTAGTCACACTCACTACCAATATCCACCTTAGGAGACATAAAACTCATTAGTATTTGTTAAGTAAGATCTAACTCAAATATTCCTCCTAGCTTCATATTAAATTAACTAGTTCATTGAAATTTGACTCATTTAAATCATAATCATCTCCACCATAACACATTATCCCTAGCTAGACTAGCTGTTCAGTTTTCAATTTACATGCTGCCAAATAAATCGTCATAATTCTATAAGATGCAAAATTGAGAAGTTAGAGATTTAAAATAATAGTCATTTAAACTAGATAGCAATTCTCATTTATAAAAGACACTATAGGAAAAAAGGGTTAATTATTCTCTTCTTGAATCAATTCGTCATCCAATAACCAATTCTATTTTGTTATTTAAAAATGTTCGCATTTTGATGTATTAAAAAGTGCAATTTTACTCTAAGGTTTATTAATGTAATACAATAATGAAAAAACATAATGCTTTTGTCATCTTCCATATGATTTACTAGTTTAATCAATAGAATAGACATAGTAAATTAGGGTTGTATCAATTGCATATAAGACAGGGCCTTACATTTACACTATCAATACCACCTCTTGTTACTACTACTACTACCTTATTCTTCATTTAAATTCTATACTTGTGGTTTTCTCCTTTATGTTTATCTTTATCTATTTATACTTTTTGATATCTATAAGTGTTTATGGTTTTTTATTTGGGTATTCTCAATATAACTTTATCCCCAATTGGAATATTTGGTGGAGATGATTCTTCAATTTTTATAGTGGTCTGACTAATCTTATAGTATTGTAGCTCTAAGAAAACCAAATAGGTCATGGTTAACATCACTATAGAATACCCACATTTTATTCCTCTCTTCCCTACAATAATATGTGTAATGTACTAGTTTGATACACTTATAATATGAAAAATCCTATTTTATTCTCTAACCTCACCCTCTTCATATAACACATCCTTTATTAAACTCATTTCAATAGGATCCATTGTCATTATATTCTTATTGGTAACTAGTCAAATGTCTATTTTTTAGGAAATGAACTACCACATTTTAAGCTAATTTAATTTCATTTTATCTCTCCATTTGGATTGTTAGCACCCATAATTATTCTTAAGAAGGGATCCTTCTACAAATATTTATCCTTTTCCATACCCCTATTGAAAGGTTAATTATTTTCACATATATGGTTGCATTATGTTTCATGCTCCTCTTCATCTCTTGACTATAATAATAGTGAAGGGAAATCACCTATATCATGATAATTCCACTCTTTGAAAATACTATAGAAAGAAATTTTTAACTTCCTTGGAGGCTCTACAAAGATAAATTTATTTTTCTAGCTTACAGTATTTTACCTTCTTGTATTGAGCACTCATTTCCTTCATAGGAACAATAAGAACACCAAATCCTATTCCTTCAACCAAATTTCATTTCTTGGATACCTTCTTCTCTTTCCAAAATCTCTTGCCCAACCTTCAATTTCTCCAACTCTAGTTTTAACTTTATACCTAAGAATATCCATCTAAGAATATTTGAAGTAAACCATCTAAAAATATCCATTGAAGCATGGATTTATAAAGCAAATATGGACACCATCAATAAAAAGATGTGTATTAACCAAATAGCCATATAGGCATACATCAATATATGTCAATATGAGTATAACATATATACAAAATAGCGACACAGGCTTACAACAATTCCATATAGGAATACAATGTCACGTATATGCAATACAAAATACATGTCCAAAAATGCCATATAGGCATACAACAAAAGACCCCAATAAAAGGTCATTCCCCTCCAAGTAAAGAAAAAAAATCATGGGTGGCCTTTGATCATCAAGGGGATGGATATGTGTATGACAATGGTCTACTTCAAACTCAAGGGTTTCTCCTCCTATTTAATTCTTCATGGAGCTTTACCTATTACAATAAAAAGTATAAACATTAATATATAGAAATTATATTATAAAAACTGAAATATTTAACAAAATAATCACTTACACCGCCAAATGATCTCTCTCCTCATCTGCAACAATGACATGCTCAGGTGGTGGCATTCCAAAGTCCTATATAAACCATCTAGATAGAAATTAAACTACAAATGAATAATAATTTGTTTTTTTAATAATAAACAACTATAACAATGAATCTAATTTGAAATTTACTAATCTATGATCTCATACCCTCATTAAAGGAATCAAGTTTTATATTGTAGTAGGGACACCATGCTTGATTTCCCTATCAACATCAGGAGGAGTCTCTTCTTGCATCCTCTAAAAATAAAATAACATTATTCAATTACAAAAACTAGAAGAGTGATGCAGGTCATGGCTTATAATGTATGAGATAGTCAACAAAATTTGGAGTACTTATTGCACTATATATTGCTTCAAGGGTTTGCATGGTTCATTAGGACAATTTCAAAGTAAAAGGATAGTCACAAGATGATGGTCCTAGGGATGATCATATCGGGCAAGAAAGGGACAATATCATGATTACATAAATAAGTCATGCAAACCTTTGTTGATGTAAAGTATGAAGAATTTTTGAAGTGGGGATAAGATTTATGGAAATAATGTAAACCATGATAGTGAGATGCATGAAAAGAAGGAATAATGAACACTGTCAACTAAGATCAAAATGATGTAGTGATAGTGAGCAATGAGGGGATTGTGGTCCTAAGATCTTGATAACAATTCACACCTATAAAGAAACTCCATGATTTTCATAAAACCATATTCTATTCATCTTCATGGGTGAATCGCAAAGAAGAGCTAGCTAAGAAATGGAGTGAGATATCTTCATTACATTGGATAGTGTAATATTCATATAGGAAAAGTAATGACCACAAGGAGAAATGATGAATAAAGGACAACAAATGAACAATAAAAGATATAGAATAAATAAATAACTATAAATAGGATAGTTATATAAGACTGAATATGATAGGCTATGGCAACTTAAAATGTAATAGGACAGTCACATGTGTTTCAATACCAAAGAATGCTTCAAGGGATAATTGTGGAATATGATTTTTCATGAGGAGATACTTTATATGTTTACAACCAAGATACCTCAAGGTAAAGAGTGCATAACAGTCATGAATGTGGTGGTAATCACATTAAATACAATGCTAAAAGATAGTCTCATAGGAGAAGAAATAAATTTAGTACAATGGTATAAGAGGAGCATGCAATAGTTTATTATTAAAAGATAGTTTAGAGTGACAATGCCCTTTTAATGATCATATTCATAGAGGATAGTCCTTGTGAAGGGATAAAAAGAGGGCATATATTTATAAATGATAAGTGTAAAATACCTTGTCTATGGAGTAGATAACATTGAAGATAATTGATAGAAGATAATAGTATACAGTCAAGAAAGCAAGAGAGCAATCCTCTATGATGTCAAGCACTTAAAAGGTATAAACAAAAGTCTACAACCATAATTTATGAATGCAATAGCATATTCATCATGATAAGTATAGTCAACATACCTAACAAGGGTAGTAATAAGATCAATATCTTGAGCAATATTCATGAGCCCAATAGTGAGAAAAGAGATTGTATGCTACAAGCTAGTGATCACAGTTAGGAGGATAATAGTGAAATGGTATGCTACAAGCTAGTGATGCCACTAGCCTAAATTTTTGGAGCTCAACAACATGAACAAATGAAATTCATAGATTATGAAGTGCATAACAACTTGAAATCAAATTAATTAAAAAGTACATTTAGCATGCTTACAAACTATCTAGAACCTTCAATTCATTAAACATTATTCATTATAAAATACATTTTTTTATTTTAAAATTATAAATAGTCTATATTACCTGAGTGAAACTTTGATGACCACCTCCACTAGCAAGTGTTGCCATCAAAGATCCAAGATTAACCTATTCTACATCCAAAATGAGATATAAGAATATCATTCATATAATTTTTAGCTATTCACATTTAACATTTATAATTCTTTACTAGTTACATACCTCTGTAGTACATGTGTTCATGTAATAGGGAGTGGAGGACCATTGAAAATAGAGTGAATGCTATAACCCTAAAATTTCATTATAATCATTCAACTAATTTAGTTAATCTTGCATTTTAAAAATTAAATTTAATAAACTAAATTCAATGAACTTGCTAGCATTTACTTGACTATCAAGGATGAATGCCTCATGAAGGAGGACATCTATCATCACCATTTGATTAGCTGTAGATGTACACTAGGCATCTACATCCTGACTATGTGTGGGATCATAACCACAAGGTTACTCGCAAGCCTGACAATAATGAGGTAGAACTCTACTCTCTGAAGACACACCATGCTTACCTTATGCTAGAGGTCTGGTATGTTGTATGAGGCTTTGGGTGAGGGAATTAATCAACTACAATGTATTGACCTCAATACTCTCCTTCACAATGGAAGGGATAGTCACATGTTCATATGCTAGTTTAGCAAGTGCTCATCTTGCTAGTCGTTGTGCATCGATATGTTCCTTGACTCTGTCCTATGCAAAGCCCCCACATCTACCATGGGAATCCCACATATAAAAATATTTTCGGATTTTATTGAGGAAAAACTCATAGTAGAGTTTCCTCAAAAAATATTGTTGCACCTCATTGTTGTTGCATGCATGATGGTCAAAAACCATCCACCACCTCCTCCGAAAATGATTCTTTACCCTTGGTGGTTGCACCAATGGATAGGGAACCTCTTGCTTGAGGGATATAAAGGTGGATTCATTCTAGGGTTTGCAAATAGAGCACACAAGTCAAAATTTGTAATTTTTCATCTTTCACTTGTTTATAAGATAATTTATCTACATAAAATTCTCTAAACTCTTGTCTCTTGTCCAACCAACCACTTATTTTCTTTCTAATTGAATCTATATGTGAATCAATTCAATTGATTGAGAAAGTTTGGTTCTATGTGAGGTTGAGCTTGCAAGACCTTTCAACCTTGTAATTATATCCTCAATTTTTTTTTTATTACTTTTAATTTTCCCCATTAAATTTTCTTGAGTTCTTGGAGCATGTTGAGGAATTATTGGAGGGGTTTTTTGGGGTTGTTCCTCAACAGGGATTTCAACATGAGGTGAATTGGGATTTTGAAGAGGAACTTGAGGAGGGTTTGGAGACCGTGCATTATCATTTCCTAAAAATTAAATAAATTTGCATCAAAAAATATATTAAATCTACCTATTTGATGCCAAATTCACACAAACAATAGAAATTACTTACTTATTCGACCTCTCCAACATCATGGCAACATTTTGACAAAGATTCAATGAATAATTGAAGTATTTTTAGCCTTCCAAAAGTGCAAGCACATTATGCAAGGGTTTCAAGCCGCAAACAAAACAGAAAGTTGCAAAAAATTCAAAATAAAGTTTTTTAACTTTTTTACATGTAAATAGCTTATAGCGCGCTCGTGTTCTAATGTGAGTGCGTTATAGCTTTGAAGTGACTAAGCCTCAGGCTCGGTCACTCTACACCATAACGTGAGCACGTTATAACGTGCTCGCGTTACGAATTTTTAAAAAAATGTAAAAAAGTTGGCCACTTTTTGACCCCCCCATCTTTTTGCGCTCGCCCACCTTATCCTTAAAATCCTTTCCTTTACTATTACACTTCTTAATTTTCTTCTAATTTACTAATTTTCTTGTCTTTTCCTTACCTATGGTAAATTCTATTTTGAAGAAATGCTTTCCTAATGTATCCTCATATTCAACCAAATATTATTTTCATTTTTCTTCTTTCTCTATCAAAATGATTCACTAGATACATCCTCATAAACTATTCTTTTCTTAAGTAACATAAGAGACGAGTCTTAGTCCAATGTGTTTAACTCTTCATTGAATCTCAAATTATAATAATATTTTATTAGTTAATGAATTTTATTCAATTAAGTAGGGTTCTCCCATCCTTCCTCAAATATCTCGATTTTGTTAGTGGCTAGGCTACAAAACATATATTTTAACTCATCTTTCTCCATGTTTTTCTTTCCTTCTCTTGATTTCTAATCTATCATCATTTTCCCCCTTTGAAATCCCTCACTTTTACTTATGACACTATCCAAAAATTCTAAACTAAGTTCTAAATATTTTTTCTTTATAAATGGGGTTGATAAACATTTAAAACTAATGTTAATTCTTACCATAATTCTTGACAAGTACGTATTAGAATGTGGTGTATGAGTAAAAAATTGAGCTGGTGGATATAACATACTTCCACATCCTATCTAAGCCCTATAATTCCTAAGACCTCCTTATAATAACTCTTTGAATTCATCATAAATTCTATAATATGCTTCACCAATTCAATTAGATAATTAATTATTTTATCAAGATGATCATTTAGTTTCTCAAATGTACCTTTGTGATTGAGTGGCACAATTATCATCTATCACTCTATTTTTGGAATCCAACTATTATCTATATTATGAAATTCCCATCCTTAGTAACAACCCTCCTATTTTTCTCAACTATAGTATTTTTCCTAGTGGTAGTAGGTTCCCATGGCTCTCATTATCCTCAACACTCTTAGTAGAAACCATCAATGGCACATTCAAAATCATCTTTCCTCACATTTTCCATTCTCTTGTGAGAGATCTCTCTTAAATTTCCTAGACTTGTTTCAATCTCTTTTCTTTCATGTTTATTTCCACAGCCACCTAATATCTTCCATAATCTCTCTAAACTTCTTGTTATCTCATTTTTCCATAGATGATATTTTTATTTGGAGTTTTATTAAATATTTTTATTCATCCTTAATGGACCAATCAAGACCTAGCTTTAATGGTCAAATCTCTTCAAGATCCATTTAAAAATCCACCTTTTCAATTCATCATCCCCTAACTGCCTAACACCTCTCACAAGATAGGACCTAATGCATTCTATTATACAATATCAAACTTACTTTCTTCTTATTTGTAATCTTTGGTCATTAAATTTGGTATTAGAAAAAATATTTTTCTTTATTTTGTTACATTGCCTTACCTCTTACCAAGGTCCTAGAAATAAAACCAATTTTTTTGAAGAAGAGCAGCTGCAAACTAAAGATTTGTGGTTATGCTCTTAAATGGTGTATTTATATACCTTAGTGTAAATAGGATAAGAAGAGGATTGGAAACTGTGTGGTGGATTATATTTAAGTGTGATAAAATACAGGATAATTAAATAATACACACATAAATAGACATCACATTCACATATTATATAGTATAAACATTTATTTAGTATAACTTCTTATAGTACATATCTATCACTCATGTATTACATATACATATATCCCTTATGCATCTTCTTGTGTTCTCTTGACTGTCTTTTCTTATAGGTCTCTCTCATATATTTCTCTCTCATATCTATTATTGTTCTTATTTCATATTTGTGATACATCTTTTATACATTCTTTCATATAGGAGTATTTCCCTCTTCCTAGCATTGATTCTTAAGCATTGTCATGGATCAACTATAGGGATTTCATTTGACTTGTAGTGTATTTTTCCACGGTAATCTTGCTCAAGGTGTGTTCCTTTATGTTTCCAACATCTAGTAACCTCCCAATTTCTTTCCAATGGCCTCCATTAGGCCTAATAGGAATAGCACAAATATATCCTACCAACAAGGATGAAAAGGGACTATGAATCATGTATATTCCTTATAGTAGAAACATGTGAATTTACATATAATATGAGAAGTGTTATTTTTTAGTCTTTTATGCCTTGAAAGTATAGTTAGAAACATAAAAAATTCAATGGCATTAAATATCTTAATTGAAATAATTTAAAGGTTGGGAAATTTGAGTATTCAAGTATTTTTCCTAGATAGGATTAAAATTCTTATTATTGAAATGTAGTCATCCTTGTAGAAATGATCTCCTTATGTATTTATCAATGAAATTGATTTCTAAATATTGGTATAATATAGTTGGCCATTATCCTTTTTGATGTGAGAAATGGTCAAAATTTTAGTTCTTTTGAGGGTTGTTTTATGATAGTTTCATTCACCTATTCATTAGAGGTTTTCATCTATCTAACAAGGACAAACACCCTTGTCACCCTTCTTAATAAGAGTGAACAAGACAACTAATGGGTATGAAAATCTAACTTTTGGAGAACATTTTTAAAATGAAAGTTGACCCTTTGGACCTATATTCCCTTTGTCTTCATCTAGGAATGTGTAATTATGATGTTTTAGAGGTTTCAGTGTTTTAATTTTCCATTGTATTCTTGTATGAAAATAAACATTCTCTTGTGTGAAGTAGGTTAGCTAGAGAGCCTCCCTAGTGTTCCTTTTCTTGTGGAATTGATATTAGAATGAAAGATAAATGTGATATCTTTCATCCTTTGTAATTAAATGAATTAAATTATGTTAAATAATTCATATGTATTTTCTTTTACCTTTAATTAATAAATTGATAAAACCCTTTTCTTTTCAATTTAGTTATTGTTTTGCATGACTAGGTGATGGGTATGAATGCCTTATCACTAGTCTAGGGTGAGATCCAATCTTTCCTATTTAGTGTCAATGGTTTAGATAGATGCATTTTTCTAATCTATCTTGAAACCTCATGATGAGTTGTTTCGCATAGGCTAGCTCTTCTATTAGTGCAATGTGTAAGTTTAAAGTATACCACAAGAGTATGTGTGCTACCTTCAAGTGCATTTAGGTGATCACATTTCTCCACTTATATGTATTGATTGCCAATAGAAATGACAAAGCATAAATATATAAGTGTGTATTATATGTTACAATTGTTCACACAAAAAAATTGTTGCCCCTATTTATTTATTTTGTTTCATATATGATTTGAAATATTATGCAAATTCTAAGATTTATATAATTTTTAATTCTTAATATGAACACAAAAACATTTTATTCAACAAAACTATATATAATCTATTTTTAAAAATATAAATATAAAATATATTAACACTTACACACACAAAATATTACTTAAAAGAAACACTAATAAAGTCAGATTTTGAAATGCAACTATTTTAAGTAATGAATGCACCACTATATATATATATATCTACAACTTTTACTTTAAAAATCCATTAAATAAAAAGATAGATAATTCAACATTATTCTCACTTGTGAGTTGTTAATATGATATTATAGAACATTATAAACACCAGTAAAGCCAGATTTTGAACTGCAACTATTTTAAGTGATGAATGCACCACTCTAGAGGTGAGCGAAAACTACACCACAATGAATAATGGAAATACTAAAAAAAGTTAAAAGTACTCCATGTTAACTTCATCCACAAATGGCAATAGCAGAACACTGTTGTATTATCAAACATATAAGTTTCTGCTATCATTTCATTTGTAAAACTGGAGAGTTCTACATGCATTCCCTTACAAAATATTCATCTTCATCTGTTCAAGACTGCAACTTTAAATCCCAAAGTAACCAAGGAAGACTTTATTTTGTTGAAGTTGGATTTGCCAGAAAAGAGGGATGCTCATCTCCTGGCATAACAACCACCACTTTGACCTCCATAGTATCTGAGTTAACACTCGTCCTTTTTTCATAAAACCCAACTCTATAACACTCATCATCCAAATAAGAAACAGGCCAGTGGAACATGAAACCAAGGTAATCAAAACAGCAGCTGACAGAACTACAATGCCAGCAAATCCACCTAATAAATACAGAACAGGAAACTGATCAGCTGAAGCCATTTTCTAAAAATTCTGACATTAAGACTCTGTCTGTGCTCTTACACATACCCCATTCTCATCACAGCACTTTAATCTGATTGGTATGGAATGGTCGGAGTTGATTAATGGAGGAATTTGATAGTTCTTACAGTCCAATCTTTTGTAATGGGAAGGGTGGAGATGGTGATGTTATTGGTTACTTAGATGGTGGGTACAGCATTTCCTGGTTCTTAAAGTTTAGTGCATACTAAAGCAAAGTAAAATACTAATGGGGAGACTATGTATAAATTATAGTAATATTGGCCTTTTATAATGTTAACTTGTGGCGGAGAATTCTCTGCTTGCATCATCATGAGAGACCAGTAGTCCTTTATTTTCACCTTTTTATTATACAGATATGTATAATAAAGAAAATGGCGTTTCATGATATAAATATAAACATTATGTAGTTATGGTGGTAATGTGATATAGTGTGTTAGAAAGGAAAAAAATTGGTAGTTTTTTATTGGGTTGGTTGTTTTTAAATATTAAATGTTTAGTATTTAGAGATATTTTTTTGTCAATAAATTAAGAAAAATATTTATTGTTTTTGTTTAACAATGAGGTGTGAAATTGTCATCCATTGATCATTGAATCATTTGATGCTTAAGTAAATATTCTTGTGTCCAATCAAAATCAACAAATGTAATTTTATAGTGATTAGATTATAATTTAAACTATCTTGGTTATTGAATATATTCTTAGATAATAAATTTTCGATCTGAAAATGATGATAACTAGTGAGAATTATTTATGAAGGTTCATTCCTTAGAGGATAGCTCTAAATGAGAGTAATTATGTGGAAAATTCATGGCCTTACAAAATTTTTTGTGAGTATCTTATTAGGTGTTTATGTCAAAAGCTCAACACATTCAATAATGCTTGCTTTTGGAAAGTTAAGGTTTCTAGTTTTTGGCTTTATATTCCTAATGATGACATAGAAAGACTAATCATGAATATGGTTGGATGGCATTCTATCCCCTTCTACTTAGTTCATTTGTGGTAATTTTAATATGGAGGAGTCACCCAACGACAAAGAAGGGGATCTTTCAATATGACGGGGTGTTGTGAGCAAGAAGATTGGTTTTATTTTAAAAACCACTAGGGATTGTAAAATCCATATTTTAGTAATAATATGCTAAGTTGAATCCTTCCTTTACATGGTCTAACCTCCAAATGGGTCATATTAATGTCTTTAATCTATTAGATCACATCATGACTTCTAAGAAATAGTGTTCCACCTTCTTTCTTATGGTGGGAACTTGTGAAAGGGAATAGGGATATTGTCCTTTCAAATCATACTCCTATTATATTTGAACTTATGTAGGGCAACAAGCTTTAAAAATTTTCATCATATAGTTCTACTTGAACATGTCTCTTCTTTCTCAAAACGGAACTATTTTATCTCTTCATGTGGATATGAACCATGAGCCACATCCACCATTCACTTTTAGCTGGATTGAGCATGTCATGGATGCTTGTACCAACACCTTTCTATGGAATTATGGTAATCAAGTGACAAGAATACTAAAAAAATATAATGGTCTTGTCATCAAATAAATTGTTAGTATTTCTACAATTAGACAGGAACCCCTTCAATCTCCAAATTTATAATCTAGCACAAACTTAAACTTATTAAATTCTATAGTTCCTAGGGAACTCAAACTAGATCCTACCTTCACTATCTCAAATTCAAGAAAAAATAAGCCGAGTTCTTTAAATCCCCTTGCATCATACATATATCAAATCAGATTTTTCTAGCCCATTCATGAAAGAATCGCTTCTCTTCTAAAGATTTTGAAGTCTTTTTCTAGAACTTTACAAGATTATTTTTCAAGTTCAACAAGATTCTCCAAAGTGACATAAAATTAATAATAATGGGCACCTCAATTTTTTTCCTTCCAAGATAGGTTAATCTAATCAATTGCATTATCATGTCATGGTCATGCTTGATGAGCATCACTTTATGCATACAAATGGATAATGAAAAACTCCTAGCTAGGATAGATTCCCTACAAATTTTACAAAATTACTTTGTGTTTCACTAATCTCAACCTTGTGCAAATATATTAGGAATATCTTTACAATAAATACTTAGGAAGTGTTATCAATTAAGGGAATATCAAGTGCATACCATAGGTTAGGGATCTTTTTCTTATTTCCAATTGAAGACCTATCGCCTTGTCGAATTTTAAATCCCAAAATAACCAAGAAAAACTTTAATTTGTTGAAGTTGGATTTGCCAGAAAAGAGGGATGCTCATCTCCTGGCATAACAACCACCACTTGGACC